>JAUJYZ010000938.1:765000-1401703 GCA_033675265.1 Actinostola sp. cb2023 | reverse complement strand
ACTAATAGTCTAAATTTCCCTCATTCACCCATTCACCAGTTTTCCTGAGCCGAAATACAAAACTGGCTCTCAGTTTCTAGTTCGTTCTCCATTAACTGTGTTATCCTTTCTTGCATGAACTCAGTCTAAGTCGTTATGAGTACAACGCGACACTACTGCATTTTTGGCCACTAAGTTCAACTCCCGCGACATATTCTTGATTGTCTGTTTTGTAAGATCTTCAAACCACTTTTCCCAACTTCATGACGTCACGTCGTACGAGAGCATTGCCACGGAGAGTTTGCAATCGAACTATCCGCAGTTAGTGCAGTCAGAATTATACAAGAATTCTTATTCAGGATTTGGTAATTAGTTGAACTTCAAAATGCCAATTCGATCA
Organism: Actinostola sp. cb2023; assembly: GCA_033675265.1. Taxonomy (NCBI): domain Eukaryota; kingdom Metazoa; phylum Cnidaria; class Anthozoa; order Actiniaria; family Actinostolidae; genus Actinostola; species Actinostola sp. cb2023. The sequence goes on along the minus strand of JAUJYZ010000938.1, from coordinate 1,401,324 downwards.
TATTATCAGTACCACGATGATATAATAGTGATATCTGATTTTATTATATCATTAATAATTCATGAAAATTACAATAGAAATCACAACCGTGGCGCAGAGCTTGTATGTCTGATACAAAATCGTCCTCATTTACGTCAACTCTAAGTTTGATTTTCTCGGCCAAACTTACTGGTATCTTGAAAATTATAGTAGAAAATATTTTATATATCTGTGGATACGATAAATCCGACATAATATTCGCTTCCGTGTTGTATGAGATCTACAATCGTGATTGATACAATACGGCCGCCAAAAATCACTAACTCCCCTTTCTCTTCTCCTAACAAGACGCTCTACTAGCGTGAACTTGGGCTTCTTAATAAAGCTGTTTTGATAGACCTAATAGCTTGTATCATCATACAGAAGTAGTTTTAGCCTACATGTATTACTTGCAGAATTTAAGTCACTCGTTGCGTGACTCAGTAGAGCATGCCTACGTAATTAGCTTCAACACTCACACTCCTAGCTGACAAGCTGGCGAAGCACATTTCGATTACCTTGCAAGAAACGATTTCACAAACTCAATAAAATTACGATCGAGTTCTTACTAAGCCACAGACATCTGTTAGAAATACACTTTCAGACAGAATTGCAAGGCCAAAAAGTATTCTCTAGGATATTTGCATATTTAGTAAGCAGTATTAATGAACGACTCAACTGGCTCGAGCAAGGGAGCACGGCAAAATCCTTTTTGAATGCTGCTGGTGATTTGATTTATCGTTACGTACGTCTGCCATCTTGAATTTCGTTGATAAGCTGCTGACCACAACTTCCGTATACTCAAAAATTGGAACGATACAGAGAAGATTAGCATGCGCATGCGCTATGGTGACCACTTGCACATTTGGCGTAGAAACACAAAAATAACCGTCTGTAATCTTAAACTTGGGCCTTCCACAGGAAGCCCAAGTAATAATGTGTGAACACCCCATCAGTCCTCCGACAAGGCTAGGTGTTAAATAATGACCGCTCCCTAAAGCTTTAATTAAAGTCGCGCATCAAGTTTATCAATCAGATCTTGATGCCGTGTCTAATACACCAGCTAAAGAAACTCATCATTATATTTGGTAACTCATTCGATCATTTTAAAATAGTTTCAAAATAATGATTTACTGAAATTCATTATTTTACATTTCAGGTTGTGTGACTGCAAAACAAGGTCAGCAGTGAATGCTTTATATGAATATTCTACTACTATTATTCTACTACTATTATTATACTGCTATTATTATACTGCTATTATTATACTACTATTATTCTACTACTATTATTATACTACTATTATTCTACTACTATTATTCTACTACTATTATTCTACTACTATTATTATACTACTATTATTATACTACTATTAGTATACTACAATTATTATACTACAATTATTATACTACTATTATTCTACTACTATTATTCTACTACTATTATTATACTACTATTATTATACTACTATTATTCTACTACAATTATTCTACTACTATTAATATACTACTATTATTCTACTACAATTATTCTACTACTATTAATATACTACTATTAGTATACTACAATTATTATACTACAATTATTATACTACTATTATTCTACTACTATTATTCTACTACTATAATTCTACTACTATTATTATACTACTATTATCAGGGGCGTAGCGTGCATTACGCACGTACGCACGTGCGTACAATTTAAAATCCTTAAAATATAAATATTATAAAAAACATAAAAATATTAATAAAAAAAAGAAATCTAAGACCAAATCTTAACAGCTGACTCATGTGTAAACTTCCTGGAAACTACTCTCAGGCAGGAAATGCTATTTCAGAGACCCTATATTTCAAAAATGTTCGGGGAGCATGCCCCGCACCCCTATCAGCTCACGCGTTCACCGCTCGTCAAAGTTATCTGCAGCGACGTAGTCGTCTCTCGACCAGTGAAATTCCCGAAAAAAACATGTAGCAGCCCCAGTGAACAGTCTCAAACAAAATAAATACCAAAAAAACCGGCTTCGCCTATCGGGTTGTTATATCGCTAATAGACCTCGGTAACAGTATATAAGCTTTATATAAATCCTTTACATAAATCCCCAAAAAACTGAGTGATAGATGCATTTTACTATGTATTTATGTAGCGAGAAAGTCCGCTGGAAAACGAAGAAAATGGTATTTCCAAGACTCTAGAATTCTAAATTTCCAGGGGGGGCATGCCCCCTCACCCCCCTTGAAACTCACGCCTTCGGCGCTCGTTGCTCTGTGCGTACATTGGGAAAAAAGCACGCTACGCCCCTGATTATTATACTACTATTATTATACTACTATTATTATACTACTATTATTATACTACTATTATTATACTGCTATTATTATACTACTATTATTATACTACTATTAGTATACTACTATTATTATACTACTATTATTATACTACAATTATTATACTACTATTATTATACTACTATTATTATACTACTATTATTATACTACTATTATTATACTACTATTATTATACTACTATTATTATTATACTACTATTAGTATACTACTATTATTCTACTACTATAATTCTACTACTATTATTCTACTACTATTATTCTACTACTATTATTCTACTACTATTATTCTACTACTATTATTCTACTACTATTATTCTACTACAATTATTCTACTACTATTATTCTACTACTATTATTCTACTACTATAATTCTACTACTATTATTATACTACTATTATTCTACTACTATTATTATACTACTATTATTCTACTACTATTATTATACTACTATTATTCTACTACTATTATTATACTACTATTATTCTACTACTATTATTCTACTACTATTATTCTACTACTATTATTATACTACTATTATTATACTACTATTATTATACTACTATTAGTATACTACTATTATTCTACTACTATAATTCTACTACTATTATTATACTACTATCTGACGTCAAAAATAAAACCAGATGTCGGGACTCGGATTACTGTTGGGGGTTGGGATATCTAATGGTCATCAGAAACAAATACAGACAATAACAGAGCTTCGGAGAGCTTATAAGCGATACGGAAAATACAAATAATACCCAAAATACTGACTCTACGTGACCTATTGCCCGTGCTATGAAAGTGCTCTTATACACAGTTCTCCATTTCTTTCAATACTTTGAATATTAGTTTAACTAGCTGTTGCCAGAATTATTTTTTCGCATTTATTTTTTTCCAAATTAGGTGAATCAATCAACGATGAGATATTGAGTAAGTACACATCTTACAATATAAGCTTTCCCGCCAACTGTGAGTTTTGTTTTACCGAGACTGAACTCGAAAGGATGGCGAGGAAAAACAAAACTCACTAGTTTCCCATGGGATCAGACATTAAGTGTTTTGCTATATAGGACTCAAAAATAAGTCAACATTCAGATAAGAATTTCAATTTTTTCAAAGGCTGAATCGTTGAATTTTGAAATTTTCTTGATGAAGTTTTTATCGAGCGGTTCTTCGTTGAGACATCCGTGCTACAGCATTCTTTGTTGAATTCTGTGTATTCTCGCAGTCTTTTCCCTTCATAAGTTATTGAATTTCTTTAGGTGAGAGGTTTTTTTTTCCAAGCTCCATATTTTGACCACAGGTAGCCCAAGCTGATTATCTGTATGGGAGAATATGTATGAAAACTAACGAATGATCACTGAAAATATCTTTATTCTAATAAAATGCTTCAAAAACCTTCATTTACCTTTGTTGTGATTCCTTTAATGTCTGTAATGATTTTGGGAGCATTTAGACTTGTTTTAGGGTGGTTTTTGTTTTCTTGAATTCACTCTCTAAAAGACGAAGTCAAGGTAGGAGACCTCAAGATCGGGTGACTCGATTCAACCGGCCATAAATCGAAAGGAATTCAATTCACATTGATATTTTCACTGGATACCGATTGTACGATAAATTCCCCACATTTTCCATCCTCTTACAACCGAATTACGCCAAATAATCAGTACGAAATTACCAATTTACTTGCTGAAACTTGAGCTAGAATATGCGTGGACGCAACGGCAAATTGCAAATTCTTTACACAGCGGGGGTGGCTGCGAACAAATTTCATACGGTCCCTACTCCCCAAGTACCAAATGCCATCTATGATTCGGTTCGCCGAAACAAGCTTTGGTACTTGGGGAGTAGGGACCGTATGAAATTTGTTCGCAGCCACCCCCGCTGTGTAAAGAATTTGCAATTTGCCGTTGCGCCACCGTAGCGTCCACGCATATTCTAGCTCAAGTTTCAGCAAGTAAATTGGTAATTTCGTACTGATTATTTGGCGTAATTCGGTTGTAAGAGGATGGAAAATGTGGGGAATTTATCGTACAATCGGTATCCAGTGAAAATATCAATGTGAATTGAATTCCTTTCGATTTATGGCCGGTTGAATCGAGTCACCCGATCTTGAGGTCTCCTACCTTGACTTCGTCTTTTAGAGAGTGAATTCAAGAAAACAAAAACCACCCTAAAACAAGTCTAAATGCTCCCAAAATCATTACAGACATTAAAGGAATCACAACAAAGGTAAATGATGGTTTTTGAAGCATTTTATTAGAATAAAGATATTTTCAGTGATCATTCGTAGTTTTCATATATATTCTCCCATACAGATAATCAGCTTGGGCTACCTGTGTTTTGACAAAAAAAACTTTGTGAATTTGTAAAACATGGCGTCGTTGACGTATGCATACATCGCGCCACTTTGCCACGCTATGATCACGTGCGGTCGCATGCTGTTCTTTCCAGCGCGCGCGCGAGAAACAAAACATTTGATTTGAAGAAGGCCACGTGATCACAAATCAACCAATGACAGTTAATCGGTTGTTACATCCATTGACATGGGAAAATGAGTTTCTGTATTCTGATTGGTCGGTGAACGGTCTGTATGTTCCCATATTTTACAGAACTCTTTGACATTACTCCAATGGCCGACGCATTCAGTGTCATCCTCTCCAAAATCCCTCCTGGAACTACGGACAGATTGCAAGCTTGTGGTATGACAAGTTATAAAGATTCAGCAGCTCCATTACTTAATATTGCTAAAGCGACAGACAACAGATTCAAAACAGGTTCGATGCTATTGTGGTTATTTATGTAATAGAATTTCACAGGCGCGCGATCTGATTGGTCAATTATTCATATTATCAATTAATAATAATAATAATAATAATAATAATAATAATAATAATAATAATAATAATAATAATAATAATAATAATAATAATAATAATAATAATAATAATAATAATAATAATAATAATAATAATAATAATAATAATAATAATAATAATAATAATAATAATAATAATAATAATAATAATAATAATAATAATAATAATAATAATAATAATAATAATAATAATAATAATAATAATAATAATAATAATAATAATAATAATAATAATAATAATAATAATAATAATAATAATAATAATAATAATAATAATAATAATAATAATAATAATAATAATAATAATAATAATAATAATAATAATAATAATAATAATAATAATAATAATAATAATAATAATAATAATAATAATAATAATAATAATAATAATAATAATAATAATAATAATAATAATAATAATAATAATAATAATAATAATAATAATCATAATAATCATAATAATAATAATAATAATAATAATAATAATATAAAATAATAATAATAATAATAATAATAATAATAATAATAATAATAATAATAATAATAATAATAATAATAATAATAATAATAATAATAATAATAATAATAATAATATTGACAAACATCTTCAGGTTCAATGAAGATTGAAAATGCGCTTAATTAAAGAATAAGTTTAGTTGAAAAACAATAACCATTGTTCTACGCATAATTAAATGAATAACTTTGCTCTTATTGAGTCTGATTGTACTTTAAGTTCCGGTTTTCGTTCTCTGATAAGAAACATTTCATAAATCAAGCAATCCAGTTTGTTGTTGCACTTCTTTAAGACTGTGAACTGATTGTCAAGATTCACTACTCTTGGTGTTCTACTATACGCTGGTAGAGGTGTCGGCGCGTGTAACCAACGAAATGTTTCGTTAATATCCCTAATTTTCATTGTAAAATGTTATTCCCAATCATGTCTTATAAAATAATAATAATAATTACCCATATTGTTTGCTTAAGAAATATAAAACAGTTTTCCGTTTTACTACTCTGATCTAAGGGGCGGACCATTTGATTTTTGATGGGGGGTGGGGGCGATTTAAAGTATGGTCGATATTTTTTTCTTCACCTTTGATGTTGCACGATATTTTTTCACTGCCTTAGGTCCTTGCACGATATTTTTTTTAACCAAACTTACTTTTGTTTGCCAATATCTATTATATATTGAAAATTGTATAATAAATTACCTTTGTTATTTAATTTAATTATTTGTACAATCTGTTGTTCTACTTACAACATGATTTATTAAATTTACATGCCATCAATCAATGAATGGTGAAATTTCCACTGAAACAGAAAAATCCTAGGGAGTATAAGCTATTATAATATAAACCGGCTGCTATGTGTACCTCCCAAGAACGCGCAATTTGATTGGTTGTTGAGCGTGCATTATTATGTTACAGAAGTACGGAGCAGCGAAAAGTTTTATATTATAAAGCGAATAGAAAATGACTCTCCTTGCGCCATGCTTCTATACAAAAATAATGCACTTCTGAGGTCTTGAAAGCTGCTGAATGCACTCGCGTGCCGCTCGTGCTTCCACTACCAGCTTTCAAGACCTCAGCGTGCATTATTTTTGTATAGAAGCACGGAGAGTCATCTTCTATTAGTTAAATATATAATTATCAAGTATTCAATGATCGCGTTGCAATACTTTTCAGAGGCGTAGCATGCTTTTTTCCAATGTACGCACAGAGAAACGAGTGCCGAAGCCGCGCGCTTCTAGGGGGGTCAGGAGGCATACTCCCCCTGGAAATTTTGAAATCTAGAGCCTTGGAAATACCATTTTCTTCGTTTTCCAGCGGATTGTCTCGCTACACAAATATATATAGTAAAATGCTGATCACTCAGGGTTTTTTTGTAGTTTATTTTGTTTGAGAGACTGTTCACTGGGGCTGCTTCTAACTACAATAATATTATACATATACACACTCCCTGAAGTGCCATTTCCAGGATTTCATAATTTCACTAGTCAGCTCTTACGATTTTGTCTTAGATTTCTTTTTTTTAAATTTGTTTATATTTTAATTATTTTAAATTGTACGCACATGTGTATACGTGCATGATGCACACTACGCCCCTTGGGTTTGAATTTGAAATTCAAGACCTGTCCCGTACACAGGTATCCCACATGAACAATCAATACCCGAATCTGGCGACGAAAAAAAATACGTGAACACTCAAATTTAGGTCTACCAAATTTAAAAAAAGCTGAAGTTTGTGTCACAATAATGCACGATATTTTTTTTGATGCATTTGTTCTTGCACGATATTTTTTTAAAGGTGGAAGTGCTTGCTCGATATTTATTTTGGGATTTAACCCCCACCCCCACCAACGATCAAATGGCCCACCCCTAAATACACGGGATGTGGGGGAACACTGGCGAGAGAAGCGTAGGAAACCACGACGCGAAGCGTCAGCGATCAGTATATAAAACGGAAAACTGTTTTATATTTCTTTTATTATATAAAATAACAATGTTTTCGTTTTTCCTTAATTTACGCGAGATTTTACTGATCATCAAATTTGCAATTCTCCTGAAAAGCGTCAGAAATCGCACATCATCCAATCAAATCTCGCGAAGGAAATCAAAATGGCAAAGCGACTCGACAACTTTTATCTGTGCCGTTTAGTATTTTGACAGGAAAAACGTTTTGAGGAATGCTCTTTTCTGTCAGAAAATTACAGAAGAATGCTTGTTACACTTCCTTTGTCAGTTTGTATATCCTGTGAATACAAAGCACGAAGAAAAGATGAGCTGAATTCAATGAAGACACTGAAATCGCCAACGTTTTGAAATATTTGACAACTAGATGAATGAGCACGAAGTCAGGTAGCCAAATATCCACAGTTTTTGTCGTATTTTTGAATCTTTTCAACGTTTTTCTCGACAAGAATGTATAAACGATGGACGTGTTTGAGACATATGACGATATTTTTTTTCTTTGACATATTTTACTAGAGATATGAATGTTCAGGTGAACTTGTACAGGTCTTACAACTGTACAAGACACTCAGAATCGCTCTGTTTTGTGAGTATAAACACCGATATTGTTGCTTGGAATTATTAGTCATTAACTTGAGAAAATAGATGGATATTATTAAAATATTTGTAGCTATGTAACTCACAGAACGGTTAGCATGTGATTGAAAAAACTGTGCAGTTATAGAGTTAGTTTTCATTGCTCTGCAACTTGCAACGCAACAATCTGAACAATGTTGCGCGACAAGTTGCACGATTTTGTTGCTCGTATTACCGCACCTTAACAGCAGATAAGAATACATTTGGTGTCGATCAAATCCACTGCATCGCTTCAAGGTCTTTCAAGGTCATGACGTAGCGTGTTTAGATATTCTCATCTAAAACGGTGTTTTGAATAATCAGAGCGCGCGTTATATCTAAATTATGTCATAACAGAGTATATAATTAACAAAGTATTTTTTTAACAAATCAGCGAACCATCAAAGAGAGCTACTGTTAGACGGAGCTACCAAGTTTAAAGAAATATGGCAAAACATTAGGATAATCAGCCGAGAACACCACAGAACCTTGGAAGCTTTGGATATCTTCCTAAAGGATTCGATTATACAGAAATCTGCTGAGATTGGGGTGAGCAAATAAGTATCCTAATAATATTGCCTCATTCACTGCTAAACATGTTTAGTTAAATCTAAAACGAAAACCATCTAATATTAAAACAGACAAACTGTGTACGAGAAAGGACAGTTTACATGTAGTTTTTCACCAAAGGTTTTGCAGTGTCAGTGTACTTTAGCCTCGGTGTGAAAGGTTAACTGCTCGGCTCGTACTGCCAAGATCAGCCTCAGTCTGGTATTTTTCTGTACAGACCGACCAATATCGGTTAATAAGTATTTCAGTTATTCTACTGACGTCAATTATCGTTGTAGCATTACGTAAGACAAGGAAACGAGAATGGAAAGTGGACCGTAAGTAAAGTAAAAAGTGAGTTGACGAAGGAAATGGACGGAGTAAAGAAGATGCTGAGTATATTTAACCCTTCAATCTTGGATCTAATGAATGGAATCACCAACGAAATGATGCAAAACTACGTAGCAAGTCAGGTATTCCTCTGTGAATAATGCATATTTCATAATATTCGAATATATTTTAGTACAATTACGACGGTGAGTATAAAGATGCACGCGCTCTGACCCAGGCCTTAACATACTTGACAGTGTCGATATTTGTACTTCTTCTTCTTTTGTTGCTTTGAACAATTAGGGAGTATTCCCAGGAAAACATAGAATCGATGGATGTGAGATTGAAAGTATTGAATTCGACGAAAAAAAGAAGATACGGCGGCCTCGCAATGTGCTGTAGTTTTTTTAGCACGATGAACAGCTGCTTCAAAAACACGTTCAAATTAAAGACAAAATATCTTCTAAACCATTCCTTCAAACACATTTGAATCTCTTTGGATCTATTTGGTGGCTCGTATTTATTACCATCACGAGTGTTTTAAGCATATCAAACTTATGTCCTGCATCATTGAACATTTGCTCCTGTTGGGATCCAGTATCACGCGGACAACGTTTTTGTTAATGCGCTTGGGCAAATGATCGAATTACAAAGGTGTTTTGTTTACTAAAGCACGTTTGAGGCCCGATTGATCGAGCAATTTGTGCTGTGGCCGCTAAATAAAGCAGATTCGTACGTGACTGGTTTATCATTTCTCACAATGTGTAAATCAGGTAGCTAAAATATAAAAGAGGATGGTAAGCTGCATATGTTTCCTCAACAGGGGAAAATATATCATAAATTCGAACTTACTTATTGATCTTGTGTGTAAATATTGGAAATTGCCTTCAAAAAGCGTCCTTTCCGAGACATAATTTATTTGAGAATTCCCCTATGTAGCTTCTACATACAGACCGGGATACAGAGCACCAATATGATGTTCACGATTACCAATAAAAAGAGCTTTAGATTTCATTTTGCCGCAGCTTAATTAAGTTCAATATACATGTATTTTATATCAAAATGCGCGTAAAATTACAGAGTATTAGAATCTGGCGGTAGGTTTTTGATTGACACAATTCCCAAGCGATTCAGAGGGATTTTGTGTGCAGCGTATGTCACGCTCTCCTATATCTCTTCAGAGATTTCAGTTCGATCGATTTTGAAGAAACTGCCGCGGTCAAACATACTTGAATTACCAGCTTATTCTTTCCTTACATATTCGTCTTTTATATTTTGCTGGTAGGTTTTTGGTTTTTATTTTACCAATGCAGTAAAAAGCAAAAATGTATCAAAATCATGCTGTTTTTATTAATAGACCGCCGTCGCCTCATCTCCATATGTGAAACAATGACCTTTTGACCAGCGTGAAGTTAGCAGCAGATTCAGCAGCACATTCGATTATCGCCTATAAATGTTTATATACAAATAAATGCCAAACAAAACTACCTTAGTGTAGTAGAGAAACCTATTACCATCCTATATATGTATTCGGTTTGATCTTAACTAGAACACAGAGTTCTCTACACACTATACGAGACGTTACTAAAGCGACACTGAATATTTCAAGCTCGACACGTACATAGATTAAACATTAACCGGCAAAGGTCACGCAATCACTTCGATGGAGTGAATTCCGCTTAAAAACCCCAAATCAAAGCCCAAAAACATACTTCACAACAAGTAGTCAATAATAAACCATAGTTTATTTCATTTTGATACTTTGCATAAACATAACAATATTTTTTATAAGTAATAGATGGGATACCGAGCGTCAAAATAGGACCAATCGTGCTTTGTAGATGGGATAACGGCTATCAAAATAGGACCCATCGTGCTTTGTAGATGGGCTACCGGCTATCAAAATAGGACCAATCGTGCTTTGTAGATGGGATACCGCCTATCAAAATAGGACCAATCGTGCTTTGTAGATGCGCTACCGCCTATCAAAATACGACCAATCGTGCTTTGTAGATGGGCTACCGGCTATCAAAATACGACCAATCGTGCTTTGTAGATGGGATACCGCCTATCAAAATACGACCAATCGTGCTTTGTAGATGGGATACCGGCTATCAAAATAAGACCAATCGTGCTTTGTAGATGGGATACCGCCTATCAAAATAGGACCAATCGTGCTTTGTAGATGGGATACCGGCTATCAAAATACGACCAATCGTGCTTTGTAGATGGGATACCGCCTATCAAAATACGACCAATCGTGCTTTGTAGATGGGATACCGGCTATCAAAATAGGACCAATCGTGCTTTGTAGATGCGCTACCGCCTATCAAAATACGACCAATCGTGCTTTGTAGATGGGCTACAGGCTATCAAAATACGACCAATCGTGCTTTGTAGATGGGATACCGGCTATCAAAATACGACCAATCGTACTTTGTAGATGGGCTACCGCCTATCAAAATACGACCAATCGTGCTTTGTAGATGGGCTACCGCCTATCAAAATACGACCCATCGTGCTTTGTAGATGGGATACCGCCTATCAAAATAGGACCAATCGTGCTTTGTAGATGCGCTACCGGCTATCAAAATACGACCAATCGTGCTTTGTAGATGGGATACCGGCTATCAAAATACGACCAATCGTGCTTTGTAGATGGGATACCGCCTATCAAAATACGACCAATCGTGCTTTGTAGATGGGATACCGCCTATCAAAATAGGACCAATCGTGCTTTGTAGATGGGATACCGCCTATCAAAGTACGACCAATCGTGCTTTGTAGATGGGCTACCGGCTATCAAAATACGACCAATCGTGCTTTGTAGATGGGATACCGGCTATCAAAATACGACCAATCGTACTTTGTAGATGGGCTACCGCCTATCAAAATACGACCAATCGTACTTTGTAGATGGGCTACCGCCTATCAAAATACGACCAATCGTGCTTTGTAGATGGGCTACCGCCTATCAAAATAGGACCAATCGTGCTTTGTAGATGGGCTACCGGCTATCAAAATACGACCAATCGTGCTTTGTAGATGGGATAACGGCTATCAAAATACGACCAATCGTGCTTTGTAGATGGGATACCGCCTATCAAAATACGACCAATCGTGCTTTGTAGATGGGATACCGCCTATCAAAATAGGACCAATCGTGCTTTGTAGATGGGCTACCGCCTATCAAAATACGACCAATCGTGCTTTGTAGATGGGATACCGCCTATCAAAATACGACCAATCGTGCTTTGTAGATGGGATACCGCCTATCAAAATACGACCAATCGTGCTTTGTAGATGGGATACCGCCTATCAAAATACGACCAATCGTGCTTTGTAGATGGGCTACCGCCTATCAAAATACGACCAATCGTGCTTTGTAGATGGGCTACCGTCTATCAAAATAGGACCAATCGTGCTTTGTAGATGGGATACCGCCTATCAAAATAGGACCAATCGTGCTTTGTAGATGGGATACCGGCTATCAAAATACGACCAATCGTGCTTTGTAGATGGGATACCGCCTATCAAAATACGACCAATCGTGCTTTGTAGATGGGATACCGGCTATCAAAATAGGACCAATCGTGCTTTGTAGATGCGCTACCGGCTATCAAAATACGACCCATCGTGATTTGTAGATGGGATACCGGCTATCAAAATACGACCAATCGTGCTTTGTAGATGGGATACCGCCTATCAAAATACGACCAATCGTGCTTTGTAGATGGGCTACCGCCTATCAAAATACGACCAATCGTGCTTTGTAGATGGGATACCGGCTATCAAAATAGGACCAATCGTGCTTTGTAGATGGGATACCGGCTATCAAAATAGTGCGTATCGAGTTGTGTAGATGGTCTAGGGAGAGTCAAAATATTACGTATCGCGTTTCGTAGATGGTCTAACGAGAGTTGAGAAACGAAGTTGTGAGGGGTTGACGCCCCTTACAACATCTCCCCTCCTAGCAGCATTTAGCAGTAGTAGAAGTAGTAGTAGTAGTAGTAGTAGTAGTAGTAGTAGTAGTAGTAGTAGTAGTAGTAGTAGTAGTAGTAGTAGTAGTAGTAGTAGTAGTAGTAGTAGTAGTAGTAGTAGTAGTAGTAGTAGTAGTAGTAGTAGTAGTAGTAGTAGTAGTAGTAGTAGTAGTAGTAGTAGTAGTAGTAGTAGTAGTAGTAGTAGTAGTAGTAGTAGTAGTAGTAGTAGTAGTAGTAGTAGTAGTAGTAGTAGTAGTAGTAGTAGTAGTAGTAGTAGTAGTAGTAGTAGCAGTAGTAATAGTAGGAGTAGTAGTAGTAGGAGTAGTAGTAGTAGTAGTAGTAGTAGTAGTAGTACAGTAGTAGTAGCAGTAGTAGTAGTAGTAGTAGTAGTAGTAGTAGTAGTAGTAGTAGTAGTAGTAGTAGTAGTAGTAGTAGTAGTAGTAGTAGTAGTAGTAGTAGTAGTAGTAGTAGTAGTAGTAGTAGTAGTAGTAGTAGTAGTAGTAGTAGTAGTATAAGTACTAATTAGTTTTAGTATATAAGTCACATACGATGGACACATACTACATAATTCTACGTAATAACAAGTTCATAACGAATATGTCGCTGTCTGCAATATTAGCTGCATATATTCCTCGACATACAGCATTCATTAGAAAACAGCTTTTGATATTTGTTCATCGAAGTTTTTGACTATAGCTGGATCACTGATAGTCGTTTTTGAAAATCAATGAATAAAGTACTAGTAGTAGTAGTAGTAGCAGTAGTAGTAGTAGTAGTAGTAGTAGTAGTAGTGATATTAGTAGTGGTAGCAGTAGTAGTAGTAGTAATAGTAGTAGTAGTAGTAGCAGTAGCAGTAGCAGTAGTAGTAGTAGTAGTAGTGGTAGTAGTAGTAGTAGTAGTAGTAGTAGTAGTAGTAGTAGTAGTAGTAGTAGTAGTAGTAGTAGTAGTAGTAGTAGTAGTAGTAGTAGTAGTAGTAGTAGTAGTAGTAGTAGTAGTAGTAGTAGTAGTAGTAGTAGTAGTAGTAGTAATAGTAGTAGTAGTAGTAGTAGTAGTAGTAGTAGTAGTAGTAGTAGTAGTAGTAGTAGTAGTAGTAGTAGTAGTAGTAGTAGTAGTAGTAGTAGTAGTAGTAGTAGTAGTAGTAGTAGTAGTAGTAGTAGTAGTGTTAGTTATTGGTAGTGGTAGTGGTGTGTAGTGGTAGTGGTAGTGGTAGTGGTAGGGTAGTGGTAGTGGTAGTGGTAGTGGTATTGGTAGTGGTGGTAGTGGTAGTGTAGGGGTAGTATGGTAGTGGTAGTGGTAGTGGTAGTGGTAGTGGTAGTGGTAGTGGTAGTGGTAGTGGTAGTGGTAGTGGTAGTGGTAGTGGTAGTGGTAGTGGTAGTGGTAGGCGTTATCAAAGGTAGTTCTTGTAAGACTTGTATGTCATTTGCGTTATCAAAGGGCGGCACTTAGGTTCTTGTAAGTGGAAGAGTATAAGACTTGTAAAAGGAGAGAAGATGACTCGTGGTACTTGCGTTATCAAAGGGCGGCACTTAGATTCTTGTAAGACTTGTTAACAGGAGAGAAGATGGCGGAAGGTACTTGCGTTATCAAAGGGCGGCACTTAGGTTCTTGTAAGACTTGTTAACAAGAGAGAAGATGACGGATGTCACTTGCGTTATCAAAGGGCGGCACTTAGGTTCTTGTAAGACTTGTTAACGTACAGGAGAGAAGATGACGGATGTCATTTGCGTTATCAAAGGGCGAAACTTAGGTTCTTGTAAGACTTGTTAAAAGGAGAGAAGATGGCGGATGTCATTTGCGTTATCAAAGGGCGGCATTTAGGTTCTTGTAAGACTTGTTAAAAGGAGAGAAAATGGCGGATGTCATTCGCGTTATCAAAGGGCGGCACTTAGGTTCTTGTAAGACTTGTTAACAGGAGAGAAGATGACGGATGTCATTCGCGTTATCAAAGGGCGGCATTTAGGTTTTTGTAAGACTTGTTAAAAGGAGAGAAAATGGCGGATGTCATTTGCGTTATCAATGGGCAAAACTTAGGTTCTTGTAAGACTTGTTAAAAGGAGAGAAGTTGGCGGATGTCACTTGCATATCAAAGGGCGGCACTTAGTCTTGTAAGACTTGTGAACAGGAGAGAAGATGTCGGAAGGTACTTGCGTTTTCAAAGGGCGGCACTTAGATTCTTGTAAGACTTGTTAACAGGAGAGAAGATGACGGAAGGTACTTGCGTTATCAAAGGGCGGCACTTAGGTTCTTGTAAGACTTGTTAACAGGAGAGAAGATGACGGATGTCATTTGCGTTATCAATGGGCGAAACTTAGGTTCTTGTAAGACTTGTTAAAAGGAGAGAAGATGACGGATGTCATTCGCGTTATCAAAGGGCGGCACTTAGGTTGAGAAGATGACATATGTCATTCGCGTTATCAAAGGGCGGCACTTAGGTTCTTGTAAGACTTGTTAACGTACAGGAGAGAAGATGACGGATGTCATTCGCGTTATCAAAGGGCGGCACTTAGGTTCTTGTAAGACTTGTTAACAGGAGAGAAGATGACGGATGTCATTTGCGTTATCAAAGGGCGGCACTTAGGTTCTTGTAAGACTTGTTAACAGGAGAGAAGATGACGGATGTCATTTGCGTTATCAAAGGGCGGCATTTAGGTTCTTGTAAGACTTGTTAAAAGGAGAGAAGATGGCGGATGTCATTTGCGTTATCAAAGGGCGGCACTTAGGTTCTTGTAAGACTTGTTAACAGGAGAGAAGATGACGGATGTCATTCGCGTTATCAAAGGGCGGCACTTAGGTTCTTGTAAGACTTGTTAACAGGAGAGAAGATGACGGATGTCATTTGCGTTATCAATGGGCGAAACTTAGGTTCTTGTAAGACTTGTTAAAAGGAGAGAAGTTGGCGGATGTCATTTGCGTTATCAAAGGGCGGCATTTAGGTTCTTGTAAGACTTGTTAAAAGGAGAGAAGATGGCGGATGTCATTTGCGTTATCAAAGGGCGGCACTTAGGTTCTTGTAAGACTTGTTAACAGGAGAGAAGATGACGGAAGGTACTTGGGTTATCAATGGGCAAAACTTAGGTTCTTGTAAGACTTGTGAACAGGAGAGAAGATGACGGAAGGTACTTGGGTTATCAAAAGACGGTGTATCTTTGTTCAAATAGGTCAGTGCTCCTTTTTGATTGTTCGTTTATTTAGGTTGCATTATTTCGACCCAGTGTTTTCCGTACAATGTTTCTTCTGGTTCGCTGCTTCCTTGTGCTCTTGCTGTAGCTTCGTAATATGTACAGCCCTGTTTTTCCATTATAAATTTGGTAATGGCCTCGTAACTCAATACAGTGTAAATGTAGGCCAAGGTTAACCTTGTTGGAGCTTCGAAGTCTATTGGAAACATTTCACATACTTTCTTTTGGATCGCTTTAATGATTGTTTTCCCTAGCATTTCATCTCCAAAATGTATATGTTCCTTGTTTTTAAAGTCTTTTGATCTCCATTGTAGATATGCTTGATGTCTTTGATATTGCATTTGGGGTTTTTCAGGGCGTACTGGCGTCTTCATTATGTCAGTTAGGTAATGTTTATACTTTGGAATTGATTCATTGATTTCTTTTTCAGATATCTGTAAGAGGGATTGTGGCTTTTCCCTGTCAACCCAAAACTGCATCGTTTCTCTTTTTAAACTACCTATTTTATTTTTTATGTTCTTTTCGAATATGGCATCGCTTACAAAAGTTATGGAAATTGGTTTAGAATATTCGTCACCATCATTGTCGTCCACTTTACAGACTAATCTCAAGGAGCTAGGATCTTCGTCTCTTTTCCTGACCGTGAGTGTACGACCTTCACTGTAAATTTCTTCAAAAGTATCATCAATTACCCACTTGTAGTTTATTTCTCCTTTTCCAGTGGCAAGACAACTTACTTTGTGTTCATTTTGCTCTGACAGCATAATTTGCGAAGGTGGATGGAAGATAATTTGCAGGTCCTGATGTTCTTTCAGTTGTAAGAAACCCCAGTCAATTTTCTTTTTCATTAAACCTGACAACAGATATTTTCTCGCTTCTAGAGGATCAATGTTAAATGTTGCCCCGTATTTTTCTGGTGTCCTCATTTTCGCATATATAATGCAAAAGACCCCACAGCTCACTTCGTCAGGTTGCAATGGAAATTCTTCTTCGGTTTCAAAAGAACAGGGGCCGGATGAATACTCAGCAGCAAGGTTCCCATACAGACGTTTAGCGTTTTGTATGTAACAAAGTAGCAATGCACAGAAATATTTGTCAACTTTCTTTTCTCCCTTGGGATCATATAGAATGATTCTAACATTATCTCTGTCACAAAAATCTACAGCGTTAGCATCCAGTGGCATGAGCCAACGTGATGTGGCAGGATGTAGATTCGCGTTTTCTCAACGTCACATGTTTTCAGTCTTCCCAAAAGTCTATTGAAATCTTCTTCTCTCTTCGATGTCAACAGTTCTCTCAGTTGCCTTTCCAAATTCGTATCGAAAACTTTAACATGAAGTCCGCTTCCTTTGGCTTCCTCTTCAATAAGCTTCAAAGCTGCACTTATAACTGTGTCGTTTAAATATCCAGCTCTATCCACTGAATAGCTAAAATCCACTTGTGGATACTCCAGAGTTTTTAAGTCACTTCCACGGACTTCTACGTCTCCA
Organism: Actinostola sp. cb2023; assembly: GCA_033675265.1. Classification (NCBI taxonomy): domain Eukaryota; kingdom Metazoa; phylum Cnidaria; class Anthozoa; order Actiniaria; family Actinostolidae; genus Actinostola; species Actinostola sp. cb2023. The sequence continues at coordinate 1,383,473 of JAUJYZ010000938.1, read as the reverse complement.
ACCTTAGAAAAAACCTCATTTTTTGCATATGAAGACATTGCTTCGGCCAGTTTCTTGTCGGTAGGGTTCGCTTCAGCCTCCATATAATTTTCTTCCGGTGTAGCCTTTTCATAGAATAGGATATAGCTATTTCGTTCTACACTTTCATCTCTTAGATAATCTTCCGCAACGCATTTAGCTATCTGATCATCGGTTTCCCATAATACCCCAGAATTATTAGAAACGATCGCCTTGTAATGCCCGCTTTCAAAGCTATCTCCTATGTGGAGAATGACACCTTTCAATTCATAAAGCGCTCGGTTTCCACTATTCTCTTTGGTACTCTCGCATGAAGTGTGAATGGTTTTGTTGATTAATACTCTGTCAGATATTTTTGTCATCGCCGCTGTGTATCTTTTCAAGCTTAGGATTAAAAGATCAGGAGCCCAGGATACTTTAGATGCGCGCATGTGATCAGTTTCTTCTTCGCAGATATCGCATTTCATTTTGCTTTCACTTTTTTTCATCAATTCACTTTCAAAAAAGTTATCAAGTGCAAGCTGCACGCTATTTCTCTCCGTTCTGTTAGTAGATGAAATCGAAAGTTGCAATATTGTTGTCGGATCATCGTTGACGTGGAATGTCTCATCGCAATCCATACAGGTTTTAAAGGTAGATATAATTGAACTGACTTTCTGATAAGCTAAATTAAAATTTTCGGAGTCGTCCTTCAATTTGTTCATAAGGAGGAGAAGTGCTTCTTCTGCATCCTGTTGTCGCGATCCAAATTTGTATGTTTTACGTAGCATCTTGTATAAATCTTTGTGCATATCCAAAGATTTTATATTTTGGCTGTTAACCATTTGTTCTAGAGTGTTAGCAATTTTTCTACCAATACAGTTTACTTGTTTGTACCCTGTGTTGATGATATCTTGAGAAATATTCGATACACAAAGACACTGTAATATCGAATTGAGCCAGCAACTATTACCGAAGTTATTAAGCCCAGGCGGTCGTTCTTCACATTCACTAATGTCTTTTTGCGGTATTGGAAAGACTGGAGACGATTTCTTGCTGCCAATATCTTGTTTTCCTTTTTGTTTTTCGTTCGCAATATCACTATTCGTTTCCGTCGACTTAGTTCTGTCGAAATGTTCCGCCTTCTCATTCCATAGCGTTCGATCTTCAGGGGCAAGTTGGTTCCACTCTTTAGCAGCGGCTTTCATCATTTTGCTGGGAATGCCGCCACTACTTTTTTTCCACTTGCCTTTAAAACTCGAGAAAAATAAATTAAAACCATTTGTTTTGCCCTTCTTTTCATTTTTAGCTGATGTAGTCGGTGTGAAATCGTGGCTAGGAGGCTTCTGATACTTTCCCGGGTACTTAGCACTCCCTTTTGTGGTTTTGTTCCACCCCTCTAAAGCAATCTCATATACTTCATTTTCTCTTTCTTCTTCTTTTAGATTTTGGTTAGTGACGTCATTCTGTTTTTTGTGACCTTGCTTCTTTAATTTCCCTCCTTTGTGAAGCCTTCGATGTTCTTCAGCAAAGGAAACAATCCTACTGTCGAGAAAGGAATACTGCTGGAGTATGAATTCATCAGGCCGAAGATTTTTTTTGCCTCTGAAGTCGTCATACTTTACTAGTTTGAAGTAATTCTCTATATGTCCCTGTGTTTTAGTTTGAACGTCCTTGAACGTCAGAGCAGAAGAAGGGTGGCCTGGTAAACTGTAGCGTTCCAGCGATCCCATCAGAATACCTGACCAAAATGCACACGTCGCCAGCACAGAGTTAATGTACCTTAACAAGTTTGTATTGAAATAACGATTCTCGCTTTTAAAAAATATAATTTCATTTTTCTTATTTGCCGTTTCTTCTTGTATTTTGCTAAAATGTTGTGAAAAAGGATTGTTTGCTGCTTCTACAGCTCTGTCTTTCTGATTCTGATTTTCATCATCAATTGAGTCACCTTGCTCATCTGGTAAAGGAATTGTTTTGCCAAGATTTTTCATCTTTAGTCGGAGACTTTCGTGTGAAGCTTCTACTTCTTTCGAACTGTATTTACAGGAGAGAAGCAGGACAACATCTGCATAGGTGTCGGACATTTCTTCCAGAGTGTGAGCGTTTATTAGCAAGGAACACATATAAAGGTAGAAGCTATTGAGTTTCGCGTCAACTGTGCTCTTTTTTATTGCAGAGTGAAAGTCTTTCATCATGTGACTACAGCACACATGTGGTATCATTTTCTCAAAATCAATCGGTTTTCCCTTTTTGGTAACTATTCGGAATGCTCTTTGTAGGAAATTTGGCATGTCCTCTGTGTTAAAGCTCTTTAGTGTTGCAATCATAAGAGCGGGTTCTCGATCAGTCATTACTTGACGTGGCATCTTTGCACGTCCAAAGACTTTATTTTGGTCGTACTTAAAACTTTCCAAGAAATTTGTAATTGTAGGAACATTCCGTTTTGTTGTCAGAAGTTCGGCAACAGGTATAGGAGGAGTGTTTTTATCAACAGGATTTACCAGGAGAGCGTAATACAAGACGGATTTCCCATTCCATTTTCCAACGATAGATCCCGTTGCATCGAGAAACGACGATTTTTTTTGACACAAGTCCTGCCATAATCGTATTTGCCTTTCCGTCCACATGTGTACAATGAGATCCTTAGAATCTGACAGGTGGTGGACATACCCTTCTACTTTCTTGCCAGAAGGATTTCGTTTCCTTTCCATGGCTTCCGTTTCTTCCTGTACCCTCAAAAGCGACACATGTACGTCTTTGTCCATTCTTGTTTTCCGTCCCTCACTTGCGATCTTTTTCAAAGTATTTGCGGTTGTCCCAGCTCCAGTCCTATTTCCCGCCGCAATTTCATCAGTACTTCTGTTGGACAACCGTTTGTGAAATTCAGTTGTGGGTTTGACGTCATGTTCGGAAAAGTATTGAGCTATTTTATCCCGTTCTTCGCCTCTTATCTGTTGAGCGCGTGTCTCATGGAATGCATGTTTCAGATCTCCTTCTTGGACAACATCTACAATCCCTAAGTGTTCGTTTTCTTTCTTCATGCTTAGTGACATTCGAATGCTACAATCTTGAAAAGTGCATTCACCAGCAGCCTTAAAAACCGTATTGCAATTCTTTTTCCTACCATTTGGCACAACGCAATTGTGGAATTTCATTTTGAATACACAAAATCGATTACATTCCTTATTTACCAAATCCTTTACCACTTTAGACCAGGAGGAATGAAGCTTATTTTTTTTCTTCGATTTACTTTTTAATTTTACCCAATGTTCCACAGGTATTTCAATTGTTGACACTTCAGGTACAGAAGCGGTGAAGAAATCTCCTGACGGAAGCGAAGAACATCCAGTCATGTGCCTTAATGTCTCAACAGACAGTGATAAACCATCCTGAATTTAAATGTTGGTAAATGGCATAAATATTTATGATGGCAATTTTACCTGACGTAAAGCTTTAAGGTTAGATGATGACATACACAGATGTTGACGGAAATTTATGTCGGTGAATTGGTATCGTAGTCAAATAAATCAGTGTTTTTAGCAACAATTTCTGCTAAACATTTCTTTTGATGAAGTTTTATTTATCTCCAAAGCCATGGAATAGTTTTCAGTAAATAGAAAATAGAAAATATTTATTTTTATGCTTTAAGTTTTTAAAAGTTCTAATTTTAATTTCCAATGAAAGGTGGCCGCTTTATAATACAGGTCAAAAGAACAAATACAGACTAACATGGTACTGCACCCCAGGGGGGGTACTCAGGGATATCAGTGACGGGGAGGTGCGAATGAGGCCAAACTTTGTAACCCACAAAAAGTCCATTACGCAAAAACAAGACCCCCAAAAAGTCCATTTATCTCCACATAAAATCGAGAACGTCCTTGCCAGAATCTTTATATCAAAAAAAGTCCAACGGAACATTGCTAACCCCCAAAAAGTCCCAAGCCGCAAATTTCAAACCCCAAAAAGGTCTTCACACCTCCCCTTTACTGATACCCCTGAGTACCCCCCCCCCCCCCCCCCACCCCCTGGGTACTGCACAAGGCTGGCTGCGACCGCTTGAGGGCCATCATTATTTATCCTTAAGATTGCAATCATGAACATTAATACCTTGCTCTGTGACTGGAGTTCTTCTTCCGAATCTTCTAGTGCAGAATCATAATCCTTTGATGCATATTGCTCATTCTCTTGCACCTTAATGTAAAAAATATAAAGGAAATGAAATATATATCTAACAATTAACAACAACAACCTTTTAATTTTCAATATTATTAACTACTTATAATTATAGCCGAGCGCGATGTCAGTAGAGGAAAATATCAGACCGAGGTGTTGACAGTACAGACCGAGGTGTTGACAGTACAGACCGAGGTGTTGACAGTACATACCGAGGTGTTGACAGTACAGACCGAGCCGTAGGCAAGGTTTGTACAAAAACAGATCGAGGTCTGATATTTTCCTGTACTGATCGAGCAAGTAAGGTTATAAAGCTGCTTATTATATGCCATTTTTAATCGAGGAGAGGCTGTTTTTGTCATGACAAAGAATCTGTAATTATGCATTACCGTAGAATCTTGCCCACTAAACAACCAATCAATCAGATCACGCGATTTTACGTATGTAGTTTGTACCATATAATAATTAAAAATAATAATTCATATACAAACCTGTACATTAGATTCTGGCATAACGGTGCTTTGCGGGTGTGGTTCGGATGCACCAGACGCATCAGGTAATTGGCAAACATTTACCCCACACTAAAGTTAAATAGATAAAAAAGGTTAAAGGGGGACTGAAGACACAATTTATTTTTTCAAGAAAGTTAGATATCACTTATATTAACATTACTTGAGTATTATTTTCTGTAAGTCGTTCTTAGGATATCAACATAATGTAAGTTCAATATGGAATATCAACCGCCATTTTGCCGTTTTACCGTCGGCTCAAATCTTTTTGTTTGTGACGTCGTTTTAGGGGAATATTAAAATCCGTTCACAACATTCTCTCGGGTACAAGAAAATACAATGCACTTATAATTACTCTATATTGTGACTGCATTTTCCCTTGGGATAGGTGACGTCTATTATGGGGAATAATTACTGAAGTGAGCCGCGATCATTTGAGCGGTAATCTATGTCTTTTTACAATAGACCTTTTTACCGATACGGCGGCCATTTTGGATTATATTGTATTGGCTAAAACATTATGGGATGCTCGGGGTGTAAATGACCCCAAAACTGTACAGTGTGGAGTCGCGTCAATATATTATTTTTCTATTTCACTCTAACCATAGTGTTGTATGACTTACTATCTACATATGTCGTGTATTGTTGTATAATTTTGTGCAAATTCATGCTTTAAATAAGGTTTTCGTAGTTTTTCATGGCCAAATGGTTACTAGCTTGCAGCCTGGTCATCCCATAATTTCTCCATAATTCAAGATGGCCGCCGTATTGGTACTGAAAAGGTACATTAAAACTCAAGTTTCTTCTCCATAAAAATGAAAACAATTAAAAATTATTTCATAAAATGAATGTACACAACATTCTCAAGTTAACATTGTCTTTGTTTTAAGTATGTACAATATATTCGAAACACAAGGTAGAATCCACCCAGTCCTGACAGTATTATAACGTACCGCATTTAATATTTCCTTGCAAACTGGACAGATGAACGATTTGTCATCTGGACAGTTTGAAAAAACCTTCCCAGTCATCTATGTCCACTAATCCGATGCAGTGAGGATGGTAATATGTGAGGCATCCAATACATTGGATGTCACATATTAGATAACTGCCATGTTCCTCTTCCTTGCAAAAACAATATGTTTGTCCACCATGACCAATATCCTGTAAAATACACAATAATTAAATTGAAATAGAGAAACCACGCGGTTGTTCCGTATATTGGTAAAATAAAAAAATAAACAAACAAACAAATCCATGAAGGAATCATCAATTAATTAATTAATTAAAAAAGAAAGAAAGAATTACGAAAGAGAAGAGAGAAGAAACATTTCCACTTACATTTTCACTGGTGTTTTCATCGGGTTCACCATCACTACATTCGACGTCTATCTCCAACCGCTGTTGAGACAATAAAACGCAGTTTATTATGATTACACGCAATTTCTTCAAACGTTGTTGTTGGTAGAGCTAATATAAAATAACAATGATAATAATACTAATAATAATAATAATAATAATAATAATAATAAATAATACTAATAATAAAATAATAATAATAACAATAAAATAATAATAACAATAATAATAATAATAATAAAATAATAATAACAATAATAATAACAATAATAATAATAAAATAATAATAATAATAATATTATTATTATTATTATTAATTGTATATTAATTATATTAATTGTATTCGATTCCGATATTTCGGGCACCAAAGAGGCTTTGTTTATCAAAAACCTTAACGAACAGGGACACTGCGTCACTAATTATTCTTTATTGATTCATCTAGGTAACATCAGTCATGGTAAATGTATTATATCGCAGTGGATGGCGTTTTTAATGTTAAGACGGAAAAGATGTTTCGCAAAAAATATAACAGTCTAAAATGTCTATTTTAAAATCTTATTCTATATTTATTTATATTCATAATTAATTGTTAATATTTATTGTATATAGTTTAGTTTAGTGGACAAGTGAAGAGCCACTCTGTGGATATATTGTCTAATAAACCTTTATTATTATTATTATTATTATCATTATTTATTATTATTATTATTATTTATTATTATTATTATTATTATTATTATTATTATTATTATTATTATTATTATTATTATTATTAAAAAGTCATGTAACTGTCTTATAAGGCGAAGTGATAAAGCGTTTCCTTTAAGGCCGATTTACACTTTACTCTACACCTTTTCTACAACAATAGCATACAACTAGCTTACGGCATGACTCTGGAGTCGTCATAAGTGGTAGGGTTGATTTAGACGACGTAAACATAGCATGAGCAAGTTGTATGCGATGGTTACTATGTGCATCGTCACTTACTTTATGTCTAACTTTCCTGACTATATGCTGCCAACATCGAATTCACGCAATGTCACTGGTGTCTGAAATCATGAAAATCATAATAAATGAAGGCAGTAGGAAAAAAAAAGTGAAAATAGTTTGGATGTTAATCTTAATCTCCATGTTAGAAAGAAAGAAAGAAAGAAAGAAAGAAAGAAAGAAAGAAAGAAAGAAAGAAAGAAAGAAAGAAAGAAAGAAAGAGGAAAAGGATGGAAAAAAAAATAAATTAAAGAAGAAGGAGATAAACGAAACAGATGAACAAAAGAACAATTAAACACACATGAATGAATATTGTCAACTTACTTTGACAATTTTACGTAAAAAGTGCATCTTTTCTTCGGATGTCGTTGTTGGGACATCGTCCTAACACGGAGATGGAAACGGTTTGAATTGTTTTGTAAAATATGGCGACTTCATTTAATATTTTAAATACTTAAAGTTAGAGTATTAATAATTGTTATAGAGGTATTATAGTTGTATTTAATAAGTATTATAGATATAGATTGTATGTAGTTTTTATATTGTATCAGGGCCTCTATTGATAACAGCGATTTTTTTTTTGCTGGCAGAGCTACCGTGGATTTTAAATAAAGGTTTTCATTCATTCACTTATTGTAATCAAGAAAATACTTACTTTGTTAGACAACTCATTGGTCCTATCTGTAAGATCTTCATCCGTCATGCCCACAACGCGAATTTTGCCATTCTCTTCCGCTAACACTTTAAATGTTTCCACTTGAATTAAATTTGAATTGTCTTCTTCAATGGCACTCTACAAAGAAAAATATTTCCATGTCAGTCAAAAAGAGTCGGTAGAGAAATGCAAAATGACAGCCAAAGTGAAGGTTATCTTTATTTTCGTGTTCACTTAGCCTCTTAACCATAAATAGGGTGCCTGCATCCAATATCAAACAATATTTCAATACAAATATGTACAAATATACTGAGCATTTACAAGTAATCTTACAAATTTTGTTGATGATATATGCTGATGGGGTAGAACATTTAGGGCCAGTATTATATACCCAGGGGATGCCGAATTTATGTTAATTTTCATAAAATGACATCAAATGTTTTACCGAAATTTCCCTTAATGGAGTGTCCCGTGATTGGGGGGGTTGTAGTACATCTTCTTCCTCTTCCTCTTCATCTTCCTCATCTCCATCCAAAGTGGAAAAGGAGTTTGGCGACACGGGAATCTAACATTGAAGAACATGCTGGTCATTTTGGAATAGTTATTCTACTCTGATCTAGCTTGATGTAGCTTATATAATATTTTGTTGATGTATCTATCATCGGGCCCCTTTTTTTTTCCCTTTAAATTTTTGGTTTTATAATAAAAAGTTTTAAAATGTAAATTGACCTATTACAATAAAAAGGAAATCTTCCTATGTTTGTGCCTACATTTGTCTCATGGGCAAAACGTCTATTTTTAGAATAAAAATAAGAATAAGAATAAGAATAAGAATAAGAATAAGAATAAGAATAAGAATAAGAATAAGAATAAGAATAAGAATAAGAATAAGAATAAGAATAAGAATAAGAATAAGAATAAGAATAAGAATAAGAATAAGAATAAGAATAAGAATAAGAATAAGAATAAGAATAAGAATAAGAATAAGAATAAGAATAAGAATATAGACCTGTTTCAAAAACGTTCCCATTTACAAAATACACTAGGCTACCTAACAGCAGTGAATGCTGACGGTGAATGCAATGTTAGTAGCTGTGGATAAGAGTTGGTGCCGGAGAGCTTAGAGTGATTCCAATAAACCTGGGCACTACTAATTAGCTGTCAGTGTATATTAGATGCAAAGTAACAAAAGACAACAAAAGAGTGAGTGTCTAATAGTGTGTATTGGTAGAGTTTTCCGCGAGTATAAACTGAGTTTCAAAAGTTCGTTGTTGGACGTTGTATTTGCCGTCGATCGTAGTATAGATGCGCCTTTTACGGCTTCGACCGGGCCACTCCGAGTGACTTCAGTCGCCAGCGCTTCTTTTGAGAACGAAGAATAATAATATAACAGCTAGCGTAGTTTGTGATACGCATTTCGTCACATTAAAACTCTGACTTCGTTTCGTTTGAGAACGAAGAATAATAATATAACAGCGTAGTTTGTGATACGCATTTCGCTACATTAAAACTCCGACTTCGTTTCGTTTGAGAACGAATAATAATAATATAACAGCGTAGTTTGTCTACCTTTCTTTGTTTTGAATATATAGCTTATGAATAACTAATGTATTACTTATAATTGAGATTTCAATGCGAATATTCACACTCAGTGAAACTGACACACGATAGCGTGATAAACTATCTACAGTCATTTGCAAAAATTCTGGCCGCCACGAAATATCAATATATCGGGTGCATTGTGGGTAATTAAATAATACTATTTTGAGTTTTCTAACTTATTAAATGAAGCAAAATTTACAGACAACAAACGTAAGACTAAAATAACCATTATACTAAATATTTCTACCAACTTTGCTGGCGTTAACCCGCTTTAAGGGGAATTTTCGATTATTTTATTTACCCATAATGCACCCGATATATTGATATATTGATATTTCGTAGCGGCCAGAATTTTTGCAAATGACTGTATCTATCTATCTATCTATCTCTATATATCTATGTAGGAGTCGGCGCGAAAAGCATTGTGGTTATTGAGAATTGCATGATGGTTATTGAGAATTGCATGATGGTTATTGAGAATTGCATGATGGTTATTGAGAATTGCATGATGGTTATTGGAAACTGCATTCCGGTTAAAAATCGAGATTTTTTCTGCCTACGTAAATGAATTAGAATTGCTTCCTTGCTCGCTCGCTCGCTGCGTCAGCAAAAATAGTAAAATAGCGAACTGGGAACGAGTTTTCAGTTTTTAAAAAATGAACCCCATCACAAGAAAGAGCATATCACAATTTATAGCATTATTACAAAGTTTCAAAAGGTTTTGTTTGATATTGAACGAGCAATATATTGATATTGTACAACAAATTAAATAACTAGCTAGCAAGACTGCATTCAAGTATATACATGCATCAGTCAATTGAAATCCCGTCAGTCAGACGTAAAGGTGTTATAGTGTTAGTCTGGCAAAATATCCTGACGAATGCATCGTATCAGATCGTCAATAAAAATTCGTAAATCCAGGTTATTTTTTATTTGGGAAATTCGTAAATCCATGCAGGTTTTCGAGTGACAAATTCCAAAAACAGGGTCCAGGTCTGAACATCTCGCCGCAAATACCTAGCCATTTTTTAACCAAGTACTCCCCCCCCCCCCCCCCCCCCCCCCCCCCGCTCCCCTCCCCCCGGGCATATGGGAATCTTATGCAGCCATCGAACAGCCCACCCTAAAAGATGCTGTTTGATTTTGTTTGGTTGCGCGTTGGACAATATTCAAACACCTTAAAACATTTCTCGTGTTTGACGCACCATGTTATTGATTTGGACAGGCCCGTATGCAATACTATATTAGTTTAAACATTCTGACAAACGAGAATACGAAGCGAAACACAATGGGCTCTAATGTTATTCAAATGATAGGCCATGTATTCTTGCTGGCCGAGAATTGAACTGAAGCGACTCAAGCTCCCATTTACCGTTAACGAAGCGCAAGATAATTATTTGAAAACAGAATGAACCCAAATGACTGAAAGCATCAAAGCTAAATCAAACTATACCTGAAAGTATTCGCTCGTGGGTTTTGGTATGCCTTTCTTTTGACGCAGCTCCAAGGCCACTGTCTTGCATCCTCCCAGATTCTTCGTCCATGCGTTATAGACCGCCTTGACTTGACGTGAACTAGGTTGCTGTGCCTTGAAATAACACGCGGCCGCCCGACATACAAAACCATCCTTTTTAACAACAGAAGGGCTCTCTCCGTCTTCACGAATCCAACCAAATATATCCCCAAGTTTATAGTAATTGATGTTGTGTTGTTTTAGGTTTCGATTTGCCTACAAAAATAATAAGACCAAGCAAATAATAAATACACTGAGATAGGTTATCACTTTACACAAATTAAAGGTTGAAACTTTTCAGAAGAATAACTTACCTTGTAGCGGATCCACGATTTCGACGAGGGCATCACCGTTATAAAAAGGACAAACAAGGACACACGAACAGCAAAAGGAAAAATCGTATATATGAATGAGACAAGCCAACAATATTAAAACCTATCATCTATGGTCTCGAGTAGCACTGAGACTCGGTTGGTATCTCTACGACCTCTACTACTCACAATACAAAGCAACACCTTTCTATAACAAGGCGTGGCGTGAAGACGGAAGGTAGACTGTCGTTCATATCTTAATCTTATTACAACAGAACAAAGATTGATTCACCAAAGGAAAAAAAACCCAGACAGCTAAAATTCTGTATTTGCCAGGAAATGCACGATGTGTCCTATTTTGATAGGCGGTAGCCCATCTACAAAGCACGATTGGTCGTATTTTGATAGGCGGTAGCCCATCTACAAAGCACGATTGGTCGTATTTTGATAGCCGGTATCCCATCTACAAAGCACGATTGGTCGTATTTTGATAGGCGGTATCCCATCTACAAAGCACGATTGGTCGTATTTTGATAGGCGGTAGCCCATCTACAAAGCACGATTGGTCTTATTTTGATAGCCGGTATCCCATCTACAAAGCACGATTGGTCGTATTTTGATAGCCGTTATCCCATCTACAAAGCACGATGGGTCCTATTTTGATAGCCGTTATCCCATCTACAAAGCACGATTGGTCCTATTTTGATAGCCGGTATCCCATCTACAAAGCACGATTGGTCGTATTTTGATAGGCGGTAGCCCATCTACAAAGCACGATTGGTCCTATTTTGATAGCGGGTAGCCCATCTACAAAGTACGATTGGTCGTATTTTGATAGCCGGTATCCCATCTACAAAGCACGATTGGTCGTATTTTGATAGCCGGTATCCCATCTACAAAGCACGATTGGTCGTATTTTGATAGCGGGTAGCCCATCTACAAAGTACGATTGGTCGTATTTTGATAGCCGGTATCCCATCTACAAAGCACGATTGGTCCTATTTTGATAGCCGGTAGCCCATCTACAAAGCACGATTGGTCGTATTTTGATAGCCGTTATCCCATCTACAAAGCACGATTGGTCGTATTTTGATAGGCGGTATCCCATCTACAAAGCACGATTGGTCCTATTTTGATAGCCGGTATTCCATCTACAAAGCACGATTGGTCGTATTTTGATAGGCGGTACCCCATCTACAAAGCACGATTGGTCGTATTTTGATAGCCGTTATCCCATCTACAAAGCACGATTGGTCGTATTTTGATAGGCGGTATCCCATCTACAAAGCACGATTGGTCCTATTTTGATAGCCGGTATTCCATCTACAAAGCACGATTGGTCGTATTTTGATAGCCGGTATCCCATCTACAAAGCACGATTGGTCCTATTTTGATAGCCGGTAGCCCATCTACAAAGCACGATGGGTCCTATTTTGCTAGCCGTTATCCCATCTACAAAGCACGATTGGTCCTATTTTGATAGCCGGTATCCCATCTACAAAGCACGATTGGTCGTATTTTGATAGGCGGTAGCCCATCTACAAAGCACGATTGGTCCTATTTTGATAGCGGGTAGCCCATCTACAAAGTACGATTGGTCGTATTTTGATAGCCGGTATCCCATCTACAAAGCACGATTGGTCGTATTTTGGTAGGCGGTAGCCCATCTACAAAGCACGATTGGTCCTATTTTGATAGCGGGTAGCCCATCTACAAAGTACGATTGGTCGTATTTTGATAGCCGGTATCCCATCTACAAAGCACGAATGGTCGTATTTTGATAGGCGGTAGCCCATCTACCAAAGCACGATTGGTCCTATTTTGATAGCCGGTAGCCCATCTACAAAGCACGATTGGTCGTATTTTGATAGGCGGTATCCCATCTACAAAGCACGATGGGTCCTATTTTGATAGCCGTTATCCCATCTACAAAGCACGATTGGTCCTATTTTGATAGCCGGTATCCCATCTACAAAGCACGATTGGTCGTATTTTGATAGGCGGTAGCCCATCTACAAAGCACGATTGGTCCTATTTTGATAGCGGGTAGCCCATCTACAAAGTACGATTGGTCGTATTTTGATAGCCGGTATCCCATCTACAAAGCACGATTGGTCGTATTTTGATAGGCGGTAGCCCATCTACAAAGCACGATTGGTCGTATTTTGATAGCCGTTATCCCATCTACAAAGCACGATTGGTCGTATTTTGATAGCCGGTAGCCCATCTACAAAGCACGATGGGTCCTATTTTGATAGCCGTTATCCCATCTACAAAGCACGATTGGTCGTATTTTGATAGCCGGTAGCCCATCTACAAAGCACGATGGGTCCTATTTTGATAGCCGTTATCCCATCTACAAAGCACGATTGGTCCTATTTTGATAGCCGGTATCCCATCTACAAAGCACGATTGGTCGTATTTTGATAGGCGGTAGCCCATCTACAAAGCACGATTGGTCCTATTTTGATAGCGGGTAGCCCATCTACAAAGTACGATTGGTCGTATTTTGATAGCCGGTATCCCATCTACAAAGCACGATTGGTCGTATTTTGATAGGCGGTAGTCCATCTACAAAGCACGATTGGTCGTATTTTGATAGCCGTTATCCCATCTACAAAGCACGATTGGTCGTATTTTGATAGCCGGTAGCCCATCTACAAAGCACGATGGGTCCTATTTTGATAGCCGTTATCCCATCTACAAAGCACGATTGGTCGTATTTTGATAGCCGGTAGCCCATCTACAAAGCACGATGGGTCCTATTTTGATAGCCGTTATCCCATCTACAAAGCACGATTGGTCCTATTTTGACGCTCGGTATCCCATCTATTACTTATAAAAAATATTGTTATGTTTATGCAAAGTATCAAAATGAAATAAACTATGGTTTATTATTGACTACTTGTTGTGAAGTATGTTTTTGGGCTTTGATTTGGGGTTTTTAAGCGGAATTCACTCCATCGAAGTGATTGCGTGACCTTTGCCGGTTAATGTTTAATCTATGTACGTGTCGAGCTTGAAATATTCAAAGTGTCGCTTTAGTAACGTCTCGTATAGTGTGTAGAGAACTCTGTGTTCTAGTTAAGATCAAACCGAATACATATATAGGATGGTAATAGGTTTCTCTACTACACTAAGGTAGTTTTGTTTGGCATTTATTTGTATATAAACATTTATAGGCGATAATCGAATGTGCTGCTGAATCTGCTGCTAACTTCACGCTGGTATTGGAATCTACTAATGTATTATCCGTGGCGTCGGTGCAAAAATATCAGTTGGTGTATATAATGTTATTACTATGTTGGTTTCTCGATACATTAGAGTACAAATAATAAATTAAAGTTATTTCACACTTTTAGTTGTTTGCCAATCTATCGCTATGACTTATATTTTTACTAAGAAATATATAATTATTTACTTATATACCTATATATACATGTAATGTACCAAGTAGAGCGGATATGTGCGAGAATTGTTCACTTTTTGTTACAAGCATGAAATTTTGCAGAAAAGTAGGTTTTTATATGCTTATTAATATCTGATATGGTGCCATCGCGAAATTTAGTGCTGAGGCGGGTTTTAGGGCATTTTATCAAAATGGCCGCCATCTTGACCGGAAGTGAAATGCGCTTTAACTAGAATAACTTAAAAGGTACGTTTTCCCGCATTAAATCAGACAAATGGGCACGATTACTCTAGCTCTTTTACAGAAAATACATTGCTTTAGTAGTTTCACAACATTGTACATGATTTTTATGCATAAAAATGAAAGTTCAAAATGCCCACCATATCAAACCGGAAGTGGTTGTCGTCTTTTACGGAATTATTGTAAAAGATATCCTTGTTTCATTTTGTTTTGCTACAAAAAGATCACATAGTTTTCCTTGTTGTATAACTGTATTTACACTGTAATGTAGCTGTTGATGCGATATATATGTTAACTAACAAAAGTTACTTTTGAACAAGAGCACAACTAAAAATTACTAGGCTCGTGCATCTGCATGATCAACATTGTTGTTATCTTAGCAATCTTCACTGATCGCTACATACTAATGCAATATATGCATCACAATCTCAATGCCTTTGTTTCCAATCAAGTGGTTTATAAACACATGGTAAATTCATCTGTTGCCGCACTCCTCAGCACAAGAACAAAGAGCAGTACAGGTCAATTCCACCTTCGCACATGAACACCTGCCGCGACATCCTTTCTTGCAACCACATTGCACGAGCTGACGACAGGACTTAGTCACATCTGGAAGAGCTGACCAGAACGGCTCCCAGGTTCCCTCACTTAGTGTCCAACCCCATTTCTCTGGACTTGGTAGCACTGGACGTGGCTTTAGCGCTTGTCCCCAGCAGTAACCAGCCTGGTAGGCAGCACGCTTGGTGTGTTCCACTAAGGCGGCTCTTGATGGTGGGATGGCTTCTAGGGCTCGTCCTTTTTGAGCAAACATCTGCTTCCTTGCTTCATTAACTGTGAGTTTGCTGCTGGTTCTGTCATATAGAAGCACCACAAAGCGCTCTAGATGCTGCATACAGGTGTCGCTAACGGCAGTTGGACTGGCAGCTAACAACAGGAATGCAGCTGTGACTTCTGGATACAGTTTCCAGACCTCAAGAGCGGTTTTCTTCCCCCTTCCGCCGAAACAGGATACGGTATCACAACCCGTGAAAGCATGAAATACAGGAAGTGCCTTTGATGTTTGTGGCCCCAGGCTGGAAGAAATCTCATGAGCTGCAATGTAGCGCAGGTGATTACCGGTGCCAAATGCCAGCCAGAGCTCAGGTCGAGCATGCTCTGAAAGTTGTGAGAGGACTGCAACTGCGAGGATTAGAACATCTGTGTCTACAGTACGTAGCATAATCTTTTCATAACCATGTTGGACAGCATCTTGCACATGTAGCATCATTCTAGTATCTGCCTCTTCGTGACTGCAGGGAGCCAGGCTTGACGTATCACGTGGCAAGGTGCATAACACCTGATCTCCATATGTTGTAATGATTTGCTTCTGAACGTCAAGGTTCGAAATGCATTCTGCAAGGAACTTAAAAAGTTCACGCTTGTTTTCGTCCACTCGCAGAAATTCTTTCCAGTTAGATGGAAGGCGATTGGTTCCTGCGACTCGACGACGAACTCCAGCTCCTCTGTTGCCTCTAGTTGTCGCTTTCAGACTATTTTCTACATACTCGTCCCAAACAACATCAAGACGGTCAACATGACGAGACTGTGCCTGTATGTATGGTAAAAAAGACTGTGAAGCGTATTCGGAAAATGTTTTCTCTGTCCCTGGCTTGATCATGTGCACAAGTACAGCGCCATCAATGATGGTGACATCTATTGAATTAGGCATCTCACTGCGCACTGTACTGTCAGCTTCAAGGCATTCTGTTAGCTGTGACTTATTTTTTGGAAGACGCAACTTTCCAAAGTTGGACAATGATGGGGGGCAGCCTTGGTTCTCATGCTTGAAGAAATCGTCAAGGTCGCCTTCTCACGTCTGACAGGAGATGTAGAGCCGGGCAAAGAGAGAACAGTCTCTCTTCATCGATGTTAACTGGTGTGCTGTTTTTGAGGTTTTTCTAGATGGAGGCGAAGCAAACAAGCTTAGTTTGTTCCTCTTGATTGGATCGTAGAGGGACTTTTTACGATCTAGCAATCGCTCGGTAAGGAAAGTGTCGAATTGATCTCTGCCAATGGTCTCTATCTGACGAAGTCTTCCTACGGCATCTGGCGCAGCAATTTCCTTTGTGTCGAGAACCAAAAGGTCTTCACTTTCCTTTATAAATGGGTTACCAAGATCTTCAAACGTTGCCACAAGCGATGTTACATCCTTGAAGAATGAAACTTGGAAACTTGTTTGCACTTCATGGTGAGATTCACTAGACTGATGATTAGATGTCATTAACATCGAACTTTCAAATTCGTTCACCAACCTCGCCATCTCTGGGCCTGACGTCATCCATCGACGGAGGGCAACTGGGTTCTCAGTCAGACCAACAGCACCGCCATCACCTTTAACTATCGCATTATTTTGCTCGTGGGCATGATCAATTGCTATTGCAGAGAAGCTTCTGGGGGACTTGTGGACAGTGAAAAACCCTTTTTCAAAGTGTGAGGCAACTTCTGGAGCAGCCTGCTTAAGGGAATACATGTCACGAAGATGCACTGGAAGCCAACGAGCATAATTGGTATGGTTTAGTGCAAAAAACCATGGCATCATCTTGGAGAGGGCCTCTATGTAGAGCGTGAAGTTGGCTTGACGTAGTGATCTAAGGAACGTCAAAAGGAGAAGCTCGAGTTGTAACGTTGTGTACCAGTACTGGAACTGAGGAACAGCTAATGCCTGTTTGTGACATCAGTCGTCAAAGAGCAGGGCATCATCATCCACGCCCTCTATATACATACTGTAAGCCTTGTTCAGCAAGATGTACAGACTGCTGGCTGTTACCTGGTGAGCTCTACGTGAGCGTGTAACACTAGTTGCTTTGATAAATGATTCTGCTGTTCCAGAAGAAGCAACATTGGCATCTACTATTGCGGCAACCCATCCACTATCCTCTAGCCACCCACCAATGGCTTTCAGGAAAGCCATTTCTATATGGAGGCCACCAAACATGATGACAAACTTCTGTTCTCCATACTGATCTGGCCAGTTCCACTGAATTTGTTTGGCAACGGTGTACAGTGGTTGATCCATAGCAATCACAGGAACTTGACCAGGATTAAGATGATGAACACATTTCTTGATGACATTCATCGCATGCCGAATCATAGCTACTGATTTTGCTTGGTCAGGGAAAAGAGGTAGTAAAGCAGATATGGCGGGTGAATGAGATTGCTGTTGCTGGTCTGTCGTAGAATGATATGCTGCCCAGGAAACCAGCTGTCCTTCCTTCAGACTCTCTTCATTTATGACGTTCTTCTCTACGTTTTTGAGCCAGCTCACCTCTTCTTGAAAGGCATCGACCATAGCGATTCTATTTATATCCAGTCGGTCATGTGTTTCTGGTACCGGCGGACTTTTGTTTTGTAGAACGGCTGGGATAACTTCAGTATATGACTTAGGAAGTTCTGCCACAGATTTCGAAGTGGTCGTTTTTTTTTTCTTCAAAAGCCACACGTGCTTGAGTGGTACCAGGCACGTCAGAAGTGATACTTTGGAATATAGATATCCCCGTTCCATGGAATGAGTCGCGTGCAGTTGTTGAAGTGGGGTTGTGGTCAATATTATCGACAGCAGAGGTTGTGAATACGCCTAAGCGAAGATTGGGTGGACAGACAACATTATCTTCTTCGTAGCGACGACAAAGTTCATTTCCCAAGGCAGTCGATATGGCAAGAACTCTGTCATATGATACGCTAATTCCTAAACTGTGCATGGTCTCTATTAGATCACGACTCCGGGTCTTGGCGTGGATAAGCAGTCCTGTATAAATTGCAAATTGCAAGCGGCGTCTCCCTAGATTTATTTCTACGCTCCCGCTTCACTTCTTGATCCCTGCGGCGATTGTAGCTGTTAAATTGCATCAACTGAGCAATGGTAAGACCTACTTGTGCACTTGACGTGGTGTTGGTTTGAGCTTCAATATTTGGGCCATAAAGAATCATGTTAACGAGAGATAGCAGTGATTCTGGAACTGATTTTGTCTGACAGTCCGAATCAAAGGACCCATCAAATGAGTATTTCATTGCCAGCATTTCTTTACGCACAATACTGGCAGCCTTTGCTAGATGTATAGCTTCTTCGTCACAGTCCTCCTGGTGAGCTTTCTCCATCATACGACCGAGATCATCTTTGAAAGCGAGATAGACATCACGACCATTGTTGTGGTCTTCTAGACCTGGAAGGTGAATGAGTAGTCTTTCTTTCAGCCGTGTGGTATTCACTCGTGCAGTCATATTGACACCAAGCTGTTCCAAACGGGACTTGTATGCTTTGGCCAGGTCAGCGAGTTTGAAAATTGTGAGGGTAGACTCTTCAATATACGCAACAAGCTCTGCAAGTGCAATTCCTTCAGGGCGCACAATCTTTTCCTCCCCATTGTCGTCATAGCTAGAAGTTTGTGCCTTTCTGTACAGCTTAGCAAGACAGGTGGCGTGATATTTTGCTTCAAGCGCTACAAGGTCTCCTCCACAACTGAGTTTCGTTAAGAGCTGTTGGTCCTGCAGTACATATGCACATGATCGTACCCTGGAATCCAAGCCGAGAGTGGAGACATTGCGAAGGGGTTTGTTTCGAGTAGCAATCTCGTCACAAAAAAGCATGTTGCGGCATTTTCAACGGACGAGCTAAAATTTGAACGTGTGTACTTTCTCTCAATTTCCTGTCCCTGTTCTTGTGCATACCTCTTTTGTGCTCTTTTAAGTTTCGTAGAATTGAAAAGAGCATAACAACTCTTGTGCCATCGAGCTTGGTGTCTTTCAAATGTAGCTTCGATGCCATCTTCTTCTTCTAGTCTCAAAATATTTATATCTGATGGCAAGCAACCAAGATCGTGGAACTTCGATATATTTTCAGCCAACGTCTTGTAGCCGGCACCAACATCAGACTGGCGCTTGGTATCAGCTGGACACTGTAATGGCTCAGTTGTGATATGCTGGCAAATAGCACAGCGAGACCAATCTGTTTTAATCAGAGGCTGTTCACTGCTATTAGACATCGATTTTCTTTAATGAAAGTTAAAAACTCTCATTATACACTCATGTGATGAAGACGTACAAAATTACATAAAGCAAAAACCAGATAACAGTGAAACTTACATTGAAAATAACTTTTGTGGGTCCCTTCAGCACCGGCAAACAATTTGCCATTTCATAAGCTGAAAACAGCTGTCTTTTTCTTTTGAATTTAAGAATAATTAACAAAGTATTAGCTAAATAATTGTGGCATTTAATATCATGATCTTATTACATGCAATCATATAAAAATAATATCTGTGAAGACATATAAATTTAATTTCGAAAACAGATACTTACAGTATAAGCAGTGAGGATTACTTCTTCTTCTCTGTAGGAGCGTGAAAGTTTACATTTTCCAGCAATTACATGTGTACATATAAAGCTCTATGTCTTTTTTTGTTATTTTTGTATCTTTTTTGTTATATGGTTGATTGTATAAAGATTACTGTGTCTTGCCCAAAACAAAAAATGGTGGATGCAATATGCAAATTTGATTGCTGAGAATTCTGGGTAATTTACCAGTCTCTCTCTGCCGTATTTTTCTAAATTCAATTTAAAAACATCATATTTCAGTAAGTTGGGGGAAACAGTTGCCACATTAAAAAAGGTAAAAAAGTAAACGATACTTCCGGTCCAAACATACCTCACTTCCGGTTTGTGGTAAAGGTGACTCTAAATAACCAGATCTATTGTATTCTGCAACTTTATTTTAAAAATGAAGATAATTTACAGTAAGAAGTACATTATGCACCTGTTGAAATCAATGAAAGCCTTTTTTGCTAGATTTTACATTACTTCCGGTGATGACTAATTTCACTTCCGGTCAAGATGGCGGCCATTTTGATAAAATGCCCTAAAACCCGCCTCAGCACTAAATTTCGCGATGGCACCATATCAGATATTAATAAGCATATAAAAAACCTACTTTTCTGCAAAATTTCATGCTTGTAGCAAAAAGTGAACAATTAATTCATGCGAATTTCTGCACATATCCGCTCTACATAGTAAAAAGGAATGAATTAGATTCTGGGTCCCAGTCTCCGATCAGACCCACTGCCAATCTCGAGCCCATTCCCCATATAGAGTCATGTACAGGCAACATAAACCATCAAGTTAAAAACGTGTAGCTATATGTATAGCGGTAAATGGATTGCAAATTCGAAAGATGTCTTGTATTCGTAAGTAGGAAGGCGTAAGGATTATCGAAACTTGCTGTCCATGTGTATAGTATATTCTATATAGCGATAATGTGCCAACCAAAAGCTCTTTTAATATGTTAATCAACAACCAATCGAATGAATGACAAAAGCTGACTTAATTCACATGAAATATCGCTATGTGTTCATGTGTGTCCATGTACAAGTGTCCATGTGTACATATACAAGTGTTCATGTGTGTCCATGTACAAGTGTCCATGTGCATATATACAAGTGTTCATGTGTGTCCATGTACAAGTGTCCATGTGTACATGCATATACAAGTGTTCATGTGTGTCCATGTACAAGTGTCCATGTGTGTATATACATTGTCAAGTGTTCATGTGTGTCCATGTGTATATATACAAGTGTTCGTGTGTGTCCATGTACAGGTGTCCAGTGTAGATATACATGTGTTCGTGTGTGTCCATGTACAGGTGTCCAGTGTATATATACATGTGTTCGGTGTTCGTGGCGTACGTAGTGTACGCCAGGGTCTCAAATCCCTGTATATGAGTATAGGTGTCCATGTACAAGTGTCCAGTGTATATATACATGTGTTCGTGTGTGTCCATGTACATGTGTCCAGTGTATATATACATGTGTTCAGTGTTCGTGGCGTACGTAGTGTACGCCAGGGTCTCAAAGCCCTGTATATGAGTATAGGTGTCCATGTACAAGTGTCAAGTGTATATATACATATGTTCGTGTGTGTCCATGTGTCCAGTGTATTATATACATATGTTCAGTGTTCGTGGCGTACGTAGTGTACGCCAGGGTCTCAAAGCCCTGTATATGAGTATAGGTGTCCATGTACAAGTGTCCAGTGTATATATACATGTGTTCGTGTGTGTCCATGTACATGTGTCCAGTGTATATTATACACCTATTTCAAAAATCGTTGTCGCAGCCGAAGTAACAGTCAACACTCCAAGACTGCAAAGGATTTCGGTAATTTTTCTCGTAATTTATTCATTCAGAGAATATTTTGGCTGCATGCGTTTGTGACATGTTATTATGGCAAGCTGAAGTGGTAGCTCAGGTGTCAAACCGAATATTTCGGAAAGTACTAGTACTACAAACGTGTTGGTGCTGGTACTAAACCCGTTGAACAAGAGCAGGCATAAAAAAAACACGCTTCCAAACACTAATGAGCTGGAAAAATACATTCATGAAAACTATTTACAATGACCACAACTGAATAAATTAATTACAAGAAATATTACCGAAATCCTTTGCAGTCTTGGAGTGTTGACTGTTGCTTCAGCTGCGACAACGATTTTTGAAATAGGTGTATATACATGTGTTCAGTGTTCGTGGCGTACGTAGTGTACGCCAGGGTCTCCAAGCCCTGTATATGAGTATAGGTGTCCATGTACAAGTGTCCAGTGTATATATACAAGTGTTCGTGTGTGTCCATGTACAGGTGTCCAGTGTATATATACATGTGTTCGGTGTTCGTGGCGTACGTAGTGTACGCCAGGGTCTCAAATCCCTGTATATGAGTATAGGTGTCCATGTACAAGTGTCCAGTGTATATATACATGTGTTCGTGTGTGTCCATGTACATGTGGCCAGTGTATATATACATGTGTTCAGTGTTCGTGGCGTACGTAGTGTACGCCAGGGTCTCAAAGCGCTGTATATGAGTATAGGTGTCCATGTACAAGTGTCAAGTGTATATATACATGTGTTCGTGTGTGTCCATGTACATGTGTCCAGTGTATTATATACATATGTTCAGTGTTCGTGGCGTACGTAGTGTACGCCAGGGTCTCAAAGCCCTGTATATGAGTATAGGTGTCCATGTACAAGTGTCCAGTGTATATATACATGTGTTCGTGTGTGTCCATGTACATGTGTCCAGTGTATATTATACACCTATTTCAAAAATCGTTGTCGCAGCCGAAGTTACAGTCAACACTCCAAGACTGCAAAGGATTTCGGTAATTTTTCTCGTAATTTATTCATTCAGAGAATATTTTGGCTGCATGCGTTTGTGACATGTTATTATGGCAAGCTGAAGTGGTAGCTCAGGTGTCAAACCGAATATTTCGGAAAGTACTAGTACTACAAACGTGTTGGTGCTGGTACTAAACCCGTTGAACAAGAGCAGGCATAAAAAAAACACGCTTCCAAACACTAA
Source organism: Actinostola sp. cb2023 (assembly GCA_033675265.1). Taxonomy (NCBI): domain Eukaryota; kingdom Metazoa; phylum Cnidaria; class Anthozoa; order Actiniaria; family Actinostolidae; genus Actinostola; species Actinostola sp. cb2023. The sequence goes on along the minus strand of JAUJYZ010000938.1, from coordinate 1,360,336 downwards.
TGAGCTGGAAAAATACATTCATGAAAACTATTTACAATGACCACAACTGAATAAATTAATTACAAGAAATATTACCGAAATCCTTTGCAGTCTTGGAGTGTTGACTGTTGCTTCAGCTGCGACAACGATTTTTGAAATAGGTGTATATACATGTGTTCAGTGTTCGTGGCGTACGTAGTGTACGCCAGGGTCTCAAAGCCCTGTATATGAGTATAGGTGTCCATGTACAAGTGTCCAGTGTATATATACAAGTGTTCGTGTGTGTCCATGTACAGGTGTCCAGTGTATATATACATGTGTTCGGTGTTCGTGGCGTACGTAGTGTACGCCAGGGTCTCAAAACCCTGTATATGAGTATAGGTGTCCATGTACAAGTGTCCAGTGTATATATACATGTGTGTGTTCGTGTGTGTTCATGTACATGTGTCCAGTGTATACATACATGTGTTCGATGTTCGTGGCGTACGTAGTGTACGCCAGGGTCTCAAAGCCCTGTATATGAGTATAGGTGTCCATGTACAAGTGTCCAGTGTACATGTATATATACAAGTGTATACAGTGTATATGTACATGTGTATACAGTGTCCAGTGTATATATACAAGTGCATACAGTGTCCAGTGTATATATACAAGTGTATCCAGTGCCCAGTGTATATATACAAGTGCATACAGTGTCCAGTGTATATGGGTGTACATGGACAAGTGTACACAGATAGATTCAGGATAGTGATATACTGAGAAAGAGCCCGTAAATTATAGTAAAATACCGTAAATGAATGATAGCTTCTAAATAAAGTGTATTTCACACATACATGCCGTCTTGTCTTCATTTTGCCTCGTTTCAGTCGATTTTGACGTGTTTTGGCTGCTCTAACTCTCCCCTCCATAAATAATGAGAAGGACGGAAACATCGAGTCTCAAATCACTACAGGTCACGATTGATCCTCCTCGATTTCTCTCCTGAAAATGTATTCCCCATCAATTCAAACGACCTCAGGTGAAAGAATGATAAATATGGATTCCTCGAAAGTGAGTCACGACAAGAAAAAGCATCAAATTCATTCTCGAATCCTTCGAAGAATTCATAACATAACAGCCATTTTCATCCGGAGTTCCCGTTTGCTGTCCACGCACAGGGAGTTCTAACTGATATTTGTGGCCATTTAGAAGCTCTCAAAGTCTGTATACAAATCGCTCGTACGATCGATCAGTTTGTATTCGCTGTGTAACCACGTCCTGTGGAATCGAACTCAACCGGGAAGCCTGAGGGCGAGTTCGATTCCACAGGACGTGGTTACACAGCGAATACAAACTGATCGATCGTACGAGCGATTTGTATACAGACTTTGAGAGCTTCTAAATGGCCACAAATATCAAGCACGAGGGCGAGTTTGATTACTGATCGATCGTACGAGATTCTAAAATGACCACAAATATCAAGTTTATAGAACTCCCTGTGGTCCACGGAAGTAAACGTTACACCACAGGAAATCCCAGCGGGCTTTGGCGCTCGGACCTGATTGGACAAAAACCAACAAAGGCAATTCAAATATTTCACTCGTGGGGACTATGCTTTTTGTTATATTGTCGTGATCATTCTGGACAATGATATTATGTTTTTCTTCCAGTGCATGAGTTAAAATATCATCACGGAATGAAAAGCATCCTGCAGTTTGCTCATAATTACGCAAAACCCTGAAATAAAAGAAGTCATTTATCGAACAAACTGAAAACTATTGATGTCAAATATTATTGAATCGAACGGTAGTAACTTTCAAACTTACCAGGCTTTCAAAGATACATAAAAAGGAACTAATACTGTTTCGCCGTTACTCTTCTTCTTCGGAACATTTCCATGGCATTCTTCATATTTCCGCTTCAGCGTAGACAGCATTTTGTATTTGACAATATCGAATAATTATTATTATAAATGCGATAAAGTAACGTTTTGAATCTCGCTATAAACGCTGGAATTTTGCGGGGTTTTCCATGCACGGGTCATCATGTTGTTGTCGATTTAGGATTGGTTGTTCATATTCTACCCACTCCTAGATGTGTATAATTTGTCTATCCATTTCTTACTCTCGATAGTCCACACGAGTGAAATATTTGAATTGCCTTTGTTGGTTTTTGTTCTTTCAAACGGAATCTGGACATATCTTTTGCCATTCAGGATTTATTTGTCGTCTACTCGGCAATGTCAGTGGATATTCAGATCTTCGATAGATATTCAAACCCTGTCGGCAACTGTGCAAAAACATCGGCTTCGATTTTTTCTATGAACGTCTGACTATGAACTGTTCAGGGAATGACTGAAGTGCATAACTATCTTGTAAACAACTTTGATCTATTGGATTCATCTTTCAACAGTTCTTTCAACAACTGTCAACACTGACTTTTGCCCACGGCGTCCGTTTGAATGAATGAAAATATGGCTGAGCTCTGATTGGCCCTATTTTTTGTGGCAAAAAATAGGGTCAATCAGAAGCCAGCATTGTCTCACGCCCCATAAGTCGTTTTAGCAGGTAAGTTCTCCAGCGGTTCTCTGGCGGGGCGATGTTTCATCCGAGCCCGCGCCGAAGAGCACCGCTGGATTCTCGAGCATGGCTGAAAATGGCTGTATGTTATGGATTCTTCGAAGGATTCGAGAATGAATTTGATGCTTTTTCTTGTCGTGACTCACTTTCGAGGAATCCATATTTATCATTCTTTCACCTGAGGTCGTTTGAATTGATGGGGAATACATTTTCAGGAGAGAAATCGAGGAGGATCGATCGTGACCTGTAGTGATTTGAGACTCGATGTTTCCGTCCTTCTCATTATTTATGGAGGGAGAGTTAGAGCAGCCAAAACACGTCAAAATCGACCGAAACGAGGCAAAATGAAGACAAGACGGCATGTATATGTGAAATACACTTTATTTAGAAGCTATCATTCATTTACTGTATTTTACTATAATTTACGTAAAGACCCAGACAGATATACAGCCTGGGTTTCCTGTGTCTAAACACGAGATCACGAGTCACAAATGCCCAAATGAACGACGGGAACGTACGATATATGACGTCAGGGCAAAAGTCACGTGGAAAACAAACATACAAATCCACTGAAAAACAGCAGGAGGGAATTTTGTTGCGCGCATGCGCGACCAGTTGTGAGTTCAAGCGAGGCTTCGACTTCAGGCCATCGAATGCGAGTTAACTTAGGATTTTAAAACGGTTTTATAGCTTTCAAGACAGACATTGGACTTAACTGCCACCAGAGGCTATACGAAGACTTAGATATTTCAATTTATCATGGAAGAACGCAATTGGACTTTAATAGATTGTTCTAAAGCACTTTATTATCACTGCAAGCGAACATCCCTGTGTTGACAAAATGGCGGCTTGGTATTTACCAGCAATGGTTTCGCGTTTAATTCTTGCAAGCACTGAAGAAACTCTTCTACATAAGTAGGGACGATGATAAGTACACATGTGATAGTGACTTGAATATACAGCTTTGATGAAGATCGAAGACGAAACGTTCATTGAATAGAGTCTTAAACCTAGTATATTTTCATAAAACTTCTTGTATTAGCAAGTTTGATGCTTCATTAACTCGAAATCTACTATAGATCTCCCAAGTTTTGTGAGCAAAAATATTAAAAGCTATGCTGTCTAAAAAGCTATCTAAAATATTTTTGATTGGCAAAAATGGGGAAGATTGTGTTTTTGACCGATTTCTTCGGCATGTTGAGCCCAAATGCATATTTAACATAACTTTGCTCCCCCCCCAAAAAACCTGCATTGCATTTCTCACAATTAATGTCTTCGTATCTTTTATAACTCCACAGTTACTAGTTGCAGAACATAACATATCACTGAGATCGGCTGAGGTTTATGAAGTGAACTATGGTACGTGTATGGAATATGACATATTTTTTACTCGATTTTTGAACATGTTTTGCTTTACTGTTTGAAATCTATCAACAATCTCCCAGAAATTACTATAAATATTGCAAGTTTATCAGACATATTTTAAATGTGTGCACTTGCTTTTCATCTAAAAAATGGGGAAATGTTCAAAAATCACAATTTTAGTGTTGTATCAACGGTCCTTGGCCTGTATTTATCCTTTGGGGTGCCTGTGTAATTTATCGCTTCGCTTCAAAAGAAATTATAGGAGAGTTTGGAAACCTAAAACCTTAAAAACAAATGCTTAGAAATTTTTATTTTATTTTATTTATTTATTTATAAAATCTTTTGACAGACGGCCTACGTCAGCAGAGCTGATTTTCAGAAGTTAGATACTTTATGAAGCTTTTTGAGTAATTTTGGGGCAATTTGTGGTCAGTTGAAACGGACTTTCCTGTTATTTATTACCGTGATCAAGCCATTACGGTTCAGCGGTCGAACGCATGCTAGTAGTATAGTAGGCACCGGTAAATCCGAGTGGGGAGCCAAAATGGGGAGCCAAAATGGGGAGCCAAAAGGGGGAGCCAAAATGGGGAGCCAAAGTGGGGAGCCAAAATAATGAGCTGCATTAATTAAAAAAGGGGTGTGACAGGTTTGTTATTGTTTTCATAAACCATCTATTGTGCTGCTCTGGCGTCTATTGTCTCCTCCAACGGTTCAAAACGTTCGAGGCAAATTTGAATTTTCATTCATTGAAAACATCAAGCTAAGAAGATCAATCAAGTTTAATAGTTGCTGAGAATATGTGGATCCAGAAACATCTAATCGTTGATGAAGTAGAAGCTTTGGACAGAGATGAAGCGTGCCATCAATTCTCTGTTATGTTGAATTTAATCTTCGCTGGATTGATGAAAGGTCAAATCAAGCATGAAATACTCAAGAACTGCCAAGGCTTTGTTCAACCAAGCAAGCATCCCAAAATGGATCTGGAAACCTTGGACCGTTATTATGATGATGCAGTCCAAGAAATGGATTATCAAGAAGTATGGGAAACGGCATGCGATGTTTGTCATTTCATGAACATTAAACTCCACGATTCTTGGAAAAGCTATCTACCAGAACTACCAAAAGTCGCAAGAACAACGATCCACCTGGCCCTCATTGAACTCGAAAAGTATCCTCGAAGCTCACCTCTCACATGTGTAGTGAGTTCTATTCTCTACTATGGACATATGAACTTGTATTATAAAGCTTATCCTTACCCAGGTTCTATTCATTTTAACTTTGTAAAAGAAGCAGAAAAAGAAGAAGAAGAACTAAATCAATTTTCTGTACCAGAAAATTGGGAGGAAAAAATCCCAAAGCAAGAAAACTGTACCCAAGAAAATATGTTTTCAAACCAAAACACAATCCTAATCAAGAAAACCTAGCTAAATAACTCTTATATTTGCTATTTGTTAAACTTGATCAAATTGAATGTAAATATTCAGTATACTGATTTTGTAATAAAATTCGTTATACACCTAAACGACTTTTTAACTTGTTGTGAATATTATATTAATTCGTTAGTTTAAGAGCAAGCGTTATTCTTTCACAAACTTTGGTAATTGTTTGGAACTGTTTTCCGTTATTGTTTAAAAATAAATTGATTTCAAAAGGATGCGCGCAATTTGAATAATTAGTCACAGTTCTCCTGAATTCACTATACCATATCTCAATCAAAATCAATCAAAAATATGCGATTAGATTTATTTGTGGGAATATTTCCCATGCTATGAGGTCGGATTTGACAATAAAAACATTGACAAAATGTTGGTTTTCAACAAGAAGTTTATTCAACAGTATTGCAAAGTCATAGTTTATTTACTTGTACACAGGATAATGGTTCGCATTGTGTTCTAGAATAGGCTGTTTGTAGAAGAGTTTATTCAGCAAGTACTTTCGTTGATTTATAGCTGCCTCAGTTGCTTCTTCCCATCCAAAGCCTTCTGTGTCCATAAGACTTTGTTTTGTCGCCATTACTTTTCGATATTCAACATTTTTCTTTAATCCATGCATCCATTTGAGATACTCAAATAAAACAGCTCGTAGCTCTTTTCTGTATGTCGGTACCAAGTCGTTACTGGCTTTGATTTTAGCAGTCTCTGCCTTTTCGCCAGCTTGTTCATAATTATCAACTAACTGTTGCCATTTGTTCTCATGGCGTTGTATTGCTTCTATCTGAATCCGTTGCCACACACTTTCTTCATCTCCATCATGACTGTCGTTTGAAGACTCCGATGTTGTTGTGTCCTGAGACTGACTTCCAACTGAACCTTCACTTCCCTGAGTACTATCTAAACTGGATTCTTCATCCTGGTAATGAGCGGACATGGTGGCTGTGTTAGTTCTCTCTTCCTTTCTCCTCTTGACTCAAATGAACTAGTTTTTATAGCGGCTCCTTATATATATATACACATTTAACACAGGCGTGGTCACCAAGCAAATGAACCTCATTCACCATGATAATTAAGCCCCACTCCAACTGGTGCTCCATGCATACATGCTTTACTTGGTTTTATGGTAGATGCAATTACACAGAAAAAAGTTGCATTGACAGTGCGGACATATTGGTTTTGGATATCGTTTGTAGCATTCAGGCAGTAGACAATCTACGACTTCAAAGCGTCTGGTAGTACAGCGGCACGTTTCCTCTGTAGGATTAAGATCCATGAGACTGTAATGGTTACAATATCGATTGATAATCACAGCATATCCTTGTTTGAAATGAAATGTGGTTTCACAGTCACATTCTTTCTCCAGAACGATGGGGTCTTCACCAGTGTCAGCACGTTTTTTCAAATCAATCAAAAATCGTTTCATTTCAGCAAAGGTGCGACCGCACACCTGACAGTGATTCATTCGCGAGCAGGATTGAAGAAGTTCCTTCATACAGCATGTTTTCTTTCGATCCATATTGTAATAACGGATATGGTGGCCTTGTCAGTTTCCTCCCTCTCTCCTCTTGACTGTCAAATCAAAATAACTAGTTTGATTGTGGCTCCCTATATATACACTTAACACAGGCGTGGTCACCGAGCAAACGAACATCATTTACCATAGTAAATAAGCCCCAAGCCTACCTCAACTGGTGCTCCAAGTATCTATTCATCCACCCATGCATGCATGTTTATGTGGTTTTGTGGTAGATACAATTACTCAAATGAACGTTTTCTTGACACATTATTTCATCGTTTTTGGTCTGCTTCATTGGTTAGTCATTTTGCGCCGACTTTATATCATTCTTAATTTGTTCTGGGTTTTTTTTTCCCTCTCATTTTAAAACTATTAAATTGTGGGATTGTATATATTTTTTAATCCAAATCGTGATCTCTCAAGTAAGTATAAAACTTGCTTTACTCATCGGAGAGAAAGAAGGCCTTGTATGTCCCGTTTGTCTCCGTTTGACCTGATAGTCCTCGGTTTGTCCTTATAGACCTTATAATGTCCTTAGTGTCCTTAGTTTGACCTTTTTGTCCTTATCGTGAACATCTTTATAAGCTGAAACTTTAGTTGAAAGGCCATCACTTATGCTAAAGCTTCTTAATCCTACAGAGGAAACGTGCCGCTGTACTACCAGACGCTTTGAAGTCGTAGATTGTCTACTGCCTGAATGCTACAAACGATATCCAAAACCAATATGTCCGCACTGTCAAGGCAACTTTTTTCTGTGTAATTGCATCTACCATAAAACCAAGTAAAGCATGTATGCATGGAGCACCAGTTGGAGTGGGGCTTAATTATCATGGTGAATGAGGTTCATTTGCTTGGTGACCACGCCTGTGTTAAATGTGTATATATATATAAGGAGCCGCTATAAAAACTAGTTCATTTGAGTCAAGAGGAGAAAGGAAGAGAGAACTAACACAGCCACCATGTCCGCTCATTACCAGGATGAAGAATCCAGTTTAGATAGTACTCAGGGAAGTGAAGGTTCAGTTGGAAGTCAGTCTCAGGACACAACAACATCGGAGTCTTCAAACGACAGTCATGATGGAGATGAAGAAAGTGTGTGGCAACGGATTCAGATAGAAGCAATACAACGCCATGAGAACAAATGGCAACAGTTAGTTGATAATTATGAACAAGCTGGCGAAAAGGCAGAGACTGCTAAAATCAAAGCCAGTAACGACTTGGTACCGACATACAGAAAAGAGCTACGAGCTGTTTTATTTGAGTATCTCAAATGGATGCATGGATTAAAGAAAAATGTTGAATATCGAAAAGTAATGGCGACAAAACAAAGTCTTATGGACACAGAAGGCTTTGGATGGGAAGAAGCAACTGAGGCAGCTATAAATCAACGAAAGTACTTGCTGAATAAACTCTTCTCTACAAACAGCCTATTCTAGAACACAATGCGAACCATTATCCTGTGTACAAGTAAATAAACTATGACTTTGCAATACTGTTGAATAAACTTCTTGTTGAAAACCAACATTTTGTCAATGTTTTTATTGTCAAATCCGACCTCATAGCATGGGAAATATTCCCACAAATATATCTAATCGCATATTTTTGATTGATTTTGATTGAGATATGGTATAGTGAATTCAGGAGAACTGTGACTAATTATTCAAATTGCGCGCATCCTTTTGAAATCAATTTATTTTTAAACAATAACGGAAAACAGTTCCAAACAATTACCAAAGTTTGTGAAAGAATAACGCTTGCTCTTAAACTAACGAATTAATATAATATTCACAACAAGTTAAAAAGTCGTTTAGGTGTATAACGAATTTTATTACAAAATCAGTATACTGAATATTTACATTCAATTTGATCAAGTTTAACAAATAGCAAATATAAGAGTTATTTAGCTAGGTTTTCTTGATTAGGATTGTGTTTTGGTTTGAAAACATATTTTCTTGGGTACAGTTTTCTTGCTTTGGGATTTTTTCCTCCCAATTTTCTGGTACAGAAAATTGATTTAGTTCTTCTTCTTCTTTTTCTGCTTCTTTTACAAAGTTAAAATGAATAGAACCTGGGTAAGGATAAGCTTTATAATACAAGTTCATATGTCCATAGTAGAGAATAGAACTCACTACACATGTGAGAGGTGAGCTTCGAGGATACTTTTCGAGTTCAATGAGGGCCAGGTGGATCGTTGTTCTTGCGACTTTTGGTAGTTCTGGTAGATAGCTTTTCCAAGAATCGTGGAGTTTAATGTTCATGAAATGACAAACATCGCATGCCGTTTCCCATACTTCTTGATAATCCATTTCTTGGACTGCATCATCATAATAACGGTCCAAGGTTTCCAGATCCATTTTGGGATGCTTGCTTGGTTGAACAAAGCCTTGGCAGTTCTTGAGTATTTCATGCTTGATTTGACCTTTCATCAATCCAGCGAAGATTAAATTCAACATAACAGAGAATTGATGGCACGCTTCATCTCTGTCCAAAGCTTCTACTTCATCAACGATTAGATGTTTCTGGATCCACATATTCTCAGCAACTATTAAACTTGATTGATCTTCTTAGCTTGATGTTTTCAATGAATGAAAATTCAAATTTGCCTCGAACGTTTTGAACCGTTGGAGGAGACAATAGACGCCAGAGCAGCACAATAGATGGTTTATGAAAACAATAACAAACCTGTCACACCCCTTTTTTAATTAATGCAGCTCATTATTTTGGCTCCCCACTTTGGCTCCCCATTTTGGCTCCCCCTTTTGGCTCCCCATTTTGGCTCCCCATTTTGGCTCCCCACTCGGATTTACCGGTGCCTACTATACTACTCATGCTCGTGCAAATTACCCTCCTGTTCTGAAAAACACAAATCGAGAATCGAGCTGGCATCTGAAACACAGGAAGCCCAACCAAAGATTAGTGTTGCTCCCAGTTCGCTCGCTGGGGCTCGCTCACTGGCCGCAATTAAATAGGCTGATGGATAGTAATAATATGATGGTCCCGTGATTATAATTTGCTGAGAAGGCTTATTTTTAATAGGATCGGCGCGACTTAAGTTCGACGTTTACATTAGGCCATACTTTCTTTCTTGTTAACGCAAAAACAAACATATTTATATGAAAATATTTTGAAGAATGTTCTTCCCAAGAGATCTCAATCGGTTGACTGACCCTCGTTTCTCGGTGCTCACCAAGAGGAACGTGGGCTCCGGGGACGAGATTACTTCCTTCCGTAATGACACGTTGCGGGCATGCGTACACGAATAAATTTACCGAGAATCAGTTTTGGAGGAAAGATGAATTATTTGCGTGGTTTTAAGTCTGTTTTAGGCAGTCCCTCGGCTGAAAATCAGCCCTCAGCTCAAGAAACGGTAAGTATATATCTACGCTATCTCTCTGGCTGCTTTTTACTCGCATGTTTTGAAAAGAAATATAATTATTTGACGCTTTTTGTCGGGTTGGACGACTGTGCGATCGATCGAGACTTGTCTACGTTGCTCGAAGACAGACGAGATGCTGTTAGAGCTTTAAAATCTTGAAGTATCACCATTGTACATTTTAATTTTGAGGGATGTTGTAGCGCCGCTTAAGGTGGCTCCATAGCGCGCGCAAGACCATGAGCATGCGCAATACTGGAACTTGAATTATTTTTATTTTGATGACGTCACGCGCGGACGATCTTTTTTGAAAAGAAACTCCAAAAATACACGGTAAAATCTTTTCATAATTTTACATTTCTTTTGTAATATAAAGCTACAGTAATTAACATAATATGAATAATATTGGTACTACAGATTTTTCTTTATTTTGCAAAATCGATATTTTGCAATATTTTGGATTCTGTAGTGCGAAATGTTTCAGTTCTTTGTCAAACGAAAGGTGAAGTGTAGAATTTTCATAATAAAGAGTATTAAAGTGATTCACCGTGTGAACCGTGCGTCTCGATTGATTTTATGAGAAAAATTACATTCATTAAAGCTGGCATGGCGTTGTTATGGTAACCTTTCGAGTGATCATTTTCATATAAAACGATTCCCCAACTCATGATCTGTCATATGGTTGGCTGAACGGGTGTCAAATGATACATCTGTATTAGCTATAAGACACTTTTTACATTTGGTATAAAGGCCCCACACTTTTCGAGTGCTCTCAGTACTTCCTAAGTGCTTTAATACTAAACGGAGCAATGAAAAAGCTGTTATATTTGTTTTATTACATAGAAACTGGATTTTTGATTTTAAAAAAATTATAAGGGTGAAAAAAATTGCAAGAACTTTGAGGATTCTGTTGTGTTTTTGAATTTTTTTTTTTTTGTTGAAGTGTGCACTACTGATGCCATTGTCATACCACTGAGCGTATGCTGGGTTTGTTTTCTTCAGAATTTTGGTCTTTTTCCTTTTCAAACAAAACAGCCAAATCTAGGCATCATCAATCTGTGCTCTGTTCTCTGAGGAGCACAGTTTTCAGCCAATCAGAGTGCTCATAGCGAAATGACTATTATAATAATTTAACTTTATTTCACCTTATTGAATTCATGAATAATTAATGAAGAAAATACAATAGAAATAATAAGTGGAGGACATCAGTAAATTGCAAGGTCTTTGTGTAGCTGTGCATAAAAAACAAAATACATAGAACAACAATAGAATAGCCAGGACTCGGGTTGTGCAGCTACCCGAAGACCTGACCCTGTAAATCAGATACAAAATCATCATCCTCATTTGCACAGATTTTAACTTGGATTTCATCAACAACATTGGCAAAAATGCAGTTTATTGATATTGTATGAACCATTTTATTGTAACAATGAATCAAGACAATTAATAAAGACATTTGCCAACATAACGGATACAACTTGCATGTACATGTACAATAAATACCCAGTTGTGTAAATAAAAATGTTTGTGGATTTGATATACCATTCACTTTTATGATAAAGCACATGCAGCTTGCTGTTCCAGGGCATGTAAGTTTTGCCTTGAATTTGGTTTGGCTTGCCGAGTTTGCGTGTTTGGCTTTGGGAGTGTTGGATATTGCTGTTTCTCTGCTTGATTTCTTCGACACTGGCGTGACCAGTGGTGTAGAATATTACACGTATTACATCTCGTGTTGAATGCTGGACAATTCTCTCTCTTTGATACATCATGCCGTTAAACCACAGTTCCAACATTTTCTCTGATCATTATTTGAAGGTCGTTGTTGCCTTCTAGGTCTGTTATTCTGTTCTTGCTTCAGTACATGAAGCTGTGACATCGCACAGAATTACCCATACAAATCGGTCATATCCTTAAAATAGGTTGCATTTGAAGAAACGATACACGATCCTTATTTAAATCTCAGAGTTCCCCCCTAAAATAGAAAATGTATCGAAAATTTGGTGGGAAAAGCTTTTATTGGAAGCTTATAGTGAATTTCGCGGGTTAATCTCTTAAACTAGAACCCAGTTCCCGCCCGGCCAAACGCTCGCTCCAATGTCATAAATTCCCCTTACTTCGCGGCTTATTTTATCCGTGGTAAAAAAGAAACTGGTGCTTAAATTTCTGTAGCTATAGCAATGGAGGCTAGGCTGCAAGGTCAAATTAAAATGGCAGCCGATGGAAGTGTTTTGAAGCTAAAAATCGTCTCGTAATTTGACATTTTCGACTGCTTCGCTTCGTTGGTATGAAACAGAACTTCAAGAAAAGTCGCTAGTGAACATTGGTATGGAGGAAAGCTTGATATTGGAAGCAATCCAGCTATGTCGGGGCACCAAAATTCGAGTGTTACAATTATTGTATTTCGCAAGGCTGAGCAACAGGAATCGATCGAACTGCTGGCATGATGAAATCCCATACATTTGAACACTACGGAGACCCGACATTCACCCTGAAAAAGTCGCAAGAAGACGAAAGGATATTTACAATCGATAACTTGGCAAGTAAACTTCAGTCGCAAGTATTTTGTATTCCGTTGTTACAATTTATCGTAGATCACTGGTTCATTTGTAAATGACAGCCTAAACATTGACTTTCTTCGATTTTACTGTAAATATTACGAAGATCGAGTGGCCGAGTGCCGTAATGGGAATGGGTCTAGCATATAATTAGGATAATATCCCGGATGTGACACAAATTTCTGTGCGATGAGTTATCTTGCTGTGAGCGTGTAGATTCATACCTTGAACCTGACGTTTGGTCGCTTCCTCTGTTCTTGCGATGTCTATAGCTTTGTTGAACGTCATATCTGCTGGTTCTTTCAAAAGTTTTGATCGCACCTGGTCCGAGTTGGTTCCAAATATAAGCGCATCGATGAGGTGTTCATCTGGATTTGCAAAGTTACACTCTTGGACGAGAACTCTGAGTCTTTTTACAAATAGATTTACTAACTCGTCTGCTCCTTGCTTCATCGATCGGAGCTTGAATCTAGACAGCCTGAAATTGCTCTTTGGCACGACAGAGTCCTCAAATTTCTTCCAGTACGTCGCTAACTTGCCTTCTTCGTCTTCGGTAAATATCGGGCCATATCGGGCCATATCGGGCCATATCGGGCCTCATCGGGCCTTTTCGGGCCACATCGGGCCTTTCTCGGGCCTTATCGGGCCATTTCGGGCCACATCCAATGGCCACTTCGGGCCTTATATTTATCACCATAATCCGCTAGAAGGTCATTTGGTTCAAGTCACCGTAGGGAGCGCATCCTTGAGTGAGAAATGGGTCGCACCCGTAGAAATTGTCCAGTGTTTGGTTGCACCAGCACCAATCTTGTTAGGTTGGCAATTCATTTAGACCAAGTGCATCATATGGAACAAGGGGAAAGAAAGAAATGGTTGAATAGGAGCAAAATGGGATTATGCAATACACTTCGAGGTCAAGAGATAAGAGAATACATAGGAAAAGAACAAGAAATTTGTGAACAGAAGAGCTTTGATGGTGTGTTACAAAGGCAAAACGAAATAGAAAGCAAGATTTTCACTTACTTGAGAGATCGTGATTTGGATTAAAAAAAAATACAATCCCACAATAGTTTTAAAATGAGAGGGAAATCACCCTACAGCAAAGAAGGATATAAAGTTGGCACAAAATGGCTAACCTATGAAGTAGACCAAAAACGATGAAAGAATGTGTCGCATTGTCAAGGCAACTTTCATTTGAGTATAATTGCATCTACCATAAAACCAAGTAAACATGCACGCATAGGTGGACTGATGAATAGATACTTAAAGCACTAGTTGAGGAAGGGGCGTATTTATCATGGTGAATGATGTTCGTTTACTGGTGACCACGCCTGTGTTAAATGTATATTAGCCATTACCTAAACGAGCAGGGGACTGGGAACGAGTTTATTAGAATTAATGCAATTACGAAATTAAGTTATGACATGAAACAGCATGTTGAAATTAGTATCTGTGCAAAGTTTGATGTGATTTGAGCAAATTCTGTCGGAATTATAAACTTTTGAAATTGTGTTGTCCAGCCAAAATTTTACAGAGAACGTATGGTTTGGCTGGACAACGTCAAACATTTACAGGGTTTGTATGGGAAAATAGTCATCTTTGATGCCCTCTAGCATCGTCAATATTAAGCCGAAGTTCACCAAACTTTCCAGACTAACTAAGTTTGATCTGCTCTCTCAGAAAATGATGCCCATTTTCGCTAGTTTCTTATTGAATTAATTTTACGGACTTGGTCCCAGTCCCCTGCTCGTTTAAGTAATGGCTAATATAAGGAGCCACAATCAAACTAGTTCATTTGATTTAACAGTCGGAGGAGAGAGGGAGAAAACTGACAAGGCCACCATGTCCGCTCATTACCAGGATGAAGAATCCAGTTTAGATAGTAATCAGGAAAGTGAAGGTTCAGTTGGAATTCATTCTCAGGACACAACAACATCGGAGTCTTCAAACGATAGTCATGATGGAGTTGAAGAAAGTGTGTGGCAACGGATTCAGACAGAAGCAATAGAACGCCATGAGAACAACTGGCAACATTTAGTTGATAATTATGAACAAGCTGGCGAAAATGCAGAAACTGCTAAAATCAAAGCCAGTAACGACTTGGTACCAACATACAGAAAAGAGCTACGGGCTGTTTTATTTGAGTATCTCAAATGGATGCATGGATTAAAGAAAAATGCTGAATATCGAAAAGTAATGGAAACAAAGCAAAATCTTATGGACACAGAAGGCTTTGGATGGGAAGAAGCAACTGAGGCAGCTATACATCAACGAAAGTTCTTGCTAAATAAACTCTTTCACAAACAGCCTATTCTAGAACACAATGCGAACCATTATCCTGTGTACAAGTTATAATATTGAATCCATAATATTGAAGTTATAATATTGAATAATATTGAAAATTATCTGACTTTAGCTTTTTTATTCAGACGTTTCGACTGTAAATCAACAGTCTTCATCAGTTGGATAGTAAGAAACTGCGCGCGGATATATTTCAAAAAATACTACGAGAGCGCGTGCTCGTGCCAGTGTTCAGTTCTATCGCGCGGTAAACATCTGGAATACTAATGTAGTCATTTCCAGCGTTGCGATCGTGCGCCGAGTACCACGCTTCCAAGAAAAGCCTCCTGTGATAATTACTTTCGCTCGCCACGATTTCAGTGTTGTTAAAGTCAAAAGTGTGGCCTGTGTTGTTAGCATGTTGTGCGATCTTTGAATTGCTATAATTATGAGAAATGGCTCTCTTGTGTTCTGTTGTTCTCGTCTTCAGAGATCGTTCAGTCTGACCATAGTATACAAAATCACAATCGTCACATTTGATCTTGTATACTATGCCAGTTCTTGAACTCTTGTCTTGTGGGTCTTTTGGACGTGGGAACACATTGGCAAGCTTTTTCATGGGACGATGAGCAACCCGGATGTTATGTTGCTTCAAGACCCGTTGCACTCTTTCGGAGATTCCTTTGACATACGGAAGGACCACTGTTGCTGTTTCATTGTCCCTGTTATCACTTGAATTGTGATCTTGTCCATCTCTTAGATGATCTAGTGTTCTTTCACATGTCCTTATGATTCCAGGAGGATAGTTATTCTCAGATAACACACTTCTCACGTGTTCCCTCTCCTTCTTCTTTTGGTCTTCAGTTGATGGAATACTTTTTGCACATCTAAGTAAGGTGTTAACTACAGACATCTTGTGAGTCATTGGATGGTGTGAATTGAAGTCGAGGTATCTATCTGTGTGTGTTTGTTTTCGATAAACATTGACTTGAATGTTTCCTTCTTCAGTGCGGGAGGTGATGGTATCAAGGAAAGATAGCCCAGCGTCATTCTCTTGTTCTATAGTGAATTTGATGTTGGTATTCATGGAGTTTAAGTGTAGATGAAATGACTCAACGTTGTTTTTCTTCAAACAACAGTGGCTATCGTCTACATATCTGAACCACCATTTAGGTGGGTTCGTTGCGGTAGAGATGGCTTGATGTTCTATTTCCTCCATAACAAGGTTAGCCAAAAGCGCACTTACAGGTGACCCCATAGGACATCCAAAGACTTGTTGGTAGTAATAGCCATCACATAAAAAGAATCAGTGATTCAGAACAAAGTCCAATAGCTTTAAGATGTTTGCTATCGATAAATTCGTACGCGTGAGTAACATGCGATCGTTGTTTAGCCGTACATTGGCGACTTTAAGGGCTAAATCTATAGGTATTGATGTAAATAACGACACAACATCAAAGGATACCATTACTTCATCATCATCAATGCTGTAGCTCTTTATCTGTTCAGCAAATATTGAACTGTTCTTGACTGTATATGTAGTCAACAACTACATGAAAATAAGTAGGGACAATACAAACGTATGGGCAAACTGAATTCTTCCTTTACTGACGCCTTGAACGCACAGGTGTGTCACGTATGTGTGGTTCACTAAGAACAAATACAAATCAACTAAGTTAATTACATCTGTACTCTACTTACAGCTAAACTGAATGAAAACTATCGATGACTTTGACTGAAGATTTACACAGCAAGAAATACCGTGAAATACAAGAAAACTACATACAAACATTTGAAATAACATTAGAGATCCTTGAAGATGTAACAAATATAGAAACACTTACAGTTTTTATGACAATTCCAAGATTAAGTAAGAAAATCAAGCTTGCCCAAGCTTGCCCCAAAACAATCTACCTTGGCAACGAGTAAAACCTATTCGTTCCTAAGTACGCGTCATCGTGACGTCAATAGCCATATTTGGCGGGCATACCAAAGGAAGCCCAAATTTAAATTATTCATAAAAGCAAGATGGCGGCTGAAAACGAACTTTCGAACTACAAACTAATACTGACTGATTCTTCTTCCCTAAAAGGTAACTAAACTGAAACCGAACTTAAATTGGTCGCTACAGTATATGTGTTAGTCAGTAGTGGTGACAATATCCTGACTAGATGTTTTGAAAGATTATAAGTTGGTGATCCTATGCAGCTTGTTATTGGGCGAAGAGGAATGGTCGGCTTATGAATCTTGGGTAGTCCATAGAACGTGGCAGGAGTTGCATCTGTTGAATGCAAATAGCGGTATATAGTAGAATCGATCTGTGACTTCTCAGGGTCATGCGTGGTCGGTGTTCTTGTAAATTCAGATAGTAAGGTGTTCATTTCTCTTTCAGTAGACGTAACAGGATTTCGTCTCTTGTCTGTTATTTTCTGGTAGGTCTTTCTGTCATCCAATAGTTCATGAAGCTTTTCCTGATAATCAAGGCGATTCATTACTACGATAGCCTTGCCTTTATCTGCAGGAAGGACCACTATGTTTTTGTCTTTTTTAAGGTTTATTAGAGCCTTTACTTCGTCTTTGCTGATGTTACTTTCTTTCTGTGCATGGCTTGGAGTTTCTAAGAATGTTTGTAACGGAAGAACGGATCTGTTGTTTCGAGATCTCATTTAAATTAAAAATTCCTGATTCTATTGATGCTAGGATGTTTCCAGCAGGTATGCTCTTTGGGGTGACTGAGTATCCAAAACCATGCTCAAGTGCTGATGTTTCAATGTTGCTAAGATTTCTATCAGATATGTTTTTTACCCAGCGACTTTTATCGATTTTGGTGGAAGAACTCTCTGATGTAAAGGTTTTCTTATTCATCATTTTGTCTATCTTTCTCTTATGTTTTTCCTTGATAGACTTTATGAGACTTATAGACTTTATGAGTTTATGAGAATTGTGTTCAACAACTTCCTGTAGAGAATCTAACTGATCTTGAGATAACTTACTTGTTAGTAAACTAAACTCCACCGTTTATTGTTGTTTCAGTTCTTTGATTTTCTTGTGACAGAAACTTATTCGCATTCTTAGAAACTCAAAACCAATTTTCCTGGTGATAGCGTAGCCTTTAGGACACTTGAGAGGTGGATTCAACTTTGAACTTGATGGTAGAATGTTATGACTCTTCAAGATGTGATTGAAAGTGAGATGGTTCTTGAATCGTGTGATAGCCAACGTTTTCTTCTCAAAATTTCTTGCGGCTTTAACTGTTTCCTTTCCAAAATTGTTTCTAATGTTTTTAAAAATGTTGAAATTGCAGTCAGGATTCATGTTTTAAATTAAATATATACTTTTGTCTCTGACTTTAGCTTTTTTATTCAGACGTTTCGACACAGGCAGCCCAACCATTCCTTTTGAGGCTACTAAATAATTCAATAAAAATGATATTTGCGTCTTTTTTTGATGGGTTTCCTGTGGTAGAGCGCGCGCGCAATACGTAAGGTTGGGTTCCCTGTGCATAAACATGTATTATGTTGGGCTTCCTGTGTGCGTCCTGCGGGACGCCCGCAGCAATGTGTATATTGAAACAAGGTGTGAAACTGATGGCGTATCATGGCCTGATGTGCGCCGCACGAGCAGGTGGGAATTTTGTCTGCGCATGCGTAAGGGTTAATGATTATTTTGCGAGCGGTCTTCCTGTGTTAGCGCGAAACTTGAAATAATGTAAACAAAGATGGCGGCTCGCTCATTGAAATTTGTTTTGGTCATTTGCGTGTTTTTGATACATGTTATTTCATCGACTAAAATATCTTCAAAGAAAAAATGTGTTATCTGTCAGCGTCAGTGCAAAGACAACCTCCAATCAACCAGGAGTATTTATAATTATTTGGAAAATGTAACTGAATGTTTCATGTTCAAGTACGATGGCCCATCAAATGGCATACTATGTTTCTCTTGCCGTAGAGCAATATACGAGCACAAAGCAACGGGAAAAACTTTTCACCCGTGAGTAACACAATAAAAACACGTATACATGAGCATGTCCCTTTCTGATATTATTTATGCTTCCTATTTTTTTTTTATTCGTACTTTACGGACTTTTTTCGTAACTTCTGCTCATTTTCCGAAAAAAAAATTCGATATTTTACAGCTTGTTGGCTCACAAACCAAAAGTTTTGTGGGAAGACCTCCAAAGAAACACAACTTGCAGACAGCAACTCGACAAAAAGAAAATGAGCACATAGAATGTACGACAACTGGAGAAGTCACCCTTCCACTCGATGTATTTGAAGAGATGGAGAAAAAAATCAAAATACTTTCTGAAAGTAAGTTGCGCTAAAAGTGAAATTTTTAAAAGGACAAATACACGTAATGAAGATTAACTCTTTATTAATTTTTATTTCTTACAGGATGTGACCTGAAGACTGAGCTGAAAAAAATAAAAATAAAAATATATGAAGAATTTGTTGTAAGGAAAAACAGTCCCATATATGACCCTGAAGAATTTGAAAGTTTCTGTAGCAGTGCAGGTGCACATAATCTGTTCCAGTTAATCCTGGGTGCCATAAGTAGTGACAGACATTCCAAAGAACGGATCTCCATAAACAAAAAAAGAGCTGTTTCCTTTATTTACAAGATGTGCTATTGCCACAGTCAAAGATGCAACATGTTGCAAGTTGACCATGCCCTATTTTTAAAGTCAAGTAATTTAAATCAAGAAGGTCTTGAGACACAATTTTACCTTGGCAATACTTGCTGCAGGAAAACATCAAACAGTGTTTTAAATGCTTTGGCAACAAATCACTTTCAAAGTCTTGAAACATTTTTCACCGATGCTATAAAGAATGAATGGCTTCTAGTACTAATCATTGATGACTACACAACCATCCACACTAACAGACGTCCAACTCAGGATAAGGCCTCCACTAGTATGAACATGTGTACTATTGTTGTCAAAGCATTTAAGACACAAAAAGCACTCAAACTACCTAGAAATATCCACCAAATGCATGACCCAGCTGGCATCAACATTGATTCTTGTGTAGAAGTTATAACATCTCCTGATTCTATGCAATCATGCCAGAATGGTTAACAAGATCCTTTTTCAATCCAGAGTGTGAAAGAAATAGACTAGAAGAACATCAATATTGTGATAATAGCTCAGTAAGACACATGAGAAAAATGAAAGATCTCAACCTCCTTAATTTTATCCAGCTGGAGCTAAAATCCATAGATGGTTTTGCCGCTGCATACGATGTTGCCTTATCAAGTGGTTTGAAAACATATTTGAAAAAATATGTTGTTGTTCAACCTGGAGATTGGCCATGCCAATTCTACTGTCGCCAGATTGTTTATGAATCTCTTCCGAATGTTGAATGCATTACTGGCCACAATGTTGAACAATGTACACACAATGCAGACCATGCCTATGCCTCTTCCTCTTTATTTACTGGCCAATTGCAGCAAGATCTTCCACACACTCCTACTGTTTTGCTTCCACCTGTTACTTCAGTCATGCCCACCATCGGACCACTTCACATCTCCCTAAATAGTAGAGAACATGTATTCATTACTTTTAGGCCCTTATTTAAGCAGATCTACACAAATCTTTTTTCGAAAAGCAAACTAGCTGAAAAGCCAAAGCCTTGGAGAATTAATCTAATACTTTAAACTGTTTATGGTGCTTGGACTTTGATACGAGAACAAGTAAAGCTAACCTTCAAAGGTTCAAAAGATCTGCAGTATGGAGCACTAATTAACCTTCTTGACAGTTATATCCCGCTTGTTTTGTCTATTTACACCATCACATTTAAAATGAACAACTTCAAAGAATACTTCAACGCAATGACCAGAATATGGGTTATGTTTATGTGTCTCAAGAGACGCCACTACAATAAATCACCCCTTGTTTGGTTATCTAATATAACTCACTGGAGGCTAAATTTTCCTGAACTTTATAACCTATTTAGACAGTGGCCAACCATCTTTGACGAATATCCAGTTGAAAACACACACAGCATTTTAAGAGCCCAGACGAAAGATACAGATACAGCAGAAAAGTTATCACAAAAAGCAAAAAGTATTTTTGAATCTAAAACTAGGCAGGCTAATTTCCGTTCTACATTTACTCCTCACAAAGGCTTCTCCTTTTCTCAGGGCCAGCTTCAGTTTTTAAAGCTAAAATGTGCAAAATTCCTGACAACTCTACTGAAAAACATTCACAAGAATCCTAATGCCTCAAAGTTTATAACACCACAAAGAAAGAAGGAACCAAGGCATGTAATCTTACCTGATGTATTTGGCCATGATCCCATTCCATTGACTGTACTTCCTCTAGGTTACCATGGTAGCACTAAACCTGACTGCAATTGTAGATGTGACTTTGAGGAGTGCCAAATAGAAAGTCAAAAAGAACAATGGACTCTGTTTGAAGGCTGCTGGCATTATTTTCACAAAATATGCCTAAATGAGGCCACTTACTGTCCAGTATGGAAGAAAAACCTGAAACAAAAAGTGCAACAACTTGGTGCAACTGCAAAGCATGCAATATTCCATCCTATGCATAGAGTGAATGTGACACCTCACGAACCAGATGAAGAAAGTGAATCAGACACTAACAACAGCAGAAATAGGGTTTTTAGCTTAAGGTGTGAAATACACAAATTATAAGCTCTGACTAGATGTGATTCAAATCCTTAGCAAAATCCCTGTTTAATTCAGTTAATTTGAAAAAGGAGTATCAGTTTGCCAAGAGAAAAATGAAAATTTTTACTTTTAGTAATTCATTTTAAAAAACATTCTTCAAACTTTGTTCAGTTTATGAACTCGTCATATATGTAAGAGTAATAATATGGTTTGTATATCAATGAAAAGATATGTCACGGTTTGTACATTTGTGATAGTGAAGTAAGCTTATGTATCTATCTGTACATTACAAATACAATTGATTAAATAAACACCAAAGTAGCTAGAGTGATCGCACTTACATGTAACTCGTGAAACAAAATCTAATAGTCAAATCAAAACAACAAAAAACAATGCAATTGTATTAAATTTTAAAGATTTGACAGTCAAACATGAGAAAGCGCTGAGACCTGTTTTCATACAGCCCGAAGGCTTGCATGTTGGTCAGTTGGCTTTTAGAACGTCTTGTACATTTCATATAGTGTTCGACAATTTTTAACGCTGTATTTTCTCCGACGCACGTTCTGCGACAGCTAAAAAATTATCTTGTCCAATTTTTATTCATCTAAAAAATTGTGGTTTGGATTATATGATGCATTAGAATTCTATTAATGTACATTTTGCTCTGGAGAGTTCGGCAAACTTTGATGTAAAAGCTTCGCTATAAACACTTACTACACTTATTTAAATCTGAAATTACAGCTACAAAATCTTCCAAGAAAAAACAAACCGCAGAAATAAACTTTAAATACATTTGTTCATGTAACAGTAAAAGGCAGAACCTCGAAGAATAATGTTCATGTAAAATCTAAACATATCGCCGCTGCTACTTTATGTAAATCCACCATAACTCCCAAACACTCATTTCAAGGAATCGTACGTATGCGTGTCATTGAACAAAAAATATTCACATGAAGTCCAATTTTTACAGTCGATTGATTGTTTTCAATATATAAGGCCAGTATATTAGCAAAACTTAAATGACAGAAATATTTTGGAGAGTTCGGCTAGATTTTGAACTACACACAATCAAACATATTCTTGTGATTCAGACTAGAAAATGGAGACTTACAATTCTACTTGGCGTTCTCTCCACAAATTCATTAAAAATCCTAGGTACAGTGCATTAATTGAAAACATCATAACATCATTTACAAATGCAATACGGTTACTCACCTTTTTCTTCCCTTCAAGTGACAAAATATTCAGCTCCTTGAAAGGAGGTTAGTAGAATCCCTTCATCATGGGTAAAAACGACATAAAAGGCACTTGGAAGTCGAAATACGTTCGGAAATCAGAAAAGCCTTGAAGTTTAGAGGCATTGGATCAACAAGTAATTTTCACTCCTTTGAGACTATATATATCTAGGCTTAAAGGGATTAATTGACACATGCCGGTAGCTTGTCTTGCTGACGTCACTAGCTCTTCCCCATTAGGGGGTGCCGGTTGTTAGATCTATGTATCTTGTTACTTGTAGTCAGTTCTCACACGAGGTATAGTCAGTCTCAGTTTATCCTTCGTGCGATTTAACTTCCCTTCCCACCCGCCCAGGTGAGGTGGCAGGTGTTGTTATTAATTATATGTCGCTGACGTTGGGGGAATTGATGTAATCTTCCTTGATGATTCTGATTTTTGATTTTTGAGACGTACACGATGTACCTTGCACGTAACCCAAGCCACGACCATGTGTTCTCAGCTGGAGTCGATGAGAAAATTCAATGACGAAAACAGAACTTATCGCACTGAAAAGTCCACTTCATGTTTGCTGAAACAAACCAAATGTCTTGGAATCGAAAAAGATCAAAATAATTCGATTTCAATGTATTTCTAAGCATAAATTTTGAACATCTTCATCCTCACTTTCGAATGCTGTCGAATGTAAACAAATTCGCGCCGTTTTTTGCTTACGCCCGCGATTTATCGGTCAGCGTTTCCGAAATTCCCACCTGCTCGCCGCACGCAGCTGGTGCAAATTTTCCGTGAAACATTCGGATTTTACTTTTCGAAGCCGCCGTATGCTACAGGCACGTGGGGGGTACCCAGGGTAAAGTAGCTGAAGTTTTTCAAAATGGTGGGAAATCTGAAGAGAAGTTCGTGAAACAAAGACTAATTTTTTCGGTGTAAGCGTTTGGATTCTATTCCTTATTCATGGTAAGTTTAGAAGTTCACAATTCTTGTCAACTTTAAGTAACTTTAGAAGGAATTGGACGATTTTAAAGTAGTCCTTTTATATTTTGAATGGAGGAGAATTGCATGTTGTGCTCGACACACGATAGTTTTGTTGAAAAGTAAAGCTCAACTAAAAGTATTTTTGTCAGGGTAATAACGTAGCATTTTCTCTAAATGTTCTCTAATAAAAGGACTTGCCTATACTTGGGCAGAAAGGCTGCTTAATAATCCTCAGCAAATTATTTTTGATGAGTTATAACTGAGCTATTTGACTTGTGTAGTTGTCAATGTCAGTGATCAAAATGCACTTCTCAACCGACTGATGGTACTTCACCTCTATTTTTAAAAACATTTTTACTGTCTTATTTAGAAAATGTTTGACGTATGTTTTTCTTTCTTTCTTACAGTTGTTCTAAAACATAAGGAAACGCCAACACAGCATAAACCGGCATCTAAAGCACTGAAAAATATAGACGAACTCAATTCACTGACATCTATCTACATCGAAGGAGGCATGAATGGGGATGGTCTCGTGAAGTCATGTGAACTAAAAATTAACAGTTCTTCATTATTGTCATTGAAATAACACAACTCATTTAGAAAATGACTGAGAGAAACAAAGAGTAATTAACTTAAATACGGTTTTCGTAAGAATGTAAGTATCGCTTTATAAGTTCATACATATTACGAACTCCGACGTTTGTTATTCATTCACAACTTGTACTGTGTCGACTGTAGACGTGTAGTATTACTGATCAATATAGTGAATAAATTGCATAGAAAGAACGGCAAAACAGTATGTAAAAATCTAGTAAACATATTTTAACTGATTGTTGAAATAAATACGTTTGTTTGTCATTTTGTTTACAAGCACTGATAGCAAAAATGTCTTGTGTAGTACTAAATATTGAGACTATTCAGCATTAAAAAAACACAATGCCTCAATTTTGAAGCATTTTAATTGATTAAAATAAAAACACAAAACAAATACTTTATAAAAATTAAAATTTATCAGCGTACGGTAAAGTTACACGACTGGAACTTATGAAGTGTTTAGAGAATACGGTAAAGTTTAGTTTTCCGAAAAAAAATTGAAATTTCACGTCATATTGACAAAGATTAGGGTCAAAAACGTATTTGTCACGTGACCTAGTTTCATACCTTGTCTCAATATACACATGTACTGCGGGACGCGCGGGATGCGCACAGGGAGCCCAATATTATACGGTTCTCAACACAGGGAACCCAACATATCTACGTATTATATATATATTGCGCGCGCGCTCTACCACAGGAAACCCATCAAAAAAAGACGCAAATATCATTTTTATTGAATTATTTAGTAGCCTCAAAATGAATGGTTGGGCTGCCTGTGGGAGGACAAGTCACGCTACAGACTACGCTACAGTCGTTAGACTCTTCCACAGTCCCCGCTCGGCCGTTGCACTCTCTCGCATAGGTGACTGTAATGGTGCAATGCCGAAAGGGATTCTGGGTCCAATAATCTTGGACCCATGATGCCTTGCGAAACGAAAAACAGGGATCCCAACGACGATCAACACGGTTGAGGTTTCCACAGGCAGCCCAAAACAGACATGCATTTATTACGGTATGAGACATCAACACGAACCAACAACTGATAAAATAAGTAACTAAACTAGTAGTTTCTGGTAGAAAGTGAAGTGCTGCGAGTTGTGCACTGCCGTACATGGTAACCGCATAAAAGTGAAATGTAGCTTTCAATGCATACATGTGAAATGTAGCTTTCAATGCATACATGTGGCTGTCCCTTGTCAGCAAGGTGCATTAGTGGTAAAATAAAATAATAAAAATGTGGTATAATAATAATAATAACTTTATTACTGTGTCATGTGTTCTAACTTACAAGAAACCTATTTCCCTCCCATATATCTACTGATTCTCATTCCCACCCTTGTCCCATTGTTCCCATCCCACATCTCCATTGATTCTCATTCCCATCCCGGTCACATTGTTCCATTCCATGTCTCTATTAATTATCATTCCCACCCGAGTTTGGTGTTGCTTAATACAAATGCTAACACTATAATAATCTGGTCATAGACAGACAGCTATAGACATGTACCAGCACTAAAAGCATGCAATACTTTGCACTATTTATGTTGCACGCTTGTAATAGTTTGTACTCTACTGATATGCAGTAATTAATGCAAATATGGATTCAATGAAATAGAGAATTGTGTTTGGTGTATATTATATACAATGTTACTGGCCAGATATCAGGAAAGATATCGAAGCCTCGTAGCACACTTGTAACGTAGAAGATAAAAGTACATCAGGATGGATCGTATAATTCCCGGGTATAATTTGATTCAGTAGTTGCCTCAATGCCAATGGCCCGACGTAGTCAATCGATAAAAATCGATATCGATTTGCCAATCGATCAATCGGTAAAAATCGATATCCTTGAATTGATTGATATCGATTTGTATCGATCAATCGGTAAAAATCGATATCGCACTTTTTTTCTCTAATATCGATTTTTATCGATTGACGTGATTTATCGTTTTTATCGTTTTCCTTCTGTGGATCGTTTTGTTTCTTAGTGCATGAGGACTCGATCTGAACTGACTTGCTACATTGAACAACCATATCTACATCTACATCTTGTTACGTCGGTAGTATCGTTAATAAATAAAAAGATAATAACAATAAAAATATATATATTGATTTTAGAATAAAAGAAGTTGCAGTTGTCAATAGTAGTTTGGTTTATGCGTCTCGGTAATTGTACTCTAGGGTCAATCAGATGATATTCAACACAATATTACGCGAAAACAGCAAACCGTTAAAAATCGATAAAAATCGATAAAAATCGATATCACACCTTTTTTTCTTTATCGATTTCTACCGATTTCCGTTAAAAATCGATAACCATCACTTGATTTTTATCGATTTGTATCGATATCGATTTTTGTCGATTGACTACGTCGGGCAATGGCAATGGCATGGGCCGGATTGGTTTGACGAAGACCAACGAGCTCGATCAGGTAGATAGGTCAGCGACAGCATCTGGGATACTAACTGTGTCTTTCAAAAGCATTCAAGTACATGCTGTCTCCTTCGGTCAACTCTGATCGACTGAAGGACTTTGAATCTCTTCGTATACCAATGACCGGAACCCAGAATCTGGGTATTTTGTGACATGCGCATAAAAGAGACTTACCGGAAACAATATAGCGGACTCTCTCGATGGAGCTGTTCGGTTTGCCCTCGAGAAAATGGGTTTGGATGAAAGCTTTCATCTCAAAACGAAGCAATACGACGCCATTAGGAACATTGTAACACTCAACAATGATACTTTAGTAGTTTTACCCACTGGTTTAATACGGCAAATCGTTAATTTATCAATGTTTGCCGCCGTTTGCCGCTCGTTTATGATTACATGAAATCCTCTGCCTCTGGCTCTAATAAAGCACTGTGCTTCTCGTATCTCTGTTGAATTCCTTGATGGTGGATCAAGTAACTAAGTTAAGAGAGAAAGGGATGTCGGTCTCAATATGGAAAGTTGATGTGGAAATAAATTTTAAAATACGTGAACTGGTTTGTTATTGTAGCCAAGTGAAGTTTTAGTTATAAATTAACTTTTGCATTTGAAATCGTTATTAGTTTTGAAGGAATATCAATTCATTTCCGTTTTATATCTTTGTTTTCCTAAGAATCAATCACAAAGCATGAAATATTGGAGTTTTCCAGAGCCAAGTTCTTTCGTCGAGCATGCGCAGTAAGAAATAACGGCTCTGGGGACGAGATTGATGTATGCCTTCAACGAACCCCGACTCGTGCATGCGCACTGCCTAACTCGCGCCAGTCTCCTAATACACTACACTCGCATATAGGTCGCGTGTAGGTTGCGTTCGTTTGGGACTAATCCGGAATAAGAATAGCCGGAATATCACACGTATGCGTTCGTTTGGGAGGAATTCCTAGCTATTTGGGAAATTCCAAATCTGTCTATTCAGGAATATTCCAGAATGTATCCTTATTCCGAAATATAGGCCAAATGAACGAGTCATACAGTCGCAAAGCTGGGCGTATTCACATCATTCCACAGTATAGAGAATGTTCCTGGGAGCTATGAGCAAAAACATGACAAAATAGACTGAAAACGAAAACTATAGAAATTGTAAAATAGAAAAAAGAGAAAATGATAATATCAAAAATACAAAATCTTGCAACTCTTTATTTATTGCCTTTAGGCCATTGCATGTAATAATTAATGAGTATGAGAAGTCGTTCCAAAACCTCGAATTCGGACTAGACGGGGTTTCCAGTCCTCGGCTTCGCCTCGGACTGGAAACCCCGTCTAGTCCTCATTCTCGGCTTTGAAACATTACTTCCAGACACTAGGCGAAAACAATAAAATGTTTTCTCGTGTCTGGAAACCCTAATGAAGCACTCGAACTCGTTGTTGAAATATTACATAAAAACTTATTTAACGCGTAAAAAAATATATAGGTTACCGCTTCATCTCGAGGTAACAATAACACCTGCCAGTTTAATCAGGGTTTCATTGAAACCTGCTAAATCTGTACTCATGAATAAATAATCACTTCATCAATTTTTTTTATCCTCGATGAACTAACGGCAGTTTCGTGGCCATTAGATAAGAAGGTTGTAGTATGAAGTGTATCGTCTTGGTGATTCTCGTGTTGGGAGGTAGGTCAAGTACTGTAACGGAAAGGATGATCAACCTGTTTACTTATGATAACATGTTGAAAAGCCATTGGCATCCCAGACTCTATATTACATCCTTTTTTTGCATTCCGTTACGTTTTAATTTGTTTTATGGTTGGAATAAAGATGACATTTTTGGAAAATTTTGATATTTTTGGAAAATTGTTATTAAATTGGTGACGGCTATATTGTCGATATGTTCGATATGTTATAATTACGGCGCCATTGAGTCCTAACTAAATAAACAACGCACTGAGCCCCATTCAGCAATAAACAACTGAAATGAGTGTACTGATGTTCGTTGATTATCACAGTATAGAATAGATTGTTTGGTGAGCTGCGAAACATAAATCTCTGGTTCTCTAAATTTATGCATATAAAAAACAAGTCTCTCTTGCGGTTGTCGAGAAAACTCGACATGTATTTACGTATTCTCCAGTGTGAATGTCGAGTTTTCTCGACATCCAAAACGATCCCAGGATTCTATGCGGTTTAGTAATCTGGGGTAGACAATAAGTCAATATAATGACTCCCCTCTACAGCTACATGTTTTCCTTCGATTCTTTACACTTCAAAGTTATATTTTGATGCTTTTCTCGCGACAAATTCGTACGTTTGTTACATAGATGGTCTTTAAAAATGGCGGCACAAAATCGTTTCACAACTGAATAATGTTTGGCGGATGTTTTTGCTGATTCTGGCTCAGAATACGAAAGTTCTGACTCGGAATGTGACTCGGACAGTAGCTCAAGTGACGACCAAGTCCGGATGATGTAGAGCAGGATCTCACTCTTCCTTCTGTCGTCACGCGCCGTGAAATTAAAAACCGTTTAAAAAGTATTCGACAGTAAAACGAAACACATTTCTCAGATACACCTAATTGCAAGAACGTTGTCATATAAAAAAGAAAAATACCAAATAGGAATTCATTAAAAGACAAAAGGAGAAGTTCAGCTTGAGTGCTGTGCTTTTGTCTTTTAATGAATTCATATTTGGTATTTTTCTTTTTTATATGACAACGTTCTTGCAATTAGGTGTATATAATGATGGATGTTTATTTGATTCGACGTTTGAAAAATTCAGAAGGAAAAGAAATCGTAGAAATCGTACTTCAAAACTTCATCAAAGCAAAGGCGAGCAAGGTCAATGTACGAAATTTGGGATCATGCCAAAGTAGTTTTAATAGCCTATTTATATACTTGTTCTATGCTCAAATGGGTCAAATAGTTCGCTCTTGTTAAAACAGAATTTCCACGCTCAAAACAGGTCAGTAAACGGCAAAAATACAATCGAAATCAAAACGTCCTTAGATTTTAGGGATCTATTACAGAAGAAGACGCTCAGTGACGAGGGAGACTTGTGTCGGTGACTCATAGAGAAAGATCTCCGACTCTTGAAGGTACGCTGTGGTACGTCTTTAAACGTATTTGAGGTCACTTGAGGTCACATCTTAAATCTAACAGAAGCAGCTTTTGATTTTTAATCGATAATTCCTTTCTGATTTCGAGATAAATCGAACAACATCTTTCAATGTATAGGCAGAGACAGCAGATTGGTCGAGCTTTGTCACATCATACCGTAGTCTGAATCAACTGGATGTTTTAAAAGATACGAAGTTCGACTTTCCTCTGCGATAACGAAGAAACCAAAGACGTTATCAGAACCGTCTGACCATGAATATGAACCTCAACTGGACGTTCCAAGTACGTGCTACGGAAGTACGATTCGGAGATTTTTATCTATGCTCACCGACACATATATACATAGTCTCCCTCGTCACGCAACTGTCAGTCATTGTCAGGTCTCTCCTCGCGCAACTGACATTGTCCTTGTCATAAGCCCGAGTGTACGCTCATTGAGCGTCTTGTTTAATAAAACAATCATAAGATATGTCAGTTTGAAACTTTATGCTAATTATTTTGATAATTAGCATAAATAATTCAGCACTGGGGAAAATAGTGAGCACTGAAAGTGTAGAAAACGGCTGATTGTGATGTCCCATAGATTGGATGGTTGATATCTCGGTCGGATCCAGTAGCAGTTGCGACGAGATCGCAACTTTGTGCCATAGGAGCTCAGTACAACGTCTTTTTGTGACCAAATCGTTTGGGCTCTGAATAACAAAATTTAAAGTTTGAATACATGTATTCAAAGTCAGTTCTAACCACCGACAGACGGTGTTTATAAGAAAATCGCAGATGAAATGGAGGTGACGCTCCCCTTTACTCCCACCCCCCCCCCCCCCCCCCCCTAAATCCGCTTTTCGGATGTATAATTGTAATATTTCTGTTTATAGAATTACTATAGCTAAGATAATTATGATAAAGACTGCTAAACATGATTACGTTCGATTAAGAGCTGGGATAATCTGCCGTGTTTTGCCATTATCCCATTACAACATTTCTTTTCCCTTTTTTTATCTCTTTGGATTTTCGTTTTGTTTTTCCGTTGATATTTATGAATAATTGTACACTATCTCGAGACAAGTTCCGAGTATAAATGTAACCATTTCTGATCAGTTCCAGGCGGATTGACCCCATCCCAGGTGCTATTTTATCTATACTGCGCCTTTCTTTTGATATTAACTGGTTGACAAGTTCATATGATTATATATGTACCTGTTGTTGTGTTTGCCACTTTAAATCTCGTTATCGCTGCTTTACACATTCCAATACATAAGATAACGCGAAATTAGTTTTTTGATCATTTGTTTTTCAAACGTTTTCCATAGAATAGTTTTAACTTTTCTCGTTTACAGGCCACTTCAGTGTAGGGCGTTGTTTAAAAAATCGACCTCAGATTTGAAAGCTGTCAATGTTCATCAATGCAACAAGCTGTAATATATCACAACCACAGAGACGGGCATACACACGAAACAACATTTGTCAAGATAATTATTTCCAAGGTTTTATGCTTTTTAGATGAAACCAAAATTGACAATATTTATCTGTTGCTTTTCAAAAACGTCAAAAACGACAAAAAATATCTGAATAATTAAGCAATACAACACATTTTCCGTGTTTATATTCACTTTTACAACACGCGGGATGTTGGGAGAACACTCGAAAAAGTTTGAAAATCACAATAATCTAACTACACGGTTTTCTTTACGCAAGTTTTCGTTGATCAAATGTGCAATTCTCCTGAAAACATCAGAAATAGCTCACCATCCAATCAAATCTTGCGAAAGAAATCAAAATGGCAAAGCGATTCGACAACTTGTATCCGTGCCGTTTCGCCGTTTAAAAAGTGTTTTGACAGGAAAATCGTTTTGAAGAATGCTATTTTCTGTCAGAAAATTACAGAAGAATGCTTCCTTTGTTAGTTAGTGTTTCCTGTGAACACGAAAGACGAAGAAAAGTGAGAAAAGCTGAGCTGATTCAATGAAGACGTCAAACTTTCTGAAATATTTTAAAACTTGATGAATGGAGCACGAAGTCAGGTAGCCAACTCTACAGTTTTTGCACAGGAAACCCAGGTTGTATATCTGTCTGGGTCTTTACGTAAATTATAGTAAAATACAGTAAATGAATGATAGCTTCTAAATAAAGTGTATTTCACATATACATACCGTCTTGTCTTCATTTTGCCTCGTTTCGGTCGATTTTGACGTGTTTTGGCTGCTCTAACTCTCCCCTCCATAAATAATGAGAAGGACGGAAACATCGAATCTCAAATCACTACAGGTCACGATCGATCCTCCTCGATTTCTCTCCTGAAAATGTATTCCCCATCAATTCAAAAGACCTCAGGTGAAAGAATGATAAATATGGATTCCTCGAAAGTGAGTCACGACAAGAAAACGCATCAAATTCATTCTCGAATCCTTCGAAGAATCCATAACATACAGCCATTTTCATCCGGAGTTCCCGTTTGCTGTCCAAGGAAGTAAACGTTACACCACAGGAAATCCCAGCGGGCTTTGGCGCTCGGACCTGATTGGACAAAAACCAACAAAGGCAATTCAAATATTTCACTCGTGGGGACTATGCTTTTTGTTATATTGTCGTGATCATTCTGGACAATGATATTATGTACGTTTTCTTCCATGAGTTAAAATATCATCACGGAATGAAAAGCATCCTGCAGTTTGCTCATAATTACGCAAAACCCTGAAATAAAAGAAGTCATTTATCGAACAAACTGAAAACTATTGATGTAAAATATTATTGAATCGAACGGTCGTAACTTCAAACTTACCAGGCTTTCAAAGATACATACTAAGGAACTAAAACTTCTTCGCCTTTACTCTTCTTCTTCGGAACATTTCCATGGCATTCTTCATATTTCCGCTTCAGCGTAGACAGCATTTTGTATTTGACAATATCGAATAATAATTATTATAAATGCGATAAATGTTGTTATCGATTTCGGATTGGTTGTTCATATTCTACCCACCCCTAGATGTGTATAATTTGTCTATCCATTTCTTACTCTCGATAGTCCCCACACAAGTGAAATATTTGAATTGCCTTTGTTGGTTTTTGTCCAATCAGGTCCGAGCGCCAAAGCCCGATGGGATTTCCTGTGGTGTAACGTTTACTTCCGTGGACAGCAAACGGGAACTCCGGATGAAAATGGCTGTATGTTATGGATTCTTCGAAGGATTCGAGAATGAATCTGATGCGTTTTCTTGTCGTGACTCACTTTCGAGGAATCCATATTTATCATTCTTTCACCTGAGGTCGTTTGAATTGATGGGGAATACATTTTCAGGAGAGAAATCGAGGAGGATCGATCGTGACCTGTAGTGATTTGAGATTCGATGTTTCCGTCTTTCTCATTATTTATGGAGGGGAGAGTTAGAGCAGCCAAAACACGTCAAAATCGACCGAAACGAGGCAAAATGAAGACAAGACGGTATGTATATGTGAAATACACTTTATTTAGAAGCTATCATTCATTTACTGTATTTTACTATAATTTACGTAAAGACCCAGACAGATATACAGCCTGGGTTTCCTGTGGTTTTTGTCGTACTTTTGAACCTTTTCATAGTTTTTCTCAACAAGAATGTATAAACGATGGATGTTTTTGAGACACACGACGATATTTTTTCTCTATGACACATTTTACTGAAATTAAGCTAAGCTTATAGTCAATATTTGATTTTGAATTTAGCTACAAGAATCGAGAATTGCTCTGCTTTATGAGTAACTTTTAAATAGAGTAATACGGCTATCGTTGCTTGGTATTTTCAGTAGTACACTTGATAAAATATTGTAGCTATAGAACTCAAAGAACGGCTAGTATGCGAGTTAGTTGAACTTGAGAAAATTGGCTTTGGTTTAGTAAATAAAACATGTTTGACAACAGAAAAAAAAACATCGCTTCAAGGTCTCTCAAGGTCACGGAAACCATGTTTATATTCACTTTTACAAACGGTTTTTGGGAGCTTCTAGCCAATCAGAGCGCGCGTTATATATATGTTATTTTATAAAGTTAATTATGATCTACCGAAAACAGAGAGTGTGTTTCAGTGTAAATTGCCTAAGTTGACCACAGGCAGCCCAGCCATTGCTTCTGAGGCTATTTATAATTATTAAAAAAGATATTGGTAATCGTATGTGCGCGTCTTTTTTTGATGGGTTTCCTGTGGTAGAGATACGTATTATGTTGGGCTCCCTGTGCGTAGAAATGTATAATGTTGGGCTCGAAGGTATGAAACTCGGTCACGTGACCAATACGTTTTTGCTCCTATTTTTTGTCAATATGACGTGAAAATTCCATTTTTCTTCGAATAACTAAACTTGACCGTATTCTCTAAACACTTCATAAGTGTCAGTCGTCTAACTTCACCGTACGCTGAGAAACTTTAATTTTGACATTTTGCGCCTCATGAACCGATGTGCGGCGCAAGTAGCTGGTGCACTTTTCCGTCGGCAACATTCGGGATTTTGCCTTCGAGAGGACATCGGCAAGCGCTCGTCAAATCTAAACTCTGCTCTTTTTGACAAGTTTTGGTATCTATATTTTCACTAAATATACTTTATTTGTTTTCTGTTTTGATTTTTATAAAGTATTTGTTTTGTGTTTTGATTGTAATCAATTGAAATGCTTCAAAATTGAGGCAATGTGTTTTATAACTGCTGAATATTCTCAATATTTAGTACTGTACAACATATTTTGCTATCAGTACTTGTAAACAGAATGACAAACAAATGTGTTTATTTTAACCTGAGTTTCAGGCCCAAAGGGAGATAGGAGGGGGAGAGGAGGACTGGAGCGGGCGTAAGGGGATAAGGTGGGCCTGACACCAATCCTACACAGAAGTTGTGTTGTTCGCCCGTATTTTGGGCGAAATGCTGATTGGACGAAGGACAATGAAATGTAATAACCGGAAGTCAACATTGCAAATCTGATCCGTTGTCTGTCGATGCAGCGATCTCGAATTTTCAAATTAGCTTGAAGTTTTTATATATTTTATTTCTCTCATCGAAGAAGAGTCATAATGTTTCTAAAGTCGAATGTGAGGGAGCTTTTTAAAGCACGGATTTTAGAAGTACTACTGATCAGTCACAATCTCATGTTCGCGTCCCCTGATAGAATTTATACGCGACCGTTGGGAAACGAGACTGACATGTACACTATAAAGAATGCGGTTCCTTACAGTTTACGGGATCTCAAATATACAGCAGATTCAGGTTGAGCGTTTAACGTCGCGATCGTTGTGACAGTTTGAATGTTACGTTGTCAAGTGAAATGCCAGAGGTTTCTAGGTGACGGGGACGATGTTTGTCTTTATAGAAAACACCGTTGAACTAACGAC
The DNA here is from genome assembly GCA_033675265.1 of Actinostola sp. cb2023. Taxonomy (NCBI): domain Eukaryota; kingdom Metazoa; phylum Cnidaria; class Anthozoa; order Actiniaria; family Actinostolidae; genus Actinostola; species Actinostola sp. cb2023. Next base: position 1,324,954 of record JAUJYZ010000938.1, on the reverse strand, counting down.
CAAAATTATTACAAAAAACGTGTTTTTCCGGTTGTAAATGCAATACGAAAAACATTCACTGAAAGGTTGTTTTGCATAAAATATATTCAAAGCTAATTAGCCGAAAGATGTTTATCTCTTGAGAAAACCTAAACAACACAATATTGTCAATGATACCGACTCTCAAATCGGACGACAAGGTCTTTCCAGATACGATCTTCCTTTGCTATTTAGTCTCCACATTTGAAACAAATAACTTTTCGCCTTCAAGGTTTTTTTCTGAGACAAACATCGTCCCCGTCACCTAGAAACGTCTGGCATTTCACTTGACAACATAACATTCAAACTGTCACAACGATCGCGACAAACGTCGCCGTTAAACGCTCAACCTGAATCTGCTGTAAGGTAAAGTGAATGTGGCATTATTCTCTATTTCAAGTAGTTTTGTTTCGATCGAAATTGAATCTTTCAAATCCAGTACAGTGTAGGGATACGTGATCAAGCTGTACATATCTTGTATTCATCAAGTTTTGACAGTTGTGACGCGTCAATTTTCAAACCGGAAGCAATTTTTATTGGTTAATATTGTGGGGGAACTTCACGAAGGTCATAAGGGGCGGAACAGGTTCTGTATAGCATTGGTGTCAGGCTCTCCTTTTTCCCTTTCCTTTCCCCTCCTCCTCTCCCTCCCCTTTGAGTCTGAAACTCAGGTTATGTTTATTTCTACAATCAGTTAAACTGATACATTGTAAGTTTACTAAATTTTTACATACTGTTTTGCCGTTCTTTCTGTGCAATTTATTCACAATCGACAAGTTGAATGAATAACAAACGTCGGAGTTCGTAATATGAACAATTTGTAAGAAAATTAACTTGGAAGCGATACTTACGTTCTTACGAAAACCGTATTTAATTACTCTTTGTTTCTCTCAGTGATAGTCATTTCCTAAATGAGTTATTCTATTTCAATGACAATAATGAAGAACTGTTAATTTTTAGTTCACATCAACTTCATGCATATGAGTCGTCCATCTCCATGCATTCATGTCTCCTTCGATGCCAGTGAATTGAGTTTAGTCTACTGATTTTTGCTATAGATGCCGATTTATGCTGTGTTCCCTTGTGTTTTTAGACATCAACTGTATAAAAGAAAGTAAAAAAAATACGTCAAACACTTTCTAGATGAGACAGTCAAAATGTTTTTAAAACTAGAGGTGAAGTACCATCAGTCAGTTGAGAAGTGCATTTTGATCACTGCCATTGACAACTATACACAAGTCAAATAGCTCCGTCATAATTTATGAAAAATAGTTTGCTGAGGATTATTAAGCAGCCCTTCTATCCTAGTATAGGCAAGTCCTTTTATTAGAGAACATTTAGAGAAAATACTACATTATTACCTCGGCAAAAATACTTTTAGTTCAGCTTTACTTTTCAACAAAACTTTCTTGTGTCGGGTCCAACATGCAATTCTCCACCATTCAAAATGTAAAAGGACTACTTTAAAATCGTCCAATTCCTTCTAAAGTTACTTAAAGTTGACAAGAATTGTGAACTTCTAAACTTACATGGATAAGTATAGGTAATCATACTAATTCGATTTCAATTTGGATTTAATTTGCCCGAGTGTGTTTTTCAAAGAGTATCAAAATTTGAGCTCTTTGAAAAAAACACGAGTGTAAATTAATTCAAATTGAACGAGAAACTGTTTGATTACTAATAATATAGATGCAAAAATTACTTGATGCTGATTGGCTGAGAGCAGTGCAGTTCAAGTGTAACACCAGTGCAAAAATCTGTAATTCCAGTGCAAAAATCTGTAATTCCAGTGCAAATTACAAAATTTTAAGGATCCTGATTCGCTAAAATACAATGGAAAATGATATTAGCCAATCACATTGCAGTAAATCACCTCACATTGCAGTGGTTTCCATGGCAACAGAAAATTCACAGAAAATCAAGAAATTCAAGATGGCGGACCTTTGTCGATAAAGGGTTCAAAAACGCTGCCAAACTCGCTGAAAATCCATTTTATACAGTACAAAAGGCAGAAAGAATGCGAAAGAAGGACTCGCTGCCTGTTATTCTGGAGTTAGCAAGCACCAAAAACAACATTTTCACCATTTTATAGACTCGACATGAAAGTTGACGGGGGAGCTTTGACTAGAAGGAAAACTACGTGATAAATAAAGAACTTTGTTGGCTCTTGTAAGCTAAAGGTACTTCAAACTTCTACAAATGAATGAGTATTCAACTTTGGTTTGAGTGGTCAGGAAAGTAATCAAGAATATCCAGTGATTTACAGTAAGTTTAGTCGAATTTCTCTCTCTGACTCTATTCAGTCAATTAAAACTCAAGATCAAACTTTTGCACGAGCTTTCGGGAATAGAAAATCAGAGTTATGTACTCGTTTCAACTTTCTAAAAACGATGAACAGCCTTTGTACTTATTACTGTTTGTTGCTATAATCAGTATGTAGTGATTGTTGTGTTTGTAGTGTCGATTAATTTATTAATAATTAATGTCAAATAAACGAGTACTTCGCTACGTGCATGCTTGTCAACATGTGTCTTTTGCTGTCTAATTTTCGCTAAATTTTTGCATCTATATTATTAATAAGTAATCATACGATTTCTCGGTCAATTTGAATTAATTTACACTCGTGTGTTTTTCAAAGAGCTCAAATTGCACTCGCCCTACGGGCTCGTGCAATTTTGATACTCTTTGAAAAACACACTCGTGCAAATTAATTCCAAATTGAACTCGAAACCGTATGATTACCTATACTTATTAATCACATACTTGAAACAATTTAACGAAAATTAGACAGCAAAAGACACATAATGACAAGCATGCACGTAGTGAAGTACTCGCGTTTATTTGACATTAATTATAAATAAATTAATCGACACTACAAACACAACAATCCCTACATACTGATTATAGCAACAAACAGTAATAAGTACAAAGGCTGTTCATCGTTTTTAGAAAGTTGAAACGAGTACATAACTCTGATTTTCTATTCCCGAAAGCTCAAAAGTTTGATCCTCAGTTTTCAATTGAGAGTTCATTCACGCAATCAGAGAGAAATTCGACAAAGCTTACTGTAAATCACTGAATATCCATGGTTACTTTCCTGGCCACTCAAACCAAAGTCGAATACTTATTATTTTGTAGAAGTTTGAAGTACCTTTTGCTTTCAAGAGCCAACAAAGTTCTTCATTTATCGCCGTTTTCCTTTCTAGTCAAGGCTCCCCCATCAACTTCCATGTCGAGTCTATAAAATGGTAAAAATGTATTTGTTGGTGCTTGCTAACTCCAGAATAACAGGCAGCGGGTCCTTCTTTCACATTCTTCCTGCATTTTGTAATGCATAAACTTGATTTTTAGGTATTTTGGTAGCGTTTTGGATCCCTTTTCGGCAAAACATCCGCCATCTTGAATTTTTGGATTTACTGTGAATTTTCTGTTGCCATGGAAACCACTGCAAAGTGATTGGCTAACATCATTTTCTATTGTATTTTAGCCAATGTAATTGCACTGAATTACACATCGGGCAGAATGAAGTGACACATCCGGTATATTTTTAGCCTCAAGGCCGCCGGATTTGAACTTTCTACTTCGGTGCACACGAGAAAATACAAAGAAAATGGCTCGAAAACGCTAAGTGTGTCGCAAAAGTGACTTGATTTAAGATGATCTTTGATTTTTATCGCTTAGGTTTACACGGGTTTTGAAAGAAGATATGTTTATCTTAAATAATCATCTTTCAAAAAAATGAAAAGTTGAAATTCACTGCTAGCAAAACCGTAGTGAAAATGAGCTATTTTACGATATTATTGGCTGGGGTTTGTTCTTGGTAAGATTATCTCACCTTCTATTTGGTCAATCGCTTGGGTTTCACTTGTATCAGGAGCCCATTAGTAGGAGCGTCCATCTAATATAGGTATGTGTCACAGCGTATTAGATGATAAATCTATTTTTAGATCAGTAGTTCGCGCGAAAAAAAACACCTCGACCAATCAGGGCAGGGATAATTTAGCCAATCACAACTCACTAAATCAAATTGAGCGATGAGAGCGATTTTTAACAAGTAAAGAACACAGTAGTCCACCTCAAAGTAAGCCTGATGAATCAGTAAAGCGAGTAGCTTCTGCTGGTGCAAGGAAAGGGAATACACAACTGTCACAAGCGACTCCAGCGGGGGGGGGGGGGGGGGGGGGGGGGGGGGGGGGGGGGGGGGGGGGTTAAAAAATGGTTAGGTATGTGCGGCGAGATGTTCAGACCTGGACCCTGTTTTTGGAATTTGTCACTCGAAAACCTGGATTTACGAATTTCCCAAATAAAAAAACCTGGATTTACGAATTTTTATTGACGATCTGATACGATGCATTCGTCAGGATTATTTTGCCAGACTAACACTCTAACACCTTTACGTCTGACTGACGCCATTATTATTGTTCATGCGGAGTTTTACTAAAACGCCGATACCACACTATGCAAATTATTAAAAATTAATAGGTGTTTTCTAGGCTATAACCTGGATTAATGATTTTGATGCATTCATTTTACCTGGATTAGAGAATAAAATGGCCCAAAACCTGGACCCTGTACCGCCGCACATATAGCGCCGAAGACGGCAAATCTCTCAGCTCAGCTTTTCGAGAGAACTTGAGGCATACAGATATGACCTACACAGAGCTGTCGGAAATGACTAGCTCAGCTGAAATCTCCTTTGATGCCTCTTCAGTTCATCGATCTTATAAACGAGTTCGTGTATCACACTAAACTTAATACTGATTTCGTATACTCGATTTCCTGCCGGTTGAAATCTGATTTTCCCCTCGATAATCTCTCGGTTATTAAGTACATACAATTACTTACAAACTTTATTTAACGTGGGTTTACAAATTCAGTGAATTAAATATAACCAAACTGGTTTCAAATTTGGTCCACAAGGACTCCACAAGAACTGCATGAACTCACATCATGAAGAAGCCGCCTTTTCGATCTGAAAACTTGCATTGCCAATGTTTTTTTCTCATACAAAACATCTTTTGGCAAAACCTAGTAAGCTTATTACGAGCTTGAACTAAATTACCTGAGTTCTTACCTGCCTGTGAAGTATCTAACAATATATTTTGCAAACATTTCTTTGTTGACTTTGCAGTCTTGAATCTTGATCAGTTCGCCGATCCAAAACGACAAAACTCAAAAGAGATGTACGAGTCTCGATTTCCTCAATCATTTGTACATTTGTCTGGCTAACTTATTTTCGCCGTTGTACCTTTCAAATACGATCGATGAAAGAAGAGGCTTCAACTGCTCTGTGTAGGTCAAATTTTGTATGTTTTCGTGAAAGTTTTACGCCTCAAGTTCTCTCGAAAAGCTGAGCTGAGAGATTTGCCGTCTTCGGCGCTGGATCTTCGGCGCTGGAGTCACTCAGTTTGACAGTTGGTTATTCCCTTTCCTTGCACCATGCAGAAGCTACTCGCTTTATCGATTCATCAGGCTTACTTTGAGGTGGACTACTGTGTTCTTTACTTGTATAATCGCTCTCTTCGCTCAAATTTGAACTCGAAAGGTTTGAATGAAAAGCTCGCTTCTCTGTCTTGTCTGCCTGTCTTGTGCGACTGATTTAGAGAGTTGTGATTGGCTAAATTATCCCTGCTCTGATTGGTCGAGGTGTTTTTTTTCCCGCGCGATCTGCTGATCTAAAAATAGATTTATCTGCTAATACGCTGTGACACATACCCTATATGGGAGATGGACGCTCCTACTAATGGGCTCCTGCTTGTATGTTATTCTATGAACTGCACTGTATCTTCCAACCTAATTTTATTGAAATTGGTCAAATATTTCTACTAGCAAAATTGAAAAATCTAGGTAGACCTTATTCTTAGACCAAATTACATACTAATGAGCACATTTGATGGGCTTTCAAATTTGCCGCCGAAACCGTAGCTCCGCCTCTGGGCATAACAAGGTGATTAAGGCATTGTTAAGGTGATGACTCGGAAAACAATACCGAGAACATTGGCTTACCTCGAGTAATCGAGTTGGTACTCCGTCTGTTATGAACCTAAATAAAATCGCTAAGTGAACTCTAATTTGATATGAATTATATATATACTAACTACGATTTCCAAAAACAACTCAGCGTCAAACGAATGGTACTTGTGTGTTCCTTGTCATAACCATACTAAGGATGATATTTGTTGTGAGCGTTTTACTATGTCCTTTATATTCATGATCTCTGAGTCGCAAAAAAAACAACAACAACACAACAGCAAATGTTTATAGCAACAGGCAATCACATCTTGGCGCTATTGCTTTAGTGGCGTCTAAGTATGCTAATGAAAACATAGAATGCATTCAGTATCTATAATCGCTTCTAAACCTTCTACTGTAAACACTAGAAACCTTCTTAGAAAGTTAAAGTGTAAGTTGCAAGCTTCCAAATGGTATAAGGTTTCTTAGGTTATGTGTGTTATTCGTAGAATTAATGACTTGATCTCAGTCTTGCCGGCTACCTTAGTAAAGCGTCACTTATAGCGCTAGAACACATTGGACACTTAAATAAACAGTTATTTATTTTATTTATAAACACAAGCCGAGTTGAAACTTTATCCTTCGGTTTTCGTCGTACACTTTAAAAACGCATCAGAAACTGACTTAGAAAGTCAAAGTGTAAGTTGCATGCTTCTAAATGGTATCAGTTTTCTTAAACACGAAACCGCGCTATAAAAGGGCCTGTGCCAGGCACTACCACCTTCAGTTGTCAGTCATCCATCGTACTGTCAAGAGCTCTGGATCGTAACAATGGGCGCGAAATTTGAATTCAAACAATTGAATTTCAAATTGTTGACTTTCTTCGTTCTTTTAATAACATCAAGAACTCATTTTCAAAATCTTGTTATTAGTTTTGATTGCATGATCAGTTTTGAAAATATTGATATCTAGCTCAGTTTTATCGAAGTCCAGCTGAATAATAATTATGAACTTTGAGTCGTTCAATACGACATGAATAGCATAGGAAATACCACAGTTCGATACGCACTCGTGGTATTCAGCCACTTTCATCAAATACGGGTGGTATTTTTCATTAATTCTTCGAGAACTAAGTGGTATTTCCTATTAATAACACACCTACAAAAATATGACTTTCTTTAGAAAGCAAAAAAATCGTCACATAGTAGCAAATCGCGCGTAACGCAATCACAACCACCAATAATAATATAGCACTTGTGCAATTTTCTTTAATACCGTGCAATTAAATTAATTGCACGGTATGAAGAAAAAATCCACAGTCAATCGGCCAACCAGAAACGAGTATTTTTTGTAGGTGTGTTATTACATTTGAACTGCTATGCTCTCAGGCAATCAGCATCGAGTAATTTTTTCATGTATGTGATTAGGAATAGAATTCAAACGTTTATACCGAAAAAATCGGTCTTTGTTTACACGAACTTCTCTTTAGAAGTCCCACATTTTGAAAAAGTTAATGTACTTTACCCTGGGAACTCCCCACGGGCCTGTAGCGTACGGCGGCTTCGGAAGGTAAAATCCGAATGTTTCGCGGAAAAGTGAACAAGCTATTTGCGCCGCACATCAGGCCATGATACGCCATCAGCTTCACACATTGTTTCACTACTACACTTGTGCGGGCGCGTCCTGCGGGACACACACAGGGATCTGTACAGCCCCGCAAATGATCCCATCCCGCAAATGATCCCAGGCCCGCAAATGATCCCCAAACTAGGCCCGCAAATGATCCCGGCCCGCAAATGATCTCCGATGAGTTCCGCTAATGATCCCCAGTAAAACTTGCACTGGTGGGATACAAGTTGAGATATTTTGAAAATTAATTAAAATAAAGCCTGAAAAGAAATCCTGAACAGATATGTGGTAGAAAATGTATTATTTATCAAGACGATTTTAAACCTCGTGACACTAATTTGTTACTGATTCGACGGTCTGTCCAAGTCTAAAGAGAAAGCCACAGACAAGTATGAATGCATGGCTAGTTTGCTTGGGCATCAAGCTGAAATTCACTATCACAGTCTCAAGGCAATGGTGTCTTCAAATGGAGACATAGCAGAGGAGCTGAAGCTAAAGTACGGAGAAGGGATTATTTCCGTAGAAATCTGCCCAAAGTGTGGGAAAGAGTTCGAAATCTATTCAAAGGGAGTATTTGAGAGCACGAGGGGAAGTTTACACGTGTATTCCGACGACAATGAGTTATGTGATAACTGCACAAAAGTTGGTTGTTATACTTGACACTGAGCCAGAATAACACTTTTCTTTGACGTTGATTGAGTTCGTTACTGTTATAATATCATAATAATGATGATTTATATAGCGCCAGATTTATGTACACTGATTGCGCGAACTCAATCAACGTCAAAGAAAAGTGTTATTCTGGCTCAGTGTCAAGTATAACAACCAAGTTTTGATGATGACTCCTTAGTCGAAAACGTTTGAACAAACAAAACAACTTCTTAAGCCTTGTAAACTTTCAAAAAACCTTAGCGAATACTATGTCAAAAATATATTAAGTTTTGCAAGAACTATATAGAAAACACTAATAATATGGTTATGATTATTATATGATTATTAGTTTTACATAAATGTTGAATATTGAAAAATAAATTGCTTTGATATTTCTTTGACTATTATACTTGAATCCCACACCAGTCTCGTGTTCCAGTCCTAGTTTTACTGGGGATCATTTGCGGGCCTCATTGGGGATCATTTGCGGGCGGGATCATTTTGGGGATCATTTGCGGGCCTCATCGGGGATCATTGGTGGGCCGGGATCATTTGCGGGCCGGGATCATTTGTATAATACATATATATATATATATATAGTACGTATTGCGCGCGCGCTCCGGCACAGGAAATCCATAAAAAGACGCGCACCACAGGCAGCCCAACCATTGCTTTTGAGGCTATTTAATAATAAATATAAATACAATGATATTCGCGCGTCTTTTTTGATGGGTTTCCTGCGGTAGAGCGCGCGCGCGATACGTATTATATCGGGCTTCCTGTGTTGAGCAATGTATAATGTTGGGATCCCTGTGTACGTCCTGCGGGAAGCGCCCGCACATGAGTATATTGAAACAAGGTATGAAACTCGGTCACGTGACAAATACGTTTTTGCCCCTAATCTTTGTCAAAATGACGTGAAAATTCAAATTTTCTTCGTGAAACATTCGGATTTTACATTCGAGAGGACATTGGCCAGCGCTTGGCAAATCTGAATTGTGCTCTTTTTTGCAAGTTTTAATGTTTATATTTTCACTAAACATAAGTCAAAACATCTACAATATACTTTATTTGTTTTCTGTTTTGACTTTTATAAAGTATTTGTTTTGTGTTTTGATTTTTATCGATTAAAATGCTTTGAATGAATGAAAACCTTTATTTAAAACAGGGTATTCCCTTCAGTAACAAAACGTACTGCTATCAATGTGAGCCCTAATATATAAATATAAATATAAAATACTAAAATTGAGGCATTGTGTTTTATAAATTCAGAATAGTCTCAATATTTAGTACTGTACAACACATTTTTGCTATAAGTGCTTATAAACAAAATGACAAACAAACGTATTTATTTCAACAATCAGTTAAAATAAGTTTACTAGCTTTGTACATACTGTTTTGCCGTTCTTTCTGTACAATTCCATATCAAACTTATGTCCTGCATCATTGAACATTTGCTCCTGTTGGGATCCAGTATCACGCGGACAACGTTTTTTGTTAATGCTTTGTTTACTAATGCACGTGAGGCCCGATTGATCCAGCAATTTGTTCACTATGACCGCTAAATAAAGCAGATTCGTACGTGACTGGTTTATCATTTCTGAATTCATATTTTTCCTTTGACAATGTGTAAATCAGGTAGCTAAAATATAAGAGAGGATGGAAAAGCTGCATATGTTTCCTCAAAGGGAAAATATATCACAAATTCGAACTAACTTATTGATCTCGTGCGTGTAAATATTGGAAATTGCCTTCAAAAAACGTCCTTTCCGAGCCATAATTTATTTGCGAATTCGCCGGCCTATGTAGCTTCTACATACAGACCGCGATACAGAGCACCAATATGATGTTCACAATTACCAAACAAAGAGTTTTAGATTTCATTTTGCCACCGCTTAATTAAGTTTAATATACATGTATTTTATATCAAAATGCGCGTACAATTACAGAGCATTAGAATCTGGCGGTAGGTTTTTGATTGACACAATTCCCAAGGGTTTCTGAGGGTTTCAGTGCGTAGCGTATGTCACGCTCTCCTATCATCAGAAATTTCAGTTCTATCGACTTTGAAGAAACGGAAAATGCCACCTTCAAATCTATTTATTTTTGCTTGAATTGCCAGCTTATTCATTCCTTACATATTCATCTTTTATATTCCGTTGGTAGGTTTTTGATTTGTATTTTAACAATGCAGTAAAAAGCAAAAATGTATCAAAATTATGCTGTTTTTCGCCTAAACAAGACTCGCCTCATCTGCATATGTGAAACAATGACCTTTTGTATAACATAAGTTTGATATGATTCACTATATTGATCAGTAATACTATGGATATGTTTTCGTATTTAAAAATACGAAATTAATGCCTGTCACCACAATCGACGAAGTTGTGAACTGATATAAACAATGAACATCGGAGTGCGATAAGCTTACTTAATGTTCTTCCGTGAACCGTATTTAAAATTACTCTGTGTTTCTCTCAGATGATAGTATTTGCTAAAACCTCAAGAAAATATTTCAGAAAATATATTTCGTTCAGCTGAGTAATACTTTTCAACAAATCTTTCTTGTGTCGAGCACAACATGCAATTCTCCACCATTCAAAATGAAAAATAGCCTGCGTAGCGGCGCTCTGGAGAGGATCGGAAGGGGATCGGAAATGGGGAAAAAAAGGAGAAGGACTGGGGAGAGGAAGGGGAGGGAGAGGGTTAGGGAGCGCCTGCCATGACGCTATTGTTTTAGCGTTTATACTCGTTCATTCTGGGTGCGGGAAATTCCTAGTGGTCGAGAGGTGTATGATGTCAATCATTGCATTTCAATCTGGATGAAATATACGTTGAAGTACAGAATGGCGGACGAAGATTTTTAAGAGAGTTTAAGAATTGTATTATCTAGTTTAAACTAATTCAAAGGTGAAAGTTTCGATCTAAAGGAAGAGCAGCATCAGTCCATTATTCATTGGCATTTGTTAGCTATTCTACCCGCTGGCTACCCAGTATTCTACCCACTACGCTTGCTCTTGTCGCAAAAATGTCGAGGCTTTGGATTTGTAGTGGTTGTAACGGCACTCGCTATCCGCATAATCAACGATCAGATCGCCGAAGCTCGATCCCTATTTCGTGATAATTTTAATAGTACTTATAGCTTTAGTAATAGATGAATCTCACACTGAAGGATAAGCAATAACGACTTTGATTTGAGAGCCGCTTGTCGTGTCGAGATCGTCAATAAAGCTTTGTCAACATCACAGTTTCGACAGATTCTGGACCTTTACCCGGGAGGAAAGGAAGTAAACATGTAAAACTTTAGCTGATCAGCTGTGATTGGTTGGAAGCGAGAGGGCGGTAAACGCTAAAACAATAGCGTCATGGCAGGCGCTCCATACCCCTCTTCCCTTCCTCCCCAGTCCCTCTCCTTTTTTTCCCCTTTCCCTTTCCTCCCCCCCCCCCCCCCCCAGAGCACCCCCCCCCCCCAGAGCGCCGCTACGCAGTTGACATGAATTGTGAACTGCTTAACTTACCATGGATCAAGAATAGAATCCAAACGTTTACACCGGATAAAAACATGTTTTGTTTCATCAACTTCTCCGCCATTTTTCAAAACTTCAGCGACTTCACCCTGGGTATCCCCCACGGGCCTGTAGCGTGCGACGACTTCGGCTCTTCGGTTCACGGAAAAGTGCACCAGAAAAGAGCGGCGCACATCAGGCCATGATACGCCATCAGTTTCATACCTTGTTTCAATATACACATTGCTGCGGGCGCGTTCCGCAGGACGTCCAAAGGGATCCCAACATTATACATTGCTCAACACAGGAAGCCCGATATAATACGTATCGCGCGCGCGCTCTACCACAGGAAACCCATCAAAAAAGACGCGCGAATATAAATGTATTTATATTTATTATTAAATAGCCTCAGAAGCAATGGTTGGGCTGCCTGTGAGTTGACCCCCTGTTTCAGTGTGGGGCGGCACATACTCAAACCACTTATATGTGGAAGTACCAGCTAGTCCGGGAGTAGGCATCAAGTTTTACTGTGCGTCACGTGTAATAACGTTTTCAGTATATCGTTTTACTATATCATCCTGCAGGTTCGTTCAACAATGGAGTGCTTAGTGAATTTTCCGTTAACGAATCAGCTATCAATCGACCCAAGAACATCCGTGCAGGCGAGTTTAAAGAATCGAAATGCGAAGGTCTTGGAATAAGGTTCGATGATGGTTTCTTTAAGATCAGCACCTCTGTCTTGAAACCCCTGCCTGCAGGCGACCTGACGTTTATGGCTTGGGTACGTATACGAAATACAGACTCGACTACCACGATATACTCAACCATGGAAGACACAAATGGCGGGAAACAGGTTCTCGAGGTGAGACCTTCGACCAAGAACCGAGTAAATGGCTTTCTGAAATGGACGGTAAAGACTGACAAGACGAGTACACTGTTCTCCATAGACTCTGAGGATACCATACCATCTGGTAAGTAATCTTTTCATAACACTTTAAGGCAGTGATGTCTCTATATAATTAATGGACGGTAAAGACTGACAAGACGAGCACACTGTTCTCCATAGACTCTGAGGATACTATACCATCTGGTAAGTAACCTTTATATAACACGTTACGGCAGTGATGTCTCTATGTAATTAATGGACGGGTAAAGACTGACAAGACGAGTACACTGTTCTGCATAGACTCTGAGGACACTATACCATCTGGTAAGTAACCTTTATATAACACGTTAAGGCAGTGATGTCTCTATGTAATTAATGGACGGCAAAGACTGACAAGACGAGCACGCTGTTCTCCATAGACTCTGAGGACACTATACCATCTGGTAAGTAACCTTTATATAACACGTTATGGCAGTGATGTCTCTATGTAATTAATGGACGGGTAAAGACTGACAAGACGAGTACACTGTTCTGCATAGACTCTGAGGACACTATACCATCTGGTAAGTAACCTTTATATAACACGTTATGGCAGTGATGTCTCTATGTAATTAATGGACGGCAAAGACTGACAAGACGAGCACGCTGTTCTGCATAGACTCTGAGGACACCATTCCATCTGGTAAGTAACCTTTATATAACACTTTAAGGCAGTGATGTCTCTATGTAATTAATGGACGGGTAAAGACTGACAAGACGAGTACACTGTTCTGCATAGACTCTGAGGACACCATACCATCTGGCAAGTAACCTTTATATAACACGTTAAGGCAGTGATGTCTCTTTGTAATTAATGGACGGCAAAGACTGAGAAGACGAGCACGCTGTTCTCCATAGACTCTGAGGACACCATGCCATCTGGTAAGTAACCTTTTAATAACACGTTATGGCAGTGATGTCTCTATGTAATTAATGGACGGGTAAAGACTGACAAGACGAGTACACTGTTCTGCATAGACTCTGAGGACACCATACCATCTGGTAAGTAACCTTTATATAACACGTTAAGACAGTGATGTCTCTATGTAATTAATGGACGGCAAAGACTGACAAGACGAGCACGCTGTTCTCCATAGAATCTGAGGACACCATACCATCTGGTAAGTAACCTTTTTATAACACTTTAAGGCAGTGATGTCTCTATGTAATTAATGGACGGGTAACGACTGACAAGACGAGTACACTGATCTCCATAGACTCTGAGGACACTATACCATCTGGTAAGTAACCTTTATATAACAGGTTAAGACAGTGATGTCTCTATGTAATTAATGGACGGGTAAAGACTGACAAGACGAGTACACTGTTCTGCATAGACTCTGAGGACACCATACCATCTGGTAAGTAACCTTTATATAACACGTTAAGACAGTGATGTCTCTATGTAATTAATGGACGGCAAAGACTGACAAGACGAGTACACTGTTCTGCATAGATTCTGAGGACACCATACCATCTGGTAAGTAACCTTTATATAACACGTTAAGGCAGTGATGTCTCTATGTAATTAATGGACGGCAAAGACTGAGAAGACGAGCACGCTGTTCACCATAGACTCTGAGGACACCATGCCATCTGGTAAGTAACCTTTTTATAACACGTTATGGCAGTGATGTCTCTATGTAATTAATGGACGGGTAAAGACTGACAAGACGAGTACACTGTTCTGCATAGACTCTGAGGACACCATACCATCTGGTAAGTAATCTTTTCATAACACTTTAAGGCAGTGATGTCTCTATATAATTAATGGACGGTAAAGACTGACAAGACGAGCACACTGTTCTCCATAGACTCTGAGGATACTATACCATCTGGTAAGTAACCTTTATATAACACGCGAAGGCAGTGATGTCTCTATGTAATTAATGGACGGGTAAAGACTGACAAGACGAGTACACTGTTCTGCATAGACTCTGAGGACACTATACCATCTGGTAAGTAACCTTTATATAACACGTTAAGGCAGTGATGTCTCTATGTAATTAATGGACGGCAAAGACTGACAAGACGAGCACGCTGTTCTCCATAGACTCTGAGGACACTATACCATCTGGTAAGTAACCTTTATATAACACGTTATGGCAGTGATGTCTCTATGTAATTAATGGACGGGTAAAGACTGACAAGACGAGTACACTGTTCTGCATAGACTCTGAGGACACTATACCATCTGGTAAGTAACCTTTATATAACACGTTATGGCAGTGATGTCTCTATGTAATTAATGGACGGCAAAGACTGACTAGACGAGCACGCTGTTCTGCATAGACTCTGAGGACACCATTCCATCTGGTAAGTAACCTTTATATAACACTTTAAGGCAGTGATGTCTCTATGTAATTAATGGACGGGTAAAGACTGACAAGACGAGTACACTGTTCTGCATAGACTCTGAGGACACCATACCATCTGGCAAGTAACCTTTATATAACACGTTAAGGCAGTGATGTCTCTTTGTAATTAATGGACGGCAAAGACTGAGAAGACGAGCACGCTGTTCTCCATAGACTCTGAGGACACCATGCCATCTGGTAAGTAACCTTTTAATAACACGTTATGGCAGTGATGTCTCTATGTAATTAATGGAC
Organism: Actinostola sp. cb2023; assembly: GCA_033675265.1. Classification (NCBI taxonomy): domain Eukaryota; kingdom Metazoa; phylum Cnidaria; class Anthozoa; order Actiniaria; family Actinostolidae; genus Actinostola; species Actinostola sp. cb2023. Next base: position 1,309,661 of record JAUJYZ010000938.1, on the reverse strand, counting down.
GGGTAAAGACTGACAAGACGAGTACACTGTTCTGCATAGACTCTGAGGACACCATACCATCTGGTAAGTAACCTTTATATAACACGTTAAGACAGTGATGTCTCTATGTAATTAATGGACGGCAAAGACTGACAAGACGAGCACGCTGTTCTCCATAGAATCTGAGGACACCATACCATCTGGTAAGTAACCTTTTTATAACACTTTAAGGCAGTGATGTCTCTATGTAATTAATGGACGGGTAACGACTGACAAGACGAGTACACTGATCTCCATAGACTCTGAGGACACTATACCATCTGGTAAGTAACCTTTATATAACAGGTTAAGACAGTGATGTCTCTATGTAATTAATGGACGGGTAAAGACTGACAAGACGAGTACACTGTTCTGCATAGACTCTGAGGACACCATACCATCTGGTATATAAACCTTTATATAACACGTTAAGACAGTGATGTCTCTATGTAATTAATGGACGGCAAAGACTGACAAGACGAGTACACTGTTCTGCATAGACTCTGAGGACACCATACCATCTGGTAAGTAACCTTTATATAACACGTTAAGGCAGTGATGTCTCTATGTAATTAATGGACGGCAAAGACTGAGAAGACGAGCACGCTGTTCACCATAGACTCTGAGGACACCATGCCATCTGGTAAGTAACCTTTTTATAACACGTTATGGCAGTGATGTCTCTATGTAATTAATGGACGGGTAAAGACTGACAAGACGAGTACACTGTTCTGCATAGACTCTGAGGACACCATACCATCTGGTAAGTAACCTTTATATAACACGTTAAGACAGTGATGTCTCTATGTAATTAATGGACGGCAAAGACTGACAAGACGAGTACACTGTTCTGCATAGACTCTGAGGACACCATACCATCTGGTAAGTAACCTTTATATAACAAGTTAAGGCAGTGATGTCTCTATGTAATTAATGGACGGCAAAGACTGACAAGACGAGCACGCTGTTCTCCATAGAATCTGAGGACACCATACCATCTGGTAAGTAACCTTTATAAAACACTTTAAGGCAGTGATGTCTCTATGTAATTAATGGACGGGTAACGACTGACAAGACGAGTACACTGATCTCCATAGAATCTGAGGACACCATACCATCTGGTAAGTAACCTTTTTATAACACTTTAAGGCAGTGATGTCTCTATGTAATTAATGGACGGGTAAACGACTGACAAGACGAGTACACTGATCTCCATAGACTCTGAGGACACTATACCATCTGGTAAGTAAACCTTTATATAACAGGTTAAGACAGTGATGTCTCTATGTAATAATTAATGGACGGGTAAAGACTGACAAGACGAGTACACTGTTCTGCATAGACTCTGAGGACACCATACCATCTGGTAAGTAACCTTTATATAACACGTTAAGACAGTGATGTCTCTATGTAATTAATGGACGGCAAAGACTGACAAGACGACTACACTGTTCTGCATAGACTCTGAGGACACCATACCATCTGGTAAGTAACCTTTATATAACACGTTAAGGCAGTGATGTCTCTATGTAATTAATGGACGGCAAAGACTGAGAAGACGAGCACGCTGTTCACCATAGACTCTGAGGACACCATGCCATCTGGTAAGTAACCTTTTTATAACACGTTATGGCAGTGATGTCTCTATGTAATTAATGGACGGGTAAAGACTGACAAGACGAGTACACTGTTCTGCATAGACTCTGAGGACACCATACCATCTGGTAAGTAACCTTTATATAACACGTTAAGACAGTGATGTCTCTATGTAATTAATGGACGGCAAAGACTGACAAGACGAGTACACTGTTCTGCATAGACTCTGAGGACACCATACCATCTGGTAAGTAACCTTTATATAACACGTTAAGGCAGTGATGTCTCTATGTAATTAATGGACGGCAAAGACTGACAAGACGAGCACGCTGTTCTCCATAGAATCTGAGGACACCATACCATCTGGTAAGTAACCTTTATAAAACACTTTAAGGCAGTGATGTCTCTATGTAATTAATGGACGGGTAACGACTGACAAGACGAGTACACTGATCTCCATAGACTCTGAGGACACTATACCATCTGGTAAGTAACCTTTTTATAACACGTTATGGCAGTGATGTCTCTATGTAATTAATGGACGGGTAAAGACTGACAAGACGAGTACACTGTTCTGCATAGACTCTGAGGACACCATACCATCTGGTAAGTAACCTTTATATAACACGTTAAGACAGTGATGTCTCTATGTAATTAATGGACGGCAAAGACTGACAAGACGAGTACACTGTTCTGCATAGACTCTGAGGACACCATACCATCTGGTAAGTAACCTTTATATAACACGTTAAGACAGTGATTTCTCTATGTAATTAATGGACGGCAAAGACTGACAAGACGAGTACACTGTTCTGCATAGACTCTGAGGACACCATACCATCTGGTAAGTAACCTTTATATAACACGTTAAGGCAGTGATGTCTCTATGTCATTAATGGACGGGTAAAGACTGACAAGACGAGCACGCTGTTCTCCATAGACTCTGAGGACACCATACCATCTGGTAAGTAACCTTTATATAACACGTTAAGGCAGTGATGTCTCTATGTAATTAATGGACGGGTAAAGACTGACAAGACGAGCACGCTGTTCTCCATAGACTCTGAGGACACTATACCATCTGGTAAGTAACCTTTATATAACACGTTAAGGCAGTGATGTCTCTATGTAATTAATGGACGGGTAACGACTGAAAAAACGAGTACACTGTTCTGCATAGACTCTGAGGACACCATACCATCTGGTAAGTAACCTTTATATAACACGTTAAGGCAGTGATGTCTCTATGTAATTAATGGACGGGTAAAGACTGACAAGACGAGTACACTGTTCTCCATAGACTCTGGGACACTATACCATCTGATAAGTAACCTTTATATAACACGTTATGGCAGTGATGTCTCTATGTAATTAATGGACGGGTAAAGACTGACAAGACGAGTACACTGTTCTGCATAGACTCTCAGGACACTATACCATCTGGTAAGTAACCTTTATATAACACGTTAAGGCGGTGATGTCTCTATGTAATTAATGGACGGCAAAGACTGACAAGACGAGCACGCTGTTCTGCATAGACTCTGAGGACACCATTCCATCTGGTAAGTAACCTTTATATAACACTTTAAGGCAGTGATGTCTCTATGTAATTAATGGACGGGTAACGACTGACAAGACGAGTACACTGTTCTGCATAGACTCTGAGGACACCATACCATCTGGTAAGTAACCTTTATATAACACGTTAAGGCAGTGATGTCTCTATGTAATTAATGGACGGGTAAAGACTGACAAGACGAGCACGCTGTTCTCCATAGACTCTGAGGACACTATACCATCTGGTAAGTAACCTTTATATAACACGTTATGGCAGTGATGTCTCTATGTAATTAATGGACGGGTAAAGACTGACAAGACGAGTACACTGTTCTGCATAGACTCTGAGGACACTATACCATCTGGTAAGTAACCTTTATATAACACGTTATGGCAGTGATGTCTCTATGTAATTAATGGACGGCAAAGACTGACAAGACGAGCACGCTGTTCTGCATAGACTCTGAGGACACCATTCCATCTGGTAAGTAACCTTTATATAACACTTTAAGGCAGTGATGTCTCTATGTAATTAATGGACGGGTAAAGACTGACAACACGAGTACACTGTTCTGCATAGACTCTGAGGACACCATACCATCTGGTAAGTAACCTTTATATAACACGTTAAGGCAGTGATGTCTCTATGTAATTAATGGACGGCAAAGACTGACAAGACGAGAACGCTGTTCTCCATAGACTCTGAGGACACCATTCCATCTGGTAAGTAACCTTTATATAACACTTTAAGGCAGTGATGTCTCTATGTAATTAATGGACGGGTAACGACTGACAAGACGAGTACACTGTTCTGCATAGACTCCGAGGACACCATACCATCTGGTAAGTAACCTTTATATAACACGTTAAGGCAGTGATGTCTCTATGTAATTAATGGACGGGTAAAGACTGACAAGACGAGCACGCTGTTCTCCATAGACTCTGAGGACACCATACCATCTGGTAAGTAACCTTTATATAACACGTTAAGGCAGTGATGTCTCTATGTAATTAATGGACGGGTAAAGACTGACAAGACGAGCACGCTGTTCTCCATAGACTCTGAGGACACCATTCCATCTGGTAAGTAACCTTTATATAACACTTTAAGGCAGTGATGTCTCTATGTAATTAATGGACGGGTAACGACTGACAAGACGAGTACACTGTTCTGCATAGACTCTGAGGACACCATACCATCTGGTAAGTAACCTTTATATAACACGTTAAGGCAGTGATGTCTCTCTATGTAATTAATGGACGGGTAAAGACTGACAAGACGAGTACACTGTTCTCCATAGACTCTGAGGACACCATTCCATCTGGTAAGTAACCTTTATATAACACTTTAAGGCAGTGATGTCTCTATGTAATTAATGGACGGGTAACGACTGACAAGACGAGTACACTGTTCTGCATAGACTCTGAGGACACCATACCATCTGGTAAGTAACCTTTATATAACACGTTAAGGCAGTGATGTCTCTATGTAATTAATGGACGGGTAAAGACTGACAAGACGAGCACGCTGTTCTCCATAGACTCTGAGGACACTATACCATCTGGTAAGTAACCTTTATATAACACGTTATGGCAGTGATGTCTCTATGTAATTAATGGACGGGTAAAGACTGACAAGACGAGTACACTGTTCTGCATAGACTCTGAGGACACCATTCCATCTGGTAAGTAACCTTTATATAACACTTTAAGGCAGTGATGTCTCTATGTAATTAATGGACGGGTAAAGACTGACAGGACGAGTACACTGTTCTGCATAGACTCTGAGGACACCATACCATCTGGTAAGTAACCTTTATATAACACGTTAAAGCAGTGATGTCTCTATGTAATTAATGGACGGCAAAGACTGACAAGACGAGCACGCTGTTCTCCATAGACTCTGAGGACACCATACCATCTGGTAAGTAACCTTTTTATAACACGTTATGGCAGTGATGTCTCTATGTAATTCATGGACGGGTAAAGACTGACAAGACGAGCACGCTGTTCTCCATAGACTCTGAGGACACCATTCCATCTGGTAAGTAACCTTTATATAACACTTTAAGGCAGTGATGTCTCTATGTAATTAATGGACGCGTAACGACTGACAAGACGAGTACACTGTTCTGCATAGACTCTGAGGACACCATACCATCTGGTAAGTAACCTTTATATAACACGTTAAGGCAGTGATGTCTCTATGTAATTAATGGACGGGTAAAGACTGAGAAGACGAGCACGCTGTTCTCCATATACTCTGAGGACACTATACCATCTGGTAAGTAACCTTTATATAACACGTTAAGGCAGTGATGTCTCTATGTAATTAATGGACGGGTAACGACTGACAAGACGAGTACACTGTTCTGCATAGACTCCGAGGACACCATACCATCTGGTAAGTAACCTTTATATAACACGTTAAGGCAGTGATGTCTCTATGTAATTAATGGACGGGTAAAGACTGACAAGACGAGCACGCTGTTCTCCATAGACTCTGAGGACACCATTCCATCTGGTAAGTAACCTTTATATAACACTTTAAGGCAGTGATGTCTCTATGTAATTAATGGACGGGTAACGACTGACAAGACGAGTACACTGTTCTGCATAGACTCTGAGGACACCATACCATCTGGTAAGTAACCTTTATATAACACGTTAAGACAGTGATGTCTCTATGTAATTAATGGACGGGTAAAGACTGACAAGACGAGTACACTGTTCTTCATAGACTCTGAGGACACCATTCCATCTGGTAAGTAACCTTTATATAACACTTTAAGGCAGTGATGTCTCTATGTAATTAATGGACGGGTAAAGACTGACAAGACGAGTACACTGTTCTGCATAGACTCTGAGGACACTATACCATCTGGTAAGTAACCTTTATATAACACGTTATGGCAGTGATGTCTCTATGTAATTAATGGACGGGCAAAGAATGACAAGACGAGCACGCTGTTCTGCATAGACTCTGAGGACACCATTCCATCTGGTAAGTAACCTTTATATAACACTTTAAGGCAGTGATGTCTCTATGTAATTAATGGACGGGTAAAGACTGACAAGACGAGTACACTGTTCTGCATAGACTCTGAGGACACTATACCATCTGGTAAGTAACCTTTATATAACACGTTAAGGCAGTGATGTCTCTATGTAATTAATGGACGGCAAAGACTGACAAGACGAGCACGCTGTTCTCCATAGACTCTGAGGACACCATACCATCTGGTAAGTAACCTTTTTATAACACGTTATGGCAGTGATGTCTCTATGTAATTAATGGACGGGTAAAGACTGACAAGACGAGCACGCTGTTCTCCATAGACTCTGAGGACACCATTCCATCTGGTAAGTAACCTTTATATAACACTTTAAGGCAGTGATGTCTCTATGTAATTAATGGACGGGTAACGACTGACAAGACGAGTACACTGTTCTGCATAGACTCTGAGGACACCATACCATCTGGTAAGTAACCTTTCATGACGAACTTTATAGTGCTTTGAATCGCACAGCATGAGCACAGCATGAAAGGTGTCCGTATGTCAGCAGGATATATATTATACAGATAGTATTACAAGGATGTACTATTTATTTTTAGCTGTTCAGGGAATAAAATTAATCTGATGTTTTCAAGCGGCAACACTATACTGAAATATTTTTAACTTGCGAGTATACTGTGTACGTACGGGTAACTGAATATGTAAAAATATTTACAACTTGATCTCACTATAATTGTGATTTTGTAAACTCGATCGTAATATACCGGCGAACCATAGCAGTAATATTTACAACTTGGTCTAACTTGTTACTGTTAATTGCCGCCCAATGAAACACCAGGAGAAATCTCTCACAGAGTTACAACCTTTCAGCCAAGCAACTCTGCTGTTTCAAGGCAGTCAATGTTGTTTATTCGAGTATCGAGAATATTGTTAATTGCCGCCCAATGAAACACCAGGAGAAATCTCTCACAGAGTCACAACCTTTCAGCCAAGCAACTCTGCTGTTTCAAGGCAGTCAATTTTGTTAAATGTTAGTGGACCGGCTAGTTTTATTTAAAGCTGGTATTCGAGTATCCGGATAATATTGTTAATTGCCGCCCAATGAAACACCAGGAGAAATCTCTCACAGAGTTACAACCTTTCAGCCAAGCAACTCTGCTGTTTCAAGGCAGTCAATGTTGTTAAATGTTATAGGATTGAAATTGAAAATGTAGCCTCTCACAGGATTACAGCAAATATCACTGAATTTGCGTTACATGTACACGTCTTTAAGAAGAAGGCCAACTGAATTAAATGGCTTTGACTTAACGGGGTTCTACATATATTCCTGGAAGCGAAAGCAACGAGAACTAATCTATTCTGAGCCTATTTCATTATGAGATATTCCGCGAATGATACCGCTATATGCTAAAACTACTAAACTGATACATGTTGTGGTCACGCCATTCAGTCGTATATAAATATTACGCGGGAACATATAGAATCATGACTCGAATCAAGCTCATCATGTGTGCTCAGGAGCGGCACAAATATGAGAGATGATGAGTTTTAGATCCTAGTTTTATGTATTATTACACGGTACACACATGTTTTTCTGAAATATGCATGATGAAACTGTGATATTTTGAATTTTGGCGCCACTTTGTAGCGTGGTCAAAACATTGTAATGTTTTAGCTCTCTGACGTCCAGAAGCTACAGTGAAAGCCAGTATTATCGATCTATAATTACACTACTTTGATAAAATCGATCAGAATGGCAGTAAAAGCACATCTTAAAGCAATACTTATCTGGTAACGTTTGCTCAATTGCATCCTAGTTTGTATCATTAGGTCGCGAAACGCTCGTGTATAACACTGCAGAGGCATCTACCGAAACATCTCGAACAGCCGTCGATGGTTTTCTGTATAACTATGTCGCTTATACCCCGTCTCAGTCTTTTGTTATTCGGTGATATCATTCATGATGATCGACTGGTAACTCGGAGCTGCTGCAGAATATCTAATACACAGCCTACTAATCCTACTGATATTACTTTGTTGGTATCTGCAGTTTGACGTCGTTTGACATGGTTCACACTAGCTTAGCAAGACCACATGCTGATGTTGGTCGGTTCAACCGACGAACATCGGCAGGGTGCCACAAATTCAGAGCACTACAAAGTTCGTCATGATAACACGTTAAGGCAGTGATGTCTCTATGTAATTAATGGACGGGTAAAGACTGACAAGACGAGCACGCTGTTCTCCATAGACTCTGAGGACACTATACCATCTGGTAAGTAACCTTTATATAACACGTTACGGCAGTGATGTCTCTATGTAATTAATGGACGGGTAAAGACTGACAAGACGAGTACACTGTTCTGCATAGACTCTGAGGACACTATACCATCTGGTAAGTAACCTTTATATAACACGTTATGGCAGTGATGTCTCTATGTAATTAATGGACGGGCAAAGAATGACAAGACGAGCACGCTGTTCTGCATAGACTCTGAGGACACAATTCCATCTGGTAAGTAACCTTTATATCAAACTTTAAGGCAGTGATGTCTCTATGTAATTAATGGACGGGTAAAGACTGACAAGACGAGTACACTGTTCTGCATAGACTCTGAGGACACCATACCATCTGGTAAGTAACCTTTATATAACACGTTAAGGCAGTGATGTCTCTATGTAATTAATGGACGGCAAAGACTGACAAGACGAGCACGCTGTTCTCCATAGACTCTGAGGACACCATACCATATGGTAAGTAACCTTTTTATAACACGTTATGGCAGTGATGTCTCTATGTAATTAATGGACGGGTAACGACTGACAAGACGAGTACACTGTTCTGCATAGACTCTGAGGACACCATACCATCTGGTAAGTAACCTTTATATAACACGTTAAGGCAGTGATGTCTCTATGTAATTAATGGACGGGTAAAGACTGACAAGACGAGCACGCTGTTCTCCATAGACTCTGAGGACACCATACCATCTGGTAAGTAACCTTTATATAACACGTTAAGGCAGTGATGTCTCTATGTAATTAATGGACGGGTAAAGACTGACAAGACGAGCACGCTGTTCTCCATAGACTCTGAGGACACTATACCATCTGGTAAGTAACCTTTATATAACACTTTAAGGCAGTGATGTCTCTATGTAATTAATGGACGGGTAACGACTGACAAGACGAGTACACTGTTCTGCATAGACTCTGAGGACACCATACCATCTGGTAAGTAACCTTTATATAACACGTTAAGGCAGTGATGTCTCTATGTAATTAATGGACGGGTAAAGACTGACAAGACGAGCACGCTGTTCTCCATAGACTCTGAGGACACCATTCCATCTGGTAAGTAACCTTTATATAACACTTTAAGGCAGTGATGTCTCTATGTAATTAATGGACGGGTAACGACTGACAAGACGAGTACACTGTTCTGCATAGACTCTGAGGACACCATACCATCTGGTAAGTAACCTTTATATAACACGTTATGGCAGTGATGTCTCTATGTAATTAATGGACGGGTAAAGACTGACAAGACGAGCACGCTGTTCTCCATAGACTCTGAGGACACCATTCCATCTGGTAAGTAACCTTTATATAACACTTTAAGGCAGTGATGTCTCTATGTAATTAATGGACGGGTAAAGACTGACAAGACGAGTACACTGTTCTGCATAGACTCTGAGGACACCATACCATCTGGTAAGTAACCTTTATATAACACGTTAAGGCAGTGATGTCTCTATGTCATTAATGGACGGCAAAGACTGACAAGACGAGCACGCTGTTCTCCATAGACGCTGATGACACTATACTATCTGGTAAGTAACCTTGTTATGAAACGTTAAGGCAGCGGTCTCTATGCAATTGACGGTAAAAACTGACAAGACGAGCACACTGTTCTCCATAGACTCTAAGGACAGCATACCATCTGGTAAGTAACCTTTTCATAAAACGCTAAGGCAGCGGTCTCTATGCAATTGACGGCAAAGACTGACAAGACGAGCACACTGTTCTCCATAGACTCTGAGGACACTATACCATCTGGTAAATAACCAGGCAGTCTATATGTAATTGACGGTAAAGACTGACAAGAAGAGCACACTGTTCTGCATAGACTCTGAGGACACTATACCATGTGGTAAGTAACCTTTTTATAAATCGCTAAGGCAGCGGTCTCTATGTAATTGACGGTAAAGACTGACAAGACGAGCACACTGTTCTCCATAGACTCTGAGGACACTATACCATCTGGTAAGTAACCTTTTCATAAAACGCTAAGGCAGTCTCTATGTAATTGTCGGTAAAGACTGACAAGACGAGCACACTGTTCTCCATAGACTCTGAGGACACTATACCATCTGGTAAGTAACCTTTTCATAAAACGCTAAGGCAGCGGTCTCTATGCAATTGACGGTAAAGACTCACAAGACGAGCACACTGTTCTCCATAGACTCTGAGGACACCATACCATCTGGTAAGTAACCTTTTTATAAAACGCTAAGGCAGCGGTCTCTGTGTAATTGACGGTAAAGACTGACAAGACGAGCACACTGTTCTCCATAGCCTCTGAGGACACCATACCATCTGGTAAGTAACCTTTTTATAAAACTCTAAGGCAGCGGTCTATATGTAATTGACGGTAAAGACTGACAAGACGAGCATGCTGTTCTCCATAGACTCTGAGGACACCATACCATCTGGTAAGTAACCTTTTTATAAAACGGTAAGGCAGCGGTCTCTGTGTAATTGACGGTAAAGACTGACAAGACGAGCACACTGTTCTCCATAGCCTCTGAGGACACCATACCATCTGGTAAGTAACCTTTTTATAAAACGCTAAGGCAGCGGTCTCTATTTAATTGACGGTAAAAACTGACAAGACGAGCACACTGTTCTCCATAGACTCTGAGGACACTATGCCATCCGGTAAATAACCTTTTTATAAAACGCTAAGGCAGCGTTCTCTATGTAATTGACGATAAAGACTGACAAGACGAGCACACTGTTCTCCATAGACTCGGAGGACACTATACCATCTGGTAAGTAACCTTGTTATGTAACGTTAAGGCAGCGGTCTCTATGTAATTGACGGTAAATACTGACAAGACGAGCACACTGTTCTCCATAGTCTCTGAGGACACCATACCATCTGGTAAGTAACCTTTTTATAAAACGCTAAGGCAGCGGTCTCTATGTAATTGACGGTAAAGACTGATAAGACGAGCACACTGTTCTCCATAGACTCTCCTTATTTGGTAGCGAAATTCCATATTTGGTAATTGACTTTATGTCCGGTCTCCAAACAAAGCAACAGAAAGAAGACTCTCTATAACACTGTAAACTATTTAACAATTAGTCTACGAGTTCGAGTTTTCTATGAGTAACCTTTTCATAAAACGCTATGACCGCGGTCTCTATATAATTGACTGTAAAGACTGACAAGACTAGCACACTGTTCTCCATAGCCTCTGAGGACACCATCCCATCTGGTAATTAACCTTTTTATAAAATGCTAAGGCAGCAGTCTCTATGTAATTGACGGTAAAGACTGACAAGACGAGCACACTGTTCTCCATAGACTCTAAGGACACCATACCATCTGGTAAGTAACCTATTCATAAAACGCTAAGGCAGTCTCTATGTAATTGACGGTAAAGACTGACAAGACGAGCACACTGTTTTCCATAGAATCTGAGGACACTGTACCATCTGGTAAGTAACCTTGTTATGAAACGTTAAGGCAGTCTCTATGTAATTGACGGTAAATAATGACAAGACGAGCACACTGTTCTCCATAGTCTCTGAGGACACCATCCCATCTGGTAAGTAACCATTTTATAAAACGCTAATGCAGCGGTCTCTATGTAATTGACGGTAAAGACTGACAAGACGAGCACACTGTTCTCCATAGACTCTGAGGACGCTATACCATCTGGTAAGTAACCTATTAATAAAACGCTAAGGCAGTCTCTATGTAATTGACGGTAAAGACTGACAAGAAGAGCACACTGTTCTGCATAGACTCTGAGGACACTATACCATGTGGTAAGTAACCTTTTTATAAATCGCTAAGGCAGCGGTCTCTATGTAATTGACGGTAAAGACTGACAAGACGAGCACACTGTTCTCCATATACGCTGATGACACTATACTATCTGGTAAGTAACCTTGTTATGAAACGTTAAGGCAGCGGTCTCTATGTAATTGACGGTAAATACTGACAAGACGAGCACACTGTTCTCCATAGCCTCTGAGGACACCATACCATCTGGTAAGTAACCTTTTTATAAAACGCTAAGGCAGTGGTCTCTATGTAATTGACGGTAAATACTGACAAGACGAGCACACTGTTCTCCATAGACTATCCTTATTTGGTAGCGAAATTCCATATTTGGTAATTGACTTTATTTCCCGTTTTCAAACAAAGCAACAGAATGAAGATTATCTATAACACTGTAAACTATTTAACAATTAGTCTACGAGTTCGAGTTTTCTATGAGCCAATATAGTCAACGAGGCGCGTAGCGTCGAGTTGACTATTTGACTCATAGAAAACGGGAACGAGTAGTCTAATTGTTTTAGTAGAAACCAACTAGCATACTACCTTTTATACCAATCTTTATTGATTTTTCGCTTTGTTTTTGTTCAAAACGCGACTCGCGACTCACAATCCATCACTCAATATAGATAATGAGTGCGTTAGCCAAATCAGATTGCAGGATTCGTGATCGATAGTATGCTAGTTAACGTCTACTAAATATATATATGAGGTCTGTTTTCTCATTTGTTTACCTCACGCGTGGAGCTATCAAAATAAAATGGCTGACTGCCCGTGGAGATTAATAAAGAATAAATCAGGGACTTTAATCAGACAAAAATATCCTTCTCACGAGTCACTTGATAAATGCCTTGGAACTGTTCAAACTTTGGAACAATATTATAATTACTCTTTGCGAGGGAAAACTTCACGGAATCGATGAAATTCTTCACAAAATTCGAGTGATATCGCTCATACAGAACTGAGAAACTAGGATTTACTGGAGCCTCCGCCATTTTGGAAATCAGACAGGCTTTGTAACCAGTCGATCACCACATATTTGTGGTGGTCGACTGGCTGCTAAGCTGCCATGCACATGCAAGTTATACTCATACACATGCAAGTTATGGACTCTCTTTCCTCCTCGACTTCAGCTTGTTGGAGCGGATATAAAGTGATTCCGTGACTGGACTAGAAAAAGTGAGGAATTGACCTGTATCTTGAAGGAATAGCTAAACTTCGAGCTGAAAACAACACCCTAGGTGATTGTGATACAACAATATGAGAATTACTTGATCTAATATGAGGTCTGTTTTCTCAAAAGGGCTCTTGTTGAGGAAGAAACCTTTTGTAATAAGTCTAACAACAGTTTTCATCTATATGACGTCATAGGAATGTGGACCCATGTGATCGCTAAGTACGATGGGAAACAGGGAAGAGCCTACCTATTTATAAATAGTGAAAAAGTAACGAAAGACAAAGACGCAGCAAAAGCTGCTAAGCTTCCTTGGGGCAGCGACATTGTGATTGGCGGATTAACTGATGAGGCAGGCAAAGTGACGTTTGACTACACGGGAGGCATGCTGGGAATTCGTTTCGTGGAGAAGCCGCTGACCGATGCTGAAATCAAGTCTGAATATGATTCATGTAAACCTCAAGACGCAGGTTTGGAGACAGCTTAGGGTTTTTTTTATGTTCAAGAAAGGACATTATTTCCCTTTTTTTTTTGCAGAGGAACCATATTTAGTGACAGTATGCACCGCTGACAAGCTAACCGCAGGCACATTTTCTTCTGTGTTCGTAAAGGTTTACGGGAAAGACGGTCAGTTTGGTGAAACGAAGATTGGCGATAAATTTACATCTGGGTGGTACGTATGTATTTCACTGACGGAATTCCTATGTTCAGTGAGTAAACAGTATTAGTATTTACCAAATCAGTGGATAGCAATTTTCGCGCGTTTTGATTGGCTGCCGCAACTCGGAATATCCTTGGCTATTCACTGTTTTGGGACGAGATTCAAAATGGCGTCTCGTTTCCCTACAGTCTCCGAATTTATTTGTTAAATAAAGTGCCATTTTTTAGCTAACTAATTTGGTAGGACTCGCGTCTCGGTAAATATCCACCACTACTCACCTCCACTTCGGGGAATAATTGTTCATTATTTCATAAGTACTGAGAGTTATTCACAGAAATGCAGTGAAGTAAAAACCCAGGGGGGGTACTCAGGGGTATCAGTGACGGGGAGGTGCGAATGAGGCCAAACATTTTAACCCAAAAAAAAATTCCAATTTTTCTCCGCATAAAATCGAGAACGGTAGGATATCATTTTTATCAACCCAAGAAAAAGTCCTTGACAAAATCTTTATATCAAAAAAAGGCCACCAGAAAAATGAAAATCCAAAAAAAGTCCCAAGCCGCGAATTTCAAACCCCAAAAAAGCCTTCGCACCTCCCCGTCACTGATACCCCTGAGTACCCCCCCTGGGAGTAAAAATCGTTCGATTTTTAGTAACAGTCAATGTTTACAGCCAATGTTTTTCGTTCGTTCAAAGTGGAGGATATTCCAGCTGTCGTTCGCCGTAAGATGTAGTCTCCCTCGCAGCCGTGTTTAGTATCTTCACGCAGCGATCTCTTTCTTGCGTGACGACACTAAACACGGCTGCGAGGGAGACTACGTAAGATGCCGATGAATACGAAACAACTTTGAAGAACATTCGAAATTAAAACGAACCAATCTAAGCTATCAAGAAGGACATGGTCTTGCCAAAACAAGGAATTTAAGGAGTGTTGAAACTTGCGATAATGACGTTGAAAGACGGAAAAGACAGAAACGAGTAAGGACGACTTTGATTCGCATGAATTGACATTCCTCTGGATAATTTAAGTACTCCAGCATTTACGTTTTAGCATAAGCGCTTTAAGCAGTATAGTAGGGACCGGCTGATCCGAGTGAGGAGCCAAAATGAGGAGCCAAAATGAGGAGCCAAAATGAGGAGCCAAAGGAGCTGCATTAATTAAAAAGGGGGTGTGACAGGTTTTAATTTGTTATTCTAGTGTGTCTTTGTAGGTTGGATTCTTCATTGCTAAAATTTATACACTATCTTTGACAACCTATTGATTTTTATTGTCGAGCTTTCGGACTAAGCGTCCACGTATGTCCAATACACACGACTAGACTCCAATGGAGAATAGTAGTATTCCATTGGAACAAGTGGAGTCCAATGGAGAATAGCAGTATTCCATTGGAACAAGTAGAGTCCAATGGAGAATAGTAGTATTCCATTGGACCAAGTGGAGTCCAATGGAGAATAGTAGTATTCCATTGGAACAAGTAGAGTCCAATGGAGAATAGTAGTATTCCATTGGAACAAGTAGAGTCCAATGGAGAATAGTAGTATTCCATTGGAACAAGTAGAGTCCAATGGAGAATAGTATATAGTCGCAATGAATAATTTATATTTTCCGATCGTACTGTTTGGGTTTCCTGTGTAAACTCACTGATCTCAACAGGCCCGCGGATCCAGTCGAATGGTTCCATTGGTTCCATCGGAATAACAAAAAGTCCGATCGTACATATCACTATCGATCCGTCCAGTGGTGAATATTCCGATTGTACTGTTTGGGTTTCCTGTGTAAACTCACTGATCTCAACAGGCCCGCGGATCCAGTCGAATGGTTCCATCGGTTCCATCGGAATAACAGAAAGTCCGATCGTACATATCATTATCGATCCGTCCAGTGGTGAATACAATGTTCGATTAAACTATCTTGTAGCATTCTTCTTTTATCTCGAGATTCTTTGCCACAAACATGGAAGCAGTCATTAACAGCCTTTTTAGAAGTTTTCTGAACTTCTTCCATACAACCGGACGACAACAAGCGTAGAATAGAATATAATTTAGCGAGATCCATCAGTTTGTATAAACAATGGCTCAGTGATAACTTCAAAGTGATAATTGATTTGGATTGGCAGTTTTTGTTAACAGATCGTTAAATCATTTAATGCCATTAACCTTCTCTGGAACTCGTTCTGTAAGAGTATTTCCCCAGGGGCTGTTTTTCCCTCTTTCCCTTTCCTTTCCCCCTCCCCCCTACAGCCCCTGGGTTTCCGAGGATGAGCAAAGGCGAGCAAGGTCAATGTTCGAAAATCCGTGTTCTTTTCAGTACGATGACAGTTGTATGATCCTTGTTATAATTAAACTCACGACCAGCGATGTAAGTATTATTTACAATATGAGTGGCAATGTTGTATCTTATTTACAATCTCGAGCCGAAGGCGATTATGATATTGTTTAATCATTGTTTGAACCAGGTAGGCGTTTCAACCAGAATTGTAGTCAATATCTGATTGAGATGAAAAGAATATAATAATTAAATAACTGTTCTTTTAGCATTCAATTCTCATTTCGATTGCTTGACCGCACTAAACAATCATATGAAGGCAGTTTCGTATTATAGCTTAGTTAAGATATCGATTGTTTAATACCTGTTTTATTCCTTTTCATACTTGATAGTTTTTGAAAAGAGTTGATTGCTCAACAAATACGGCAAATATGTAATATGCCTGCTTTTTCATTTAGAATACATTTACACTTTTGTTTGGTTTTCAAAGAGCGCTTTAATTGTGAATGCGAACGGATTTTTTATTCTTTTCAATCAAATCAAGAACAGTTCTCACAGGAAGGTCATAGAGCTCAGACGGGCATTGGAGACGATGGCTGACAATTTTCGTAAACTGCCAAAAGTGCATCACAAGAGAGTCAGTTGTTGAGGGAATTTGCCCAAACTAGCACAAAGTGGAGTATAAAGATTTTTGAAGACTGGCAGATGTCTCGTAAAAACAAGGTAGCAAGGAAAGAGTCTATTGACTTGTCTTTTGACACATAAATTCCGTATGAAGTTCTTCGACTAACATTACTTTACAATCTTCTAACTCGAGGTTCTTGAAAAGAATAATGTAGCAAGTAACGCAATATTTAGCCAGAACTGTGCTATCATCTTTAATTTGAAGTAATATCGTGTCTTTCAAAGTTAACGTTGTTATAATTTATTTGAGACTGTGAAAGTATTGCCGCACAAAGGTAGAAATCCAATGATTGTATCATTAGTAAGTATGTTAAAACTGTGAAGGTGCTAAGCTCCAATACGAGTGCTGGTTTTCGAGATCAGAATACTAGAATCTTTTGACATAAAAATGACCACTGCCATTTGAAAAAGCAATTATTCATCAATATTTTTGGAAAATTTCAAATGTATTGGATAAAATCCCGCGAAGATATCGTAAATGACATTTATAGAGTTTAGTATGGGATTTTGCCGTCATGAGTACACAGCCTCGTTCTGGTGTATTTTCAGAATTAAAAACGTTCATAACTCCGCAAGGACATGTCATTTCGCCCTAAAACTTTTACACTTATCTCTAATAAATAAGTTATTTTAGTGGAACATGTTAAACCTTGAAATTAAGCAATTTAGAAAATTGATGTACATCAGAACGAGGCTGTGTACGCATGACGGCAAAATCCCATACTAAACCCTATAAATGTCATTTACGATATCTTCGCGGGATTTTATCCAATACTTTTGAAAATTTCCAAAGATATTGATGAATAACTGCTTTTTCAGATGGCAGTGGTTCGTTTTTATGTCAAAAGATTCTAGTATCCTGATCTCGAAAATCAGAACTCGTGCATAGGACGTATAGAGGAAGGGAGTTACATTAAAGAAACTAAAGAACAAAATCTAGTTAACGAGTATTTTTCTTAATTAATTTTTAGGAAAATGTATTGTTCCTTTCCGATAATGCATTGATCGATACAGAATACTTATAGAGCTTATTAGTATTCTGTATCTGATACAGAATACTAATAAGGTCTATTAGTATTCTGTATCAGATACAGAATACTAATAAGCTTTATTACTATTCTGTATCATACTTGTATGGGAGTTACAAGGTAGCCACGTGACCAGAATGTTGAGCACAGATTGGACAGCTGCCTAATGAATTATTAATGAATATTATAACTACATCTATTGACAGAAAGCTATATGTACAGAAGTCATGCAAACAATCGAGCCAGTCGAGTTATTTTCAGTAACTCACGATGGATGTTTATTTTATTCCACGTTTGAAAAATTCAGTACGATTACAGTTGTGTGATCCTTGTGTGAGTCATACATCTATTACGCGACCTAATTTTAGAACCGCCGCGTAGCGCTATTTAAAACAGAATTTCCACGCTCAAAACAGGTCAGTAAACTGCAAAAATACAATCGAAATCAAAACGTCCTTAGATTTTAGGCATCTATTAAAGAAGAAGACGCTCAGTGACGAGGGAGACTATTTGTGTCGGTGACTCATAGATAAAGATCTCCGACTCTTCAAGGTACGCTGTGGTACGTCTTTAAACGTATTTGAGGTCACTTGAGGTCACATCTTAAATCTAACAGAAGCAGCTTTTGATTTTTAATCGATAATTCCTTTCTGATTTCGAGATAAATCGAACAAGATATTTCAATGTATAGGCAGAGACAGCAGATTGGTCGAGCTTTGTCACATCATACCGTAGTCAGCTGAATCAACTGGATGTTTAAAAGATACGAAGTTCGACTTTCCTCTGCGATAACGAAGAAACCAAAGACTGTAATGTTCAGAGTTTATATTTAGCACAGACCACGTGATATGTAACGAGACACCTCGTGTGTGAGATTGTGCAATAAAAGCAAGCATGCAAACCACCACATTGGCGACGAGGATGGGATCCGAAAATGAATGCCAATATACCTACCTTTCCTTCGTTCAATCTCGACGACGATCTAGGAGCGCTTGGACCGCGATGGCGAAAATACGTAGCACGATTCAGGAATCTACTCGTGGCGTTAAACATCGAAAGTAAACCAAGACAACGAGCGTTGTTGCTCCACTACGTCGGCGAACAAGTTAACGACATCTTTGAAACCCTACCGAATACCGACGCTGGAGAGGATGAAAACCCACTCGATAAAGCTATCGACGCCCTCACGGCATACTTCGAACCGAAGAAGAACCTTGCATACGAGGAATACCAGTTTAGACAAACGAAACAAATCGCTGGAGAATCTATCTCAGCCTACCACACACGTCTAAGGCACCGAACCCAGACATGTGAGTTTGACAACGTTGATCGTGAGATCAAGTCTCAAATCATTCTACATTGCACATCATCAAAGCTTCGAAGAAAAGCACTCAGTGTACCACAAATGAGTTTAGAAGATCTAATCGAATACGGTAAAACACTAGAACTGACAAACACTCAAGCCGCTAACATCGAGAAACAGGAAATCAACACGTTACGACAGAAAACTGGAACTGGACAGAGGAATGGACCGCCCAAACCTAAGGACCGCGGATCATTCCGGACAGAATCCAAGTCAACGAAGTGTGGATGTTGTGGCGGTTCGTACCCACACCAGGGAGGAAGAACAGCCTGCCCAGCCTACAAGAAAGAATGTCATGGGTGTGGGAAGTCTGGCCATTTCAAATCGGTTTGTCGCAACGCTGAACAACCAACGAGACCACAGCCAAGACAATCGTTGAGAAGGCAAAGAAAGGTCAACACTATCGACGACGACTACGACAGCGATGAAGACCACACGTTCATACTTGAGGTACGAAGTGTCAACGGAAACAAAAAACCAAACACCCCCAGTTTAAAGTGAGATACGTGGAACATGGACTTCGATGATGGCGGACTCTGGATCAAGTATCAACATCTTAGACGAAAAGGACTTCAAGAAAATAAAGAAGCGCCCTGCACTTCAACCCACTTCAACAAGGGTGTATCCCTACAAATCAGACACACCACTCAAGATGCTGGGAAAGTTTGAAGCGGACATCACCACCGAGAAAGCCATAACGTCGCAGGAAACCATCTACGTCACCGAAGGCGCCGGAGGATCATTGCTTAGTTGGCGTGCGTCCCAAATCCTAGAGCTGATCTCCGTCGCAAGCCCCCTATCATCCACAGACCAAAGACCGGAAATCACAAGACTTGTACACGAGTACAGCGACCTGTTTACTGGCCTGGGAAAGCTCAAAGACTTCCAAGTCAAGCTACACATCGACGACAACGTACAACCGTCAGCCCAACCGCACAGACGCATACCATTCCATGTACGCAAGCAACTCGAGGAACAACTAGAACGAGATGAACGCAACGGTGTGATAGAAAAAGTAGAAGGCCCGACACCCTGGGTATCACCTGTCGTCATTGCACCAAAACCAAAGCAACCAGGAAAAATACGCATGTGTGTAGATATGCGTCAAGCGAATCAAGCAGTGCAACGAGAACGTCACATCACACCGACGATCAAGGAGGTGATCAACGATCTAAATGGCGCAACAGTATTCAGCAAGTTAGACCTCAATCAAGGGTATAATCAGCTGGAGCTTGCCCCTGAGTCGCGCTACATTACAACGTTCAGCACCCATGCCGGGCTCAGGATGTTTGCTCGATTGAACTTTGGAATATCATGTGCTGCTGAGATATTCCAAAACGCTATCCACGAAACTCTCGACGGCATACCAGGAGCAATCAACCTTAGTGATGACATCCTAGTTTACGGCAAAACAACAGAATATCACGACCAAGCCCTGAGAAAGACCTTCCAACGTCTGCGAGAGAAAGGGCCACACGCTACACAAAGACAAATGCGAATATTCGAAGGACAGCTTGGAGTTCTTTGGATACGTGTTCTCAAGCCAAGGGATCTCAGCTGACCCAAAGAAAGTGGAAGCCATCCTCAACATCCAACCACCATCCAATGCCACTGAAGTGCGAAGTCTACTTGGAATGTCCAACTACTGTTCTCGCTTCATCAAAGGATACGCCACCATTACACAACCACTACGAGAACTAACGCACAAAGACACGCCCTGGCAATGGACCACGAGACACGACCACTCACTCAACCAACTCAAGGAAGCTCTTACGAATGCACCTGTTACATCGTACTTCGACCCTGACAGAGACACTGAGATCAATGTGGACGCAAGCCCTGTTGGACTTGGTGCGATCCTCGCCCAAACTGACCCCGTAACTGGCGAAAAGAAAGTTGTTGCATACGCGAGCAGAGCTTTAACGGATGTAGAGAGCCGGTACAGCCAGACCGAGCGTGAAGCTCTGGGAGTTATATGGGGATGCGAGTACTTCCATTTGTACGTCTATGGAAAACCTGTAACAGTCGTCACTGACCACAAGCCTCTGGTTACAATCTTCAACGATCCAAAGTTGAAACCTCCAGCTCGCATCGAAAGATGGACCCTTAGACTCCAACCATACCAAGTCACCATAGTCTACAAGAAGGGTTGTGATAATCCTGCCGACTTCATGTCCCGACACCCCGAGAAGGACACACCCGTAACAAGTCGACAGCAGAAAATAGCGGAAGAGTTCGTAGATTACATAGTGCACACCTCAACCCCAAAGTCCCTAAAGCTACAAGACATCGCATCTGCCACGGAACAAGACCCAACCATACAAGCCGTTATGAAAGCTGTGAGATCAGTTAACTGGCATGAACCGAGCACGCATCCTGGCGTTAACACCTCGACATACAAAGCTATAGAGCGCGTCAAAGACGAACTGACGATCTGTTCATCGTCAAACATTCTTCTCCGAGGAACCAGGATCGTAATACCCGAAACACTTCAACTACGAGTAGTCAACTTGGCACACGAGGGTCACCAAGGAATTGTCAAGACGAAATCTCTCCTCCGCGAAAAGGTTTGGTTCGCTGGTATAGACCCCTTAGTGGAAGAGACAGTGAAGTCATGCCTCGCCTGTCAAGCAGCCACTCCAGTTTCTAAGCGTGAACCGCTGAAGATGTCGGCACTTCCCAAAGCCCCCTGGCAAGAACTAAGTGTCGATTTTAAGGAACTACCGACTGGAGGATACCTACTTGTCGTTACCGATGACTACTCCAGGTACCCAGTGGTAGACATCATTCAAACCGTATCATTCCGAGTCGTCGCACCTCGCCTCGATAAAATCCTTGCAGAATTTGGAATTCCGGAAGTGGTACGTTCCGATAATGGCCCACCGTTTAACGGGAAAGAATTTGAACAATTTGCGAAAACCCTTGGATTCAAACATCGTAAGGTAACTCCATTGTGGCCACGTGCAAACGGTGAGGTGGAACGCTTCATGCGTACTATCAAGAAGACCATCGAATCAGCAAAGGTAGAGCATCGACCATGGAAAGACGAGCTTTGCGCTCTACTGCGGAACTATCGAGCAACACCACACACATCAACTGGCGTATCACCGGCTACAGCACTCTTCAATCGCCCCATGCGCACAAAACTGCCTCAAGCACCTACGCTCAACGAAGATCCAGCGCACATCCAGGAGAGAGATAAATACTCCAAACAGAAGATGAAAGAGTATGCTGACAACAAGGTCTACGTAAAGCCAACCGACATTTCTAAAGGTGACACAGTGCTTGTTAAACGCGATCCGTCGCACAAGAAGTCACATACACCTTATGATCCGAGCCCGTATGTTGTGACACAGCGCAAAGGCACGATGGTGACTGCAAGGAGAGAGGACAAAGAGATAACAAGAAACTCATCCTTCTTCAAGCAATTGGATCAACATACAGCTGCCAAATCAGATGCAAAGGAAAGTCAACCACCATCAGAGAGCCCAACAGAGAAGGAAGAAGTTCTCCAAGACCCCCAACCAGAAGAAGATGGACCTCCCATACGACGATATCCCCTGCGAAACTCAAGAGGACCTCCGGGATACCTTAAGGATTATGTTACAGTTTGATTTATCTTAAGTCTACGTTATATAGTTATGAACTGAACTGATTGCAGATCAGAGACCATGCACTGCATGGGAAACACTTAATACTTTACAAGTATTCCATATTGCACCATACTTCTTTACGAGAAAGGGAGGAATGTAATGTTCAGAGTTTATATTTAGCACAGACCACGTGATATATAACGAGACACCTCGTGTGTGAGATTGTGCAATACAAGCAAGCATGCAAACCACCACAAAGACGTTATCAGAACCGTCTGACCATGAATATGAACCTCAACTGGACGTTCCAAGTACGTGCTACGGAAGTACGATTCGGAGATTTTTATCTATGCTCACCGACACATATATACATAGTCTACCTCGTCACGCAACTGTCAGTCATTGTCAGGTCCCTCCTCACGCAACTGACATTGTCCTTGTCATAAGCCCGAGTGTACGCTCATTGAGCGTCTTGTTCAAATAACGTTGTCGCGTTCAAAGCAACAAGCGTCAAGCCAAGACCGAAGTGAATGCTGCCGTTATGTGCTAGCAAATTATTCAAATCAGACCTATTTTCTATGGAACGAAGTGTGATATGCAAACAAGCACGTGAAAATGTTCACATTTTGTAATTAGTCCTTATAGAAACAATTGTGATTTAAATAATTGTCAACACAAAACCAGCATTCACTTCGGTCTTGGCTTGACGCTTGTTGCTTTGAACGCGACAACGTTATTTGAAATATATACCATAGCTCAAGCAATGTAAAAACATGCAATTAGATATATTTGTTTGAATATCTCCCATGCTACCGTATGAGGTCGGCTTTGACAATAAAAACATTGACAAAAGGTACGTTGTCTTTCAACAAGAAGTTTATTTAACCATTGCAAAGTAAGAATTACATGAGTTCACGAAGCTACATTTCAATCATAGTTAATTTAATAACAGTTTATAACTTGTACACACGATAATGGTTCGCATTGTGTTGTAGAATAGGTTGTTTGTGGAAGAGTTTATTCAGCAAGTACTTTCGTTGATTTATAGCTGCCTCAGTTGCTTCTTCCCATCCAAAGCCCTCTGTGTCCATAATACTTTGTTTTGTTTCCATTACCTTTCGATATTCAGCATTTTTCTTTAATCCATGCATCCATTTGAGATACTCAAATAAAACCGCTCGTAGCTCTTTTCTGTATGTCTGTACCAAGTCGTTACTGGCTTTGATTTTAGAAGTCTCTGCATTTTCGCCAGCTTGTTCATAATTATCAACTAAATGTTGGCATTTAGTTATATTGCTTATATCTGAATCCGTTGCCACACACTTTCTTCAACTCCATCATGACTGTCGTTTGAAGACTCCGATGTTGTTGTGTCCTGAGAATGGCTTCCAACTGAACCTTCACTTTGCTGAGTACTATCTAAACTGGATTCTTCATCCTAGTAATGAGCGGACATGGTGGCCTTGTCAGCCCTAGTTCAGACGTCGTGCTAATCATGAGCCGTTCTCATTTCAAACAATAGATAATAAGGCGGCTTTTTTTGAAGTAATTAAGAACGGCTCTTGAAAAGTACGGCGTTTGAACTGGGCCTCAGTTCTCTCCCTCTCTCTCTCCTCTGAGTGTCAAATCAAATGATCTAGTTTGATTGTGGCTCTTTATATACACCTATTTTAAAAACGGTTGTCGAGGACATCAGTCCATAGGCAATAGGTTATAGGTCGTTCCAAGACCGAACTGCATTATGGTAACAGCTTCAATAGCCAAAAATGACACTTCCTGTATGAAAAGCTGTATGATATTATAACTATTTGAATTCAAACAGGACAAGACACATTTTGAATCGAATTTTCTCTGGCATCCACGGCATTCAAGCTCTTACTTAAAAATCTTGTAATCTTCGTCAACGGCCTTTCAAGGTCCCTAGTAATGTTCTGAGGAGGTAAGAAGGAAATCGTTCGAGCCGAAATAACGTAACAACACAGGTCCGAATATTGACATCAAAAATATGTACTGGTCAACACAGTAGCAAGGAGTCAGTTTCAAGTGAATGGGAAATCTCGATGTGGATGGCTCTAACAGTAAGACAAGTAAACATGATACCATAGCGCTTGACAAGTCTTCTTCTTTGACGCACATAGAAAGGGCCAAAACAGTCAATACCCACATATGTGAAAGGAGGTTCATCTGGTGTTACTCTATCAACTGGTAAATCAGCCATCTTCTGTATACCAGGTGAAGCTGGTCGTCTCTTACAATCAAAGCAATCTATCAAGACACTTATCACACGGGAATTTCCATTGATTATCCAGAAACGTTCACGAGTAAGGGCAAGAGTGTATTCTCTTCCGGAATGGCCTGACTTGATATGAAATTCACTGATTAACAGCTTGGCAATGTCGGAATTCTTCAGAATGATGATTTGATGCTTGGCTTGAATAGGCAATGGTGCTCGTTCCAAACGTCCACCAACGCACAAAAGATCATCTACCAGTCCTGGGTCGAGTTTCAGGAGCGAAGAGTCCTTCTTGAGCTTGCTATTACCCTGTAAGGCAGACACTTCTTCAGGAAAGGCTTGGCGCTGAACATACTTTATGATCTCTTTTTCTGCGTTCGCGATCTCATGGACTGTAAGGTGATCTATTTTAGGTAGGCTATTACTAAGATCAACAGGCGTGTTTCTTTTCCGGTGGAACTTGACTTGACATCAGATACACCTTGCGATGAATTTACTAAGACGGTACCACGATGAAAAACGTTGAAATGTGGCACTCAGCTCAGCAGATGCTTCTTGAGCCGTTAACGTTAACACTGCGGCTCTTTTCACTTCTGGATCTTGATCTTGGTCGATACTGGCTAATGACAGATTAGGCTGTTCTGGCCATTCATCTTCTGGGAGTCAGAGAAAATCGGGGCCATTCACCCAGTTTTGAGATTTCAGAAAGCAATCTACTTTCATTCCTCTAGAGGCGTAATCAGCTGGGTTACAGCTTGTATTCACGTACTTCCATTGCGATGAACTCGTGGCATCGCGAATGTAGGCTACTCTATTGGCCACGTAAGTCTTGAATCGTCTTGAATCTAGGTTCACATAGTTAAGAACTGTGGTACTATCTGTCCAGAAAGTATGATTGTCAACAGAAATCTCTAGTTCTTTCTTCAGCATCTTGCTTGAACGCACTGACAAGGCAGCAGTTGCTAATTCTAATCTAGGGATTGTTATCTGTTTCAACGGTACGAGTCTTGATTTGCCGAAAAGAAGTGAGCAATGGAGGTGACCATCTGAATTCGCACACCCATATGCAGATTCAGAAGAATCTGAGAAGTGATGAATCTGAGTAGACACCATGCTCGAGGATCCAGCGGTTTTTGTCCGCGCTCCGAAGTCACCGGCCGAAACAACCCGCTGGATAAATTACCTACTAGTACGAGTTCTAGGGCGTGATACGCTCTCAAACGGATTTAGTATAGCTCGCATTTCAGACCCTAAAGAAATGTCAAAAATGAAGTGACAACTGAAGTCCAGATTGTTCATAATGATATATACGCTGAAAACTCCGTATTCCATACTCGTGGTGCGTATTCTTTCAGTTGGCGGTACCGTTGTAGCTTCAAATCGTTTCTGGCCTCCCAATTCAAACAACACATTTACCAGCACTAAGGATCGGATATCACAAGCAAAAATATCAAGCTTTTGCCATATCCTGTCGGTAGCTTTGCAAATACATATCATTCCCCTTTTTTTTTAACGATAATTAAACGCTTCGAGAACCATGAAGGTCCATGAACTGTTCTGAAATCGATCCCGGGGAAAAACTAGAGTACGTGATCGATCGCATCACGCAAATGCATTTCTTTAAAGCATCCGTCAACATGGACGCTATCTTTGAAAATTATGGTCGAGTTTTGATTGGCCCTCTTTTTTACCCTCAAAAAGAGGGCCAATCAAAATCAAGATTCGTATCACGCCACAGAACTCGTAATAGCAGGTAATTTATCCAGCGGGTTGTTTCGGCCGGTGACTTCGGAGCGCGGACAAAAACCGCTGGATCCTCGAGCATGAGTAGACACGATCTTGTCGAAACCTTGTGGCTTGATGCATCTTTTGAAAGGGAACTGGCCCAGTTTCGGAAGATCTGATAACCACGCTTGCCATCGTGTGCAATCGTCAACAGAATTCTCACTGTCCCAGTCTAGATCTTTACGACAAAGATATTGAAGGAGAATCTTAGCAGGAAGGACAACTGGAGCAATAATTCCAAGTGGATAATAAACAGAGCTTGCCACGGATAGAATACACGTCTTGAGACAGAATGATCATTAATTGCTCTCTTGAAACCAAAGGTGTCAGCTTCAATATACCAAGTAACACATAAAGCTCTTTCAACGGGTAAATTATCCTTTTCCAGGTTGCTTTCCGTGATCCCTTTTGCTCTTTCTTCTTCGGGTATAGTTTGTAGAACATCTCTATCGATACTTAATCATTTGGTTAATCTGAAACCACCTTTTTCAAGAAGATTTCGTAGATCTTTGGCCATGTTAATTGCTGCTTGTTTCGTTGGTAGAGAATTCAAACAGTCGTTAACGTTTTCGGCGGTTCTTCTCATGGCAAAATTTGCACAACTAGGTGAGGATACTGCGCCAAACAGATGTACTTGCATTTGATGTTCCTTCAGTTCCCGATTCAGGTCTCCAGAAGGCCACCAGAGAAAACGGAGAAGATCAATATCAGATGGTGAAACGCGAACCTGATGGAACATTGCTTCAACATCAGCCATAACTGCATAAGGTTCTTGGCGAAAACGCGTTAGTACCCCAACAAGATTGTTTGTAAGATCAGGTCCATGGTACAATTGGCTGTTAAGGGACATTCCATTGAACTGTGATGAACAATCAAAAACAACACGAATCCTTTCTGGCTTCTTTGGATGATACACTCCGTGGTGAGGAATGTACCAAACTTTACCATCATCACGCTTGAGGTTATTCTCGGATTTCGGTCGAGCATATCCTTTTGAGATGATGTCGTTGATGAAGTTAATGTAGTCATCACGGAACATTCCACCTTTAAGAAGCTTGTGTTTTAGATAGTTGCATCTTTCTACGGTTTGGCATTTTAGGACTTGTGGCACGTAGAGGCAGGTCAAGTTCATAATGACCATCTGCTAGATGCTTTGTGCTACTTTCAGCAATACTCACGAACTTGAGATCGTCTCTTGAGAGCTCAGTGCTTGTATCATCAAATACATCTTTGAAGTCTGCACAAGTGGAGCATATGGAATGAATATGTGTCTTAACAGCAAAACCTGGGTTAGACTTTTAGATTTTCGTCCTGTAGGACCATTGATAACCCATCCTAGATCCACTCTTGTACCGTAAGGACCGCCATCTTGACTGTTGATGATCTCCTTGGGTTCGTGACATTGATGTACATCTAATCCAATGAGCATGTCAACTACTGGCTTTAGTTGTGGTAGGTGTACAAAACCTTGTAGATAGGACCAACGATCAACATCTTCTTGTATCGGCATATGATCTGGTGACACAGGGATTTCTTGTCTTATCAAAACCTGCGGGAGAGCAATGAGATAGTTTTCATCCACGTCCACTACTTCTAGGCTTTTGACTACGCCACAGCTTTCTTCCTTGATTGAGTTCATCGTAACGAGCTTAATTCTTGCTCTTCCTGTTTCTGCTCCAAGTTTTTCTATCAAATACTCACTGCAGAATGTAGAATTGGAGCCACTATCAAGCAGAGCGTAAGTCTCTATAAAATCTCTTCCTCCTTTTAATCTCACCTTTATTGGGATGACTGGAAGTACTGTAACTGGAAGTTCAACGGCCACTGATGAAAGTCCACAGAACTGATTCGTACTTGCTGAAGGACTAGGATTCGTATTCTTACTTGTGTCAGCAGCTTTGCTTTCGGAACTTAATCAATCAATCAATCTTTATTTCATAATAAAGAAGTATTTACAATATTTCACACGACCTGCAGGTAGCAAAGCTAATCGAGGCAGGCCGTGTGAGTTTATATGTACGATATAATAATACGATATAATATATATATTGAAATAGAAAATAATGACGTTGGAAAATATATTAATTAATTAATTAGGCTATAACGCAATGTAGTGAATACAACTAAAAGAAAGGAAAAATAAAGAAACTATATACATTGAGATACTAAATATTAGTGTTTAAGTTTTGATATTTTTAGTATTAATTTAGGGAGAAGTAAACATCCTCATTTTCTAAAGACTGTGTTAAGGTTGTTTTCAATTTTGTTTTAAACAGATTTTTCTAGTGTTATATTTGTGTACAGCGATTAATGGTGTAAAACGTTTTACGATATTCAATGGAGCATTATTATTGTTGACATCATGCATTAAGACTGAGATAGTTTGAAAATAAAGCATGTTGATTGGAAGAGGCTAGAAAAAGTGGTATCGCGTGTTCTCTGTTTGTGGCAAAAAAACATTAGTCGTAAGACACGCTTTTGGAGGACTAAAATTGTTTTCAAGTTTGTTTTGGAAGTTTGACCCCAAACGGGTAATCCATAAGAAATATATGGGTGGATTAAGGATCGATAGATAGCAAGGAGAGTAGAAAACGGGACATAATGTCTTATTCGTGAGATAATTCCGATTGTTTTACTGATTTTTAGAGTTATATAGTCAACATGATATTTCCAGGAGAGATTTTTATCAATTAGTACGCCGAGGTATTTAACATGATCTTTTTTTCCAGTGACACTTGTTTCTTTGTATTATTATCATAGACTTTGATTTTTGGCGTATAATCAGGCTTTCTGTGGTGTGGGTTAAAAATGATAAAATTAGATTTCTTAATGTTTAATGTTAATTTATTTGTCACATATCTTATCCAGTTCTTTATAATTTACAGTCTTTTCAAGTGATCTTATGTTTTTATCAGCATAAAGTAGGTTGGTGTCGTCTGCAAATAAGAAAAATTCAAATTTGTCCGACGAGTGTTGTATGTCATTTATATACACCTATTTCAATAAACGTTGTCGCTTTCAAAGCAACAAGCGTCAAGCCAAGACCGAAGTGAATGCTGGTTTAATTTGTGTTGGCAAATTATTCAAATCAGACCTATTTTCTATAGAACGAAGTGCGATACGCAAACAAGCACGTGAAAATGTTCACATTTTGTAATTAGTCAGTTATAGAAACAATTGTGATTTAAATAATTGTCAGCACATAACCAGCATTCACTTCAGTCTTGGCTTGACGCTTGTTGCTTTGAACGCGACAACGTTTATTGAAATAGGTGTATATTAGGAATAGCAAAGGGCCTAGTATAGATCCCTGTGGAACCCCACAGAGGATTTGTTCTTTACTTGATATTTTAGAGTTTATTTGGGTTGTTTGAGTTCTATGTGATAGATAAGATGAGAACCAGTCATTAGCTATGCCCCTTATACCATAGTGATCTAATTTACGAAGTAATATTTTATGATTTACCGTATCAAAAGCTTTCTGCAGGTCGATAAATATTCCACACGAGAACATTTTTTAATCTATATTTAATTGGATTTTGTTTACAATATCTAGTAGCGCATGTTGAGTTGAATGCTTTTCGCGGAAACCATATTGCGATGAATGGAGGATATTGTTCATATCAATGAACGTTTTCAATCTGTTAAAAGTTAACTTTTCGAAAATTCGGTTTATGTTAGAAAGGAGTGAATTTGGTCTATAGTTTCCTGGATTTTCTTCATCATCGTTTTTGTAGATAGGGATAATCTTTGCGTACTTTAATTTAGATGGATAAATACTAGTTTGTATTGACATGTTCATTATTTCCGCTAGCGGTTGAGCTATAATTGATTTTGCACATTTCAAAATTTGTACTGAAAGAGTAGAGGCCGTGGGCTTTATTGGATGGTAATAATGATATTTCTGTTTCTATCTCCAAAGTAGTGACAGGCGCAAAATAGAATGAATTAGAGGGTCCGGGGTCATTGAGATATCTTTGAAAAGGAAGTTTAGAAGAAGGCAAAGTTGATGCTAGTCTATGACCTACTGATGCAAAATGTTTGTTTAGTATATCAGATATTTCTGTTGGGTCCTCTGCTATTCCCTTATTGTTCGGTCGTTTAAAAGAACTAATAGTGTGTATGTTGTTTTTCTTGTTGTGTAATAGGCCATTTATTCCTTGCCACGTCTTTTTCATGTTGTTAATATTAATTTGAAAAAAGTTATGATAGTAAAGTTTTTTGCTTAGTTTTGTAAGTTTTGCGATCTTATTGCGATATATATTATACTTTGCTCTTTCTCCTGAGTAATACAATTTGTTTTTTATTTTGATTGATTTGCGTAAACCTTTGGTTATCCAAGGTTTGAGTAATTGTTTCTTTTTACGTTTTGAGGGTTGTAAGGAGTTGTTGGTCTTTGGCGTGACTGATGAAGGAGTGTGGCATGTCTATCAGAGCATTCCTTGCACGGTTTTGTTAGGAAACAGCTTCTAGAATGGTGTCCAGACTTTAAGCAAGAAAAACACAGTTTATTCTTGCTAACAGCATCATATCATCTTTCTCGTAGATTCATAGGCACCAAAGTAGTGCATTCAATAGATTTGTGATCGCCAGAGCAGAAAACGCATTCAATATTGGACGTAGAACGATCAGGTTTCCTTGCAACCATTTCTGGAACATCATCACTTTGAGTCGTACTGACTACAAAAGGACTTTTGGAATTTCTGACCTGTTGGCTTGGAACTATCTTTAACACCACTTGTGGGGAAATGGGATTGCTCAACAAATCTAGCAATGTCTTCAATGGTGCTTCTCTTTGCTGAATGCTGATAATTCTATCGGCGACGTCTCGCCAACGTTCTTGAAGCCTTGTCGGTAACCTTTGAATCATTATTTTCATGCATTCTGGATTTTCAATCTTTGAGATGTAGGTGATCGCTTTTAAGGAGTTCTTGCAACTGATCAGTTGAATGGCAAAACCCTCTAGCGCATCACTGTCTTCTGGTTTGATAATGGGACCGCTGACCACTTTATCTACGTAGGCCATGGCAATCTTATGTCGTTGACCAAATTTAACATCCAAAAGCTTGCGTGCTTCTGAATATACCGCATTGGGATCCATGTGTTGACAGGAACGGAACAATTCCTTTGCTCGATCAGAGGTATACTGCTCTAAATAACACAAACGTCCTGCACTGTCAGGTTCTTTAGCCTCTATTAACGTCTCCAAGGCTCGGATAAAAGCACAATATTCTAGAGGATCTCCAGAAAAGGTTGGCATATTCCTCTTGGGGAGTGATATCTGCTGTTGGTTAACCATCATTTCTTGAATTAGTTTTCCTTTCTTATCCAGGTAAGAATACATACTTTCTTGAGTAGCTTGGGAGCGTAATGGAATTGATTCATCTTTAGTTGGTCTACTCTGACGACGTTGAGCAGCATGTGCACCAGTGGGGTTGTCCAGGAAAGATTCCATATCTTGAATTAGCTTTCCTTGTTCATTCAAGTAAAATCTCATATTATCGTGAGTGTCTTGAAAATGCATTAATTTATCTTTAGTTAGTGATTGGACTTTACTTGGTTTCAATGGTTTGTTATGACGATTTTCAGCATCAAAGACATCGTCCTTATTATATTCCACTTGTGCATACACTTTCTCCCTTGCACTGGCTTTAGCTAACTTAATTTCCAAGTCCAAATTTCCTCTTTTGAATTTTAGTTGTTTCTCCTGAAGTTTCAGGTGCACTTCCTCTTGCTCTAAAGACTGTTTCTGTTTAAAAGCAGTTATCTCAGCTTGTATCTCTGCAATAACAGCTTCTCTGATTCTTGCTCGAGACATGGAACTGGAACATGTAGATGATTGGCTGGATTTACTCGATGTTCTTGAAACTTTGGAGGACTGACTAGATTTTCTTGATGCGTCCGAAGCCTTTGAAGAATGCGAAGATCGTCGTGATGTCTCAGTAGCTTTTGAGGACTTTGACAACTGACTAGATTTTCTTGATGTGTCAGAAGCCTTTGAAGAATGCGATCGTCGTGATGTTTCTGAAGACACTTGCGATATGCTATTTTCGGGATTTATTTATATTTCTTGTGATTGTTGATCTGCTGCTAAATCCATCCATCCTCTGACCTTGTAAAAGTTACAATGTAGTTGAAAGCAATGAGTCTTCCGGAGAGACTGACGAACTGACAATCAGTCAAGATTTATATGGTGAATATACAGTATGAGCAAGTATGCTATTTATATATATAAACTTGAAGATGAATTGGACTTGAATTCCTTGCATTTGTGTATCGATTTTAATTTAATTTCATTATATTTGTTGCCGTGCTACGTCTTTGAGCTGTTCAGGCGAAAACAACCGTGCCCGAAACCCACTATTAAGTACGCCTCAAACCTTCAAATAACTATCAATCTTTATTTCTAGCAAGTATTTGAAGAACGAGGCAGAAAAGGGAAGCTTTCAAGCGAAAATCAAACTCGTATACAAAATTCGAATTCCACACTTCCACAGGGATCCCAATTCTTGAAGCATTCAGTACATGCAGCTCGTTCCACGTCGGGCACAAATGACCCCAAAATCGGCAATGTTAAACGGCCTCTTTTACATTAACCTTCGTATTTTCAACAATTTGACATCAATTGGGATGAAAGTTTCGGAGGTTGCTTACTACATGTAGTGTTTTATTTTGGCATGCTAAAAGTTACCACTGACGTAATTGTGACGTCATCACGAATTGTTACATTTCTGGGGAAAATCGAGATGACATTAAAACGTTCTAAAAAGTAGATATTTCGAAAGAGAATAACATTCTCTAAAATTTGGTGCAAATTTTTATCTCGTTGCGATAATTTATGGCTGAGTTATAAAGGATATTCATTTTATGATGACGTCATAGAAATGACGTCACCTAAATAGCATTAAAGCTTTACGGAGCAATGAAAATCGATGAAATGACGTTCTCGTGATCATTTATGGTTAATGATAGATGTTTGTAATGGACGAAGCTTAAAATTTTGGTCCACGATCTCTATTAGGGATATTTTAAAATATTGGTGACGTCATTATGACGTAAAAGAAATCTGTCAATATTTTTGATTAATATTTCTAATACTTATCTTCAAAAAAATCAAAAATCTAAAACGATACGATTTGAGGGGCTTCTTAGTTCTTTCAATATGCAAAGTGTGAAGACAAAATATTTTCAAACAAAAAAGTTGATCGTCCTCGATTTCTTTCCTGAAGATGTATTCCCCATCAATTCAAACGACCTCAGGTGAAATAATGATAAATATGGATTCCTCGAAAGTGAGTCACGACAAGAAAAGGCATCAAATTCATTCTCGAATCCTTCGATGAATCCACAACATATAGCCATTTTCATCCGAAGTTCACGTTTGCTGTCCATGGAAGTAGACGTTACACCACAGGAAATCCATTCGGGCTTTGGCACTCGGACCTGATTGGAGAAAAATCAACATAACATGCAGCTGCGTTTCTATATTCTATACAAAATGGTGCACTTCTGAGCTCTGAACACTTGGGAAACCTCGATGATTGTCATCCAAAGTGGCGTCCATCAATCCTAGTCGCTTTTTATCAATGAAAATCTCTCTGGCGATGGAATAATTATCGAGTTCATTATGATCGCTTACTGTCCAACTCCAGCCAGGTATACAGTTCTCCGAACATGTTGTAGAAGGACAACCTAAACATAAATGGGTAAACAAACAAAAAAACGTTTCTATAAGACTTTTCCGCACAGTATACGGTCTTATATATGATTTTGTACCGACTGTACCTGTGTTGGAGGCAGTTTCTCCATTGACCTCATCCTGCTGTGCTTACAGCCACTAAATGCATGACACACTGCTAAATATCTTGATCTCGATTCTCCAAGGGCAGAACAAATACAATTGATGGTTTCATGCTTTTAGTGGCTGTGACACAACGTCGTCTTTCAATGGTAGTGGCAAAACGTCTACTTGGCAAGCATGGGAAGTATACCCGACCCTGATGCGACACCAGCGCATGAATCTCTACTGAGTTACTGATCCCTATCAGCAGCTCAACTTGAATCTGAAATATTTCCAAAGCTTCAGAGATTGACCATAATCATGTATGACAAAGTGAGTCCTCTGGAATCTGTCAACGAGACCCGGATGGTTCTTTTCCGTAAGCACAACAGGCAAAATTATGCTTAGGATGCTCTACAACATGTTCGGAGAACTGTATACCAATTAGCTGGTGTTGGACAGTAAGCGATCAGACTGAACCCGATATATTCCATTGCCGGAGAGATTTTCATGGATAAAAAGCGACGAGGATTCATGGAACCAGTTTGGATGACAATCCCCGAGGTTTCCCAAACGTATATGCAGAGAACTCAATAAGTGTGGCTGTAAAGCGGAATGCACGACAGGATGCAAATGTGCCAAGGCACATTTGAGTTGCACACCCCTCTGTAACTGTAAATGTAACATTGCCGTGAAATGTAATCTAGAATGGCTAATCTTGGCTGAACAAAGACTATCATTTAACGTGCACATATTACACCTGCATGTATTAAAAGACCTGCACTGACTTTTCAAAATGCTCCTCGTCGTCTTTATAGCTCTAAATAGTATGACACCAGAAAACGTAACTGATCTTCTCCAACGCTATGTTCCTACTCGTTTATTACGTTCAAGATCCGCAAATAATTTAATTACTCAAAGAACAACCATTGTTACAATGTACATATGGTGACCGCTCCTCCTTCATTGCTGCACCAAAACTTTGGAATGCCCTGCCATTTTACATGAAAGAAAAACATTGATAATCTTAAGAAATTTTACTCATGACATATCCATTTTTATCATTTTATATGACATTTTATATTTAAATTTTCACCCAGTTGTAAAACGCGATGCGACTGAAATTTGGTGCATTTAATAAGAACATTAATACAATAACATGTATTATAACGCGCGCTCTGATTGGCTCCCAAAAACTTGTTTGTAAAAGTGAATTTAAATATGGTTTCCGTGACATTGAAATGCCTTGAAGCGATGCAGTGGATTCAGTTTGACAAATGTATTTTTTCTGTTGTCAGACATGTTTTATTTACTAAACAAAAGCCATAGAATTACATCATTTCTTATTTTCTCAAGTTCAACTTCTATCTAAATGTGATTTTCTTGTTTTGAAACCAAAAATTTGCAAGAATTGAGCTTGATTACACACGAAACGACGAGTGACAAATGAGACGTCCTATTTTGCCGTCCAGAACATTGAACAACGAAGAAAAGTAAATGTAACTCAGCTCAGCTTTCTCAATCACATTCTAACCGTTCTTTGAGCTCTATTGCTACAAATACACGTCGAAACATGTCTAAGCTGAAAACTGTCGTTTTTGTCTTGAAATTATTATTACATTTGCTGCTACATCGACCTTTTGGATCAATAATAGTAATAATAATAATAATAATAATAATAATAATAATAATAATAATAATAATAATAATAATAATAATAATAATAATAATAATAATAATAATAATAATAATAATAATAATAATAATAATAATAATAATAATATGTTACAGTTAAGGTGGTTCCCGCATAATGAATGACCGGTTTGCCGTATTTTTTAACTCGCTCGCTCCGCGTCAATATTGCTTTGATTTTATTGTGCTAAACACAAATACTAATTCACCTATTCTGCCTTTCGACGGTGTATTCAAAATTATCATTGTAAGCCGCGTTTGTGAATGCCAGCTGATATTCAAACGACACTATTTTCACTAAACCTGCTGCCAAGCGTTATTCCCTTGTATGATTGTTTTTAAACTTCATGAACGGCCTTTTAAGGTCCCTAGTAATGTTCTGACGAGGTAAGAAAACAATTGTTCGAGCCGAAATCACGTAACAACCGACAGGTTCAAATTTTGACCACAAAAATATGAATTGGTGATTTCGGCTCGATCAATTTCTTTCTTACTTCGTCAGAAGATTACTAGGGACCTCAAAAGGCTGTTCACGAAGTTTAAAAAAAATCGTACAAGGGAATAACGCTTGGCAGCAGTTTTAGTGAAAATAGTGTCGTTTGAATATCAGCTGGCATTCACAAACGCGGCTTACAATGATAACTTTGAATACACTGTCCAAAAGCAGAATAGTTGAATTAGTATTTGTGTTAAGCACAATAAAATCCAAGCAATATTGACGCGGAGCGAGCGAGTTAAAAAATACGGCAAACCGGTCATTCATTATGCGGGAACCACCTTAAGTGGAAAAAATAATTTTAAAAAAGGTGATAAAGGTAAAGCTAGTGTTTTACTTCGAAACGCGGAAAGTGGTTGCCCAATCTCCCGAGCCAGGGACTCATGTATAGTACAAATGAAGCGTGACAGAAGGCAGTAACATGATGAAGTTCCGATTGACAACAGCTGCTCCCTATAAAAAGTAATATACACAATATGTATCCGTAAAGCAGTCGTGTACATAGAACTGTAAGGATGCATCCAACTCATGGCATTCACTCTAACATTTTCTTTTCATCTTAGTTCTAAGGTAATCACCATATACGGGCCATGTGTGGGTATCATCGAAAAGATTAGTGTCAGAAAACACACTTTTAAAGGAATCGCTAAAGCATGGATACTAGACAAGGTAATGGTGTTTCTTCTTACCCGACGTAATCAATGGAATGATTCGGGAATCGAATTGAATCACATGATTTTTTAAATAAATCGAATTGAATCACATGATTTAATAAATCACATGATTTGATTCGATTGCATTCGGTAATCGAAGGAAATTGAATGATAAACAAATTGTGAATTCCATTGCATTCGATTTCTGAACATAACAGAATGTTTGATTGCATTCAATTTCCGAACGAATCGGCTTACAATCGAATGTAATTAAACGTTCGATTGTGTTCCATTGGCTCCAATCGATCCTAAATTTCAATTGAACGTAATCGATTTTTTTTATGAATTCGATTTTATTCGATTGCCGAATGCAATCGAATGCAATTATTCGATTGGACTCGATTGGATTCCGGCGTGAAATGATATGTTAAGGCAACACTAAGGAACAATAAAAACTTTGTTGGCACTCTGACAACTTGCTAGTATGCCGGTTATGGCCCGTTAAAGTTGGTTACTTGATACCTGGCATGGAAACGAGGCAAACAACTATTTATTTTTATAAACCATGTTGTTGTTGACCAATAATCATGAAACTTGTTAGAATTAACAACTAACCTATGACAAACATTTCTTTGCAAAAAATATATTTGATCACGTGATTATAAGGACAAAACATGAAAACGAGGCTACTTTTTGGTTGAGTTTCTATAATTCCTCAAACTAACTGTATTCAAGTATTAAATGCTGCAGATATCCCTGAAATAGTATGCCAATAGTAAAACCAAGATGCCAAAATGATAACTACATGGTCACGTGATTATTCAGACGGAACATCAAATCGAGGCTAGGCGATATTTTGTACTGATTATCTATTGTGATTTTTACTCTGGGGCTATTTCAGTGGTGTTCAAAACGTAACCAAGTCGTCTATATTTTAGAGTCATTTTCGTATGAGCGAAATAGTAACGGTACTGTCCGTCTTCTGTGCCATGCATGAGCATGTTGATTAGATGAGTAGTAATTTTAATTTGTGTGTTGTCATTGGTTGAAAAGATTTCGTTGATTCCGTACCGTGACCGAAACTTCGTGCAGGTTTCCTACACATACGAAAATGACTTTATAACTAATATTTACATTGAACTGTGACTTCAATCATCGTCATCAGTGTCACTTTCATTGGCAGCAGAGATCTGTTCTGCATTCTCACAGCTTTCCTCAAGGTCTGAACATCTACAGAGATCGGTGCAGTTTAAACCAGCTTTTCTGCACTGGCAACGGTTAGTTGAGCATCTACTTGAAGCACATCGACATTTGATTAGATGAATAACTGCATCTGGTGCTGGCTGCAAGGTTGTCATCACTGGCACCCACTTATTATCTTCTAGTTGCCATCCATATCCCTGTGGTGATGGTAGACTTGGACTTACCACCGTGTCGCTTCCCCATACCATTGCTTGGTAGTGTGCTCTCTTGATGGCCTCGCGCAAAGCGGATTGTGTGGGTGGAAGCCTTTCAGACTGAGCCTGTTTCTTTTTAAAGAGCCACCATCTGAGATCTTTCACTTTCGTATATTGGGTATTTGCATCGTACAGCTTACATATCAACTTCTCAATGGCATTGAACGTTGTTTCTGTTGGATTGGCAGTCGTGCCCAGATCTCTTAGTGCAGTAATGATATCTTGACTACTTTCCTCAAACACCTTCCAACAGGACAGCTTTCCATTACCAACAAAGCTGCCCGTGTTATCAGCACCAGTTATGGAATGGAATCCTGGTAAGGCTGCAGCTCTATGTTGGCCTAGTTCTTCGTAAATGGGTTTCAAGGGGATTATTCTGTGCTTCTGACCTATTCCAGTCACAAAGGATGTATCGTCACAAAGGTCGGGATAACGCCTCAGTACAAGAACAAGTACATCTGTGTCTGGTGAGTGTATTCTAATGGTAGTAGCACCAGAGGTAGTGGCGTCCAAAGCGTGTAGCAGCATTTTCGTGTCCGCTTCCTCTTGGTCACTCTGAAGATGGGACATTTTACGGTGTGTAGCCTGGCACTTGTTGGACCATGCAAGAACCACATGTTTACCCATTGCTTCTGTGATCTCCAATGTTTTCTTGGCAAGATAGGTTGTAAGTTCCATCTTTGTATTGACATGTGCCAGCAATTTCTTCATGGGCACTTGTGCGATATTCGTTGTTTCAGTAATATGGTAGGCAATGGGCTGTTGTCCACCTTGTCTTCTTACACGAGTAGCCATCTTCAATGATGATGGCACATCATACCTGTCGGAAATAAGGCGTATTTCATCACTTTCATTGTACTTGTCCAACATCCTCCCTGTGAAATATTCTGCAAGTTGTGAGCAGTTCTTTATCCACTCTGGCTTATCCAATGATTGCACTTCTGCCATTGCATCGACAATATCTACTCTCAGTTGTTGACCACCAACCACATGTTCTTGCATATCAACACTCTCGTCTGTAATACATGTAATTCTTGAGATGGCACAGTTATTGCTAGGTATGTCTTGTTTAACACACTTCTCAAGTATGGACATTAAAACACTCTTCTGGGCACAATGAATCATTGTTCCATCAGCAGCAAACATTGATCGTGGTACAACTGAAAATTCGTAACAACCAACTGCCTCCTTGATCTCAAGTACATTAAGGCCTGGGTCTCAAACTTTTCAAAATGGCCGCCGCAATTCAAGGGGGGGGGGGGGGGGGGGGGGGGGTAGTCTAATTCTTTCTCTTTGTAATATTTTCTCTTAACACTTTGGCAATTACAATATAGCCACGATGTTGACAATTACACATGATAGTTTCCATGGAAATATGGAACGTGACCTTTGAACTCTAATTTAAATAATTGAAATTGTTATGCAAGTGAATCAGAGTTAGTCCATAGTATATATATCCAACGAGGGCAATTGCAAATATTATCGGTAAGGCTGATTTAGGCTGAAATGAAATATGATACTCACAATTTAAGATTGTTTAAAATTATTTTTCTTCACCGCCCTCGTTGGGGTTATAAGTAATGACTCACCCCCTATTCATATCCATAAAAATATCAGACATATGAAAACACTTTACTATAATGCAGAAGGCTTTTATAAAATGATATTTCAATTAGAGTTCAAAGGTCACATACCAGGTTTCCATGGAAACTATTACGTAATTTTTGTTAAGGTCGTGACTATATATTATTTGTCAAAGTTTTAAGGTAAAAGATTACAAAGAAAAGGAGAAAGACTACCCCCTCATCAAATAGGCGGCAGCCATTTTGAAACCCAGGCCTTAATGCACTTGAGATGTTGATTTCAGGTCTTGATTTACAGGCTAGCATCATCCTTGCAAACAATGATCTATCTTCTTTGAGCTCATAAACTGTATCCCCTGCTTTTATCTTCACTTCTTTACTAGTGCTTTTCCAAGTAGTAAGCTTATTCTTCTTCATAGGTGCCCATACGTTTACTTTATTAGACTGAATGCGATCACCTACAAAAGCCTCAAATAGCTTGAGACCAATCTGACCTTGGTTACAGACATCATGCTTCGCTTTTTCAGGCATCACAACCTTTGTGACTAGGTTAAAGAGATCATCGCTTTCTTCAGTGAAAGGATTTGTAAAGCTTCTAATGGTGCTGGTGAGATCTTCTATGTGACGTTCTTGTCTTGCATAAAAGGCAACGGAAAGAGCATGATGCTTGTTTGTTGTCTTTGAGGATATTCTAGCCATCTCCTGAGCTTGTGAAGATAATCTTGCAAGCTCTGGTGCTATAAGGAAAAACTTTGTGCGGGCAGTTGGATTTAACGTGATGCCAACAAGACCACCAGAGACCTTCATTGAACGGTTTACGTGTTCTAAGGCATTATCAGCACCAATGGAGCAAAATGGTACTTGGGCGTTTTTGTTAACCACCCAGTTTCCCTGCTGGAACTCCTCATAAATATCAGGGTTGGTTGTCTGCAGTGTCTTCATTTCAGCCAAGTACAACGGGATCATACGAGCATAGTTTAGTTTGTCATGCGCAAAAAAGTACTTGGTAAATGCCTCAAGAGCTATAAGATGTAAATTCCAGTCAGCCATTCTTACTGCACGGACAAATAGCATCATTTCCAGTACCATTTTCATGTATTGGCGCGTGAATGTAAAAAGTGGTTGCTTGAACTTGGATGCATCAAACCTAATCATCTTTCCCATGACATCCAAAGATTCGATTGTTTGCGCCATCTTTAGGTGGGCATCTTTCACATTGTCCTTCTCTTGGTTTGCACATGAGAGATCAAGTTTCTTTGCAACTTCCTCAAGGTGGCATTTTAAATAATGCCTCTTGGTATAACGTAAATAGGGCCTGCAAGGTCACCTGATGAGCTGTTTCTCCTCTCTTGACATGGTTTCCATCGATAATTTGTTTCGCCGTTGCAGATCCATACAAATCAGCTTCAGTCCAACACAAGTCAATTCCACTGTTCTCGATGTACGAACAAATAGTGCGCAGCTGAGCCATCACGATATGGAGCTCACCAGGGCGCAGTATTATATTGCTCAGGTCTTCTCGAGCCATTTGAAGCTGTTTTGCAGGCTTGTATAGCCCCATGTCAAGTGAGATAATGGTCTTCTTGGTAGGACCTACAACTGCTGTCTTGATGTCCTGGGCTTGCATAAGGATGGTTAGCAGTGTCTGCCATTCATGAACCGGTGCAGCAATTAACGGTGGCGTTCCAACTCGTGTTACTGGTAACAAATGGGTAACCATGGATTGATAACCAGACCACGGTGGGATATTTAATAAACTGGACTGATGTCTAGATGCTTCATCATTGTTTGAAGATTGGATTGTTTCTTGGGAATTTCTCACTCTCATGATGGTTCGTCCAAAAATCCAGGC
This sequence comes from Actinostola sp. cb2023, assembly GCA_033675265.1. Taxonomy (NCBI): domain Eukaryota; kingdom Metazoa; phylum Cnidaria; class Anthozoa; order Actiniaria; family Actinostolidae; genus Actinostola; species Actinostola sp. cb2023. The sequence continues at coordinate 1,267,100 of JAUJYZ010000938.1, read as the reverse complement.
TGTGTCAGACAGGGAAAGTGATGACGAAAGTTGGTCATCATTTTGAACTGTAAACGTTGGATAAGTGATACTTTGGGGCTTCGAAGGGGGCTTGGGACAATCAAGAAGCTTTGTTATGGACTCTGGTAAATCCTTGATTGAACGAGTGCAATCTGGCTCACTAACAACAAGATCAGGTTCTTTATCCTCTGGGTGACATCTTTGATATATCGCCATTGCTGCTCCATGTAGAGTACGCTTACCATCTGGAGTATCTTCTGAAAAGTCAACATTATCAATAGCAAAAGAGACGTGTCTTCCATTGACTATATCTGGTGGTAAATAGATACCATTATTGTGCAGCATTCTCCTCAGCACACTTGCTTCTATCTGAGCCTCTACTCTCAAAAGCTTGTTGTAATCACAAGACATTCCAAATCCACTCAGCAGATTGACGATTTTCTTACTTCTAGAAGTTTGGTGGACTGCCAAACCAACTGCTAATTGCTGTGGCATTTCTCGTGTTGATCTTAAAGTGTCAGAACTCTTGTTTTTAACTTGACGATCACTCAGGTACATCGATACTGTACTTTGAGCAAGGCTAATTGAACGTCTATGAACGTCAAGGGATTTATTGCCTACAGAAATGACACTATTAGGTCCCTGCACTATCCAGCGGAAAAAGCTATACAGTTCCTTGGGTAAGTGCTCGTCTGTGATATCCTGAAGTGAGCCAGTGAAATTCCAATTTTTAGAATTGGAAATTACTTTCCTAAGAATTCCAGCTGCATCATAAAGTGTTTTAATGTCATCGTCAATGTTTGTGGCTTGTGATTCAGAGAAATTGATTGCTGCATCCCTTGTTGCTTTAATACTAACCCTATCAGATTCATTTACACGCGTTGATTTGTGGAATTCGGGTATTTCATTTTGTAGTAGCTGTCTTAATGCTTTGCGACTGCATTTAGGATTGCTGACATTATTTGATGATAGAATATTTTCATATGCTTCTTGAAGTAGAGATAGACTTATAACCTCTCCGTTTGATAATGCTTTCTCGGCAATGCTTTGAAATTCGATTTTTGCAGCGATCTCATCAGCTACGTTTTTATTAGCACCTGACTTTTCTTTTGCCGCTCGAAGAACACTTGTAACATTATTTCCCCAGCAGCGTTTGTGATATTTAATATCAATTGCATGAGCATCATGCGAATCAACTGCTGTACAGAGCTTGACATTAAGTTTTCTGTCCCCCTTCTTTTCAATGGCCTCATGCAAAGACACACCAGCATTTTCGGTGGATACTTGATGCAAAGGATTTAGATATCCTGCTGCTTCATCGCAAAAGAAACATACTTCCTTCTGGTAAGGAGCAGTTTGTGATCGAGTTAAAGTATTTGAGTCAGAAGAATCTTCTGAGGATAACTGCCTTAGGTATCTTTCTTTGGCTCTCTTGCACATTCCTATCATTACAAATTAGTCTTTATTAGTGTAATTATTTTCGGGTGACAAAATGATCTATTGAATATCTATGACACTCAAATAAAAATATTATTATTATTAAGTTTACATATGAAAATTACTGATCCTCATGACGTGACTTTCAGACTTGATTTGACTAGCTCAAGAGTCACTGTTTGATATTACCTGTATGGACTGTGTCTTGATAACATTTCCTGTGCCATGTTGACGAGTTTGACTTGAGAACGTCAGAAGTTAAATCTTTTAGACGATGCCAAATGTCAGGATAGTTGTTGTCTCTATACAAGGCCCTTTCCTTCACATATTCTAAGACTTTATGGTGTGAACTAGGATTGTCTACTAGTTCTTCTCCTGTTTCTTTTTGGCAAATTATACACAATGAATAATTGATAATACTTTCACTATGCCTGGATTTCTTAGCTGGAGCTTCTAACATTCGTGAGACATTGAATATCGAGTTCACGACATCACTATGCTGACTGCTAGTACACACAATGTCCGACTTTCCTTGTATTTTTCCATCAGAAACTGCTGACCGCCAATTGAGCCATTTAGCCTCGATTTGATGTGACCATGTAGTTATCATTTTGGCATCTTGGTTTTACTATTGGCATACTATTTCAGGGATATCTGCAGCATTTAATACTTGAATACAGTTAGTTTGAGGAATTATAGAAACTCAACCAAAAAGTAGCCTCGTTTTCATGTTTTGCCCTTATAATCACGTGATCAAATATATTTTTGCATAGAAATGTTTGTCATAGATTAGTTGTTAATTCTAACAAGTTTCATCATTATTGGTCAACAACAACATGGTTTATAAAAATAAATAGTTTTTTGCCTCGTTTCCATGCCAGGTATCAAGTAACCAACTTTAACGGGCCATAATCGGCATACTAGCAAGTTGTCAGAGTGCCAACAAAGTTTTTATTGTTCCTTAGTGTTGCCTTAACATATCTAGGTAGGTGGCTTGCTTTCAACACAAAATTCCCATGGGAGTTAATTTCATGACATATGCTCCCTGACTATTCTTAATACTCCAGTTTTGCATTGTTAGATATCGCTCTACGCCTTTAGCCTCATTTCAGGGTAAATTATTCACAAATACCAACGAGAATGCGAAATAATTTCATTAATTCCACGTGTTATGGAGCAAAAGTGCAGCTTAATTAGAGATTAAACGAGACTTACCAGAAAATCGAAGTTTGATCGGGATTCTGCCGAGTCATCAGGAACAAGGAGTCACGTGAGAAAGCACTTACCGCCAAGTCTTCAGTCTTAAAAGCAAGGTGTGCGAATCAGCCTTACAAGGAGGCACAGGGTGGGTTTATCCAATTTGTTAGGGTTGGGCACGTGACTCCTTGTTCTTGATGACTCGGCAGAATCCCGATCAAACTTCGACTTTCTGGTAAGTCTCGTTTAATCTCTAATTCTGCTTCGTCATCATGCACTGCAGAGTCACGTGAGACTTTAAAGCCTGATGAAGCACGCTCGTCATCAACACAACATTTTGTTCATACTTCAAGTTTAGTAAGATTGACAATTCACTGTTTTAAAACTTGTTGTGCAAATGTGACGTTATTATTACTAGCAATGGGCAGGTTATAATGTCTCGCAAATGTGGAGTCTGAACTCCAACCTGCTGTTTTTAATATTTCCTCAATTGGGACATTATTCATCTTAACTTTGTATGCACAAGCGGCTCGTGTGCTATGCGTTTAAAAAAAATGTTACTGCATCAATACCTGGCGCTTTCATTACATCGTCTGATGGTATTGCAGGCTTATGTAGTGGTTTAGCATACGTTAAAATAAGCTTAGCCTCATTGCCTCTCAAAACTTTTGTTCTAGCGATATACTCTTTGCATGCAGAAAAGACACAAAGCTGTCTGCCATCTGTGTAGATTGTTTAACATGTTCTTTTAATATAAACGTATATGCTGATGGTTCCTCCACCATGGAAGTAATGTCCAGTAGTTGTATGGTTTGGCCTCTCTGGGCTGTCACCAGGAATGTGAGCATAACTAACTTATAAGAAAGTTCTTTCAACGATAGTTCTGCTAACGGATTTAACGTAGAAAGGTATTTTAGAACTAAACTGACGTCCCAAACTTGATTATGACGAGGAACAGAGGGTCGCGTTTGGAAAACGCCCTTCTCAAACTCATTAATTATTCATGAGGTAACAAGCCAATCCGGTGCATCAAATCCGGTCACATGATGGACCTGGAAACCCCGGAAAGTTCGCTCAAGAGTACTTTGAAGATTTCAAAGTCCAAGGACTTTGAAATCATTTCAAAGTACTCTTTCCTGAGTTCTTATCCCTCATATAACAATCATCGGGACCTTGGACAGAGTACCACTCTGTCCGAATGAGATTCAATCTGAAAGCAGGCTCTATTTCATGCTACTCAAGAGTCCAACACATGTGGGATATTATTTATATACGATGTACTCGACTCTGCGCATGAGCAGAGAATTTGCAGACTGGAATTCTTGCTTTTCCGGGCTAAAATCTATTGCCTTTAGGCCATTGCATGTATTAATTAATGAGTATGAGAAGTCGGCTTCGCCTCGGACTGGAAACCCCGTCTAGTCCTCATTCTCGGCTTTGAAACATTACTTCAAATATATTCTAACATATGGGTTTTCCCCAAAAGAAACATTGTTTTTGCTTGGCTAATATAACTACAGATAAAGCTGACCTGGCCGTATTAATGACACTGTAGCCAAGTCCTTGATTATAGAGTTATGTAAATAATTCAACCCCTTGCTCTAGAGGTGGTGAAATCGGATCAATCTTCCTTTGAGTGCAGAACAAAACCCATCTTTTGATGCATGTCTCATATTGAGATTTTGAATTAGGTCTCCAGGACCTCCAGGAAGACAAGATAACTCTGGTTGCTGATTCAGAAAATCCTTTGTTTTTGAGGGATTTCCCGATAATAAGCATGCCACTAGCTTCATTTTCTTGTGCAGGGGGTGTCGAGTTGTCTTTGTTGGCAATGTCAGCAAATCCGCTTTTTGTGGCAATAAGATTGGATTCATTATCAACATTCTCATTAACATCGGAAACCATGTCTGTGTTGTCCATAACGGCACTATCATTATCCCTTCTGCTTTCTCTTCCTGCATTTTGTGAAGACATCGGTTGATTAGGTGAGTGTACGAGCCAACAGCTTTCCCTTTAAGACACGCGAGTTTACTGATAAAACGGTTCTACAAATAAGTAATCCATACAACACATCACTAAATATCAAGATAACTACGTAAATTAATACATACTACGATAATTACCAAGTATAACTGACCTTATCGGTGAAACCATGGCAAAAAAATGAAATAAATAGAGCTACTCGCGTACTCCAAGATGAGTTACAAAAAAAAACTGAACAAATTTACATAAGTATTTTCTGATAAAGTACAGGACAATAGACAGTAGAACAAATGACGTTATACAATCTTTTAAATACTGTAAATCCTAATGAGCAGTGGATAGCGATAACACCGGCCTCCAAAGACTAACCAATCTTTAACAAAAAGCTATTCACAGGAAAAGTCAAATAAATTAAATACGTGTTCATTGTTTCAGTACGAGTTCTCCTTCTAGCAGACATAGCTTCCTGACATCCCTCAGCAGACATGACGTTGCGGTTCTCACTGTAGCTGTTCGTACATACACCAAATCGATCGTACCTTGTGTCTTCTATGATTCCCAATTTCCAATGACCACGAGGCATGGATCCTTCAATTACCAGAACCAGGTCACCAACCTTAAGAGTTCGTCGAGGAGTAAGCCACTTCTGACGCTCCTGGAGCATGAGCAAATACTCCTTTGTCCATCTTTTCCAAAAGATGTTTGCCAAATATTGACACTTTCGCCAGCGCTGGTTGTATAAGTCATTGGGCGTGAAATCGCTAGGTGGATAACATGGATTTGGCCTCGCCAAAAGAAGCATGTTCGGGTTAACGGTTCAAGATCATTGGCATCATCTGTCTGTGGTGTAATTGGTCGATCATTTATAATCTTCTCTACCTCTGCCAGTAGTGTGAGAAGCGTTTCATCGTTGACAAGTTGCATTCCTACCAGGGAACGTAGGATCCTTCGGATAGATCTTATCATCCGCTCCCAAATTCCTCCTGCGTGGCTTGCTGCCGGTGCATTAAAATGCCATGCTATACCTTCTTTGAGACAGTGGTCTGCGATGCGATGTTGGTTCCATCTTTCCAGAGCATGCTTTACATCTGCTTCGGCTCCTTTAAAATTTGTTCCATTATCGCTGAAAACGTCAAGTGGCGGGCCACGTCTACTTACGAATCTTATAAATGCTTGGATGAACGAGTCGGTCGATAAGTCATGCGATACCTCGATGTGTATCGCACGAACCATACCGTTTTGCCTTGCTCCGCTTCACTTTAACATAGATTGGGCCAAAGTAGACGACGCCAACAGATGTGAATGGTGGCTTTCCTCGAGTCACTCTAGCTGTTGGAAGTGGTGCCATTAGCTGCTCACCTGGACGAACATTCCACCGTTGGCAATTTAGGCACTTTCGTATAACGCGTTTAACTGCCGTAGGTCCTTGAAGGATCCAGAATTTATGTCTTATTGATGCCAAAACTTGATTTGTGCCAATATGACCCATTGCCTTGTGATAGTGCTCGATGATCAAGTTCGTCACGTGATGTACTGGTGGTAGGATTATTTGGTGTCTTGCACTGTAATCTATCGGAGCTCTTTGAAGACGTTCACCAACGCGAATGGTGTCATCGATCAAAACTGGACTAAGCTGCGTATAGGACTTGTGGAATGCAACTGTTTATTTAATACTCCCAGATTGTCGAGATTGGACTTGTCCTGTGTAGCTTGTTGTTTCTTTAGAATCTCTAACTCTTTCGGGGAATGTAGGCTTTGCACGAGTCTCACAATCGTCCTAGTAGCAACGATAATCTCGCTGACTTCCAGATGACCTTTCTTCAACTTGCTTGCTGGGAATCTTCCAACGCGATACTTGATGTACTGTGCGAACCGCAGTAACCATGAAACTGCTTTCAGCAAACTAAACCAAGAAGAATAGCGGTGTAGTAGGGAATCCAATGGTTTTTCTTGAGAGATTGCATAACTTTGTATATTTACTATCTGTATTTCTTTATCATCTTCTGGTAGATATTTTAACTGTTCTGGTTGTTGAGGCCAAAGGTGTTCTCCTTGCAGTAGAAACTATGGACCTGGTAGCCATCTCTTGATCTTTGTAGTTTCATTGGCTTTGATTCCGCGCGAAGCATCATCGGTAGGGTTTGACGTGGAATTCACGTAGCGCCATTGATCTGGAGCTGAATTATCGTGTATGATAGCCAGCCTGTTAGCAACAAAAGTCTGGAATCTTCTTGTCGTCCTATTTCGGATGTACTGCAGCACGATCGTAGAATCTGTCCAAAATATTACTTGATGGATTGGTATATCGATTTCTTCTCGAATCTTCTTACTTAGCTTTGTTGCAACAGTCACCGCTGTTAATTCCAACCTCGGAATCGTTACGGTCTTTAAACGGGCGACTCTTGACTTTCCTAGAAGTAAGGTGGCGTTCACTGCTCCATGAGTATCTTGGAGGCGTAAATACGATGCTGCTCCATATCCTACTTCTGAGGCATCAGAGAAATTATGGAGTTGTATGGAACGTATTTCAGCAAATGTACTTGGCTTAATACAATGAGGAACCTTAATAATAATAATAATAATAACATTTATTTATATAGCGCAAATTCAACATAACGTTTTCAAATGCGCTGAAATGAAACAAATTTTTAAGAAACCCAACTGGCAAGGAAGCGAACCAGTTGGCTATTTACAAGCATGGTCGAGAAACTGAATTTGAACTGGGGATTGCCCGGAACAAATACAGTCTCATCTAGTGGACAGAGCGGGACTCGAACTCGGAGTCACCGGATTCTGAGACCGACGCTCTGACCACTCGACCATGCATGCTGCCTCCTATAACCTTGATGTCATTCAGCCTTGGCAAATGGTTGATCCATTCTTGCCAGTATCCAAGATGCTCCTTTGGAATCACATCATCCCATCCATAACCTTTCTTGTGTAGTTCTTGAAGCAGCTTCTTCGCTGGTAGTATCAGTGGTGCAGCAAAGCAAAGCGGATCGTACACTGATGATACGAGTGATAGAATATTCCTTCTAGTATCCACATTCCTTTGTGTTGCTGGTCGGAAACTGATCATGTCGTCTATGACGTCTCAGTGCATGCCCAAAGCACGGTCAACAGCTAGTCTTTCCAAGTCGAGGTTCTTTACAGACTTGGCACGGTCTTCTTCAGGAATGCTTAACATCACCTCACGATGGTTTGATATCAACTTAGTCAAACGAAATCCTCCTTTCTCTAGTAACTTTGATAGTTGATTGGTTTGCTCGATAGCTTCTTTCTTTGTAGTTTCGGATTTCAAACACTCATGGACATAGAAATTGCGAAACACTGTGTCAACTGTCTGTACATCAAAGCCACTTCTGTTGTCTTCTGCTGTTCTATGTAGTGCGAAGCTTGCGCAGCTCGGTGATGAAGACTCTCCAAATATATGGACTAACATCTGGTAGTCAACCGGTTTCCTTGACAAATCTCCGTCAGGCCACCAAAAGAATCTCAGTAGATCACAATCTTCGGGGCTTACACGTACCTGTAGAAACATCTTTTCAATATCTGCAATGGATGCCACGTGCTCCAAACGGAACCTTAATAGTACTCCCATTAAGCTGCTTGTCATGTCAGGTCCTTGTAGGAGTTGATCGTCAAGTGATGTCCCTTGAACTTTGCAGCGCAATCAAACACAATTCTCGTTTTTCCTGTTTTTTGTGGGTGAAGTACTGGATGATGTGGCAGATACCATATTTGTTTGCGTTGGGTTGAGAAGTAGTTATCAGGAATCCTCCGGGCATGACCAAGTGCAAGGTATTCTTCAATCGCATTCTTGTAGCTCTTCACCAACGTGTCGTCTTGTAGTAGACGTCGTTTTAGGAACTGCAACCTCTTTTCTGCAACAGATCGATTGTTGGGAAGACATGGTGATTTACAACGCCAAGTTAAAGAGAGTTGAAAATGACCATTGATAAGGATCACAGTTGATTTCATGATGGTTAATGCTCTGGTATCTTCTATAGACATCGATTCTTTAGAGTGTGATGATGACTCACTAAATTCGTTGTTATACATTCTCACCAATTGATTTGATATTGACTCTTGATCTTCAGTGATGAAGGTAATGTTAACACTATCATCTCTGCCACCGATCGGACCAATCAACCAAGACAAGTACGTACAGCGTATGGCTCTTTACGTTTACCAGGTCTTTCTTCAAAAATCCAATGAGTATCTGGTGCGTCACTTCCGATGAGTATCGATACCTTGCCATCTACTAATCTTGGAAACTCAATGTCTCGTAGATAAGATAATCCTCGTAGTTCTTCGGTACTCGGTATAGTACTAGTTATTGGTAGGCGGTCTACTATAAGTACACGATCTAATTGAACCTCACCGTCGGATTTCAAGACCTTCACTTTCATTTTCACTTCCAGACCAGATCTGGTATTTCTTTCAGCGTTGACAGTCGTTAGGGTGAACTCTGTTGGCTTACCAAACAGACCTAATTATTCCACTAAGCTGTTAAGACAAAGCGTACTGTCTGAACCATTATCCAGAAAGGCATATGTCTCTATCTCACGTCCATCTTCACCGCTTATACGTACAGGTACAACTTTAAGACTTACACGAGCTTTCCCAGTTTTTGTGGCTCCACAGTTTAGAGGGATTTGTTTGTCGTTTGCCTGATGCTTGGTCTTGGAATCCCTTGATCCGTAATGCCTGGTCTTTGGATTCCTTGATCTATGATGCTTGGATGCTCTTCCTTAAATGGTGGGTGGAGTAATGAATGGTGTCGTTTTCCACATTCACTGAAAAGACAGCTCGCTGTATAATTGCATTTGAAAGCATGATGCACCCCTCTCAGACAGTTATCACATAGCTTATTCGATCTTGTGAACTCCTTTCTCTCTTTGTATGTCTTGTTTCTAAATTTGTAGCATCTTGACAAATGATGATTATGAAAATAAATGAAAATAAGCACTTCGTAGCTGTTGGGAATCTGTTCCTCTGTTCCGTCTCTTCTAACTTCTGGGTCTGCATGGCTAGGGTGGTGGCATGTGTCCCGCCTTCAAACTTGCGTTCAGGTTTTCTTTTGAATGTCTTGAATATTTGGTCTCGGTCTTCGTCAGGTTTGGATCCAATTAACTTACCAAACTCTGTATTGACCAACGCTGCTCTTTTAAGTTTACCAGATTAATCAGCCCATCTTGACTGCAAGTGAAGTGGAAGGCGTCTTACTACTCTCTTAAGTGTCTCCATCGAGTTGATGTCTGACTTGTATCCCATCTGAATAGAGTTTAACTCACAATTCCTCATGTCTCGTGCCAGCTGCAGAAGTTTTTCTGTTTCAGAAGCTTTCAATTGATGGCCATCAATCACTTTATTTAAGAATGCACGCACAGTGTTGTGTTTTTGGCCAAAGTTCTTACGAAGTATTTCACGTGCTTCTTGATATCCTGTTTCGGGATATAGAATGACACAATTTTCAATAGCTTCTTTATCGACTCCAGTGCAGTACTGTATAAGGTATGACAGCCTGATGTTACAATCTTGTATCCTGTCTTCTACGTTAATCTTAAAGTTCCTAATAAATCTATGATACTTTGTGGGGTCTCCGTTGAAGGTAAGAAATACTCTTTGCGGCATTCGAAGTCTCTCTAATCCGGCAGATAGCAACTTCATCGTTTGTTGTTGTTGCTCTAGTGTCTCTTGTTGACGCTCGAGGAAACGATCAATCGGTTGATGAAACATTGATTTTGGGAATAAATCGCCGTGATCCTCCGGAGCCAAATTGATGATTTGTTATCTATGTCACATTGTGGCTCCGGCCCATGAAGAGACTGTAAATACTTGTTAACTGTTTCAAATTAAACGAGCTTTGCTTCGGTACACCTTCTAAAACACTGGACCGGTCATCTCCTTCATCTGCCTCTAGCTTGACTAACAATTTCACTTCTAGTTTTGAGTAACTTTGACTTTGACTCCAATCTCTTAATCTCCGCTTCTAAGGCTTTAGTTGCTTAAATTTAAGCTGGGTCATAGCTAATTCAACTTGTGCCTTAGATGCTTGACTAGATTTAGAACTCCACACTGACCTTCGTCGTCCTTGTTTAGCTGCTTTACTTGATGCAACGTCAGACACATTTGAGTCCCTTTCGGGGCGTGAATTTCTTGAGGACGGCATGGGCTTGACGACACTTGGAGTAGTTGATTCCATGTTGAGATGTGTCACGATTCCTTCGGACAGGCAACACCCCAGCTCCCGTCCTTCACGTCTTCCCCGTAAGAGAACAGACTTATGCACACATAACGACAAACACATTTAACTAACTTCAATAACTGTAACTTGATGTTTCTCAAGACTAATTCTAGATTATTCAGTTTAAAGTAATTTCTACAGATATTTCTAAGGTAGTTCTAAATGATATATAAATACGCTTTACACAAAATACAAATGTTTTATACTTAATGCTCTTAATGTTCACGTCCTCGTGCTCTAGAGGTTGACTTCTCTTCCAACCGGTATAGGAACTTGTGTTGACTTTGTTCCACGGTGTAGCTTTCTTTCATTCGTGTTCCAACCAGTACAGGAACTTGTGTTGACTTTGTTCCACGGTTTAGCTTTCTTTCATTCGTGTTCCAACCAGTACAGGAACTTGTGTTGACTTTGTTCCACGGTTTATAGCTTTCATTAATTCGTGTTCCAAAGATTCGTCTGCAAATTCTTTACTTATCATGGGACTCTGAGTGAGTCTGTTCCAATGACTCGTCTCCAAGTTCTTTACTTATCATGGGACTCTGAGTGAGTCTGTTCCAATGACTTCTTACTGTTCTTGTAAAATTTACTTTCACTTCAAGCGAACTTGTCCTCTCGTTGTTCTTGCGAACGCGTCCTCTCTCAACTACCAAAACCGCTTCGAGGCGTATTATTATGATTAACAAAATACAATCATTACGAATAATTACGTACATATTCTCGGGCAATCGTGCAATCGTGGAATGTTACTTAAATAAACAAATTACTATTGAAGCTAAATTAATTAACATAAATTCGTGACAAGATGATCCAAACTAGCTGCACCTTGCTGTGATTCCTTCGTTACTTCAGACAAGTGGTTAAGACTGGCGCAGTTACGATGTCCTACTTGTTGTCGTCGAACTCTTGCTTCAGAGACAGTTTCGCGATCGTAGCACCAACCACTAAACCTCTCAATACATTTCTCGTATCTTTCATACTCTTCTCTGTAGTTTAAAGTAAGTACCTCTCTCTCCATCGATGGGGCGAGGCTTTCTAAACACATGAAGCTTGTTTCTTCATAGTTTCTAAATACACGTTCCAGCGCACTTCTCTTCGTTTGAATAGCCACTCGTGAGTTTAAGACACGCGAGTTTACTGATAAAACGGTTCTACAAATAAACAATACATACAACACATCACTAAATATAAAGATAACTACGTAAATAAATACATGCTGACGATAATTACAAAGTATAACTGACATCGTATTTAACCTTGAAGGAAAGAGATCTATGTCTGGTTTTCCCAAAACATTTGTTAAATTTCTGAAAATGCTTCTATTTAGCATGCACTCTGTCTGATCATCAAATTTTCTAGATCTTTGATCAGCAATTACATTTTGTGATCCAGGTAAATGTGTAGCAGTGAGCCAATTTTTTCTCTGGATACATCAGAGCCATATTTCTCTAGTTATCTCATTGTTGATTCAATATTATCAATCCACCATTGCAGATCTTGCCTGCATTGCATATTTAATTTTGTATGACCATCATAATTTGCTTTATTATTTCTTAGAGCTTCACATTTGAGCATTTGTAAAGATCTATAGAACAGTTGCCCATGTTCTACTGCAAGGAAACTAGCCACTATTATTCCAATTATTTCAGCTAGGAATTTAATTTTACATGTGCTTTTGTTAGAAAGGACGTCTGATCTCCTCACCCCCCTCCTCACCCCCTCGATGTCCGGCGGGCTGAACAGCAGATCCACTGGAAGCCTTACCTCTCTGCCGAACATCAGCTCACTTGGGGAGCAGCCAGTGGTCTCGTGCACCGCGGATCGATATGCCATCATGAGCATGGGTAGGTGCCGGTCCCAGTCATGAAGGTTTTCGTCCACAAACTTCGCAAGCATGTTCTTTAGGGTTCGATTAAACCGCTCCACCATCCCATCTGACTGTGTACTCAGTGGAGTGGTCCTCGTCTTTCCATTCCAAGTATATTGCCAACTTCCTTGAAGAGAGCCGATTCAAAGTTGCGGCCCTGATCCGAGTGTATCTCCCTCGCGACCCCATACCTTGGGATAAACTCCTCCGCCAACACTCGTGCCACTGTCTCAGCTTCCTGATTGGGGAGAGCAAATGCCTCAGTCCACTTGTACAGTCCACACTGTAAAGTAGTCGCCAACAACAAGCACATACTTGCTACCCCGGTCTGAGGACGTGAGCGGTCCCGTGACATCCACCGCAATTATTTATAGGGGTGCTGCAACGTTGTAAGTTCTCATCCCGGCTTTGGATTTCTTTGGGGGTCCGCCCCTCGATGCACAGGTATCACAGCGTTGGCACCATCGTCGTACATATTGCGTGTAGCCATTCCAGTAAAACCGCTCCTTGACTCTTGCTACCGTCTTTTTTATCCCCAGATGGCCTGAGGTTGGACTTGTATGTAACTGATTCAGCACCTCTTCTCTGTAACTATGGGGAAGAACTAGCTGTAGGGAAACCGTCGCCGCCGCCGTCTCCAATTGTCGGTATAGCACACCATCTTTTAACACCATCCGATCCCACTGGGCCCAATACGATTTGGCATCTGGACCTTCCCTTGCGACTTCATTCCACTGGGGGGCGTGTGATACCCTTCTCTTTCCAAGTGATCATTTTTGCCACGCCCTCATCGGTACGTTGCTCCTTGCGAATATCTTCTGCTGACCACTGTTGTACCCACGTTGCCTCTTGCTTCTTTACGGTGGGCTTCTTGACGATGTTGCACGGAACGGCCTTTTCCCCCTCGTTCCTCGTCCTAGCTTCCTTCTCCTCTTCCTTCGCGCACTTGTTACACTCCCGATAAGGTCGTCTGGAGAGTCCGTCTGCGTTGCCGTTGCTGCCGCCCCTGCGGTACTCAGTGTCAAACTCATACATAGAGAGTTATTCTAGCCAACGAGCAATTGCCCATCGGGGTTACGGAAACGCATAAGCCACTGCAGCTCCGTGGTCTGTCCGAATCTTGAAGCTCTTCCCTAACAGGTAATGGCGAAAGTTCCGGATAGCCAAGATGACCGCGAGCAACTCTCGCCGGGTTACACAGTAGTTGCGTTCCGTCTTCGTCAGTGTCCGGCTGAAGTATTCAACTACTCTCTCGCATCCACATGTCTGCTGGGGCAAGACCGCACGAACTCCGGTGTTACTCGCATCGGTGTCGAGGATGAAACTTTCATCAGCATTGGGAAATACCAGAATAAGTGATGCCATGACTGGTCACACGCCTCCGTCCACACGAAGTTGGTCTCCCTCTCCTGTAGCCTGTAGAGGGGCTTAGCAACATCAGCGAATCCCTTAACATGCCTGCGGTAGTACAAACACAGACCCAGAAAGGACCGCAGGTCCTTGGTGCTTGTCGGGACAGGCCAGTCCTTTATTACCAAGATCTTGTCGGGATCTGTCGAGACTCCCTCCTGACTTACCACGTGGCCCAGATATTTAACACTGTTCTTGAGCATTTGACACTTCCTTGGACTCAATTTGAGCTTTGCTTCGCGCAACCGGGCAAACACACACCGCAATCTCTCCAATTCCTCTTGAAAGGTTTTAGCGTACACGATCACGTCATCAAGGTAAATCAACAAAATCTCCCACAGCAACCGACTAAGCACTTGGTATTACCTTAAACTGATACAACCCTCCTGTTCCCGTGGTAAATGCGGTCTTGGCCCTGTCCTCCGCACTAACTTCAACTTGCCAATACCCACTTGACAGGTCTAGGGTCGAAAACCATTGAGACCCGACGAGTGCATCTAAGGTGTCGTTAATGCGAGGGAGTGGGTACGAGTCCTTGATGGTGACTGCATGAGTTGAGTTTACGATAATCAAGACAGAAGCGCGTAGAACCATCTGCCTTTTTCACCAGTACAATTGGCGAAGCCCATGGGCTACATGAGGATGGTTCGATTACATCTCTTTCAAACATGCTAGTGATTTCCTTCTCCGCCTCCCACTTCTTGTGTAAAGGCAAGCGTCGTGCTTGTTGTCTGATTGGTCGAGCACCGCCGGTGTTGATCTGATGAGTGACTAAACTGGTACGTCTAATATCACCAGGGCCAGCAGAAAACACATAGCTGAACTCGGTAAGCAGTGACTTCACCGCCTCTTGTTGTTCTCTAGTTAGCTGTCCTTCGCTCCTCTCGTAGACGTCGGCCAAGTGAAGTGGTAAGCTTTCAGCTCCTGAGGAGTTGTCTTCTTCTCCTGGGTGTGTCACGCAGTTCACCCTCGCCGAACCACTTCCCTCCTGGTCAAAACTTTCTACCGACTCACAAGCTGCTACAATGGATCGCTTGAACACATATTGTTCTCCAGGCGCAGCTCGCACCGCCGAGACCGAAGAAAATCCATACCAAGTATTCCATCAACCTCAATGTCGGCAATTAACACTTCGTGCACCGCCGAGGAGGGCCCCACTCCTATCGTAAGCTTTCCCCGACCGGTAAAGGGAAGAGTGCTTCCATCTGCCAGCAGCATGCATCGGTCCTCTCCCTCCAGGGGAATCCTCTTCGCCTCGGGAAGCTACTTGTAAATGGAAGACTTGAGCATGGTCACGCTGGCACCCGTATCGACTAAGAATCTAACAGCCATCCCTTCGATAACACCGTCCACGTAGAGCCCGTCATCAGCTCCCTCCGATGTACTCCCTCTGATAGGGATCAGGGGCTTAATCGCAGGATTCTCAACCGAGCTCAGCCCCGCGAACTTGATTATCGGCTGGTGTGTCAGGTTTGTTATCCACCAATAAGTATCCAAACGGCATTTCGGTCTCCCTGTGGTAGGCGGTCATAAATTGGTCTCTATTCTTAACAAACATTCGCTCCCCAACGATTCCAATTTGTTTCCTGTCACTAGGGCTTCGGAAGAGTGCAAGATATTGGGCATTTCGGCTAATATCTGTATTAATTATAAATTTTCCCTTGGAAAACATATTCTGAAGCAGAAGGATAACACTACGCGTTTCAATGACGACCCTGTGTAAATAATCCAGCTACTACAGGACTGTCGACTGTCGCTTCGGCCATCAGATCATCCAGCTCAGGCAAACCTCTCTCAAACTGGATGTTTTTCCCAAGGGATTTTCTCAAGACGCCGTAACCATCTTGCCATTGATTGTAGCACCAAAGAATGCGAATACTTCTCTGCTCCTCGTAGTCGATACAATTATTTTCCAAAATTTGCTGCACGAAATACGTTTTTCCACTTTGACTCGGGCCCACGATCAATAACGAATATTTATGGTGGAAATTGAATTCCGGATAGGGCTTGGTGGTCAAAGACGTCACTGTAAAGTAAAGGAATGGTCAATGATTAGCGTGCGTATATCCAGTTCTGGATGCACGCGGGAGGCTGCTAAGCACGAGAGAAGCTTCTTGAGTGCTAAGCAGCCGACCAAGTGCATCCAGAACTGGATATACGCACAGCTAAGCATTGACCATTGCTTTTATAACATAGCCATGGCTTTTACGCGTCAAAATCTGAATTATTGTTATCAATAATTCTGATCAACTGACAAATTCTTCAAACTGGCGCACGAATATAATGTATATCTCAATTCTTTCAAATTGTTCAAGATCTGAAGACAACTTTACACAAGCAAAAGCCGCTAAAAGTGATCTACATATACACACAACTAACCATAAAAGACAAGGATTTTACCGGTCAAAAACATATTTATTGTTGTCAATACTTCTGATCAACTGACAAATTCTTCTAAACCTGCGCACGTATTTCTCAATTCATTCAAAGTGTTCAAAACCTGAAGACGACTTTACACCAGCAAATGTCGCTCAAATGTGCTCTATTTTCTCAAAACTACACATTTTCCGTGGAAAATTTAGAAAATAGATTTATTTAAACATTACAAAAAACACAGTTTTTCGTTTTGGCACGTTCTGGAGATGAATTTTCAAAGAACTTTTGAAGTTTAAAAACACATCGATTACGAACGCTCGACGAAACTACAACTTGGACGTTCTGGATAGTACAGTTGTTGAAAAACTAAAAGGGAATCAAAGAGGATTGGAGGCTTCATCTGACCCTCACTAAGATGACTGACAGTTTTGCTGTACTGCTGTTACTTGAAAGGATGGTTGAGCCAAAGCAACTGCTGTACATGTAGTGTAGAAGAACTTTGCTCGAGGCTTCGTGACAAGATTTCGCTGCAGTGGTGAAGTTGTATTGACAATGGACGTATGTTATAATGAGCCAAGCTTTGCTCATTTCGGTGCCCAGATATCGCCGTGATGTGACGATTCGGTATAAGTACTGAAGTAGTGTCTTTTTGCTGTACATTCCCTCGTCTGTTTTCCTCGCTTTGGCGTAAAATCGCTTCAGCCAGTCAAGGTTGGTATCGAGTTTGTCATTCTTTCAAGCAAGTGGAGTTTGGACAAATTGTCTCTTTTATACACCAGGCTAAAAAAAGTGATGGAAAAGGTACTTTCAATGTAATTGATAAGCTTATTACAAGAAATTTATCTAAAGTATATTTTGTTGTTATTATGATATTCAGTTTTCTGACACAAGTTGTTACAAGTAAGCTTTCTTGGACTTGAATTTGTAAACATTTTCTACCGAAATACAATTATCTGTTGCTACGATCATTTGTTTTCAAATAATTAAACATATGTTACCTACCTTTAAATGTTGAAACACACCAGTTTGTCATTTCCTTTGTCCTTTTTGACTGCCTATCCATCAACAGTTGCTATGATTCCGGCGTCCTCGGCCGACAAGTAAGCTTATGTACACCGGGATGCAAAGCGTGTTGTTTTGACTCTTTCTAGTTCGGCATTTTCGTTTATGTCAGGTTCGTTAACAATGAGTTAATTTTAACCGCTGAGAAAGTCGGTAAGCTTAGGTCTCCGTAGTCAATGCTAAATAAAGCAAAGTCATCCATTTTCATCTTATAGTAGGTACGAAAACTTCAGCGAAAATCTTTGTTTTTGGATTTTGACGTCATTTTCATGAAATATCTCTATGGTATATCCATTTCTTGTTCATAGATAACCAGCCAATCAGAGCGCGCGTTATATTGTAGCTATGTTATAATTACTTTTGGTATTTTTGTAGATTTTAGCACATAACTTGTTTTCTTTCGAATGCATCTGATTTCTTTTAGAATACGTGTCGGTTGGGCAGGTAGTAAGCTTGAGTTGTGATTATGTAGTGTTGAGAACCTCGCCCTTTCTAACCACTTTTTCTTTTCATCGGCGTGTAAGTTGTGTACTTGACGTAAATGATCACTGATATACCGAAGATCGGGCTTGTTACAGATAGGACAGTCTCTTGTGTGCTTATAGGGCATGTTGACACTTTGAATATTCAATCATAAACGGTCGAGAATATAGTGTTTCAAATCATTTTCTTTTTCCAGCGACATGTGGGGTCGATGTGGGGTCGATGTGGGGTCGATGTGGGGTCTATTGTAGGATCGATGTGGGGTCGATGTGGGGTTGATGTTGGGTCGATGTAGGGTCGATGTGGGGTCGATGTAGGGTCGACGTCGTTGGGTTGAGGTGGAGGACAAAATGAGGAGAAGGAGTGAATGAGGAAGAGGAGAGAGGAGGAGGAATCAACTAAGTGGACAATAGCCAAAGAGCCGGCTCTATAAGCACAAATCACGATGTGTCCTATTTTGATAGCCGTTATCCCATCCACAAAGCACGATATCTCGTATTTTGACTCTCGTTATCCCATCAACAAAGCACGATGGATCCTATTTTGATAGCCGTTATGCCATCTACAAAGCACGATGTGTCCTACTTTGAGGGCCGTTATCCCATCTACAGAGTGCGATGTGTTTTTGTTGTCGTTAAGTTAAATTCGTACTGCCCCCCCCCCCCCCTTCCCCCCCCCTTGAATTTTGGGTTATGCACGGCCCTGGACGTAAACTACCTGTCACTAAACTACCATATACTTTTCCTTTTAGGTAATCATATCTGCTGAAAGAATGCCGACTATAGCCGAAAAGTATACGTTCAAGTGTAATAACTGTAAATTCTCTGAAAAGGATGGATTACAGCGATTCATTGATGCCAATCGTGAAGGTATGAAAGGTCATGCATCATTGGAAGTAGTAATACTCTCCCCTAAAATGCGCAATTTGTTAGGGGGAGCAATGTTAATGTCAAGTGTCAATGAATGCCACAAGCGGCAAAGCCTTTCATTAGAAGTCAGAGTTAGAGTCGTTTTCGTATGATTGGGAAACGTATGGTATGGAGTTACGGTCGACACGGCTCAAAAACCGCTGATTGGTTAATATTTTTTCGCTTTGAGAGTGCGCAGTAAAGGATACCGCTTAATTTAGCGCGGGCTCATTGTTCAAAATGGCGGTCGAAGAGACACGTTCTTGACAAGAAAATTTCCCCACAAAAAGTTGTTTCAATCACTGTTCTCTTACGAAAACGCTCTTCTAATCAAAGGATATTGTAGAACCTGAGTTGATATGTTGAAATATGGGCTTCAATTCCAATATAGTAGCTTAACTGCCAAAGAAAACTATCACCACATCTGGAGGAAGTGTCAGGAATATCATAAACAACTACATCGGTATATCGGCATTCTCCCTTGTGTTCTTCAATAATCAGGTGATCATTTTCCTTGAGGATATTTTTTTTGAATAGGTTGTCTCTTTATGAGGCAATAGACCTCTTTAGCTTGTATGCAAATTGCCCATTTCAGATCATGTGATGTAAACACTGATATTCTCTGGAGAATTGTTCCTTTATATTTCTGAAATTTATTCGTTCATATTGAAAGGACTAATTCTCCAGAGAATATCAATGTTTACATCACATGATCTGAAATGGGCAATTTGCATACAAGCTAAAGAGGTCTATTCTGCAGTAATCGTCAATGAGACATCGATGCCAGTCATTAAAATCAGGCATAGCAAGAGCTGGAATGCCATCCAATCCATTATTCAGGTGTTGGATATGTTTGTACAACAAGCCTTCCGCTACTTCTTGCAATGTTGGTAAGTTTTTAAAACTTTCTTTTATATAGATATCAACTTTCTTGGATGGCCATTGTCAGGGAATGATTGAAAAATGCGAAATTGAGTGTTATAGGGGCGACTAAGCTTACTCAAGAACATGCAAGAAAATCGAATGTTTTCTTGCATCTTCTTTCCTAAAATAATAATAGTATGAATATTAGAGCCATCTATTCGGCTTCCCTTCATCCTTTGCATCATTACAAGTTACATTTCATGGTAAAATGTTGTATACTCACGAGGCATTATTCATGTCCATTTAGGAGTAACGTAACATGAATTAATAATTTTATTGATTAGACAATCATGACTCCCATTATGTACAGTACCCTCAGATTTATTCTTCAAATTGGTTTCTGTTGTTGATTTGATTTCCTTATAATAATAATGTTATAATAATTGCTTGTATAGCGTCTTATGGTATTTACCTATTCATTTCCCTTTTTCATGAAAGGATTTGATTTTCTTATGGCATTGAGCTGTTATTAACTCATAGCATTTTGAGGTACATAGTAAATTGATCACAGTTTAATAATATAGTATGTAATAATAATAAAGATATATTAATTATGTCATTATTCTTGTAGGTTACAGCATGAGTATCTACTAATAACAGGAGTTCATTGTACATCAAGATTGATGACATACATTTTCTGCCTTTCTTTTGACTTTGTTGGTGCTTTTAAGAATATTAAAATATTGTTTGCCATCAAGATACATGTAGTTTTGAAAATGCACGGCTTGCAGGTTTACTTCAAACCAGGACCCAGTGACATACAAATCCTAGCTACTAATGTTGCCATAAGCCGATAAGGTTGAATTGATTCCCTTATTCTTTTGTGTGGCCAGTTGCCTTTTAAAATTGTTTGACCATGTCATTTTGTTCATTGTTTGGGGTATATTTACTGACCATATAATTAAAAAGTGAAAAATGAAGGCTACAGAGCAAGTCATTTTGAACATATGAGCCACAGTAGGGAATGGGCAAGATGTTGAACCAAATGCTATCAGCTACATGTAGTACAACACTACATACCAATAATTTATTACATATACATGTATAAATAATATCAACAGGTACACAGTCATTGTTTTATTTACCTCAGTTACGAATTAGATGTTTTGTTTCACAATAAAAGTCAGTTTAATTCTTACTAATAAACATGTTCTTGCTTTAATTACCATAACTACCCGAGACCATACCAAATAAAATTCCAATATTTCCACTGACAAAATCAATACATTTTTAATCTCAAACCAATTTTCTTGTCTCTTGTGTATTCAAGATATCAATATAGTTATACCGTGTAGTTCATAAAACATTTTACAATGTAGATCAACCCTGATTTTTTGTGTACTGCATGACTTTTTGAAATAAAAATCTACATGTATTTCAAATGGACAAGGACTCACAAGTGGAATATTATAGAGTACGTGCATTTCACTCTGCATATTTAAAATATTTTTATCAAACAATTTCCTTGTGCTTCAGAGTAATTTTGTTGATAAAATTATTTGTAGATATAACACCATATCCTGTCATATTGTAAGGCAGTTTGGAATTTAAACTGTGTCTTGCATTATATAGAATGTCACTTAGCCTCTTGTAGAGTTCTATCTGATGATCGACTCTGTAAATTCCACAAACCAGTTGTATTCATTGTTTATTAAACCCGGCCATACAACCTGATTTAACGACTATGTCATACAACATATGTAATATATACACAAGAAAAATAGCAAACCCCTGTCCCCATAGCCACCTGAACAAACCTTTGTGCATTATCATTGACTCTTAGGGTATGCAAGAGAGGGACTGGCCGAACCAAACGCATGCTCTCCAGAATGAGGGGTGGCAAAATGGTCCTGAGAATTGAAGGGGTCCCTGCAAGAACAGAGAGTAAGTGACTTGTGATCAAAACCCAAATTCTCCTTTGAAATTCAAAGAACAAGGATAATTTAGGCTTTGATCCGAGGTCACTTACGTTATTCTTGCACAGACCCTTTCAATTGCATTATTTAACCAGATCTCAAAATCTCAATTTTCTCCTGTCCATGTCTCAGCCTCACATTTTTAGAGTCTATGGTACAGGGTGAAGTCTTAAGGCTCTATTTTGTACTGTAGTATTCCAAAGTCTCGATTTTACACCCCTAGAATGTCATACTATTGTCAAAATGTGACTCGTTGAACATAAACCAATTACTGAAGGTGCTCTAATGGTGTTTGCATGCCTTTGGCTTCCAGGAATCATTGATGCTGATTTTATATATCGTCCTAATAACATTTGGCAGTACTGTATACACCCTCAAAGTTGTACCTTTTTGGGGAGTACAAACCTGTTTTGTGTGGTTTAATACCTACATCCTGAGTGTAATCAGGCCTAATCTTGTACAATTTAATAATATCCCTGGCATATTTCAGAATCGTGGTGGCAATGATCATAGATATTTTCCACAAATAAAATGATTTGTACGAACTTTGTAAGGCCAAACAAAGTTTATTATGTCTTAAAGACCATACACAATGATGTTGGGATCCCTGTGTGCGTCCAGTTTGAAGTAAACAATAGGTTTTTGAATCAATAATTTACAACTTTGGGCGCTGGGAATCACTTCTTTAAAACGAGTGTACCACAAACTACTCGATTTGTTTACGTTTTGTCGACTGCATGAATAACCAAACTTCAAATGCAAATTACAAAAATGGGTCATCGATGAAAAAAAGTGGGTTTTTGATATGTTATAAGTAAAGGCCTTAAAAGTATTTTGAGCACATCAAAACCCTTATGTCTGCAAACCTGACCTTAAGTCTGGGTAAAATGCAAGGCGATGTCGAATTTCCAAGAACCGATATGTCCGTGAAGATGGCTACGTTTACCGTCTTTGATTTTAAAAACTGCAAATCTCTTGGAACCTGGAGTACTTCAGACAGGTAGATAAGTTAATAACCTTTCCCTGGTTTGACTCTCTTCGTGAAAAGAGCTTAAATTATTGGGTTTATATCTCCATGAAGTTGAAGTTTAGAGACGCCGTCTTCGTCCGCCATTTTGTTTTCGAATTTTCATGATCCTAATGCGCATGCGTGCGGTTTTTGAGCCGTGTCGTTACGGTCACGGTACGGAATCGAAGACATTGTATTCAACCAATCACAGCGCGCAAAAACATCGCTCAACCAATCAGAATGCTTGGATACGGCACGGTCACGGCACGGTACCGTCACTGCACGGCACGAACCGTACCGTAACTACTTCCCACTCATACGAAAACGACTCTATTGGAGAAGGTATCAATAACATAAAAAATAGTACCTCAATTAAAGAACATAATTCAATCGGTAAGGGAGCATGCTTGAACGTTAAATCAATCCGTTTGGAAGAAGTATAATATATGGGAGAAATCGTTTTTGCTGAGTTCAGAATCTTTTCCAATGTCATTTTTTGAAGAAAGCCAAGAAATCTGGAGATGTTAAAAATTGTGAAGTTACAGTCAGGTAACACAATAGTATGAAGTACTATCATATGACCCGTACGGCCCTGCTCGCGCGCTCTTAATAAAAGCTTCGGAAAAAGTCACGTGATGGGGACCGAACGGCTTTGCTCGAGCGGGCCGAAAAAAAACATCCGGCTCTACTCGATGTTTACATCGCTTGTGCGCGCTATATTTATTTGTTTTACATGGTTTTTCATCCCATTTTGTAAACAAACAACGGTGGGTCATATGATAAAATGCTTATTGACTGAGTTAGGACGGGCCGCACGTTAAAATATTTGGATCTACAGCATGATGTAGAAAACTATCGCGCGTGCTATGTGCAGATTTATAACATGCGGGGACTGATCAGAAGACGAGAGAAGTGTTAAGAGAAGCACGACGCGTCATGGTGTTTTCTGTAATAAGCAGATCTCAGTAATTTAGTAGGTTCGAAATTGGATCTTCTGGAATATGTTTGTACGTCACTGCTGCTGGCGGGAATTTCGAGCAAGACAGAGTTCGATATGGTGGCGCCCATGCTCTCGTCGTATTCATGTCGAACGTGATGTTTTATCGTGTGTTTGGCACATCGCTTTGTCCACAAAAGCGATGGTACGTTCTTACGACTTCTTTGTGCGGCTACAAGTTCAGATTGTTCTCAGCGAACAAGGTTTTCACGCATTTTACTGGCGAAATCGCGAAAGTTCAAATGAGTGAAGTTACATATCAAACACGAGTGCGAGGATTTCATTAGGGGTTCCAAACACCGAGAAACTGATGAAAGCACGTGCGAGGCCGTAGGCCGAGTGCTTTTATCGTTTCTCGGTGTTTGGAACCCCTGATGAAACCCTCGCACTCGTGTTTGATATAGCTTCTCAAATTCATCAGTAATTTATTGATTTCGAAGTTTACTAGGCAAAATATTATATTCAATCAACATAATTAAGAGATCGATAATATAAAACTTTCGAAAATACTGATGTTTACCAGCGAATTAGCTCGTAGTGTAATGGTAAGTAACAGGGATTAGTAAGTTGGGGGTTCGGGGTTCGAAACTCAGTGTACATGTAAAGTTTATCAAAAAAAAAACACCTCAAAAGTGAAGTTTAGAAAACGAGAGGTCGTGTTGTATTGGTGGATATAGATACGAGGCGAAGACGAGTATATACCCGATACAAAACGGCATCGAGTTTTCTAAACGACTTCTAAAACCCAGCATTCATTTAAACTGATATTTAATAATTTCCGATGGAAAAGGTTAAAGAAAATCACAAATTTGTAGGTAAGAGATGTCTGTGACACTGCGATCATGCGCACTGAACACCACAAATCGTCCCACATTTGAAAGAGGTATTGTAGGTGTCAGTAGGAACCTAGTAATATTACATTCCAAAATTGCCTATGTGAAGGTCAGTGATGCGATACTAAAACTGAGACCTTTGCATACAGGCCTGTGTTTCAGGTAGTCAGTTCTAAAACTGATTAATGAAACGTGAGTGTTCTATCACTTTTAGTTATAACACTCATGTTTATGCATGAGTGTTATAAATGAAAGTGATAGAACACTCATGTTTTATTAATCAGTTATATAGCTAATACCTGGCAGGTCTGTAAGAGGGTATAAAGGTCCATGTACCTGACCAAATGGTCAGCTCCCATTGGTCTAATAGCTCATGAATTATGAATGAGTTTTAGAAATGATGATAAATTACAATAAACCGCTTCTTTACTTTCAAATACAATAAACCATATGTGGCTGACACCTTAGATCCACCACAGCATTCATTGAATAACGACCACCAGTCTAGTTTCAAGTGCTTTATTAGTATAATTCACAAGGGACATAACATCATGTACATGTAGGTTCTTAATAGTTTTGACATTTGGGCAATGATTTTATATACCACCGCTCTAAATCGTTCTGAACGCCGTACAGGATTCAATACACCCTCGTGTTTATGGGCGTCTTGATAACTAATCCACCTGGTGGGCTTTTCTTGACTTGGTGGTTGGGTGTGTGGAACTTCAAGCGTGGTTGGACTAGATTGAGTGTTTGGTGTGCTGAATAAGGTAGTTGGTTGTCCCTCTTCTGAACTAGAACGGGCTTTTAATGGGGTGATTGAAAATATCCCTGACGTTCAAAATAATTGGCCATGGATTTCATGACTTCAGACTCTCCAGTGGGCCGTGATATTGCTGTGGGGGCCTGGGCTGAACTTTGATCGCTGGGTAGAACGTTTATTCGGAGTCTACACCCGTCTGGGATGCTTGGTTTCAGATGTACGAAAAGATCTCCGTAAGTCATTCGACAGCCGCTTCATACTTTTGAAGAAACTGTTCCGTCTTTCCTGGGTATATCGGTTTTCCCAATGTCGTTATTTGTAGTTTATCTCTTGCGTTTTTAAACAGGACTAGGTACGCGGCATTCAGACTTAAAGTACACATGATTTTCCCTTGAAAGTACAAGTTTTGCAAGAGGAAGACGACACTGAGGTTTCGATGATGCGATCCTTTGGTAAATAAAGTCAGGATTCTTTTGTCGTGGGACGTCTCGGTCATTTGATCGTCAATCACAATATAGTTGTTGATTTTGGAGTCAAAGTACCAATCCTCGTCGAGGTCGGAAGGTATCCCTTTGACACATTCAATTCCGGGTATAGTCTGCTGCATTTGATCATAGGCAGGTTGCCACTGTGAATAACTCCACACAATCCGTTGTGGTGGGGGCTGGATGACTTGAGCTGCTTGTTGGAGCAAGTTCTGTACCCAAATCGTTTTTCCAGATCCGGTCATCCCCGCCACAATGGCAATGAAGGGATGCAATAGCTGAAATCTGCTACATGCAATGATCGGTTTCAGTCTTTTCCATATGAGGGGTGGTTTGAAAAAGTTGGTGACTTAGTTTCTTTCATTGTTTAAACCAGAAAGTACGTTCTGAACGAACCACTCATTTTGTGAACTCCACTTAAATGAGATGACAAATTTTGGACTGATTTGTGACATAAAGGACATGTGAAGCGAGCCATATCGAGTCTAGTCAATAGTGAGGTAAATTATTTTGGTGGGTGCTATTTATACCGCTACACATAACTCCTCCCACATGAATAGATATCTGCTATCTGGCTATTGATAGGCTATCTGGCTATTGATAGGCTATCAGACTATTGATAGGCTATCAGACTATTGATAGGCTATCAGACTATTGATAGGCTATCAGACTATTGATAGGCTATCAGACTATTGATAGGCTATCAGATATTGGCTATCAGATTATTGATAGGCTATCAGACTATTGATAGGCTATCAGACTATTGATAGGCTATCAGACTATTGATAGGCTATCAGACTATTGATAGGCTATCAGACTATTGATAGGCTATCAGACTATTGATAGGCTATCAGACTATTGATAGGCTATCAGATTATTGATAGGCTATCAGACTATTGATAGGCTATCAGATTATTGATAGGCTATCAGACTTTTGATAGGCTATCAGACTATCGATAGGCTATCAGACTATTGATAGGCTATCAGACTATTGTGTTTCAAGAATTGTGTTACAATAATTACTTGTCGGTAGTTAATTACAAGAACAGTACTAAAAGACAGCCACACTTAGGTTATATCAATATATGACGTGACTCCGATTACACAGTATATCCTATTACATATTGTAAATAATAATATCTCCCCTTCTTTGAGGTATGTGGTTATCCAGTTTGAATACACAAGAACAAAACAAATTATAATACATATGCGTCTCTAGTGTTCACAGTCTAGCTGCTATAGGCATTGAGGTATGGTGGTGATCTCTTAGTGCATTGTGGTCTTGAGATCTGTGTGTTCTCTGGACATAACGTCGCAGTTTTCTCACCCGATGCACTGGGCTGTGCGGGTCCCGATGATGGCATCAGAATGTGACCTTCTGTCTCTGCATGGCATTCCGGCTACGTCGGCAGTTGCCATGGTTACGAGGTTATCCGACGTTTTTTTTAGACGAGAACGGTTCCTCCTGTACTCGTCCCCCTCGGGTGTCTCAACCACGTAGGATCTTTCGTCCAGTCTTGAGGTCACCGTGGCCTTCTTCCATCTTTTCTCACCAAGTGTAAAGGGTTTCATCCTCACTGTGTCTCCCTCATCCAGTGTAGGCAAATCTCTAGTGTTGCGATTGAAGTGGGTTGACTGTTGCTGTTTTCGTCTGTTCAAATATTTCACTGTCTCCGGGTAGACAACTCGTGGCTGTAGCAAAACACTGGTAGTAGGTAGTAACGTCGTTGTCCTTCTGTTCATCAGACGCTGTGTCGGGCTAGACTCCATCCCTTAGGTTGGAGTGTTACGGTATTCCAGAATCGCAAGGTAAGGCTCCGTTCCAGCATCTAAAGCTTTTCTCAGGATCCTCTTCGCGGTTTTCGCAGCCGACTCTGCTTTCCCGTGTGCCTTGCTGTTTCCGGGACTGCTCGTCCTGTGCTCGAAGCCCCAGGCCTTTGAGAAACTTGCAAATTCATCTGACTTGAACTCGGGTCCATTGTCACTGATGACTCTGTCAGGACACCCATACCGTGCGAAGTGGTTCTTCAGCTTCAGAATTACATTACTTGCTGTTGTGCTATGTAGGCGGTCAACTTCCCAGAAATTGCTGAAGTAATCCTCAGTGACCAAATAATCTCTGCTGTCGAGGGTGAAGAGGTCCACACCAATCTGTTCCCAAGGGCGTGTGCATGTCGCATGTGGCATCAGGGTTTCTCGCTGTGGGCTGGTCTCGTACGTCCTGCATATTTCGCATGCAGCGATCATCGTATCTCATCTCAGCCGACA
The DNA here is from genome assembly GCA_033675265.1 of Actinostola sp. cb2023. Taxonomy (NCBI): domain Eukaryota; kingdom Metazoa; phylum Cnidaria; class Anthozoa; order Actiniaria; family Actinostolidae; genus Actinostola; species Actinostola sp. cb2023. Next base: position 1,238,935 of record JAUJYZ010000938.1, on the reverse strand, counting down.
TTCCGGGCCAAAAGAGCAACTCTCTAGCACGCCTGAGACAGGACTCAGCGCCTAGATGTGACGAGTAGATTATCTGCTTCATGTCCTTGCGTAGAACGTGTGGAATTACGACTCGCTGACCCTTGAATATCACACCATCTTGCACCACCAGCTCGTCTGTTATGCTAAAGAACTGGGTGATCTGTGTTGGTAAGTCTTTTCTTTCTAGCGGCCATCCCTGTAGTACGACATCTTTCAACATTTGCAAGATTTCATCTCCACTCGTCGCTGTGCGAATCTCTTTGAGTCTGTCACTCGATATTGGAAGATAACTTGTCATGTTTATGTTCTCAAATTCCGCCCCCGATGGGTGGTCTGTGGTGGAAAGAAAAGCACGAGATAGGGTATCAGCCAGGTGCATGTTCTTTCCGCGTTCATAGCACACTTCAAACTTATACCTCTGCAACCTCATCATCATACCTTGTAGGCGACGTGGAGCACATGCAAGGGGTTTCTTTAGAATGGCCTCTAGGGGCTTGTGGTCACTTTGAACCTTCACATGCCGTCCAAAGGTGTATTGATTGAACTTTTCAAGGAAGAATACGATTGCTAACATCTCCTTCTCAATTTGAGCGTATATCTGCTCAGTCTCGGTAAGTGTACGGCTTATGTAGGCAATCGGCTTGCCATGTTGGAGTAGAGCTGCTCCCAGCCCCTTTCGGCTTGCATCACATTGTATCATGAAATCACTGTCAGGATCATAATAACTGAGGACGGGTGCTCTGGTCACTAACCGCTTCACCTCCTCAGCGAACGCTTTCTCTTGATCTTCACCCCACACCCAGTCGACGTCTTTGTGTGTCAGTCTTCGAATAGGCTCCATCCATTCTGTCTGCCAGCTTAGGTAGAAACTTTGCTAAATAATTTACAAAGCCGTTCAGCCTGTGGACTGCCTCTACGTCGGTAGGTCTTGGCATATCTTGTACCGCTTTCACTTTTTCTGGGTCGATTTTCAAACCTTTGTCTGTGAAGACGTGTCCCATGTATGTGACTTCCGTCAAGCGTAACTTAATCTTATCTTTATTCAGGGCAACTCCCTGCTCCTTGCACCTTGTTAGCTTTATGTTGTGATCTTCGTTGGCCCTTGATCCGTGGCTCCCACGCCGTATACTAGGATATCGTCCGTAATATCTAGTGCTCCATCTAGCCGATCTAACACTTGACTTGATCTACACGCTTTTGGAATATTTCACAGGCTACTGTAACACCAAATGGTAAACGGCGCCATCGATATCTTCCGTGTGGGGTCGAGAACGTAGTCAGCAAGCTTGACTCCCAGGGCTCCCAGTGATAACAGTGTCCTTCGGGATACTGAAGGGATTACCCTGGGATTAAATAAAGGTTATTACTCATAAGGAGTCAGAGCCAAGTTCTAATGGTCACAATGGGGTAGTACGGTTGCTTATGATCGAATTACTATATGTCAACAATGTCTTTCCGTAACAATCATGTAACACCAAACTACTGAGCTGGGAATCAGCTTATACCGATTAATCAGCCCGTAACAATCATATAACACCAAAATAACACCAAACTGCATTTCTACTGAGCTGGGAATCAGTTTATACTGATAAATCAGCCTAACAATCATGTCAGTATAAACACTGTCAAACTGCATCTCTACTGTCGATCCTTGTAGACTTATGTATACAATGTCATAAATATAATACGGCCGAAATTTACAATTTTCCTTTTATTAAGTTTTTATGGCCGGCCGAATAAAATTGACTCTTTAGAGTCATTGTTTGTATATATCTACCACATTCAATAAACAATCAATCCCTTTGCATTGTCGCCTTATTTACTTAGGGATGGTATCGTATTAAGTTGTGGTGTCAAAGGAATCTAATAAATGCGGGAAAATTTCCTGCATTTTTCTGGTAACTAAGGCGTTGTGGCTCGTTATGACTCGTCCAGTACACAATGCCAATATCCTGATCTGAAGTCAACAGTCGAGAATATTTTCGCTTTGGACAACTCAGGAAGGATATCATCTAGGACTGGTAGTTGATATCGCTCTCTCTTTAAAGCTGCATTCAACGGTTTAGGGTCAATACAAACCCTGAGCGCTCCAGACTTTTTGGTTGCCACGACGACGCTGCTCACCCATGGTCTTGGTTTTTCGACTTTGGCGACTACTCCAAGTTCCTCCATTTTGTCAAGCCCTTGTTTGAATTTCTCCTTGAGTGCTTTGGGAATCCTTCTCGTAGGGGTAATAGTAGGTGTGGCATTTTCGTCGACTTCTAGATGAACTTTGCCAGGAAAACTACCAAGTTGGCTCTCGAACACCTCTGGATAATTTTGTACAATCCCCTCTACTGTTAACAATTGGTTGACATTTGAACCGTCACGCTGTGGGGTCACCGACTCAAAGTTCTCTTTGTTGATTATTATCACGTGCATCTGCTGAGCTGCTTTAACACCTAACAGTGGGGTCAAGAATGTGTGGTGGAGACAAACGATTACCTGTACCTTAACTCTTTCTATGTTTACCTATTGTCAATGGTGGTTGGTCTACATGGAGTGAATGGAGTGGATGTGGTTCAGGAATGTGTGGTGGAGACAAACGATTACCTGTACCTTAACTCTTTCTATGTTAACCTATAGTCAATGATGGTTGGTCTACATGGAGTGAATGGAGTGGATGTGGTTCAGGAATGTGTGGTGGAGACAAACGATTACCCGTACCTTAACTCTTTCTATGTTTACCTATAGTCAATGGTGGTTGGTACATGGAGTGAATGGAGTGGATGTGGTTCAGGAATGCGTGGTGGAGACAAACGATTACCTGTACCTTAACTCTTTCTATGTTTACCTATAGTCAATGGTGGTTGGTCTACATGGAGTGAATGGAGTGGATGTGGTTCAGGAATGTGTGGTGGAGACAAACGATTACCTGTACCTTAACTCTTTCTATGTTAACCTATAGTCAATGGTGGTTGGTCTACATGGAGTGAATGGAGTGGATGTGGTTCAGGAATGTGTGGTGGAGACAAACGATTACCTGTACCTTAACTCTTTCTATGTTTACCTATAGTCAATGGTGGTTGGTCTACATGGAGTGAATGGAGTGAATTTGTAACTCTTTCTATGTTAACCTATAGTCAGTGGTAGTTGGTCTACATGGAGTGAATGGAGTGCCGGATGTGGTTCAGGAATGTATGGTGGAGACAAACGATTATCTGTACCTTAACTCTTTCTATGTTAACCTATAGTCAATGGTGGTTGGTCTACATGGAGTGAATGGAGTGGATGTGGTTCAGGAATGTGTGGTGGAGACAAACGATTACCTGTACCTTAACTCTTTCTATGTTTACCTATTGTCAATGGTGGTTGGTCTACTTGGAGTGAATGGAGTGGATGTGGTTCAGGAATGTGTGGTGGAGACAAACGATTACCTGTACCTTAACTCTTTCTATGTTAACTTATAGTCAATGGTGGTTGGTCTACATGGAGTGAATGGAGTGGATGTGGTTCAGGAATGTGTGGTGGAGACAAACGATTACCTGTACCTTAACTCTTTCTATGTTAACCTATAGTCAATGGTGGTTGGTCTACATGGAGTGAATGGAGTGGATGTGGTTCAGGAATGTGTGGTGGAGACAAACGATTACCTGTACCTTAACTCTTTCTATGTTAACTTATAGTCAATGGTGGTTGGTCTACATGGAGTGAATGGAGTGGATGTGGTTCAGGAATGTGTGGTGGGGACAAACGAGTACGAACACGAGCCTGTACAAACCCGGAGCCTACTGATGGAGGTAAAAAGTGCAAGAGAAACGACGGCGGCATTGGTGTTTTTGAGAGCCAGAATCAGCATTGTTCAGGTTAGTAATTAGCAAATAACGTCAACTCCTCCGTGCGATTCGTTTCGATTGTTTCGCAAAACATTGTCGGTTAAACCACTCAATAATGCGACAAGACCCAAAGGGAGCATGGAAAATATTGTTTGAAAGAATTACATAGCAGTTTTTGTCACGACGATGGTGACTTATATTTCTTGCATGGCAATGAAGTTAGTATAAATCTATATCTTCTTTGTGCAGAAAATCAGAAAACAAACGAACAGTCTAAATTACCCATACCGGCCACCTTTCGGTCTTGCATGCTCGCGTAGGCCTAGAGCCCTTGTTGAAAATACAGCACGGAAGTTTCATAACTGAAAACACTGACAATTCGCTCTTCGAGTTGTTATCAGATTGATTCTTCAAATAATTAATTAGTGAGGTTAAGGTTGTTTTCTTGTGTTTCTCTTTCATTTTCATAAATTAAGTTGACGGAGGCTGGGGATCGTGGAGTAGCTGGTCAGACTGCGATAAATTTTGTGGAGGTTCAACAGTAAAGAGAGCTAGAAAATGTGACAACCCCTCACCTGTTTATGGTGGAAAACCCTGCACGGGTTCAGGCAGCGAGACCAAACAGGACTGTACTGAACCCTGTGAAGGTAGGTTTACAGTGATAATTTTTGTGTCATTCTAATAAGATGTACTACATGTGACACCCCTACTTCTGGTAATGGTGGAAAACCCTGCACGGGTTCAGACAGGACTGTACTGAACCATGTGAAGGTAGGTTTATGTGAGAGTTATCGGCCTGAAGCGAGGGTGATATATTCACTGAGGGCGTAGCCCGAGGTGAATATACCACATAACCATGAGCTGAAGGCCGATAAATGACTTATTTTTTACATTGGCGAGGTTTTCAAATAACAATTGTAACTAATGACAATAAAGAGTGCCTCGTTGATTGCCAACAGTACGTGAATTACGTTTTGCTGAAATTTCAAAACTGACATTGAATGCGTTTTGGCATTGTAATTTTGCTTTTCAATGGTACGCAGGAGGGAGGGGGCGTCTCTACGCAAACGGCGATACAGTGTTGTTGCATGGTGTGACGTCACGATTATTTTCAAAATTGTTCCCGACTTTCAGACGGCGAGAACAAGGATAAAATCTTCAAAATATTCTTATTACGATCAACAATGGATTTGGTTTGAACGTGTTTGAACAGAAGAGTTATCTTACGATTGGATTTCGGTATAACTTTGCCAGGATTTGCCGATCAGCAAGTTGTTTTCGGGGCTTGAGCATATTTCGATAATCAAAATGGAGTGAAGATTTCAGCAAACGTGGAAGATGCAAACTAATATTGTGGGGAGCTGAAATAACATATCTCGAACCCACCATAGGAGGTTTAATAGGGAAGGGTTCAAACTTTATCCACGTGGATTTTTGTGATCGTTGCTTCGCTGGAACTCCATGTCTATCCTTTTGAACTTCAAAGTTGATATTTTGGTCAACGATCTGTACGTACGGGCCAACGCGTGTTAATTATTCAATTATTATTGAACATTACAATACACATCATTTCATGCAAATATATTTAACAATTATTCCACGAAATCGAGTCGTACATGAGCTGATAGCTAGCCAACGAGGCTCCTGCCGAAAGACTTCGAAAACATGCTAAAGGATTGAGACAAGTTCAAAGCCGAAATTCTTGAAATATTGGACAAGAGAGGAAACCATCGAGGTTGTTTTGACGAGTTCAGTTTGGCCGGTGGAGTTTGGTTTTCGCCTGCTGAATGACTTTCAACGTGGATATTCTTTTACTATTACCAGGCAGTTCTAGACTTATCTGGTTCTTTTTCTCATAATTTGGTACACATCCTACAGTTGTATAGTCATCGGAATGATATTTGTTTCGCGTGACGGTTGGGTTTTCAATATATTTGTTTGTTATTTCTTTGTCAAAATATCGGTCAACAAATTTAATTTTTTTCGTCCCGAAAACCATGTAAAAAGCAATTTTATTTTTTATTTTATTTTTTATTTTCAAGATTCGCCCATAAGGCAGGTGTTGTACAATAGGACACGAAGTCCCCTTTAAAATACATTACACCACGTCCCACCCAATAAGAAGGTTACCCAGTATACCCGACCCCTGATGAATTCCCAATATGAAAAAATATATGGAAAATTAATATATATGAATATAAATTCACTTAAGGTGAGAAATAAGCTATATATAAACTAACATATACAAACAGACATGACATTAATGCGTCGACACTTAGGACAAACTATCTTATAGGTACGGACATTATCAGGGTCAATTTTCATTGCCACAAAGCATTTTAGTTTTATATGTACTCAGTTAGTAGTTTATTCGGATCTACTTTTATTAAGAATCTATAACCCCATTTACACGGTAACCTTTTCTGGCACGGCACTCTTAAATTTGGGCACGCGTACTTATCAATTTTGGTACGGCACCCCAATTTTTTGTCGTGTAAACATATTATTTTCGGCACCCGTGCCTAAATTATTTGGGCACGCGGTCCTAGTACGTTTTAAGCGGGCACAGATCTTCGGCCAGTGGTATTCTCTACTGCGTAGTCGCACAAGTGCACTTCTTCTATCAAGATGGCGTCGTCTTCTACGTCTTCTACTAGTACTGCGTCTGAAATGCAGTCGGGAATTTCGTATGCCACGGGCAAAGAAGCCAAAACTAGAGGCAAATTGTGGTCTGAAGATACGACACGGGTTTTAATTCAAGTGTGGGGAGAAGAGAAAATTCAGGAAGCCCTAAACAAATGCAAATGTTCTAGACAAAACGTAACTTTTTTCAAAATGTTGCTTCGATTTTTCATCAAGAAATGATAGTAAAGCCCCATTTGTGGTCGTGATTTTAAAATACTGTCCGCCATTTTGAAAATAAAATCCCCATGAAATACCGCTGACAGTTGTACAAAGGACACTCATTTTCAGGAGCGCTCAAAACGATAAGGGCCGTCTGCAGAATAGTCGTGTAAACGAAACCGGACGTACCAAAAACGGATAAGAACGCGTGCCCAAATTTAAGAGTGCCGTGCCAGAAAAGGTTACCGTGTAAATGGGGCTTATATCACTGCACGAAATATTGGATTTACGAAAAATTTGCAGTGGTGCAAATATGAAGTGAATTTAGGGATCTATATTCGCACCACATTTGCACATGTAAGTTATGCAAAGATGGTGTTTGCACATGTTGCAAATATATGCAAACGTAAAGTAAATATTAACTAACACCACATATTTGCACCATATTTTCCTTGGTAGCCGAATATGGTGTTTGATACAGTTTTGCCTCATTTAAACGCTAGTAGTGAATGTGTTATACATTTACTACCAGGCAAATATGGTGAAAATGTGTTTATCACTTATTTTAGATTTTCCGTCCTTTACGTCAACAAAGCTTGTGATAGATCCTGAAAGCTTTTCAGCTAGATATTTATCATGCTTGTTCCTCTCGGTTAAGCTTGGGTTGAGATCAGAGCAGAATGGAGACACACACTGACACCGATAAGTTGCTCATTGCAATAAATGACGTTCATTGCGCACCATCGAATGGCTTGCTGTGATGGACGAGAAATACGTTTTAATTTAGGCGCCGACCGCCATGTTGTTTACAGTTCGTTCGATCGTGGTGCCAACGTCTCTGTTCTTGTAAGGAGGTTTTGGACTCTAAAGGGTGATTTAGACGGCACGACTTTTGCCTACGTCTGTCGCACACAACTTGCTCGCGCTTACTTACGGCACGAATCGTTTCGTGTAAATCAGCCTACGACTTGCTCACGACTGTCGCACACAACACGAAAAAAGTTGTAGGGATTTTGAATCATGTTTCAAAACCCTGCGACAGTCGTAGCCAAATAAGGTAAAAATATGGCGTAAATGGCGTATCTTGAAACAATTTTGCCGAAGGGGGGTAGCGCAGGGAAGTTATTTGACTTTAAAATGGAGGACAAAGCAAAGAAAGTCAAACAAGAATGGATAGATGAAGATATAGAAAAACTTATAACCTTGTGGGGCGAGGAAGAAGTATTATACAGATGCCGCCACAAAGATTATTTCAAAAAGGATAGTCGAGCGTCAGCTCTCGAGCGTATTGTCATATCGTTCAACAAACCAGGTATTAAAAGTCTCATAAATGGGGTCTTTCTGCACGTACCGCAAACCTATTGTTCTGTGTTAGCTTCGTTCTATTGAATAACTTGGAGTCTTTTGTTGTTTCTATTGAATTACGTACAATGTGACCGGTACCTGCAGAAGGAACCCATAAATGCAAGTTTTCGTCGTATATTCAGTGTTAATATCTGGTACAACTACAAATATATTACGTACTTAACTTGTGTCTATGATATAACTTAACTCACTGTTCATGTTCAGTGATTATATATAAAATACGTAAATCTGTTACTAATTTTAGATTGTCTTCCCACTACTTCCCAATTGAAAAAGGTAGACATAATAATATTAACCTAGAGATGAGAGGAAATGTCTCAAATGTAAAAACAATGAAATTGGTGATGAATTTCACTACTTTTGTAGTTGCTCACATTACAAATTACAACAAATTAGATCTGATTTTACTAATTTAATTTTAAATACAAACTCTTCATTTGATTTATTTAATAATAAAAGTCTTCATTACATAGTATCAATGAAGGACGAAAACATTATTAAAATAAGTAGTAACTGTAAATGCTCGATTTAGCTTTATAATTTTTTTTAGACCTCTAGAGGGGGGCGCTTATTCGAGGGGGGCGCTTATTCGAGGGAGGCGCTTATTGGAAGCAGGGCGCTTATTTATTTTCTCAGATGTTGAACTCAATGTTTTCTTTATTACCGGTATACGGTACTGTAACATACATATACAGTGAATACAAATAGTAAACATTACCGTGCGGTACTTGATAAATGCAAGTTTTATTTAATTAAATATGAAATTGATATAGTTACTACAGTTCACTCATATAACTATTATGATTTTTTTTGTAAAACATTATTGGAGCTTACTCATGTACACTATATTTGTACCAAAGTACCAATAAATAAACATTATTATTATTATTATTGTTTATAGGACTCACGATTGATGAAGTGCAAAAAACGATGTCTGGCTTGCGCACTTACTACGGCAAAGAGATTGGAAAAGAAAGGATGAGCAGGATAAGTGGAACTGGGACAAAGGATGTGTATACATCGAAATGGCCATTCTTTGTCTCACTTCATTTCCTGAGAGACAACATAACTCCAAGGAAAACATCTAGTAACATAGAGGAAACAATCATAATCGACAGCTCATTAGAGGAAACTAGCACGGCTACCGGTGATTCATTGGCCTTATCGATCACCGATGACAATCAGCAGGAAAATGCCCAATGTGTTTTTAAAACGAGCAATCCTCCATCAGCAAAGAAAAAGAAAACAGCAGCAGCAAACCTTGAGGATGAGCTCCTAGCCACATACCTGACTGAATTAAAGAAACCCCGTGAAAACCGTCCCACCGATGCAGATACCTCATTTGGTCAGTATATAATTACCCAGCTTCAAAAGATTCCAGAAGGTTATGCGAAAGAGATGCTGAAACTTGACATTCAACAACTTATTGTGAAGGTCATGCTGCCAGCACCAAGTGCTTTACGACAGCCTCTTTCAACTATCCAGTACTCAGATCTTCATATCGACGGAATGTAGCAATTTATTAGCATAATGAGAACATTTGGTAGTCTGAAAAAATAAAGTCAATTAAGTTTAAATTGAATTATCATTTTTGAATAAAGATTTCAACATGATTTATTATTGAACGAGTAATAATATTTTCACTACAACTTGACTCTAATTTGAATGTTTAATACTGGTAGTATTTGAAAATATTTTAATATTAAAATATACGTCATCATACATATTGTATATTACAATGCTTTTTGCATTGCTCAAATGATAATTAAGACTATATGTATTAAAATACTAGTTATCATGGTTTCGCATTCAGGTTCTCCCTTTTTATTTGCCATGCATCATTATAGCCTGTGAAGCATGCAGTGCTTCAGGGGAGAGGACTGGGGGGGGGGGGGGGGGGGGGGGGGGGGGGATAGTCGGTCATGCACTAGCCATATATGGATTCATGTACAGGGACTCTTAATTATTTTTCCAACAATAAATTATTGATGTTATGTTAGAGCTATCACATACACCTATTTCAAATAACGTTGTTGCGTTCAAAGCAACAAGCGTCAAGCCAAGACCGAAGTGAGTGCTGGTTTTGTGCTGACAATTATTTAAATCACAATTGTTTCTACAGGGACTAATTACAAAATGTGAACATTTCCACGTGCTTGTTTGCATATCACACTTCATTCCATAGAAAATAGGTCTGATTTGAATAATTTGACAACACAAAACCAGCATTCACTTCGGTCTTGGCTTGACGCTTAACTTGTTGCTTTGAATGTGACAATGTTAGTTGAAATAGGTGCATATATGTGTGTCACAAGATATATCACGTTCACACCACATAATATTAATATTATTGTACTATCTGTCTCAAGGTATTTAGTACAATGTACGAGGCCGGTGGTTTGAATTTTTCTGGCTGATTGAATAGCTTACATAGTTCAAACTTTAGCAATATCATTTTATAATTACTGACCCATTTAAATAAAACCATTATTATTTCCACTCTGCATTATTATCAACAAATGCCATGTCCAGAGCAAACTGTTTGGAAATCGAATTTGTCAGAAAAATGGTGAATAACTTTTTTGAAGGAGGGAAATCATTGCAAATGGTCAGTAATATTGCAGGAGCTTCCAGCTGCAATATTTAACAATTATTATTTGCCAAATGCGAAGTAATTATAGGTGAATATTCACCAAGACGAAGTTGACCATGCATAATCACTGAGGCGAATAATAGTTATCTATTAAATGTAATGGAAATACATGATAATATTTACAAAATTTAAACCAATGAGAAAAACAAAAAATAAATACATAATATTATTGACAATAATAAATCAAAAAGTCTCACAATAATTTTGCCTTTGCTTTAATTACTGGACATTTATAGGAGGATGTTCCACTGCCATGGTACTTGACCTCTGCCATTGAAATATTGGCATAGTTCATCTCTCATGGCCTCAGCCTTTCTTGGCTGTCTTCCTTTATGTGGATTTTGATAACTTGAGAATGGCTGGCTTTCCTTTATCTCTTGTCTCCATGAGCCTTCAACAACATTGCCATTTCTATTATCTGCGTCAATCGAACCTGAGGGGATGTACCTGTCTGCTGCTTTTGACCGAAGGAAGTTGTGAAGTGCTATTGATGCAAGCACAATACTCACTGCACTCTCTGGTTTGACACATAGAACTGACATGAATACTCTGAATCGGCTTGACAGTATGCCAAATACATTTTCACTTATTCTCCTCCCTCTTGATAGCCTGTAATTGAAGATGCGTTTTTCTTCTGTCAACTTCCTTTGGGAGTATGGCTTCATGATATTTTCTTCAAGAGGGAATGCATCATCTCCAGCAAGATAGTAGGAAATGGGATGATCACAGCTGTTTTCTTCAATCATTCCATCACATTGTGGTAGCAATGAAGGTTGTGGTAAACCTAGTGAACATATATGGCAATTAAAAAAAATATCATTATTTGAATTTCAAAAGAATACTTTGAAAAAATGATGTGCATTAATTTAAAAGAGTTTTATCCTTTTTGTGAGTATACTTGTAAGCCATATATATGTTGTAGTTCAAAATGATATTTGGTTCAATTTGGAATTGAACTGGTTTAATTTAAATTGAACCGGTTCAAGTTTAGGGTTAGTATTAGGGAAGACTTTATGTTAGGTATAGGTTTATTAATAATGTGCAATGCATTACTACCAACGAAATCTTGGATGGTCAAGTGGTTAAGAGAGGATATCAGTAAGAATCGAGATTCGCCGGTCAACTAAAAAAATCGAATTTAATTTTCTTTCGCCATATCATTCCTTTCGATGACCTCTTTTAGGGAAAAATACTAAAAAGTTCCAGCGATTTTTATTTTAGGAGAAATTTGCAGTTTTTAAAAACCCGCCTGATGACTGAAAATTTTCGGCTAAATTATAAGGCAAATTTGAACAGTCGGTGTGTGTTAATCTATATCACTACAACAACGACATTCGGCATACTTAATAAACGTTTCTTGGTCTTTTCTACTGTAGTATTTAGTTTTGTGTAACTTTTGTAGTTATTTTTCAAATTTGGATTTAAAAAGGTGTACTGAGCGCCATGAACGGAACGTTGAAATATAGGCAATATTTGAGGTACGAAAACGGATTCTGGTACCTAATTCTTTGAGGAAAACGCCATGCCCCGGAAAAGCTTCACCTTTGCTCTTTCAGTTTAGAAAGTTTCAACTTTGAGAATTCAATGTAGCATTTTTGAGAAATAAAACTATTATGCTTGGGAGTGCCAAAATTAGCATTAATTTCGGCCTTTCGCGGACATTTTTGTCGTGTGCAAGATAGTCGTATTTTGGCATTAAGTTTTGTGTTTTACAAAACTTAATGCCAAAATACGACTATCTTGCACTGTTAGTTGATCGCTGCCAACAGATAACAATCTTGGAGTTAATAGGAATGATTTTCAACAATATTTGAGCTATTTCAGTCACATTAAGCTCCTAAAATAGTGAAAATTAGCATATTCATTGGTCAAATAAACACTGTAGTGTTGGCCGTTTCCGAAAATTATGGTTCTTCACTTTGAAATGCTTAGAATTTGCTCCAAATAAGATTTACAAACAATTAAGCTGATTTATACTTAAAACTGGCGCTTATTCATGAAGAGTTTGGATATTTTGACTGGATGCTCCACTTTGTTGACAAGCCAATTATGTAACGCAATGTAACTGCTGCAAGTCACGCTACTGCCCTTCGAATACTTTTTTTGCGGCATGAAATAATAGTTTTAATCATAAAATATAAAACAAAACAGAATTCATACTTGCTTGAAAGGGTGGAATTTCGTATAAATGTCGTTTAGACAAAATTCGTAATTTTTTCTGTGAGATGCTATTATCTGATCGACAATCTATGCTAATTTTAACTTTTGCGAGAGTTATTTACGATTCATTGTTGAAAGGCATTCCTATTGACTCGAAGATTGTTTTCCATCAGCAGCAATCAACTGAAAGTGAAAGATAGTCGTGTTTTGGCATTACGTTTTGTGTTTGGACGACAAAAATGACCGCGATAGGTCGAAATTAATGCTAATTTTGGCAGTCCCAAGCATAATAGTTTTATTTCTCAAAAATGCTACATTGAATTCTCAAAGTTAAAACTTTCTAAACTGAAAGAGCAAAGGTGAAACTTTTCTGGGGCATGGCGTTTTCCTCAAATAATTAGGTATGAGATTCCGTTTTCGTACCTCAAACATTGCCTATATTTCAACGTTCGGTTCATGGCGCTCAGTACACCTTTTTAAAACCAAATTTGAAAAATAACTACAAAAGTTACACAAAAATAAATACTACAGTAGAAAAGAACAAGAAACGTTTATTAAGTATGCTGAATGTCGTTGTTGTGATGCTAGAGGTGAACACACACCGACTGTTCCAACTTGCCTTATAATTTAGCCGAAAATTTTCAGTCATCAGGCGGGTTTTTGAAAACTGCAAATTTCTTCTAAAATAAAAATCGCTGGAACTTTTTAGTATTTTTCCCTAAAAGAGGTCAGCGATAGGAATGATATGGCGAAAGAAAATTAAATTCGATTTTTTTTAGTTGACCGGCGAATCTCGATTCCGTACTGATATCCTTTCTTAAGGTCTTGGGATAGCAAGCCAAAGGTAAGAGGTTCAAGTACCAGTCAGGTAGGATAATTAGATATTAGTTGTAGATATAGACAGACAGACAGACAGACAGACAGACAGTTAGGTAGATGAGAGGGGAGACGAGAGAGAGAAGGGAGGGAGGTCAAAATTATTTAGTTCTTTTTGAGGACCCCCCCCCCCCCCCTAAAATACCAAATTAAACCAGTTCAATTTAAATTAAACCAGTTCAACCAGTTCAAACCAATTGAACCAAGGAATCATTTTAAACTACAACATATATACCAAAATATACTAAATAATAACAGTTACCTAAGCTACATATCACCTGCATTAACCATATTTACTCAATTAAGGTGCTCCGGGACTCTTTCAATTTTTAGTGTTTAATCAGATGTAGCACTTATTCAGGGAAGTGTTTATTTGAGGGCATTTTTTTAAATGTCAATTACTTACTATATCTGCTTAAATTAGCGTGGCATTATTGAATGAATAGCACTTAATTATGTGAGGGCATTATCTGCTATTTGCTCTCATGCACCCTAGTGCTGGGGTGCATGGCGCTTAATGGGGGGAGGGGAAAGGGTGGTGCTTAATTGGGGGTAGCCCTTAATCAGGTAAATATGGTATGCATTAATTAAGCTACTCATACAAGCTACATATCGCCATATTATGCCTTTGGTGTGTATTTTATAATAACTTTTTCAGAAAAGAAAATATCTACCTTGCACAAGAGCTTTCCAAAATGTAGTGTTCCTCAAGACACCACCGTCACTTATTCGCCCTTGGCAACCAACATCTGCAAAAATGAATTTATAGTCTGCATCTACAATGGCCATGAGGACCGTATACTATAATAACCCTTGTAGTTATAGAACTCTGAACCAGAGTGCCTGGGATGTAGCATTCGGATGTGTTTGCCATCAGCTGCTCCAATGCAATTGGGTAGCTGCCAACGATCTTCAAATAAGTGAGCAATTTCTAACCATTCTTTGGGTGAACTCGGGCATTTGAGGTGATCTTCTTTAAGAACTGCATAAATTGCACAACACACTTCTGGTATCATCAGTGAGAGAGCACACGCACTTATTCTAAAGTGATATTGAAGGCTAGAAAATGATTCCCCGGTTGCCAAAAATCTCAGCGTTACTGCCAGGCGTTCACCAGCTGATATGGGCTCTCTCATGATCATGTTCGTTGTTTTCTTCTCTATCAGGGGTGTTACTTTCAGCAGAAGTTCCTGTAACGAATCACATCTATTACAAGTCTTACAAGGTAGTTTAATAAATCAGTTTCCGCAACTGCATGATTTCACAGGCTTCCGTTTTAACCGGCCAAATGTGTACGTCAAATCAATGTTGGACCTTTGAATAAGGTATTTTAAAAACTCTTGAAGACAATCGATATCATTCAAATATAAAGCTAGACCAATTAGGAACTAGATGCAAAATTTAATCTTGTTGTAAATAAAAGGATTGATCGAGACGTAAATACTGCACTACTACTTGTCGACACAATTTTGAATAAGCTTACCTCAAATGTTGGCGTGTCCATACGTAAGTATCTACGGTAGTTTTCTTGGTCTTCCAGCATTAACTCTTGTAAAAGTAATCGATAGACACTTTTTCCACTTCTCCTTTTCAACCATTCCTTCTCTCTCACCGATCTGAACCGCTTATTTTTCTTTTTCCGCTTATTGATAATTGCAACAGCTATCATTGCGTAACAAGCTTTGTCCGCCATGATTGTTTGTGTTGCTATCCCCAGTCCCCCAAAACCCAAACCGAGCAAGTTGTACACGATTTTGTAGTGTCGTGAGCTAAAAGTTGTAGCTGTGTAAATGGTGCGTAAGTCATGTCGTAAGCTAGTTGTGTGCGGCAGACGTAGGCAAAAGTCGTGCCGTCTACATCGGCCTTAAAACCCCTTGAGATTGCTTGAATTTACAGACATATGTTCGTGGTGTTCTTATCAGCTGGATAGTGATTGGAAAAACTATAAAAGTGTAAGTATTTACAGTTAAATGCACTCCTTAGTGTCCACAAAAGAATATGAATATGAACTCGAACGGAATAGAGCTTCAAGAGTTATAGCCTAATGAGCACAGAGTTAGAACTGTTATAAACTCAAGAGTTATAGTCTAATAAGCACAGAGTTAGAACTGTTATAAACTCAAGAGCTATAACCTAATAAACACAGAGTTAGAACTGTTATAAACTCAAGAGTTATAGCCTAATAAACACAGAGTTAGAACTGTTATAAACTCAAGCGTTATAGCCTAATAAACACAGAGTTAGAACTGCGCCATTACGTCATTTATGTCAGCGGTCTCTCCCGACCTTGCAGGCGCTCTCGGCCGCCATGTTGTTTTCCTCTCCATGTGCTTACTTGAATACACCTCGTTTACGTTGTGAATTTACCAACCTTTGCCTAACTTACTGGCGTGGTGGCAGCGACGATCCGATCCTACGCTGACTAGTCGACAAACAGACAAGATTCCCTCGAATTTTCAAGCCGAAAAGCCGTCAAACGTGCTTCAAACCAGGCGAGATTATTCCAGTTCCACGTTACGACGCCGAAATACGTGCATCAACTTAGTGCAAAAGTAACACAGCACATAGCCAAAAGTTCACACAGTCGAAAACTCTACTGGACAGACGTATCTGAGGTAAGGAAAGCAAATCATGGCCAACATCAACCGTGCACCA
This sequence comes from Actinostola sp. cb2023, assembly GCA_033675265.1. Taxonomy (NCBI): domain Eukaryota; kingdom Metazoa; phylum Cnidaria; class Anthozoa; order Actiniaria; family Actinostolidae; genus Actinostola; species Actinostola sp. cb2023. The sequence continues at coordinate 1,222,546 of JAUJYZ010000938.1, read as the reverse complement.
AAACAATGGTGCTTATCTAAAGTCGAAACACTGAATTCGTACTAAAATTGGAAGCAAAACCTATTATACACCCTTTCACTCGATCAGAACTTCGCACCATTCCTAGTAGAAGATGCCTCCTGGGGAAAAAAGTCTAAAGCTGACCCCCTTAGAGGCTTCGTTAACGACGGCGAAGAAGTTCCCACCGCGAGGCGACGAGCCGCTCAGCAAAAAAGCACCTTGCTAGAGCTCATGCTAGGACAAATAGTGACTCTATACAAGAAGATGAAGAGTTGTCTCCCATAGTATAGAATTGTGTGGTCCTCACATGGTTAAGACTCATCCAACCAGAGCTACCTAAACTCGTGAAACAACGCTACGGGACCGAACTGAGGTCACGCACCCTGGCCTCGATCAAACCCGAAATTTCCCAAGCTCTCAGCTCTCTACTAGAGGAGATACGAGCTGCAGACGACACCAAAGTCTTACGAGCCGGAGCCACACCCTACACTCGTCGAACCCCACAACCTTACAAGCCAGTTGCTAGGACACCAGCCAGACCTAACCGACCCCTGAAGACGTGCCCTCCTTGCAAACATGCAGGTCGCGATAGCCATATATGTAACTTTCTTCCTGAACAGGATCGAAAGTATATTGTCAAAGCTAGACAGATCGCTTCCATCTTAGACGACGACCCAGACGAAACCACAGATGACTACTTTACAGTACCTGAGGTGAGCCCCAACCCACCCCAAGAACACTCGAGCCTACTCATACAAGTACGTCGGTCACCCTACTTAGACACTTTCTACCATCATCATCCCGTACGAGTAGTCGTTGACAGTGGCGCCACCGGTAACATGATCCGAATGTCTACAGTAAAATTGCTTGGTCTTGCAATATCTGCAAGCGCACAATCAGCCCACCAAGCCGACGGCAGCTCGCCTCTGCGAGTGATGGGTGAAACACGCTTTGAACTGAACCGGAACCATCACAAGTTTCTGTTTGAAAGCCTGGTCGTGGAAAATCTCGACGTGGAGGTTCTCGCTGGCACCCCTTTCATGGAGTGTAATGACATCGCCATCCGACCAGCCAAACGTGAAATAACCCTAAAAGACGGAACTACTGTCCTCTACGGTTCCCGCAACAACACGCCTATAGACAAACCTGTCTGCCGCGCCCTGGTGTTACGTGCCCCTGCCACTCCAACAACGATATGGCCCGGAAAGTATTTAGAGCTACAATTACCTGATGATGCTACCCCAGATGCAGAGTATACACTTGAACCACGACTAGACTCCCCTTGTGCCCGAGCAACCACAGCGTATGAACCATGGCCTCAACCCAACATAATTTCGAGCGTTGCAGGGAAAATCCGCCTACCAAACTTGTCTGGTCATCCCCAAACCCTGAAACGCAATGAGCATTTCGGCCAAGTTTTCCCAGTCTTCGAACCAAACAAGAACGAAGGATCTCCACCAATCACTCCGAAGACATCACCAGCCTCACTACACACCTCTGTTGGAAAGCGTTCAGACAAAGTGCAACTCGATCCTGACAATTTGCTTTCACATGATATCAAGTCAAAATTCAGGACACTGCTAGAGCAGTATGACTGTGTCTTTGACCCTGCCATCAAAGGATTCAATGGTTCAGCAGGCCCACTCAAGGCCAGAATCAACATGGGACCAGTTGAGCCTCCCTAAAGGAAAGGTCGCCTACCACAGTATTCCCGCAACAAACTTGTCGAGCTACAGCAAAAGTTTGATGACCTAGAAGCTACAGGCGTCTTCAGATACCCAGAAGGACGCGGGGGTTGACGTTGAGTACCTAAACCCTTCCTTCTTAGTAAGCAAGCGTAATGGCGGCTCTCGCCTTGTTACTGCATTCTCCGACGTCGGCCGGTACAGCAAGCCTTAGCCCTCCCTGATGCCCATCGTGGACACTACCCTACGTCTTATTGTGCAGTGGAACCATATCATCAAGTCAGACCTCACAAGTGCCTTCTATCAGATTCCACTTGCGCGAGAGTCCATGAAATATTGTGGTGTCGCAACCCCATTCAAGGGAATAAGAGTATACGCACGTGCAGCAATGGGGATGCCCGGCTCTGAAACGGCCCTTGAAGAACTCATGTGTCGCGTACTTGGAGAACTCAAAGAGGCGTCGTCGATAAGATCGCTGATGACCTCTATTGCGGCGATAGCAACCCCACTGAGCTCCTAGAAAATTGGGGCATGGTCCTCAAAGCCATACACAGGTGCGATCTCCGTTTGTCTGCATCTAAAACTGTCATCAACCCGAAGTCAACGACCATACTGGGGTGGAGATGGACCCAAGGAACACTCCAGGCCTGCCCACACCGAATTGCCGCACTCTCTACGTGCAGCCCACCAAACTGCGTCACCGGAATGAGATCATTCATCGGAGCCTACAAAGTCTTAGCCTGCGTTATACCTAGATGCGCCTTGGTACTTGCTCCTCTTGAAGATGCCATTGCTGGTCGTCAATCCTCAGACCCCGCAAACTGGACTGACGAATTAAGCAAGGACTTTACTACTGCACAAACCTTCCTCTCCTCTAACCGCACCATCACGCTACCTAAACCAAACGACCAACTCTGGATCGTCACTGACGGCGCAGTCCGCAAACCCGGAATATTAGAGCTACCCTCAGGTTTCTTTAGCGCCAAACTGCGTGACCGCCAAGTATCTTGGTTGCCATGCGAAGTGGAGGCCGTAGCCATAGCAATAGCAACCAAACATTTCAGCCCTTACATAATCCAGTCCAGGCACAAAGCGTCCATCCTCACAGACATCAAGCCATTCGTCCAAGCCTTTGAAAAATTATGCCGTGGCGAATTCTCTGCGAGCCCACGCGTTTCATCCTTTCTGTCTACTGTCAGCCGATCCCAAGCCACCGTCCAACATGTTGCATGCGCAGCCATATTGCCATCCGACTTTGCGAGCCGCAACGCCCCAGACTGCAATGACATGTCCTGTCAAGTTTGCAGCTTTATCAAACAAACCGAAGACTTAGTGATAAGACACTTATCAGTAGAAGACGTCCTTAAGGGAACATCTAAACTCCCCTTCACAAGCAGAGCTTCCTGGCAATCCATACAGGCTGAGTGTGCCGACCTTCGTCGCACACACGCTCACCTGACACAAGGGACTCGACCTTCGAAGAAGCTAACAAACATCAAAGACATAAAAAGGTACTTGAATGTAGCTACCATCGCTAGTGATGGCTTACTTATCGTCCAAGGTAATGAGCCTCTGTCTCTCCCAAGGCAACGCATCGTTGTTCACCGTGATATTTTGAGGACCATTTCTAAGCCAAGGACATTATCAGCCGATATACCTGTAAGCCAGGGGCTTATTTATTTTATAACCCTTCGATAAATTTTCTACGTCGACTTCAATGTTAAAGAAACCGAAGCAAAATGACGGATGAAGAAAACAAGTTTCATCGAGTTCAAATATTCGTTCCGTTTGAGATCTTTTCATGTGTAAACTTCTAAAAAAGTATTCGAAAATAAAAGATTGATCGTTTTTGAAGCTTTTTGAGTGGTTTTCTTTATATTTTGGGTTTTATTTGAGTGACTTTTTGGGCGCCGATATTGACGTTTGTTCGTAGTTTAAGGATCGAAAAATTATAAAAATACCTCAAATACCTGTCGTATCGACGTTAAAATCCCCCAAAAGGGAAAAAGTACACCACATGTATGTTGTACAAGCTAATTTATCTATTAAAAATACATTACAGTCTTCAAAAAGTTCAGATAATTTCATTTTTCTCCAAAGTGGGGGATATCATCTCAAAACTGTGGGATATTACCTGATCCGTCCATTGAAATTGTACCACGTGACCCGTTTTAACCAATGAGCGCGCGCGAAGATTTATCGATGGGTTATAAGAGCTGATAGACTAGTAGTAGCGAATAACCAATCAGCGAACCAATAATTTGGAATATTCAACACAAATTATACTTCATGCAATTAGATTTATCAACATTCAATACGACGTATTTTTGAACACAAGATACTCCACCACAAAATTATAAGCTTACAGAGGCAGACAGAAGTAATAAAGTAGCCGGGAAATAAGCGCGAAGACGGAGTTTGTGTGGCACTTTGCTTATTGTGCTCACTCAAAAGAATTGACATGGGGTTTGGGACGGTAACAAAAGCTAAAAATCTAAACACAGACTAAAACTTAAACACAGACTATTGGTCTATAAAACGTCCTTTTTTGGTTGAAAAATAGCTTTTTTTGGATTTGAAAAAGCGACTTTTTGAGGAACAAACTTTCGTTCCGCTTCAAAATGGCGGAATCCCGCGAACAGAGGATCGAAAAGAAAATTAAAATACAGACAAGGCAGAAAGATTACCACACAAATAAAATGACACAGAGCTGTTAGTTAAGATACAGATGACACACACTTACTGTTAAAATGTTCTCATAAAGGTGCTTATTCCTTTTTTCTTCGTGTTTTCGCTATCTGGTCAAACACGTTTTACTGCAGAAAGTCAGTGAATCGACGTCGGGTCCCGCGGTTGCTATGTGACGTCACAAACTACAACAACACTGTACTAGATCGCGCAGCCGAAAACAATAGAGATGCCCCCTCCCTCCTGATGGTACGTGCACGATGAATAGGAAAGCAATGGCGAGAAGAAACGTAGTCACTTTTTTAACACGGTATCAGGTTCGGCTATCATCCAATGGCAATCGACTGCAATGAAACATATGATAACATATGATAATACTACCGGTATACAGACTCAAAACATGATATAATTTAATGTTATGTAAAGTCAGTTAAGTAGACACAAGGGAGTTGGTTGTCCCTGCTCGTTAAGCGTAGGTATGAGTTCTTTGATAAATAAAGACTCTACTCTTGTAGCATTAGTTGAAGTGTTCAGCAAGTACGTAATAGTTTCACTGGAATTTGAAAACATTGAATGCGCAATGTCTTGCAATCTTGTAGCTTTTGTTTTATTCCGTCATTCTTGTCCAAAATGTCGAGTGATTCGGACAACATTTTTATTACACAAAATAGTTTTAAAGGCAAAATAGAGCAGTCTTTCGAACTTGAGAAAATATTAATATCTGAGGAAGAAAAACAACCTGACAATGATGTGCCCGGCCCGACCAGTTGTTCGAATATTTGTTCGCGGATCGATGAGGGAGCTGATAACGTTTCTTCTCGTAAAATAGCCGTGGTCAACGACGAAGAGGTCAAAAAGAGGAACGAAGGTAGAATCACGCTTTATAACATAGATACGATATAACGCGCGCTCTGATTGGCTGGTTATCTATGAACAAGAAATGGATATACCATAGAGATTGTTCATGCTGACGTCAAATCACGGCGAAAAAAATGTTTCACAAGTTTTTGTCAAATGAAAAGCTAAAGCTATGATGGAAACTTTTGAAGACTGTGATTTTCCCAGGTTTGATTTTAATTATGACTTAGAAGCTACAGCCAGTACAGAATCAAGTACAACAACCCGGTTTGCCAATCTATCGGAAACAGAGTTACAAAAAATCCTTCTGGATAAGCAATCAGAGAGGACGAAAAAAAACACGAACTAGTTCAAAGGTAAAGTTTTCATTCAAGTACTTTCTCAATTTAAAATTAAATTAACATTTATGGCATTTTAAACGAATGGTCAATGCAGTCTACATTTAAATATAAATTTTATCTACAATTACAGTTGCAGTGACAAAAAGTAAACAAAACTATAAGTTTACAATTTCAGTCAATCGTAAAACAAGCAGTACATCGATACTAAATATAAATTATTACCTTTCTTATTCTCACGTTAGCCTGGTGTAAAGAAAAGACAATAAAGACGTCCTTAGAGGAAATGACCATTGGCCAAATAGACGCCAACTTGAGACGATTTTACGCGGAGGCGAGGAAGAAGGACGGCGAAATGTACGGAAATAAAGCCCTTCTAGGTTTCCGTCATGATATTGAGAGGTATCTCAATCAGCCTCCTCACTGCAAAAACTTGAAGATGTCCTGTGATCCCAGGTTCAAGAGGTCAAACGAAATGCTAGACGCACAGCTTGTCCATAGAAAACGAAGCGGCAAAGAAAATTATGTTCACAAACCAACGATCGAGGACGAAGATATTTTGAAGTTGAAATCGTCCGAGGCCCTTTCCCTCACGAATCCTCAATCTCTGCTGCGAAATGCCTGGTTCCATGTCCTCCTGTGCTTTTGTAGGAGAGGTCGAGAGGGCCAGCGACAACTCACAACATCAAGCTTCAAACTGGAAGTTGATGCAGCTGGACGAAACTTCATAACAATGGCGCATGATGAAGTATCTAAGAACCACCCCGGGCGATTTTATATTTTACGCCCACTTCAAGATGGCGGATATTTTCGAGATGGCCTGGAATCTACTAATATGAGCAGCTCAACTTCCGGTGAATCGTCTTCGTATTTTCTTCGAGTTCACAAACCGGGGGTTTGAAGGACACCAACAGCACTGAAAAAAATGCCAGAATATACGAAACAAACCATCCAAATGACGGATATCGAGCTCTTAGGGTCTACCTTTCCAAGTTGAACCCGAAATGTACTGCATTTTTCCAATATCGGCTACGCCTCGAGCAACTCTTACGCTACCATCGTGCTCTCCCAACTATCCGCGTGCTTCCAGAACTGGATATATGCACGCTAAGCATTGGCCATTCCTTAAAAATACAAGGAATAATGCATACTGGGCTGTTAGAACTTGGGATGACTGGGCGAAAGAAAGAAGCCGTTTGCCAATTGACCCAACAGACAGTTTTGTGGTTGCCCCAGCATGTGTACATTTTGTCTGCGCATGCGTTTGGATTCAGATTTCAAAGTACCTATTTGCATAATCGATACTTCAGCTTTTGTCATTCATGTGCCAACGATGTGCCAACCAGAGATCGATTGGCTGTTGAAACAAAACGTGTGAGAAGTCTTTGTGGAAATGGTTGGCACATTTACATCACAATGTTAATGTTTGTAAACATGAAGTATCGCTATTGTTTTGCCAAGTGCACTACTGTGGAAGATTTAGTGAGCGATCTACGTCTCTAGAATGAAGTTTTAGAAAATCATTGAAAGGAAATCAATAGTCCGCCTACTTTTGTGGTGCTGTGGATATTTTTTTCCGTATAATATAACAAAATTCGCCAAAACAAGGCAACATTCCTACGGAGAAGTCGGGTGAATGAGTGATACTTGGACACTCAAATCCACCGCAAAGCAAGAGGGATAATTTTTCAACTCCAACAAACAAGACCTTACGAAACTAGCATGAGTGAAGCAATAAATCACGGAAGAAAATTGCTGGGGGGTGAGCTACTAAGAGAGGTTTTCTTATAATTTAGTTTGACACGTCACCAATTCAGATAAACGATTCGCAAACACAATGCTGAATAAAAACTCAATGTGAATCAAACTTATATCAAACGGTTTACAGCTGATTCTAAGAAGTCCAAAAAAAATAAAGAATTAAGCTATCCTTTAGAATAAACTTCAACACATAGAGTGTTTGTAATATGGTATACACCAGCGATGAAAATCAGTCAAAATCATAACAAATAGAGTGTACTGATACCATAGTACCAAAATAATACGATCTCACATCGAGGGACAATTTTTCAGCTTAAAATAAGTTCTCGAATGCAAAGAATAAGCTTAGAAGAAGTCAATTTGTGCTATTGTCGGCTGGGGGGCTAGTTAATAAGTATTGTACTTTAGGTAGGAATGTTAGGAAAACACGTGCAAAAATGATAAATAGCCAACTGAACCGAGCAAAATACTTTGAGAATACTTGAATGTAGATAACTCAAATTCACAGAATGTAACCTTCAATGTGTCGGTACTAACGTTCACTGTGAAGTATCTCTTGAAATCATCTTCGATGAGAATAAACCCAAAGGACAATGTAGCTAGTTTTAGGATAACTCCTTGTTTTGGCGGGTTTTGTTCCTTGATATTTTATCATCTACGACAAAAATTATCTACAGCAAAACAAAAGTAGGCAGACTATTGATTTCCTTTCAAATATTTTCTTGAACATCATTCTAGAGACGAAGATCGCTCTCTAAATATCCCACCGCAGTGCAATTTGCAATGAAAATGGCGGCAAATCACTTTCAAATCTGAATTCTAACGCATGCGCAGACAAAATGTATACATGTTGGTTGCCCCGCAAAGCGAACTACTTAAAACGCTGTGTGACTATGAACTTTGTTTCTGGTTGAGCAAGTTTGTGTACGAAGTCAGGAAGACCGATAAAACAGAGTATCCACCCAATTCACTCCAGCAGATGTGCTCAGGTTTGCAACGACATTTGAAGATATTTGAAAGCATTCAATTTAAATTGTTTCAAGATTCGTTGGATTTCGAAATGAAAACACTGACGGCCAAAGTGGCGAGGAGCAGCGACGCCTTACGCTTAATCAGTTTAAAGGAAGTGAGCCAAACGAACGAAACAAGCTACAGTATACATCTTTTGGTGAAAAGAATTATGCTGGTTGTCTTAAACACCGAGAAGTACGACCCAAGACCGTAGAACATATTGATAATCCAACAAATCCAAGCAAATGTTTAGTTCGACTATTTCAGAAATATCAGAGCAAGTGTAAAATAGAAAAGCCTGACTGTCCTTTGTCTTTAAGCCCAAAACGAAAAGTTAGACCCGAAGACGATGTGTGGTATACCACGGCACCAGCTGGAAAGAATACTTTTAGAAAGACAGTCAGTGAGTTGTGTCAGAAGGCAGGAATCAAAGGCTACAAAACAAATAATTCGCTAAGAGCCACAACGTGTACCCTTGGTTTGGAGAAAGGAGTACCAGAGAAACCTATCATGGATCGCACTGGACACCGCAGCGTGAAATCGTTACATTCCTACCAACGAGTAAGTGAAATAAAAAAACAAATTGTATCGGATGTGTTGCAAGGAGCTAAAAGAGAGGAAACTGAAGTAAGTAAGTAATATTTTCTTCTTAGCTTTTTTATCAGTATTCGCGTATTTGTTATACATGCAGTCTTATCTTAGAATAGTTTCTGTATTTTTATTATATATTACTTATATATCTATTTATATTTTTAGTATTTTTCATTATTATACATTATTATTATTGTTATTTATAACTATTGATTAGGGCTCCTATTGATAACAGTGTATTATATACACTGAAAGGACAATCCTGTTTAAATAAAGGTTTATTCATTCATATATGTACGTGAGTGTAAGAAATCTAAGAAGCTTTGTGGAGAAAATGAGACTGTAAATTTCAATAATTGCTCTTTCACAATCAATGTTTCCAAGTAATTTAAGTTTGACTGACTTGTTATGAAATGACTAAATACAGTCAACTCTCCGCTAACGGACACTCTCGTAAGCGGACAGCTCTACTTACGGACACCTTTTCAAATCCCCGTTTTACCACCCAGTCAAACTCTGTATTTACACATTCCCGTAAGCGGACACTCTCGTAAGCGGACGCGGACACTTTTGAAAATGAAAATTGGATTTTTCTTTTGTTTACGCTCTCTCGTAAGCGGACACACCATATAATAATGGACTTTCGGCAATGGAATTTGTCTTTAATTTGCAATAAATCAACAAAAATATGACCTTTTACAGAGCAACAGAACAGTGGGGATCGGTTTTGTCAAATCTTCATTTGTCCGCGGGGAAGCAAGGTGTACGGTTCAGTTGCTATTTTTCTCTACCGATTAAAACGTAATTAACTCTCCCGTAAGCGGACATCCACCCTATTTTTCTTTGGTGTCCGCTTACGGAAATAGTTATCATAAGCGGACAGCTCTACTAACGGACACTTTTTTCAATTCCCGAGGGTGTCCGCTTACGAGAGAGTTGACTGTATTGCATAGTTTAAGCATTTTCTTTTCATGTAACAAATACGAAGTAATTACCGACATTTTTGCTTCTAGAGTTAATCCAATCAATAGAATAAAGTATTTTGTATTTGTACGCACTTCTCATTATTATTTATCATAGTTGAACATTTTATTATCTGTTAAGAACGGTTGTGATTTTTCACAAAGAAGTAAAAGGGTTAACGAACAACGAGTGGCTAATTTTAATGCAAGGTTGATATAATAATATGCAAGGGGAATATGCTATATTCCCATTGCATTAAAATTAGCCACGGATAAGAACAAAGAAAACCGAGCCAATGTGAAAATAAAGTGAGAATGTGTTTGTGTCAATCTAATAAGCTGTACTGTATGACAACCCACTCGTGGTAATGGTGGAAAACTCTGCACGGGTTCAGACAGCGAGACCAAACAGGACTGTACTGAAGCATGTGAAAGTAGGTTTTTATAGTGACAATGTATTTGTGTCAATCTAGCTAATAAGCTGTACTGTATATGGCAACTCACTCCTGGTAATAGTGGAAAACCCTGCATAGGTTCATACAGCGAGACCAAACAGGACTTGTGCTGAACCAGTCGACGGACATCTTTAATTAATTCACCTTCGAGAATCGGTTACCTCCGATAAGCGGACACATTTGGTTGGTCCGAAAGATATCCGATTACGTCTTGATGTTATTGTTTTAGATTGGCCCATCGATGGAGGCTGGGGCGAGTGGGGTATGTGGAGCGCATGCGCAAAGACGTGTGGTGGAAGTACTGTGACGCGCAAGAGAACGTGTACCAATCCCGCTCCTCTGAGAGGAGGTTCTCCTTGTGAAGGAGATGACACAGAGACTGCTACAGACTGTACCACCCATTGCCCAAGTATGTCATTCAATTACAACCGTCAATATCATAGTCATCACCATTTGCACATCGAATAATCAACGTTCTCTTCCTCGTCCTCGCGTAATCATTTATGTTTCTGTAACGTCAGTAATATTACTTGGTTGTAGTTGATGGGGGTTGGAGTGACTGGGGGCCATGGGGTGACTGCAGTACGACATGCGGCCCAGGACAACAAACACGCAACCACAACTGCACCAAACCTGCACCGGCTTATGGCGGTAAAATCTGTGTTGGAGAATCTAAAGCAGTACAAAAGTGTAAACTCGTAGATTGCCCAAGTAAGTCGCTAATGGAAATACTCCTATGTATATATCAAGTGAACTCTTAGATTGAATTACTATGAATTACCCATGCAAGTCCGTCTGAACATTGAAAATTGGTCCAAATGCAGAAAGAGAAACAAATCAAATCCATTATTTCCGGAACTGATAACCGATGCTCTCTCAGTTGCTTAGCTAGTCCGGACTAGATGCAGTCCGTGGGTAATTAAGATGGAGAGGAGGCCTCGTAGCACTCATGAAACAGAGATTTAGGGAAAGTTGAAGGGCTATAAATTACCATTCACCAACCTATATTTTGTACATGTACTGACATTGAGTAATCCTAATCCTGTAGATGCAGTCAATGGTAAGTGGGGTAAATGGGGACCGTGGACGACGTGTAGCGAGCTGCAATTCTGTGATCTCGGCGAGAAAACACGCACGCGTAAATGTGACAGTCCTTCACCATCCAAGGGCGGCGACCTGTGTCCAGGTTTGGACACCGAGGATGAAATATGTCCCAAGGAGAAATGCAAACGTAAGAACATTCAATTCGTCACTATGATTTCCCAAACGTTGTTCATCATTCCGTTTCTCCTAGCTAAATGGGTGCACCATCTCATCGCGTTCTCTGTTCCTTCTTTCTTTAATCTAGTTCTATGGTTTGGCATTAGCAACAATAGTTGCCTAAGGTATTGAACAGAAGAAATTCATTTTCTTGATTAATTTGTATTTTGCAGCTGTTAACGGAGACTCAATTGAAGTCAAACCGATGTCGTTTATCGCCGAGTCTTGTAAGGCTAAAACTGCTTATTTCGCTGGACCAAAAGGAACTAAAGCTAAAGAAATTCCCGATACTATTTTCAACAAGCATTTAGCAGGAATCTCTAATGTCATCAAAACAAGTTACTTCAGTAAGACTACAGAGAAACAAGATGGTGTGGAGATCACCAAGTTTTGCTTTCAACCTGGTTCAGCTTTGGCCATTCAAAAGTTAGACAAAGTCTTCCCAGGATACAACGAGTCCCCGTCCTTGCCTGACTTTACTAAGCCTGCTTCAACAGAAAGCACCGTTGGACTATCAGTATCGCTTAAGGCTGATAACTCCTTGTTTGCAGGTTAGTCCAGCTAGTCCTCGAATGTTTGCCATGTTTTATGTGAAACCCTAATACCGAATAATCTTCACTTCTAGTTGAATTCAGCCTCGGAGACTCGGCCAAGTATTCTCCCATGAAAAACATTGAGTTGAAAGACGCCAGGTTTGTGTTTCGAGAAAAGCCTGGTCAAAAAGGAATCGTTGCTTTTGGACAACACAAAGTGGTGGGGAATGTATTCGATGTCGAGGTCACATCTGGTCCCCAGCTCAATGGACAAAGTGACGGCAAGACAAATCTAGGTAAGAATGAATGTTTTTCTAAAGCTCTTTATCTCCCCCCCCCCCCCCCCCCTTGTGTTGATCACTTGCAACTCACTGTGCTGGAAAAGACTCTTAAGCTTCTGAATACCCCAAAGTATTCCCACTGTATTGCCACGATACATCCTCTGCCTTTGCATCATATCTTTCCTTTAAAGTTACAGCATGCAGAAGACTCATTCCTACTTTGCGTGGTGCTGGATTCTTTGTAAAACGTTCTGTGTGCAGGGAAGGGGTTGTGGTCTGTGGGTTCTTTTTCGATATATATATATCCACCTGGAATTAGCCTGACCCAGGATGAAGGCGAGGGAACTGAGAACTGTTTACTCAAACAATAGATAACGCTGTTCTTCGCGAAAATCCTTCTTGAGTAAATAAGTATATGCTAACTGTTATCTCATCAATCCAAGCATTTGATAGTGTTTGATAGGTACCTATTCAACAATTTGACTTGTGATTTCCAGGCGAACTCATTCGTGAGTTTGCAGCCCCTATAGATGTCTATGCCGGCGTCACTCAAGGAAAGTTAGCACAAACATTGAGGGATGTCTTTATTAAACATCTCGCTATCCTTGGCGTTTCCAAAGTACCTGTCACTGGTCTTACAGAAGCTGCAACTGTCCATGGAGTAGAGTCGTTACGTCGCATATCTGGCACCGTAGCAACGGACGACAACAACAATTTGTTCTACGTTGAAATGATTGCTAAAGGACCATTCCTGGCTGTTGGACTTACGGCTGATAAATTCAGTTTAAAAAACACTTTGGATAAACTGCTCTCAAAGTTGAAAAAGAAACCTTCGTTTTATGAATTTTTCGGGCAAATGGTCGACTCATCGGTAAGATAATGATCATACACTATAAATTAAAATTAAAATTAAAATACCATTATACAAACTAGAATCAGCCTGATTTGGTATTGATGCTTTTCATACGACCATGTTTCACAGGTCGGTATTGCATATTCTCCATTGCATTTTGCAATCGACGCACAGAAAACATTTCAGAGGGAACCCCTGAAGAGTGGCTTTTCAGAATTCATAAGAAATGGAGTGTTCTTTGCCATCAAGGCTAGTCTTCCCCAAGTATGTCAGGACAAGACTTGTAAGGTGGTAAAAGCTGTGGTCGGCAAAGAAGGTGTGTTGTTGTTCACGGGGAATATCCGTGACGATGGGATCGACTTCATAGCTGCGGTGTTGAACAGGAAGATCAACGACAGATTCAGGTTTTCAAAGATAGAATTCTACATCAAGGTAACACTATCTGTGTTTTAATAAGGTACGATTTACCTGATTATTGTGTGAAAAACTGTTTGCTTATTCTGTTCAATTTTATAAAATCAAATAATGAGGAAGTTGTTGAACGATTGAATGGAAGAAAGGGAAAGTGAGTAAACATAGGTTAGTGAATGGATGAATCGATTAATCAACTAATAACCATAATAAGTATAAGTATAAGTGAGTAAATGAATATCAAAAATGAATGAATGAATAATGAATGAACAGAAAATTAAATAAACAAAAGGTGATTGAACGAATGAATATAAATTTAAATTTAAATGAATAAAGATGAACGACTACAAATGAATGAATGAATAAATAAATATATGAACGCGTGTACGAATGAACGAATGCATGAAAGAATAAATTAATGGATAAATGTAGCTATAGATTACATGACATATCAATGATCGGCGTTACTATAATACACCTGCTGTAATTTATTTTTTTCCAGATTGCCTATTTACCACCCAAAATCACTTTCGTCCTTAATTTGGAGCTTGCAGTCGCTGTAAAAGGAGATGTTTATGTCCATAACATCCTGCAACCCAAACAAGAAATGATATTTAATGTTCTAGTAGATGTATCAAGTATGGCAGAGCTTGGTGTAACACTCGTTGCAAATGGCGTGTGGAAGAAGGCATTTGGAATTTCCTTCTTAACTCTTGCCAACGTTTACGTCAAGTAAATTCTTTTTTGCTTAAATATAGTGGAACTTCCCATAAGAGGTGTCCGCCTACGGAAGGTGTCCGCTTATGGGAGGTGTTCGATTATGGGAGGTGTCCGCTTATGGGAGGTGTCCACTTATGGGAGGTGTCCGCCTACGGAAGGTGTTCGCTTATGGGAGGTGTTCGATTATGGGAGGTGTCCGCTTATGGGAGGTGTCCACTTATGGGAGGTGTCCGCCTACGGAAGGTGTTCGCTTATGGGAGGTGTTCGCTTATGGGAGGTGTCCGCTTATGGGAGGTGTCCACTTATGGAAGGTGTTCGCTTATTGGAGGTGTCCGCTTATGGGGAGTGTCTGCTTAAGTTATGCGAGATGTCTGCATATGGGAAGTATCCGCTTATGGGATAGTCTCCTACGCAGCCGTCTTTAGTTCCGTCACGCAACGCTCTCGGCCCACATTGACGGCTGCTTAAACCCGAACAACATTCCTTTCCCTTTGTTATCACCCAAGCAATTAGGCGGTTGACATAGTTTGAAATAAGCCAATCACAGGTCAGAAATATACGTCGCTACTCAACACAGCACGCCAACGTTCGTACGTGAGCCACACTTCCGGCGAGCCGTACACAATTTCAGTTGAATAATAAGAATTGAATACTCTTCCTTCTCAATCTTTAAACGTTTCTCCTCTGTCTGTACATTGCTCGTGCAGACTGCAATCCTAGGCCTGTCAGGTACTTTACTTGGTCTTTCATGAAGCCATAAATCAGCGGGGATTCAACAACAATATGACCAGACTTTTCTAAACACTCGGCGTGTATCGATCAAACACAAACGGAATAACTTGATAGATCAGGGATTTCCCAATGTCTGTCGGTAGATTTATGAACATATATTTCTCTCTTAATAGGATTGTCTGAATTGCCTACGGCTTTAGTGATGATTTAGACCAGAAATTCTAAAAACTTTGAGGAGATTAGTTCTTTGATCACTGATGATCGCTCGAAAGAATCAATAAAAGACAAGCTGTGATTGGTCAAAAGATTTTGGCGCGAATGACTTCTGATTATGAAAGCCACACTGTGATTGGTTAAACCCGGGAAAGGAATGTTGTTCGGGTTTTTAAGCAGCCGTCAATGTGGGCCGAGAGCGTTGCGTGACGGAACTAAAGACGGCTGCGTAGGAGACTACTTATGGGACTGAAGTGTTCGCTTATGGGAAGTGTCCGTGTCACGACGCGCGTATACGTCAATTTTAATGATATGCAGATATTTTAATAGTATGCAGAGGTCAACGAAGTCGTTTGTTTACGAAGAGAATCGCACTAGTAAATTTCAATGTTGTGTTTTGAAAGTGTTTTTCGATCAAGCTTTCGCAGAATGCTTCCAAGTTATTCGAAATATATAACCTTTACAGCATGTGACCTAAATATTTCATGAAATAAGTACTTATTATAGCGACTTCTGGTGAAGGACAGGCGATAAATAGCAGACTGATTTCCCGAGGTAACACATTCACATCGCTGAAAAGCAAGTCTGTATCACTAAAGACTACTATATAGGGTACTTGTGTTTCCTTTAATTGTTAGAGTGCGCGCTCTACAAAAGAACTGTACAAGATAATGTAAAAGTATGAAGGTCAAAATCGCGAATGTTGTCAGTTCGATTTGCCGTTGTATCACTACTTCTAAACCTTGCAGATATAAAAACTCATACGATATTTATGTGGCACGGTTGTTTGCAATAGCTTTTAGTTCATTCTATAAATGAACTCGGACATATTTACGAATTTTCCAAATAAAAATCCCTGGATTTATGAATTTTTCAATACGATCTGATACGGTGCAGTCGTCAGGGTATTTTGCCAGACTAACACTCTAACGCCTTTACGTCTGACTGACGCCATTATTATTGTTCATGCAGAGTTTTACTCAAACGCCGATACCACGTTATACAAATTATTAAAAAATAATAAATGTTTTTTAGGCAAAACCTGGACCCTGGATCGCCGCACATATACATATCATGTAATTGTTGGGAGTACCTCCCCCCCCTCCCCCCCCCCCCCGGATTGGTTCTCGCCGATTTTTAGCGATCCGCGTAAGAACGAAAGCACGAACGGCTATGGAACTTTAGGAATGTCTTATGCAAAGAAATCGTAAAGGGATTAAGTTATTAAAATCCAGCGATCTCATTGGTTAAAGTCTTTGAAACTCCGATTTTTCTACGATATACTTCGTTTCCATACACGAAACTCCGTATATGGAAGTAGTAATCGTTCTCCGATTGTTTCATTGGCTTCGGGAACAATTCGTATGTGAGCGTCACGAAATTCTGACTCTCGTCTCGAATTTCAAGTCATCGATGTCGTGTCAACAAGTTGAGGCCATTGAATAAGCCAATGTAAAGGAATCTGAAAAGCCGAAATCAAACGCAAAAAAGTAACTTACAAGATAAGGAAAGTTAGAGTGAATGTAGATGAGGTATTCCAATCGAATGGAATGCCCTTTTCCGCGCTCTGTTGCTGTTCGCGACACGACGAATGGAAGCATGGCGCGGTGAACGCCGATCAACTTCGCTTGTGTTCACGTGAAGAATCACGGCTGTTTCTATCAGACGAGGATGCAATCTGGTCTACGAGAATTGAACATTGAAAGCTGTGGCGAGATCGCACAGCTAGGTAGCCCAAGCTATGTGGATAATGTCAATAAAATCAATAAAATAATAAAATGAAAATAAAATCCTCTATAAAGTCTTGTGTATCTTATTCAATTATTCCTTTATTGTCTGTGAAGATTTAAAGCGATTTGGACGAGGATTGAGCGAGTTATAGTCATTTTAAAATTAGCCCTTTTCTGACAAATAATTATTATAATTATTATTGGGCTACCTGTGGAGATCGCTGAACCGTTCAATTTACAAAGCGAATGACTCTCTTCGACGCCTCACAAGAATCAATATTTCATCTAACACCCAGTTCAGTGTTCTTACCATTGCATGTCTTTGTTCTTATCCTTCCCACAGGAGGAGATTATTACTATGATGACTTGGACATCGTTGCGGATGATGAACTATTTTCGATTTGTTTTGAGATTTTACAAGTTTTAGGACATTGAAAGTGTATTTTGTTATTGTTTTGTTTTTGGCGCTCCGGCGGACTTTACTCCCGCCAAATTTCATCCAATAGCATTGAGGTGAATGGGACATATCTGTCAACGACAATGAGATAAATAACAGAGACTCCCAAACAGAACGCATTGTAACATAAAATGTTTAGTTCCTCACATACGATTTTGTTCGAAATGTACCATGTGAATGTTTATGATAAATGTGACAAATTGTATGAGTTTCAGCTGTGTAATCGTACTATCAACGAAGTAAAGTTACATATACTGTTTGAATTTCGCGCTAACGAGGAGTTCTCCAATGAGATCGTTCATTATAATTGGATAGACACATTTACGACCGCACCTCTTTAACGTCCTCCATAGCCGCGGGTCTATTGTTTTCGCTTTAGTTCTTACGCGGATCGCTAAAAATAAAAAGCGTATAAAATTGGACATCAAACCACAGGCAGCCCAACCATTCCTTTTGAGGCTACTAAATAATTCAATAAAATGATATTTGCGTCTTTTTATGGGTTTCCTGTGGTTTCCATATTATATTGGGGTCCATGTGCATAGAAATGTATAATGCTGGGATCCCTGTGTACTTCCTGCGGGACACGCCCGCAACAATGTGTATATTGAAACAAGGTATGAAACTCGGTCACGTGACAAATATGTTTTTGCCCCTAATCTTTGTCAATATGACGTGATAATTCATTTTTTCTTCGAATAACTAAACTTTACCGTATTATCTAAACACTCCGTAAGTTTCAGTCGTCTAACTTCACCGTACGCTGAGAAAATTTAATTTTGACATTTTGCGTCTCATGGACCGATGTGCGGTGCATGCAGCTGGTGCACTTTACCGTGAAACATTCGGGATTTTACCTTCGAGAGGACATCGGCAAGCGCTCGTCAAATCTGAATTATGCTCTTTTTGGCAAGTTTCAATATTAATATGGTCACTACACATAAGTCAAAACATCTACAATATACTTTAATTGTTTTCTGTTTTGATTTTTATAAAGTATTTGTTTTGTGTTTTGATTTTTATCGATTAAAATGCTTTACAATTGAGGCAATGTGTTTTATTAATGCTGAATAGTCTCAATATTTAGTATTGCACAACACATTTTTGCTATCAGTACTTGTAAACAAAATGTCAAACAACGTATTTATTTCAACAATCAGTTAAAATAAGTTTACTAGCTTTTTACACACTGTTTTGCCGTTCTTTCTGTGTAATTTATTCACTACATGTATATTGATCAGTAATACCATGGATAATATGAAATTAAATAAATATTATGCATGTCACCACAATCGACAAGCGGAGTTCGTATACAATTTGTAAGCACTCGGAAGCGATACTTACATTCTTAGGAATACCGTATTTAATTACTCTGTGTTTCTCTCAGTTGGTAGCTAGTGTTTGCTAAATGAGTTGTATTATTTCAATGACAATAATGAAGAACTGTTAATATTTTAGGCATGCAGCCGCTTCATGGGTCCTTCATATTAAAGTCGTCTATCTAAAAATCGGCGCCATTCATGTCTCCTTCGAGTTCGTCTATATTTTTGCTTCAGATGGTTTTTAATATGCTGTCAGGTTGGCGTTCCCTTGTGTTTTGAAGAACAACTGTAAGAAAGTACAAAATTATGTCAAACACTTTCTAGATGAAATACGGTTCATTGTTGAAGTGTATTTCGATCACTGACAAATACACAAGTCATAGCTCAGTCATAATTTATGAAAAATAATTTGCTGAGGAATATCAAGCAGCCCTTCTGCCCTCGGTATAGGCAAGTCCTTTTATTAGAGAACATTTAGAGCAAATACTACGTAAAAACCTTGACAAAACTACTTTTAGTTGAGCTTTACTATTCAACAAAACTTTCCGGCGTGTGTTGAGTCCAACAATCATGAATCAACCAGCAAATTCTCCACCATTCAAAATGAAAAAAGACCACTTTAAAATCGTCCAATTTCTTCTAAAGTTACTTAAAGTTGACGTGAATTGTGAACTTCTAAACTTACCATGGATAAGGAATAGAATCCAAACGTTTCAACCGAAAAAAACAGTTTTTGATAACATGAACTTCTCTTCGACGTCCTGCCATTTTGAAAAACTTCAGCTACTTTACCCTGGGTACCCCCCACGGGCATGTAGTGTACGGCGGCTTCGGAAAGTAAAATCCGAATGTTTCACGGAAAAGTGCACATGCACCGCACATTAGGCCATGATACGCCATCAGTTTCACACCTTGTTTCAATATACACATTGCTGCGGGCGCGTCCCGCAGGATTCACACAGGGAACCCAACATAGGACATTACTCAACACAGGGAACCCATCATGATACGTATTGCGCGCGCGCGCGTTCTACCACATGAAACCCATCAAAAAGACGCAAATATCATTTTATTGAATTATTTTATAGTAGCCTCAAAAGGAATGATTGGGCTGCCTGTGATCAAACCAAACATAACTACAATCTTCGACAAAAGTACTTGGGACACCCTGTTAAAAATTGATTGTTTTGATGTCATGTACACATAGTGCCTTTGTGTAACCTTATTTAACCCCAACCCATTCACCCCCCCCCCCCCCCCCTCCCCCCAAAACAATGTTGTTTAACAGAAAAGTGCTCGGGTGAACGAAAAAAAATCAGCATTGCAATGGGGGAGAGGGGGGGAGGGTATTTCTATTGCACACTGTAAGGTCAAAGTGTCCCAACACTTTTGTCGAAGATTGTACTAAGAAATACGAAATAACACTTCTAGAGTGCAAGATCTCTTGAAGACGTTGGTCGACAATTTCAAGTTTGATGCCAAGATTCGCGCATGCGCGTGTCATGACCGTGCCCCTTTAAAGGAGGTGTTTGTATACAGGAGGTACCCGTTTTGGAAGGTTATATTAAAAGCAATGTTATAGTGGAGGAGGAAGCTTTCAGTAATTTTGGGATGTGTCCGCTTAAGGGAAGTGTCCGTTAGTGGAGGTGTCCGTAATTAATTAAATTGTTGAACTTGTGTTAAAGTGCAATAACAATATTATTATGTCTTGTTTCACTTAGCATTGCTGGCTCCGTACTTACAGCCGGAATGCCATCCAAGATCGCTTTTGGTGCGGAAGTACAACTAGGGAAAGACTGCTTTGAAGATAAAGACTTTGAAAAAGATGTAAGGAAATCTTATATAGAACAATGAACTCTTGACGTAATTAACATCAGGCAAACATTAACTAAAAAAATTGTTCAAACTGGATTAATTATATACAAAGATGAACCTGAAGAACCTCGCATTAACCTCGTGCTCAGGCTCTTCTCATTCCCAAAATAGAGGAGTAAAGCGTGGGAACGATGTTGGGTCTCGGGCTTTATTAATTTTCGAGATGTAATAGAGTTTTGAATCTGATGTACGTTCTTGCTACCAGGAATCTTGCATCAAAGGAACTACAGACATCAGCATATCCCCAGACCCCAGCCAGCAGTACGTTTATGGTGAGATCTCGGCAGTAACACTTGGCAAAGTCTTCCGAATGCTGGGATCAAAGCTTGAGCTGCCTGAAAAAATAGCTATTAGCGGCTTCGAAAAAGGAGTTAAGGTATAAAGGAAGCTCTCATTCTCAAATGGTTGTCCGTGCATCGTATAGTTAAATTTTATATTTAATTGTAATTTATTTATTTTAATTTATTTTAATTTATTTTAATTTATTTCCATTTAGTTTAATTTATTTCCATTTTTTCCATTTTTTCATAATATTCAAAAATATTATTATTATATTATTACTGTTACGGCCTTAGAGAAGTAATCGGTCGAGACGTGTTTTGACTAGTCGGACTAGATCGTCGTTAGTTTATTCGCAAGGTGAATCTAACCTAAATGTAAAACTAAATAAACAGAAGAATACAAGTTACAACTAACTGTATGATACTGAAACTAACATATAAACGAGAACATGAAACTTACCAACTATCCCGTCTCTAAGACTCATATTTCGCAATATTCGCAATCGTTCGCAAGCGCAGTTCTCAGTTCAGCATTCCGCAATCGTAACTGAATATGAGAGACCAAAACCAAAACCTAAGCGACTCCAAAGTTAAGAACAAATTTACATACGGAAACTGACCCGAGAGAAAACTATAAAGAACAATCAAAATTAAACAACTATAGACTAAAGCAAATACTCTAGGGAAAAGCTAGCGGAATGAAAACAAAACATTATCTCTGCAGTTACAATTACTATTATTATTATTATTATTATTATTATTATCATTTATTATCATTTATTTTAATTTATTCTTATTTATTCTTATTTATTTTTATTTATTTTTATTTATTTAACTCTATTATAATTTCTTCTAATTTCTTCTAATGTGTTCTAATGCATTGTAATTTATTTTATTTTAATTTAGTTTCATTAATTTTAATAAATCTTTTAAATTCATTTCAATTCACTTCCGTAATTCACTTTAATTGAATATTTTAGATATTTTGGCTTTATGTTTTAATCAGATATTTTAGATTTATACCTTCATCAGATATCTTAGTTTTATCAGTTTTATCATATATTTTAGTTTTATATTTTAATTTGAAATTTTAATGTAATTTAAATTTTTCAATTAAAATACAACAGCGCAACTGACTGATAATGAAGTAATTGCACTTAGTAATTAGTTTGAAAAAGTAATTAATGCACAAATTTGCTCTATGCGCAAAGATTGTGTGAAGTTTTATGTTTATCACGTGGTAGTTCTCGCTTCATTGCTGTATTTGTTTTGATACAGAACTCCGTAGAATATTTCACAGTTATTCTTGTTTGTTATGGAGATTGGACACCAATGGAGAAAACAACAACTGACAAATATGGAATGTTGTTACCAAATAAGGAATTAATAGCAATATTTAATGTTTTATTTATTTAGCACCTGAATTTGAAATACATAATTTAGAAAAGACTAACTAAC
This sequence comes from Actinostola sp. cb2023, assembly GCA_033675265.1. Lineage (NCBI taxonomy): Eukaryota > Metazoa > Cnidaria > Anthozoa > Actiniaria > Actinostolidae > Actinostola > Actinostola sp. cb2023. Next base: position 1,200,071 of record JAUJYZ010000938.1, on the reverse strand, counting down.
ATAGTAAAAGCTGGCTATTTACAATAACCACAATTTAACTTTCCTATTAATTATCTTGATGCATTGTGGAACAGGTTTCTTACGCAGTGGCATCACAAACTCTGACATATTTACAAACACCCAGGACTATCAAGGCAGGGTTGTTTATCCAGGGCGAATTGACGCTGTTGGGACTTACGATTGCTACAGAAATACAACTCAACGAAAACGTAAGTATTGCATTCAAATATCACTTTAGAAAACGTCACAGTTTGAAAGTATGAATCGAGGGAAGATGTCGTTAACTCTTAGGCGTCAAAAATTACACGGGTGCTCGTCGGGGTATGACGGGTGAGCACTAGCTCGTCGTGAAGCTCCATGTAATTGTCCCCACAAACCAATGTGCCAAAATCCTTAAGAGCATATGTCTGTAAGAACCGATAATTATATTTCTCTATCAGTTAGAACAACTCGTGAGCTTTTCGAATCGCTGTAAAATATTTGGAAAACTAGTTTTATTGTAAATTGTATTGGCCTTCTAAAACGAGCTCTGTTTGACCGGTACAAAAGCAGCCTAAATGTAGAACAAGTTCACTCCCCTGATATCGCCTCTAATACCTAACAAATTTTAAATCACAACAACGAAACCCAATATGCGAACAACTAAATTCATGGTGCGTTATCAATATGCAACTACTGAGAGAATAGGATAGGATCAATTTTTCCACTTGGAACTGTTTGTGTGTGGTATCCAATTGGGATCGGCTATTTATCCAGTTAGAGGTTGAGTTGAGTTTGAGTTGAGTTTAAGTTAACCAAAAATAGTTATTTAAGGCATTTTCTTTAAACGGGTTGCTTCTCAATATATTATTAGTCGGGCTTCCTGTGGAAGACCCGACTCAAAAATGCAGAGCGTTCGTCTCTGGCTTCAAATACAATCTCGTCCCCACAGCCTGCGTTACTTTCGGCCAGCGGCGAAGAACGTAGGCTCTGGCATAATCCATTTTTGGGAACAGGATTTCTTGTCTTCCGGTTTTAGAGCACACGCGCAAGTTAGCACGGCAGTTGGCAATCTCGTCCCCAGAGCCTGCGTTACTTTCGGCCAGCGTCGAAGAACGTAGGCTCTGGCATAATCCATTTTTGGGAACAGGATTTCTTGTTCTTCCGGTTTTAGAGCGCACGCGCAAGTTAGCACGGCAGTTGGTTGTTGTCGATTCAAATTGTCGATTCAGGTTTCAGTATCTGAAGTCTTTATTAAAAGCAGTGGTTTTACAGCAGAAGGATACGAGAACAGTTCTTCCTACGGCCTACGGGTTTATATTTACTAGTGTCTACTTTACATATCAGTTAATTATTAGAATCTATCATCTTCATCTTCTCTGGTTATTGTTGTCTCTCCTTCAAATGTATTTCTTTTGAATCTTTCGCCTTCGTGAAGAACCTCGATTGGCATTTTCAGTTGCTAGCCTAAAGAATATTATGATTTACGATCGACATATGTACTTTGAATGACCATCATCTTCGTGTAAATTTTGAGCTTCGCTTGAAATCTTTTCAAGACACTTCGAGATAAATATAAGCTTAGATAAACTGGATTTTTCTCTGTGCTTAGAGATTTATTGCAGAGGCGACGTGTGTTGAAACACGAATACAAGATTTTTAATACTGACAATGAAACCGTTGAAAAATGTTAATTTTTGTTTTGAACGGACGGTTGGGACACCGGGTTGTTTTGACAACTCAATTTTCATTGGATATATTTCATTTCCGGAATCTTGCGCGTGCATAGTTTCTAAAATGGAATAGCCAATCAAATTGTCTCAAAAATGGATTATGCCAGAGCCTACGTTCTTCGCCGCTGGCCGAAAGTAACACAGGCTCTGGGGACGAGATTGCATTTGAAGCCAAAGACGAACGCTCTGCATTTTTAGAGTCGGGTCTTCCACAGGTAGTCCGACTATTAATATATTGAGAAGCAACCCGTATAAAGAAAATGTCTCTGGGGACGAGATTGCTTCAAGTGGCAAACTGGGTTCTACAGCGCATGCGCCCTGTGCCGGCCGCTCAGATAATTACCGAAGGCTCTGATCAACACGAGACAAACAAATATTGCTCAAAACAACTCAAATATCGCTCAAATGACTTCACATGTTGAGTTAAATGATGAAATAATGGGGACCAAAGCAAAATGCGAGAAGTTAGAAGATAAATATGCTATAACTGACACAAGATTGAAATCTAAACGAAGTCACAATGTCTTCTATACTTTGTACCGCTGTAATTGTGTGTTGTGGTAAGCTTATAACACTGATAGATCTTTATTTTGCTGAGTTTTGAAATTGTTGTAAGTAAATCACTGATTTGAATGCCCAGAATCGGCAGGAAATTTTGTGCATGATTGTTCGAGTCCGACCATATTGGATCACGCTGCGATGTCTAGTTCATATGTCATTGTCATTCATGATTCGCTGAGTTTGTGAAATCGCAGTACTAGTACTGAAATTGCAAGGAAAGCATGTTCTATCGAGCTCGAGTCACGCCGGCAACGACGAGTAACCAAACACTGTTTTAATCGCACTATAAGATATCTATATTTAGTTCAAATAGGCTACATTTCATTTAGAAGCCCGACTTTACGCTAGAAGAGCGTCTAGTTATCATTAAAATCAATTTTGACACAAAGAAGAAATTGAAAATAATCAAGAAAACGTTTTAAAGCACTTTGAACGCCAGTAGTTGCGTAGCGAAAAACTAAGTTTAATAATTTAATATTTATATTGCGCAGTTTCTCAGTTCTGTATGAGTGATATCAGTCGAATTTGGTGAATAATTTCATCGATTCCGTGAAGTTTTCCCTCGCAAAGAGTAATTAAATGTATTATAATATTGTTCTAAAGTTTGAACAGCTCCAAGCCATATCTTCAGTATCAAGTGACTCGTGGGAAGCCGGATGTTTTTGTTAATTTGAGTACGGGCTTTGGAAAGTCCCTGATTTATTCTTTATTAATCTGCACGCGCTGTCAGCCATTTCATTCCATTTTATTTTGACAGCTCCACGTGATGTAAACATATCATTGGCTCTGAAAATAGACAAAATGGGCTGACTCAATGTTTACATTCTTTAACCCAATTCAAAACTTTTGCAAACAACATTTCCATCGATTTCCATATCAATGCTATTGAAATGTCTATTGAAATCGAAATACAACATACAATGAACCGTATTCCCAAAATATCTGAAATGGGTCAAAGAATGTAAACATTGTGTTAGTCGATTTAGTCTATTCAGCTCCGATCTTATTGGCTGCTAAGCTGCCATGCGCATGCAAGTTATACTGGACTCTCTTTCCTCCGCGACTTCAGCTTCTCGGAGTGGATAGAAAGTGAGTCCGGTACTGGACTAATGTACTCGTATGTACTCTTATGTACTCGTATGTACTCGTATGTACTCGTATGTATTCGTATGTACTCGTGTGAGTAGTATAGGAGGGATGAAATGAGCCGGATTTAGGGGGAAGTTGTAATTAATTTAGGGGGAGGAAGGGGGAGGAAAGTGGGGAGGATTTGTTAATGAGTAGGTGGACATGAAAGTGGGGCTTAGAAAGGGGAGGTTTTAATTATTTTTGATACATAGTAGGAGGGAGTAGGAGGTTTTACTAATTAGTAGCAGGTTTTTTATATATAAATAATTACTAACTATATAATATATGTGTGCTAAATATGAATAATTGATGTGAATATTCGTGCTAATAAATAACTACTAAAAATTAGGAGTGGCAGATTAGTTATTGTTTTGAAAAAACCTTATAATGTCCTTAGTGCTCACTTAGTTTTGACCTTGTTGTTCTTGAAGTGGCCCTTGGATGTGGCCCGAAAAGGCCTCAAATAATTGAATTACAACTTAAAATGTGATTACGTACAGTGATAAGAAGTCAAATGTAACATTCAATTCACAGTAATTTATAAGCTATTTATTCAAACTTGGAGGCTTGGAAGTTTTTCAAAACAATAACTAATCTGCCACTCCTAATAACTTATTGGATTTAGAAACGGCATGGATAAATAAATTACGTACAGGGGAGCCGTAGGGCCTTAATAGAGTGGATCCCTGTGTACTACGCACATGGATCCCAACTTAGATCTGGGTGTTTGCTGCCATGCAATCTTAGTCAACTAATATTGTATCACTGACGAGGGCTGTGAAGCCGAATGGCCTTTGATATCATAAAGAACAACGTAGCTGTATGGCGTGTTTCATTGTCTTCATATATACTCCTAATTTTTAGTAGTTATTAAATATTTATATTTAGCACGAATATTCACATCAATTATTCATATTTAGCACACATATATTATATAGTTAGTAATTATTTATATATATGACATTAAAAATTGGTTGTCTCTGGTTTATCTATTTGTTATTAAAATTACAAACATTTCGATCCTTCCTTGGATCTTCTTCAGTGTTACGCTGAAGAAGATCCGAGGAAGGATCGAAACGTTTGTAATTTTAATAACAAATATATAAGCAAGAGATAACCATTTTTTAATGTCATATAATGCATCCTGGCTGCAATTACAAGATTTTTAATATTTATATACGGATATATTAATCCGCACAACCACCCCTCCCTACTAATTAGTAAAACCTCCTACTAATTAGTAAAACCTCCTATTAATTAGTAAAACCTCCTACTAATTAGTAAAACCTCCTATTAATTAGTAAAACCTCCTATTAATTAGTAAAACCTCCTATTAATTAGTAAAACCTCCTATTAATTAGTAAAACCTCCTATTAATTAGTAAAATCTCCTACTAATTAGTAAAACCTCCTACTCCCTCCTACTATGTATCAAAAATAATTAAAACCTCCCATTTCTAATCCTCACTTTCATGTCCACCTACTCATTAAAAAATCCTCCCCACTTTCCTCCCCCTTCCTCCCCCTAAATTATTTAAGACCTCCCACTAAATCCGGCTCATTTCATCCCTCCTATACTACTCGTGTGTATTCATATGTTACTCGTATGTACTCGTATGTACTCGTATGTACTCGTATATTACTCGTATATTACTCGTATGTGCTCGTATGTACTCGTATGTACTCGTATGTTCTCGTATGTTACTCGTATGTACTCGTATGTACTCGTATGTACTCGTATGTACTCGTATGTACTCGTATATACTCGTATGTACTCGTATGTACTCGTATGTACTCGTATGTACTCGTATGTACTCGTATGTATTCGTATGAACTCGTATGTACTCGTATGTACTGGTATGTTACTCGTATGTTACTCGTATGTACTCGTATGTTACTCGTATGTTACTCGTTTGTTACTCGTATATGTACTCGTATATGTACTCGTATGTACTCGTGTGTACTCATATGTTACTCGTATGTACTCGTATATACTCGTATGTTACTCGTTTGTAATCGTTTGTACTCGTATGTTACTCGTATGTATTCGTGTGTACTCATATGTTACTCGTATGTTACTCGTATGTACTCGTGTGTACTCGTATGTTACTCGTATGTTACTCGTATGTACTCGCATGTACTCGTATGTTACTCGTTTGTTACTCGTATATGTACTCGTATGTTACTCGTATGTTAGTCGTATATGTACTCGTATGTTAGTCGTATGTTACTCGTATGTACTCGTATGTACTCGTATGTACTCGTATGTACTCGTATGTACTCGTATGTACTCGTATGTACTCGTATGTACTCGTATGTTACTCGTATGTTACTCGTTTGTTACTCGTATATGTACTCGTATATGTACTCGTATGTACTCGTGTGTACTCATATGTTACTCGTATGTACTCGTATATACTCGTATGTTACTCGTTTGTAATCGTTTGTACTCGTATTTTACTCGTATGTATTCGTGTGTACTCATATGTTACTCGTATGTTACTCGTATGTACTCGTGTGTACTCGTATGTTACTCGTATGTTACTCGTATGTACTCGCATGTACTCGTATGTTACTCGTATGTTACTCGTATATGTACTCGTATGTTACTCGTATGTTAGTCGTATATGTACTCGTATGTTAGTCGTATGTTACTCGTATGTACTCGTATGTACTCGTATGTACTCGTATGTACTCGTATGTACTCGTGTGTACTCGTATGTACTCGTATGTACTCGTATGTACTCGTATGTACTCGTATGTACTCGTATGTACTCGTATGTACTCGTATGTACTCGTATGTACTCGTATGTACTCGTATGTACTCGTATGTACTCGTATGTACTCGTATGTACTCGTATGTACTCGTATGTACTCGTATGTACTCGTATGTACTCGTATGTACTCGTATGTACTCGTATGTACTCGTATGTACTCGTATGTACTCGTATGTATTCGTATGAACTCGTATGTACTCGTATGTTACTCGTATGTTACTCGTATGTACTCGCATGTACTCGTATGTTACTCGTATGTTACTCGTATGTTACTCGTATGTACTCGTGTGTACTCATATGTTACTCGTATGTTACTCGTTTTAGTCACGATCGTGATGATGGTACAGCTTAGTTTGATTATCAGACGGAGTCGACCTCCCGCCTGATAATTAGGCGATAACAAGCTTATCTATGCTACACGTTACTCGCATCTCAGGCATGTCATACTTCTACTTGCATTTCATTTAAAATTTGTTAGATTTGCACTTAAGGAATTCATATCGCTCCTTTCGGCCTGATCGCCGCACTTCTTTGGGACTGTATTTTCGTTCTCTTTACGTTATTGTACTTCGTCAACCTTCTAGCTTACAATCTTTATACGGTCTAAAGGCTACTCACGAAATCATTTGATCACCTTCTATTGTTGTGCGTGATTTTATATACAATTAGATAATGTTTCCGACAAAGGGGTCATTTATTGGTGTATACAAAAGGGTAGAACTAACGTTATCCTTGGATTTGAATGGTCGTGCAAAATAACTGGAGCAGACGCAGGTTATATCATCTAAATATTTTTTTAAACTGAAGGCTACTCAAATGAAAAAGGTTAAAAAAGCAACTAAATCTTACACATGGTTAAAAAAGCTATCGCCTCGTGAATCCACACTACTTTGACAAGTTATGACTAAATTTATAATCAATAAAAGAACAGACACATTTATATTTATTTTATAAAAAGTGATGTCAATTTGATAAATATGAAAGAGTAAGAGCAGCGAGTATTCCTTTCCCATTGACCGGGATATATAAAATACAGAGTGCCAGAATCGAAATGACTTTGTGGTGGCCAGCCAAAGGCAATTATCCCAGCGCGTTTTTTTAACAGATTTATACGGATCGAAGCGCAACTGCATGATTTCAAGATAAATAATGAAATTGTCTTTTTGTGTTTTCACATGTCAATCATGAGCTATATTGAACTTCTGGGGTGTACACCCACATACCGGCTATATAGGTATGTACCACTCAATAGGGTAGGGTTTTCGAGTCCGCTTTCACCCAGCCATTAATCCTGGGAAACCGCAGACTCAAAATTCCTGCCTTGATCAGAGTGGAGTTGTCATAGAACATCGAACCGGAACACGAACTCTTCAACCACCTTAGTAGCTATGGTCACAGCCTCCTGGTTGGGTATTGCGTAAGCCTCTGTCCACTTTATAAAATAGTCTGCTATGACGAGGATGCATTTATTTCCTCTTGTCGATTCAGGGAGGGGTCCTAGCACGTCTAGTGCCACTCTTTCCAACGGTTCGCCTTCATTGAAGGTCTTCAAGGCCATGTCGCACTCCTTTGTCCAAGAGAATCGACTTTCCTTCTCTGTTAGACGATGCAGTGGTCGTACAATTCTGCAAAGCCCTTCACAGACCGTCTATAGTAAGAGCAAAGTCCCATAAAACATAAAACGCATTTGATCGACTCTTGAAGCACTGGCCAGTCTCCTACTGCCTTGACTTTCTCGAGGTTTGTAGATATTCCTTCACTGCTAACAATGTGACCTAGGAATTCCACAGAATGCTGGAATAGGTGACACTTTCTAGGGCTGAGTTTAAGCCTAGCCGCTCTCATCCGCTTCAATATTTCTTTTTCTGCTTGAAATGTTTGTACGTGAACTATGATGTCGTCTATGTACGCAAGGCGTATATCCCAGGACAGACCAGACAGAACTTTCTCCATGAGTCTCTCAAAATTCGCAGGAGCGTTACAGAGTCCAAATACCATTACAGTGAACTGGTACAGTCCCCCACTCCCGATTGTGAAGTCAGTCTTCTCTTTGTCTTTCTGATCCATCTCTACTTGCCAGTACCCACTGGACAAGTCTAACGTGGAGAACCACTTCGATCCTGAAAGCGCGTCGAAGCACGAGTCAGTCGTAGGTAGAGGATAGCTGTCTTTCACAGTGACTTCGTTCAACTTGCGATAGTCTACACAGAACCTCGTTGAACCATCTCGCTTCCTGACTAGCACGATCGGAAAAGCCCAGGGACTTGCTGAAGGTTCGGTGATTCCGTCTTTCAACATCTTTTGGACCTGTTGTTCTGCATTTTCTCTTCGGTGCATTGGCAGTCGTCGGGCTGGCTGGCGGATTGGTTTTGCGTCACCTGTATCAATCGCATACTATTCGCGGCAGTCCCTTTCACGCTCGCTTAATAAGAGATGGAGAAATGCAACCGCGCTTGAGTGAGTTGGAAGTGCAAAGGGATAGGGTCAGGGAGGGGAGGGGAAAGGAAAGAGCACGGTAGCTTTTGGAAGCAAGCGCGAAAGAGAGTGTCAAGCCAGGTCACGGCTGCCAATAGCCGAAGGGTTCTTACGCGAACTGGGCAGTAATTAGATGCAGAGCTCTTATTTATACTCGCGCTGCAAGGGACTGGCGCGAATAGCATACTATTCGCGGCAGTCCCTTTTACGCTCGCTTAATAAGAGATGGAGAAATGCGCCCGCGCCCAGAAGCTTAGCGTTTGATGCGGTCTAATACCAAGTCACTCGAGACCTTTGCCAATACTCAAAAAGCCAAGTCCAAAACTTAACTAGGCAGGACCCTCCAACCACCCAAAACTTAGGATGAGTGGCTTGCGTGGAAGGCATAGTGAAACGCGCGAGACTGTTCAAGCTAGTGTATGACACTATATATGGAGGCAGCTGCAGCCACAGAAAGGTGGGCGTGAATCGATAATCTACAGGCTGCCAGCCCTTGGGTGGTAAAAGGAGATGGAAATATAAGGTAAAGCGTTTCTGCGCGGGAGTAACCCACCCAAGGGATGACAGCCTGAGCGTCAGTAATCCGACTAGGGCATTAGACACCCTTTCAGGCTACCATAGGAGATAGGGAAAACCCAAATAGCGCGGGAGAGGACACAAAACAAAAACTCCACAAAATGTTAGAGCAACGGAAATAAACCGAAAGTAAAACGAACAGGGACAGTACCACGTATCTGAGGCACAACACCATCACCGAATTAATAATTCTTGTAGCGCCCACAAAGGGCCAACAGTGAAAATACCGTAAGGCACGCACAATCAATGATATGCGAAAACGGGAATAACAAAGGGAGACAATCACAAAGAATAGGAAACAAAGGGAGGTGTGGAGGGAGGGACAACAACAACAAAACAAACAATACAACACCAAATTGGATGCAAATGCGAGAAGCAGCAAATCTGCAAATGTCGAAAACACAAATATACCCAAAAACCGAACAACTCAGTCGAATTTGCACCGTCTTGACAATATATAGGGTGCAGAACGCTATAATAGTAATAATAACGCTAAGAGAAATCATTGCTCAACATTAACCATCCAACTAGAATGCTTGGACATTACGTCACGGTACGCAAAGGGAAATATCAAGCACAAGCCATACGACAATGTTCAACCTCATACCCCTAAGCATGCAAAACTTATAAACGAGGCAAAGGGGAGGGAAAGCATGCATAAAGTAAAGATGACGTTGTATCATGTTGTATAGTACCGACTATAGAACACAAACAAACAACCGAGAAGGGAAACTGAGGGAAATGCAACTCCACAAACCCGGTGTTTGCGAGGCGAAGCACGGCAATAAACAAAAACTCACTGTATACAGAATTCAACACACGTGCAAACTTTTAGGGAGCTGAGGGAAATGCAACTTCACAAACCCGGTGTTTGCGAGGCGAAGCACGGTACACAAAAACTCACTTTAGAGTTCAACATACGTGCAAACGTTTAGGGAGCCGAGGGAAATGCAACTCCACAGACCCGGTGTTTGCGAGGCGAGCACGGTAAACAAACACTCACTTTAGAGCCAACACACGTGCAAACTTTTAGGGAGCCGAGGGAAATGCAACTCCACAAACCCGGTGTTTGCGAGGCGAAGCACGGTACACAAAAAACTCACTTTAGAGTTCAACACACGTGCAAACGTTTAGGGAGCCGAGGGAAATGCAACTCCACAAACCCGGTGTTTGCGAGGCGAAGCACGGTAAACAAAAACTCACTGTAGAGTTCAAAACACGTGCAAACTTTTAGGGAGCCGAGGGAAATGCAACTCCACAAACCCGGTGTTTGCGAGGCGAAGCACGGTAAACAAAAACTCACTGTAGAGTTCAACACACGTGCAAACTTTTAGGGAGCCGAGGGAAATGCAACTCCACAAACCCGGTGTTTGCGAGGCGAAGCACGCTATAAAACAAAAACTCACTGTAGAGTTCAACACACGTGCAAACTTTTAGGGAGCCGAGGGAAATCGAACGAAATTGAAAACGACCTATAAAACGTTTATACCTGAAAGGACCATGGTCTGGATTCGCAGCAGGTACTTATATACTTGGTTGGGTTGAATTCTCAACGCCTGGGCTTGTTCAACAGCAGTTGGGACAGGAATTTGTTCATCGGCCATGACTGAGTAAGGATATAGGTAGCATAGTGAAGGGTTCTTACGCGAACTGGGCAGTAATTAGATGCAGAGCTCTTATTTATACTCGCGCTGCAAGGGACTGGCGCGAATAGTGTATTTTGCACGATTCGTACGCCCCAGGTCACCCGACGACGATGTAAAAACGTATGCATACTCTGTCAGCAAAGAACGTAACTTTTCTTGCTCCAGATGTCTAGAACTCCGCTCCAGTAGATCTTTCAGGTGGTCTGGAACTACATCGGATGTTTCGGAATCGTCACACTTTGGCGACACGCGACTGCTTTTTCACCGTGTTGTTCTCGTGGAGCCACTTCGCAAGCCATGTAGCATAACCCTGCTACGGTGTCTCGTTATGCAGTACAAGGGCTGATTCGTAAGATTTAGCACTCGGAGTGGGACCACTCCTCTATTTGTAGAAACGAATGTCCTTGCTAACAAGAGTTTATGCATAGACAAGAACTTCTGCTAGAATCGTCTAGCCTCCCTGAGATAATGGTTTCACTCCTCGGCGGCACGACTGTAGTAATTTGTACTGTCCTCTCCCTTCCTTGACAATGGACAGCTTATATCGACCATCTAAAAACACAATCTGCCCTCCATACTTGCGCATAAAGTCCAGATCGAGAATTCCGTCAGACCCGATGTTTGCTACCCAGATGGTGTGCTCGTAGTCGTCCTCTCCCAGTTACACTTTCATCAGTCCCCGCCCTTCGAATGGCGAGGAGCTTCTGTCTGCCAGCACCATCTTCGTGTTCACTTGTTCGAGCTCGGGATGGTTCTTTGTGCTGATCTGCTTCCAGATGCTGGACTTGATAATGGTGACGTTGGCGCCAGTATCAAATAGAAATTGAACAGACGTCCCCTGTACACATCCCTCCACGTACAGTCCATCTTCACAATCAATTACTGTCCCTGATTTTACTGCTTTGATGTGGGTGGCCACAGGCGTTTGTGTCCGTGCTGAGTTCAAGGTCTTGAACTCGACAGGCTGTCGTTTCCCGCAGGCTGCTGGGACTTGTCGTGGTAAAAAAAGTGGCATCATCAAAGCTGTATCCCCGTTTAGTAGAAAGATTGTCGCAAGCTCAGAAAAGACGAGTATTTAGTAAAATTCGTATACTGTGGAACCACAACAAACACCGTGATTTCAAGAGGCGGGCATATGAAGTCACTTGTGGTTCAACCGGTGATCTTTTGCAATATATATTTGTCCAGTATATATTCAGTGAAAAAGAACATTTATTATTATTAAGTAGCACGTTCTTGTTTAAAATAGTTTTGTGCTCAATAAATAATATATAATATAATATAAATAAACTACTACTACTACTACCAGTAACCCCATCTAAGAAAGTAGGGACTTTAAGCATCGAGGACGGAGACGTGTTTTCAAAGTTTTCTTTGTCTGACACTGCAGAAACTGAGCGAGAAACGATCGTTAAACTTAAAGTTGAAGATATTTCGTGCCGATTTTTCAACTTTTAAAACTGAGCGAAGACAAAGTCAAATGGAGTACTGATAGTGATAAAGGTAATAAACGAAGGATAACTAACTCTGAAGCTGAAAAGAACAGTGCTCAATCGCACCAGGGCACGAGTGAACGCTTATTAAAGCGTCTACTTTAAATTTGGTTTAAAACAGGTATACTAAGCACCATGTGTTACAATATGTAATATGATAGTACCATATTGAATGTCATGTGACTTTGTAGTACATGTGTGAGTGTTAGCATGAAAGTAGTCTGAATACTGTAGTCTAAATAAAGAGTCTTCCCGCCAGAAAGACGTCTAGAAAGCCTATTGAAACATGGTGGCAGTAAACTAACGAGTCAACGATGGGAGATAAGGATAAGACAGGATCGTCCGGCATAGCAACCACAGATATGGCACAACAGATGCACGGAATTCTACCGCCATCACGACCAATCAAAGGAAATATCGCCGAGAACTGGAAATCGTTCAAGCAAATGTGGTCAAACTACTCTGTAATTATGAGCGTCGACTCAAAGCCTGAGCTTTATAAAGTGGCGTTATTTCTTCACTGTGTAGGACCTGAAGCCCTAAAAATATACAACGGCATGTCATTCGACGCACTCGAAGATACAGACAAACTGGACGCCGTAATCAAGAAGTTCGACCAATACACGATTGGCGAGACCAATGAGACGTACGAAAGGTATGTTTCAACTGCAGAAATCAAGCGGCGGATGAAATGATCGATGCTTATGTTACTTGTTTGCGTACGCTAGCGCAAACTTGCAATTTCTGTGAATGTATGCGTGACACTCTCATCCGAGATCGGATCGTGTTTGGTGTGAGAAACGCGCAGACAAGAAAGAAGTTACTGCAGGATAGAAAGTTATCTCTGAACATAAGCATTGATATCTGTAGAAGCGCTGAAACTACTGCAACTCAGTTAAAAACAACCACGAGTGCTGCTAACGTAACTGAAACGGTGCATGCTGTCAACGCTAAACCGCATCACAAAAACCGGAAATCAAGGAATGAAAAGAATGACAAGAATGATGGCATGAAAACCAAGTGCAGATTCTGTGAAGGAAATCACCCTCTACAGAAGGAAAAATGCCCAGCCTGGGGTCAGAAATGTCGTAAGTGTAGTGGACGTAATCACTTCGCGAGATGTTGTAAGTAAACCCGAAGTCAAGTTCACAGCGTGACGCAAGACGACTCTGAAAGTGATCCCGAGTTCATTGGAAGTGTCAACACTACCGATAGTGTGTGTGCTGTTGATCGTTCACCACATGCTAATCAGTACCCAAAGGAAGTATACGCGGAGATGTTAATACGAGATAATTCCGTTAAGTTTCAAGTGGACTGTGGTGCATCGATAAATATCCTACCAAAGGAATTTATTGGTGAGCATGCGGTATCTCCGACATCGAAAACTCTGATCATGTGTATGTGAAACAAAACAGAAGTTAAACCACTAGGAACAGCGAGGATCACTGTCAAGAACCCAAAGACCAGAAATAAGTTTTCAATAGAGTTTGTTGTGGTATCGGGTAGCTTAACCCTGCTGATCGGTTCCCGAGCCGCACAACAAATGAGACTGATCACCGTAAACAAAGAGAACTTCGTGTCTGTTACCGCACCCAAGCGAGACGGACAGGAAGTAAACCAATTGCTGACGGTTGAGGAGATTGTACAAGAGTACCCCGACGTGTTTGAGAGCCAAGTTGGCAGTTTTCTTGAAAAGGTTCACCTAGAGGTCGATGAAGACGTAAAGCCCACTATTACTCCTACGAGGAGGATACCTACAGCTCTGAAAGAGAAATTCAAGCAAGAACTCGACAGACTAGAGGAGCTTGGAGTGATCGCCCAAGTCGATAAGCCGATGCCATGGGTGAGTAGTATTGTTGTGGCAACGAAGAAGTCAGGGGCGTTGAGGGTGTGCATTGATCCCAAACCACTGAATGCAGCAAAAGTGTTCTCTACGGTCGATTTTCGATCCGGAGACTGGCATTGTATCCCAGACGAAGAGTCTAGCTTATTGACGACGTTCTCGACACCACTTGGAAGATATCGCTGGCGCCGCGGATTACCGTTTGGACTGTCGGTGTCTTCAGAAATCTTCCAGAAGCTAGTAGACCAAGTGTTGGACCGGCTAGACGGAATCTTAGATATCACAGATGATATCCTAATTTACGGTGCGGGAGCTACGGAACAAGAAGCCAATGCGGACCACGACCGAAAACTAACAGCTCTGCTAGAAAGATGCAAGGAACGTGGCGTTGCATTAAACAAAGACAAGGTCAAGTTACGCCTAAAGGAAGTCACGTACATGGAACATGTATTCACCAACAAAGGCTTAAAGATGGATCCTGAGAAAGCACAAGCTGTTCAAGAGATGCCAAGACCAACAGATGTTGAAGCAGTTCATAGACTGAATGGCTTTGTAAACTATCTGGCGAAGTTTCTGCCAAAGCTTGCTGATAGCATGGAGCCGATTCGCAGGCTAACACGCAAAGATGTGGACTGGAAGTGGAGTGATGAGCAAGAGAGGGCATTTAATGAAGAAAAGAAGCTGGTGACCAATGCACCTGTTCTGAGTTACTACGATCCGGACAGCGAGTTAGAAATCCAGTGCGACGCAAGCCAGAAAGGTCTAGGGGCAGCTCTTCTTCAACATGGTAAGCCAATTCCCTATGTAAGCCGTGCTCTCACTGAGACTGAACAAAGGTACGCCCAGATCGAGAAGGAGATGCTAGCGATAGTTTTCTCACTCGAAATGTTCAACCAATACGTATTTGGACGACACGTGTAGATCCAGAGTGATCATAAGCCCTTGGAGGCCATACTAAAGAAACCCGTGGGATGCGCCCCACGACTTCTGCAACCGGGCATAACGATGAGGCTGCAAAAATATGATTTTGAAGTGTGCTACGAACAAGGCAAGAACATGCACCTGGCAGATAGACTGTCCCGAGCTTTTCTTCCAACCACGGAGCATCCGTCGGGAGCAGACTTTGAGAATATGAACATGGCAAGTTTCTTACCCCTTTCAGATGAACGACTTCAAGACATCCGCTTAGCAACTGACAAAGATGAGACGTTGCAGCTTCTCAAAGACGTGATACTGCGCGGATGGCCAGCGGAAAGAAAAGACTTGCCTACACAGATTACGCCATACTTCAGTGTCAGGGATGAACTGGCAGTACAAGACGGGATGATATTCAGAGGTGAAAGAATAGTCGGTCCATACAGCCTACGCAAAGAGATGAAACAGATAATTCACTCGTCACATCTAGGTGCAGAATCTTGTCTCAGACGAGCTAAAGAGATGTCAGCTGAAATCAAAGAGATGGTGAGCGCGTGCGAGACTTGTCGAACCTACGAGATGGGTCCACAGAAGGAGACCCTGATGTCCCACGAGATACCCGCCCGTCCATGGGAAGACTATGTGTGCAAGTAGGAGATTACAGAAGAGACATTGACATTGAGACATTTATTTTTGTTTTGTTTTACAAGCTCATGTTGAACGTGAACTATACTACTGAAAATCATTATTTCGTATATGTATTGATTTGTCATTTTCATCCGACAACATTGATAACTTACTTAAAACAGGGAGGATGTTACAATATGTAACCTCATTGTACCATATTGAATGTCATGTGACTTTGTAGTACATGTGTGAGTGTTAGCATGAAAGTAGTCTGAATACTGTAGTCTGAATAAAGAGTCTTCCCGCCAGAAAGACGTCTAGAAAGCATATTGAAACACCATGTACAGAACGTTGAAATATAGGCAAAGTTTGAGAAACAAAAGAGGGATCTGGTACCTAACATTTCATTATAAAAATAATGTCGTAGGAAAGCTTCACTTTTGTGCTTTTATTTGAGAGAGCATGAGGAGCCCCGGCCCGGTCAATTATGAACTAGAATGGGCTCTTATTGGAGTAGAAGGAACCTCGACTGAAGTCGATGGTCTCGAAGTAGTTGGCGTTCTAATGTTGTAACATGGAAGGTGATTTAGATGTAACAAAACCGCAATTACGACTTAGACTTGTGGAGGGAATGTTTTCTGGGGTTCCAAAATTAGAAGCCGACATAAGACTTTCATCAGCCAACGGGGTTTGGACTGTTTCTTGCCTTGGTCTGGTCACTACACTGTTCGGAATTAGTTGTTGTTCGAGGTGGAGGTAGCGATTAAACAGTTGGTTGTATTCCTTGGTTTTGATTTCCGCGGGAACACTGGGTTCTTTCAAAATGTGGCTGCATTGATTTTAATAGGGGTGATTGTAAGTACCCTTCACGTTGGAAAAATTTACAGATGGTCTTCATCGCATCTAATTGACCCCCAATCTGTGGGGGATCGCTAGGAAGAACATTAGTACGCAGTAGACACTCCTCTGGAGTGTTGGGTTTGAGATCAATAAAAAGGTAGCCTCTGGATGCAGCCTCGTACTTATGAAGAAACTGGTCGGTCTATTGGCTATTGGCTATTGGCTATTGGCTATTGGCTATTGGCTATTGGCTATCACGCTATTGGCTATCACGCTATTGGCTATTGGCTATTGGCTATTGGCTATTGGCTATTGGCTATTGGCTATTGGCTATTGGCTATTGGCTATTGGCTATTGGCTATTGGCTATTGGCTATTGGCTATTGGCTATTGGCTATTGGCTATTGGCTATTGGCTATTGGCTATTGGCTATTGGCTATTGGCTATTGGCTATTGGCTATTGGCTATTGGCTATTGGCTATTGGCTATTGGCTATTGGCTATTGGCTATTGGCTATTGGCTATTGGCTATTGGCTATTGGCTATTGGCTATTGGCTATTGGCTATTGGCTATTGGCTATTGGCTATTGGCTATTGGCTATTGGCTATTGGCTATTGGCTATTGGCTATTGGCTATTGGCTATTGGCTATTGGCTATTGGCTATCAGGCTATTGGCTATCAGGCTATTGGCTATCAGGCTATTGGTTATCAGGCTATCACGTTATTGGCTATTTGCTATCAGGCTATCAGGAATAGAAATAAATAGCTTAGCTTTCTATTAAAATTTCATTTGAAATAGTCTTCCATAGAGATAACATGAGTCAACTACTATGTCAAAATGTTGGTTATTTGCATCATTTAGCACATTGTCCTCCCCATCAAATATATTTTTAACTGGCCTCTGCTAGTCCAGAACAGGTTCATGTCATTTATGAAGTGTGCTTGAATTTGTGTATGGGTACTATTCCGGTTACGGTTGGACAAAAAGAAAGACTTAGACCACATGTGGATATTATAAGAGAATTAGCGGACTCCTCAATTCCTTTCAAACCAAGAAAATAACTCTAGCCCAACACAGTGGGGGGTTTGTGTCCGATGTCATGTCACCGCTGATGTCGGCTTTGAGCCTGTTTTTGCTATGAATACCCATATCTTGAAAGAAGACCTTCAATCATTTTACCTTGACTACCAGAGGAAGCAACATGAAGAGATCAAGAAATGATTCTACTAGCTCTGAAGAAAGTTCAATTTCTGAAAAGAGATCCTCGGAATTGGACATTTTTGACGATGACGATATTGAAGAAGTTATGCAGGATCTCTCCCAGGGTATCTCGAAAGATAAGGCTCTAGCTTTTCTTCACCGTCTCGCTGCTTCAAAAAGTATTTTATACTGTATTTATAAAGTATTTTATACCCCAAATAAAACTTTTTAAATCAATTTGAGTGGTGTTGTGATTTTATAAACACGTACTCATTCCTCTGCTCTCAGTGTGAAACATTTAAATAAAGAAGGGTATCGTGTTGTTATATGGGAACGACAGTAACTCTTTTTCGCGGTATAAAAACTTTTTCCCGCATAGTTACATGTTGAAAACACTACCGGGATAAAACTTTCAGTGGCGAAAAAGAACAAAATAAGGCCACTTCTTTCGGAAGTTTTCTAAAATGTACCAAATTAGTATTCAAAGCGGGTTTACAAACAACTAAACAATACCTGATCAACAGAGCGTAATAAGACCCTCGATGACGTCACTTGTCTGTGTCACGAACTCCAGCCGGCCGGGACAAAACCTTCGGGAAATAGATTAATATATCTTAGTCATATTTGATCTTTTATGTCCTTTTTAGCTTTTTTTTTTATTCCTTTGTAGTTTTTTTAGTAATTAGAATGTAGGAACGCAGAAAAAAACCCACAACACTTACGACGTGAATTGGAGAATTAACAATACCGGTATCGGGAAAAACAAAAACCTCAGCGAAAAAACGAAAGACCGTTCGAAAAATAACCACGACACTCCGCAGATCCGGAGCCGGGTCCTCTGCGGTTGACCGAATAGATCGTTCTAAAAATAGTTTTGACTCCTCGGCATGCGCACAGGCTGGTGAACTCCTACTACTTTTGTCAATCCTCCCAAGTATTGAAAGTATTCAAAGAGGTACGTGGACGACACAATGTGTGTAATTGAAAAGGATTACATCAACGCGTTCCATAATCATCCAAATATTCAAGATCCTAGCATACAATTCACTCTGGAACGATACTCCACTAATGGCCTCCCCTTTCTGGATACTCTAAAGCACAGTCAACGAGGATGGCACCATAGAAATATCAATATATAGAAAAAAGACCCACACAGACAGATATTTGGATTTCACAAGCCATCACCCGCCGCATTATAAAGTTGTTTTCATTCATTCATTCAACCAACAATGGATATCCACACCAATTTTTGAAGAAACACTAGATCATCGTCCAACAATCCCAGTGCATGTTGAAAACAACGAACCCAAGGGTTTTGCTGTTCTGCCGTACATTAAAGGAATCACAGAAATAATAAAACGTATCCTACAACATCATAAAGTGAAGACCGCCGTCAAACCTCACAAGACCTTGAGGCAAATCCTATCTAACCCAAAAGACCAGATACCAATGGATAAACAAACAGGGGTGATTTACTCCATTCCCTGCGGGGAATGTGAAGTACAATACATTCGTGAGACAGGCAGATCATTTGTAACCCGAAGACGCGAACACCTTAATCATGTACGTCAGAGCCATAACGACAAGTCTGTCCTTAATTGCCGAACATGCTAGCACTCTCGGTCATGGAATTGATTGGGGACGGGCCAGGATTCTAGACAAAGAAGCATCATCGAAAATGGATTGAAGCATGGCACATCGCTTGTAATAAATATAAAGACGTTATTTTTAAAAAGACATAGTGGCAGATTATTACCTGATAATTATGTTACTTTAATCAATCACTAGTGATTTTATTGTTTTCTTTCGATATTTTAGCTCGCGCTCTGTATTTTCTTTTCAGCTCGCGCATATTTTCTTTCATACGTTTTGTTTTCCATTGTCTCGCGCACATCGTTTTTTCTAACGTATTTTCTCGTTTGTTTGCTTACGTACATTTCTTGTCCTGAAGATGATATGGACGCTTAGACCGAAAGCTCGGCTTTAAAAAGTCAACAATAGTACTAGAAATCTCTGTCCAACTTAATAGGTCAATTTTGTATATAATAGGAATATATTTTGGATTTCTTCCTTTATCGAAGTGATTTCGTAATTAATCATATTCATTTTGAAATCACTAGTAAATCCTGCAATCTGATTGGCTAAAAATGGTGCGATTAAATCATTAATTGCACTATTTTGGATCATTAATTGCACCAATTTTTTTTTATTTTTTTATTTTCGCACAGAAACTCTAATTTTATTAAATTCAAACGATTCTTCATAAAAAGTGATTTGTAATTTAGAATGAAAGAGTTGTATTTTAGGCATCAAAATTATTCTTATTATTGCAACTTACCACCTAGCTAAATATAACGAGTGTATTTGAAAAGATTTCAAAATGAATATGATTAATAGGTAATAGAACTGAGTGGAGTGCAATTTTGGTCTGAAATCATACTCGTGATAACAAATTGCACTCCCGCTACGCGGTCGTGCAATTTTGTAATCACTCGTATGATTTCAGACCAAATTGCACTCCACTCAGTTCTATTACCATTACTAATTATATCCATTTTGAAATCACTAGCATTTCCTGTAATCTGATTGGTTAAAAATGGTGCGATTTATTTCCAAATCGCATTTTTTGCTTCTTAAATCGCACCAATTTGGACATCCAATGAAACTGCAGAACCAACATGAAACAGCCAATCAGAACACAGGGGGGGAAAACAGGCAAATCAATGAACAGGAAAGATTTTGGAGTTTACCACAACAAATATTGCATATTTTACAAAACAAATGCATGACTTTTCCAACTTACAGTTTTTTATTGTGGACTATTCCCTCTTTCAAGCTGAAGAGGCACTGAATGTGAATAATTATCCGTCGTTTGACATCCATTTGAATTCAGAAAATGCAGAATAAACCACCAAAACAGGTCCAAAACAAGCGAACCAGCTCCGGTAACTCCTAGTCGTAGGGAGTCTATTCCAAATTTGCAATTGGAAAAACAGTTCGTGTTTCTAGTAATTCTACACAAGCCAAGATATTGATGAACTAAAGTCTCGGGCCAGTAACACCCGATTAGCAAGAAGACTAAAACCGTTCCACAAAGCAATGGCTTTCTGTGTTTGAAAACTAGCGCAAGACGTCCAACAATCTTGACATTGAAATCAACATTCACAACAAAATGGCGCCTGTTGTTGTGTTGACCTCGAAAAGACTCTCACTCGATCAGTTCTATGCAGAAGTCAAACGCAAGGACGGCGAAGACAATGAGCCACAATCTCTAAGAATCATACAGAGTGCAATTGAGCGTCATTTGAAGTAGAATAATTATCCTGTGAGCATAGTATTTACCAGGCAATTTCACGGCTTGCGGCAAATCCTCAACACGAAGGTCATTTCCTTTCGACAGCAGGGCAAGTGATCCCAAAACTACACCGGCTGTACGTTCAATTACTACTCAAAAGAACAATCAGCACCAGTAAAAAAGCGATGTTGGACTTTTGTCTGTGATTCTGACGACGAGAAAGAGAATAAAGAAGGACTTTTGTACCAAGTGTCAAGTAGATTGTTCAACTGACTTTGCACGTGCTCAATCGTTCATTGCGCACTACTCGTTACGTGACATTTTGCTATAAATATTAAAATCGTTGTTTATGTTTTCCGGTATCGTATGGAATGAGTGTAAATTTCAAAATGGATATAATTAAGTGGTAATTGAACTTCGTGTCGTGCAATTTTGGTCTGAAATCAAACTTGCAATTACAAATCGCGTTTGATTTCAGACTAAATTGCACTCTACTCAGTTCAATTACCATTATATATCAACAGCGAGTGCGAGTGTTTCATCAGGGGTTCAAAACACCGAGAAACTAATGAGTGCTTTTATTGTTTCTAGTTGTTTTGATTCCCCTGATGAAATACGAAGCACGAGTTGTTGATGTGGCTTCTCAAACGTACGAATTAATAATGAAAGATTATCTGAATTGTTCTTGAGTCTCCTGAGAAAAGCACATAATAATTGCTTTTGTGTCTTGGCCCAAGAGTCACCTCGCAAGTATTATGTTCGTTTAAAAGAGCTTGCAAATCCAACAAGCAGTGAGCCAGGTAGTCTAATGGATATTAAGTAGTCAGCGCAATGTGCGAGGAGTCAGTGATTCAATTCTGTTGATGATTTGTCACTAGATTATTTTTGTCATGATAAGTAAGAGGTAGTAAGTCTACTAAGGTACTAAGTAACATGATGGTAAATATACAATAATTTCAGTGTCTTGATCAGTTTCTTGATCAGTTCTTCCTCTGGTATCAAGATGCATCCACCTGACTGAATACGCTGTACTCATTGGCTGAAAAACTCATGAATTATTAATGAATTTGAGAAGCGGCGTTTCTTCAATAATAAATAATTTAATGTTTTCTATACTTGAATGAGCTTCAAGATATAAGTTCTGGAAGGTTAAGGTGACTCCGTTATCATTCTCGGCACACTCGTCTATGACAAACGTTGGGTCATAACTTCCTCTGCTTTTATGCAATTGCCATAAAACATTGGCAACAATTAGAGCTATCATTCACCTATGATACAATATAATTCGATTGCACTGCAGAACATTTTTGAAAATAATATTAGAACTTGAGTAAAGTCAATGTTTTGGATAAAATTGGATATTGCGAAAAATATGTCCGTTTTTTTTGGATGAAAGTTTTGGAATCACTTTAGATTGACATAATTCATAACCTGAGCAAGTTTTAGCAAAATCGTTGGAGCTAAAGCACGGCCGCATGAAAACAACCATAATTAAGCACGGAAATTAGCTCCAACGATTGCTTTCGCTCCAACGATTTTGCTAAAACTTGGTCAGGTTATGAATTATGTCAATATAAAGAGATTCCAAAACTTTCATCCAAAAAAAACGGACAGATTTTTCGCAATATTCAATTTTATCCAAAATATTGAGTTTACTTAAGTTCTAATATTATTTAAAACAATGTTCTGCAGTGCAATCGAATTATATTGTATTATAGGTGAATGAAAGCTCTAATAGTTGCCAATGTTTTATGGCAATTGCATAAAAGCAGAGGAAGTTATGACCCAAAGTTTGTCATAGACGAGTGCGCCGAGAATGATAACGGAGTCACCTTAATTCTTCAAGTTTTGAGGAGTTTTCTTTCTTCAATTCGTCAATCTGTGTTAGGTTGTTACTCACTTCGTCAAGCTTCGCTTCTTGAACTTGATTTCCCACATAGGAAAGACCGCCCTTTAATTCTTGGATATCCTATTTTGCCGTGATTTAAAACTCGTCCATTTTCGCCATTCTAATATCTAGTTCCTTCAGGCTGGACTCGATTTTGGAAGTCGATTTTTCGATTGTGTCTAATTTACGTAGTTTCTTTCAGATCTGATGAAGTTTTTCTGAAACGCTCTCTACATTCGAGTTCTTTGTTGTTGTTGTTTTTTGGCTTCAGAAACTTTCAGACGACAGATAGGATCTATTTATTCTTCTAGCTTGAAGATTTTCTATAGATTCGGCCATTTACCCGGCATATATAAGTACACATTATTGGAGGGAGTTTCTTTGTGAACCTCACTCTGCCATTGCTCGACCCAGTCGTTGTGTAATTATTGTTAATTTTGTAATCTGTTTACTAAGTATTGCGTAGTATTTGTAAAAAAAAAAGTAGTTATTTATTCAAAAAAGGCGTAAAACGTTAACATCCCCTCGACGTCACATTCCTCCATGTTCGTTCGCACACAAATCCCACAATGCAATGTGGATCAAACACACTACGTCATTGCCCTTGAGATTTGTCGTAAAGTTACATGTTAAGTACATTAACACTGAAGAAGATTCGCGGAAGGATCGAAACGTTTGTAGTTTTAAAAACAAATATAATATAAGCCAGAGACAACCAATATTTTAAGTTACATTATCACTGTTAGTTCCATTGAATGACTACTTGAATGATATTGTCTTTCCTTTCAAAGGGTATCATTCTGGAAGTAGCCCTCTCACCTGTTGAACTGTTTGGAAAGGTGTGTCGCTTGTTCGATCCCTGAAAGACAAGACGAAAGGGCCGATCTTTTATATGAGGGCTACCAGGAGTCCTCTAACAGCAGAGGTATGGTTACGTCTTGTCGCAGCATATATGGAAAAGATAGAGCCAATTCTTGGTCTATATAGACCAAGAATTGCCTCTATCTTTTCCATGGTGTTGCACGCCGCTGTAAAATAATCACAGTTTGGTCAGCGAATTGTTGTTTATCTCGAAGTCCGTCCACGCAAACAAATCGAACAAGTCTCAAAACATTGTTCTAAGTCTATAAGTTAACGCTGCCCATTAAATTATAAGCATTTATCAGAAGCCAACTCTAAAATCACTGTTGAACAATGTTTTGAGACGGAGGTGACCACATCCGCCTCACAAAACTGAGGCATTGTGGGTAACACAGGTAACCCAAAAATAAGTGGGTACGCTATAGCTTCAAGGGAACTAGTTGAGCTAGTTCACTGCCGCGTTGGAGCAAGACCACAGTAACGTTGCTGCAGTTCTTTCATTTCTTTTTCTGTGGTGCTAGATTTTTCTCCAGGGTGCAGTGAAGATTCTTGGTGTTGAGACAGAAATCAAGTTTGAATTTAGACCGCGTTTTATTGAAGCTCAAGCTAAGATCACGCTACTCATCGGCAAGGTTAAAGTGGGAGCAGACATTGACGTGAAAGGCAGTTATGGAAAGACACTCAATGAAACTTATTTCTCAGTAAAAGTAACAATTACAGCTGGAAGAGAAAAGGTATTGAATATTACTAATTTTGATATGCTCTTTCTTGTGATGTGGAGCATGTGTACATTTTGTCTGCGCATGCGTTAGGATTCAGATTTCAAAGTACTATTTGCATAATCGATACTTCAGCTTTTGTCATTCATGTGCCAACGATGTGCCAACCAGAGATCGATTGGCTGTTGAAACAAAACGTGTGAGAAGTCTTTGTGGAAATGGTTGGCACATTTACATCACAATGTTAATGTTTGTAAACATGAAGTATCGCTATTGTTTTGCCAAGTGCACTGCTGTGGGAGATTTAGTGAGCGATCTACGTCTCTAGAATGAAGTTTTAGAAAATCATTGAAAGGAAATCAATAGTCCGCCTACTTTTGTGGTGCTGTGGAAATTTTCTTCCGTATAATGGAACAAAATCCGCCAAAACACGGCAACATTCCTACGGAGAAGTCGGGTGAATGAGTGATACTTGGACACTTCAAATCCACCGCAAAGCAAGAGGGACAATTTTTCAACTCCAACAAACAAGACCTTACGAAACTAGCATGAGTGAAGCAATAAATCACGGAAGAAAATTGCTGGGGGATGAGCTACTAAGAGAGGTTTTCTTACAATTTAGTTTGACACGTCACCAATTCAGATAAACGATTCGCAAACACAATGCTGAATAAAAACTCAATGTGAATCAAACTTATATCAAACGGTTTACAGCTGATTCTAAGAAGTCCAAAAAAATGAAGAATTTAGCTATCCTTTACAATAAACTTCAACACATAGAGTGTTTGTAATATGGTATACACCAGCGATGAAAATCAGTCAAAATCATAACAAATAGAGTGTACTGATACCATAGTACCTAAATAATACGATCTCACATCGAGGGACAATTTTTCAGCTTAAAATAAGTTCTCGAATGCAAAGAATAAGCTTAGAAGTAGTCAATTTGTGCTATTTTCGGCTGGGGGGCTAGTTAATATGTATTGTACTTTAGGTAGGAATGTTAGGAAAACACGTGCAAAAATGATAAATACCCAACTGAACCGAGCAAAATACTTTGAGAATACTTGAATGTAGAGAACTCAAATTCACAGAATGTGACCTTCAATGTGTCGGTACTAACGTTCACTGTGAAGTATCTCTTGAAATCATCTTCGATGAGAATAAACCCAAAGGACAATGTAGCTGGTTTTAGGATAACTCCTTGTTTTGGCGGATTTTGTTCCTTGATATTTTATCATCTACGACCCCTATACGGAAAAAAATCATCTACAGCAAAACAAAAGTAGGCAGACTATTGATTTCCTTTCAAATATTTTCTTGAGCATCATTCTAGAGACGAAGATCGCTAACTAAATCTCCCACCGCAGTGCAATTTGCAAAGAAAATGGCGGCAAATCACTTTCAAATCTGAATTCTAACGCATGCGCAGACAAAATGTATACATGTTGTGATGTGGTTATTTTTTAGGATTATGTCTAAAATCTCGCTCCCAGTCCTCCACTCGTTTTTGAAATGGCTAATTGACATCATTCTACCGTTATTCTGGACCGGTGTGGCATATAATACAATTAGCTGACCACGATGAATGTTCAATAGTTACAATTATTTCCTTTAGTATTAAGTCGCGTGAGTACTACGTAGTATTTTCGACAGAGTAGTCCCGAGTAGTTCGAAGCTTAAGTAATCCCATGGAGTTCCAATTGATCCGAGTTCTCCCGAGAAGTCCCGAATGAGCCCGACTTCTCCAGCGGAGTCCCGAATGATTCCGAGTTCTCCCGATCGAGAAGTCCTGAATGAGCCCGGCGAGTTCTCCCGCGCAGTCCTGAATGATCCCGAGTTCTCCCGCCGAGTCCCAAGGAGTTCTCAAAGCAATTTTCAAAGTCATGAGAAGTTCTGAGTGGCATTCCCGAGACCGCTCAAGTAAATGTGTTCATGGTATTTACCACAGATTGAAGACGAAACAAATAAAGAGACGAAGAGACAAATATCGTTGGGTGCTATATTACTTCAGGCGGCCAAAGACGAGCTTAGTAATGAAATAAATAAATGCAAGACAACTGTGACGGTATTCTGTCAACAATGTCAAGACATTCAATGCGCCAAGGTAAAGTGAAGTTTGACAATACTAAAAGAAAACGTACTGGAGGAAATTTTGTTAGTAAGTAATGTTTGGACTTTTGTATCTATTAGGTTAAAGAAAGTTGCGAAGAAGCTCTTGACAGCTTTAAAAACTATATCGGTGGAGCAGCAAATAAATTTGGTACGAAACTGATAACACATCACTCAATCATATTCAAAACTTTAGCTATTGCGCATGCTCGATGTTCCTAGCACTCAATAATAATAATATTATTATTATTATTATTATTATTACTTAAGGCCTGGTTCAAAAAGCCAATTTGGAAAATCACATTTCTTGTAATAACTCACTACCCTTAGTTACTTTAGGCGAGATCAAACGGTGCATGATAGTACGGTCGATGATAGTCGATGATAGTTGAACTATCACCAACTATCATCGACTATCATCAACTATTACGCACCCGATCAAACGAAGAAAAACTATCATTAACTATCATCGACTATCATGAACTTTTTGAACATGTTCAAAGTGCATGATAGTCGATGATAGTCGATGATAGTTGATGATAGTCGATGATAGTTTGCGATCAAACCTGATCGCGCGTTTCAACTATCATCGACTATCATGCACCGTTTGATCGCGCCTTTAGGCACTCATATTTAGACATAAGGTTATATACAAGATTTGTGACAATTTGGGTCTAAAAATTGTGACTTCATGTGGTCACGTGACCTTATGGCGGAAAATATAGATTTTCTTAAATGCGGTCGCGAATTCAATTCACAATGAAATAGTTTTTACGTAATAGCGTTAAGAATAACCAGCTAAACAAGATAGCGTTTAGAAAACCTGTCTCGGAATTATAGTTTAAGAGAAAACTACAGAAATATAAACTGATGAAATGGTCACGTGACCTCTTTTCCGAAATATTCTCCTTGCAAAAAGCGGGAGACAGGTTTTTTAAACGAAGGTTAATAGATGATCATAAACGTGATTATACACAACTATTTTCTTTCACTTTGCTCTTAAACTGGCGACCGCATTTTATACTTTATTTTCAAAAACGTTTGTCACGTGGTTTTAATTCACTAAAGTGTGTAGAGGACATAAAACTCTAAAGGTATGCCAATGTTTGTGATGTTTAGTCAAAATGATTAGACATTATACCAGGCCTTAAGTACCTTGAGCAGGTCCCACATGGTTCAGCGACCTCCTATTCATGTTAGATTATAATTGGTCATTTTTGGTTTATCAGGTGGATGGTTGATTGGTGCAGCTAGAAGGATCGCAGCAACTTTTAAAACCGAGAGAGAACGAAGGAACGCAGAATTCTTCCCAGGGCGTGCACAAATGGAGACGAGATTAAGAAGGAAGCGTTATGTAGGTCGATTCTTGTGTAAACAAATCGTACCGCGTATCTGTAGCAAGAGCAGGACGTTTTGTGAAGGTATATTAGTAATATATTCCCACTGAGAACTACCCGACACAATGCCTGGAGTAACACTAAGATCCTAGTATGGGAAAGGGGCCTACGAGGCGGTTGCGAGGGGGTAGCTCGCAGAGGGAAATTAGCTTCATCGCTGTGGGGAGGTATGAGGGGCCGCGTCGATCTGGTCGTGGACTCTTCCCGAACTGAGTTAACACGAGTTTGTGGGCGTATGTAGATTATTTATACCATCCCAAGCACATGGGGATATGAGATATAATCCTCTAGGACGGATCAGTCCTCTCGGGGGGACGTGAAAACCGTGTGATATTTGAGGCATCGTGCGTAAAGTTCCCAGTAGGAATAGAGACGTCATCTAATATTTAAGCTTTATTTATTTTTTTAATATTCAGCTGATATTCCCGACATGGATATGCTATTAGCGCTTGCCGCTAATGCCATGGCTGGGGCGTCTGGTCGCAGGGCCTCCCATAAGTCAGAATAGTGTGTTCGTGCTAGACCAGCCTATGTGCTGTGCTATGGATTTATGCGGCACCCCGAGAAAAGAAAGAGTGATAGCGCAGTCAGAACGTAAGCTATGCGGCGTCTCACCGCTATCCTCCCCAATAGCCTGAAAATATCCCTAGAACCTATTGCGTGCCGCCGAGGTGGAGAAAGGCGCTCCACATACCCCGTTGCCTAGAGTGATACGAAAAAAGGTATCCGGAGCACAAATCAATATTTATAAGTTTACAAAATGCCAAATAACGCTCAAAATTGGTCACGGGGCAAATGAATAAGTATAAAGGGCGTCGCCCCGAAAGGTTTTCCCGAATGTATGATTAAGCAGCAGGCCAGTCCTATCGGAGAAAACAACACCTCTCTCGAGAGTCTCAAGCCTAGATCCTCAAACGATAGCTCGGAGCTTGACAATGAGGCTGTCGACAGTTCCGGCTTCGAGTCTCGTTGGACATACACACGCAGCGGATTGAACGCTGCAGGCCGGTTGATGGGCCTTCGTACGCCCGGTTTTGTCCTTCCAGACCAGAAATGACACTTTGTCCTGCGATATGGAGGAGAAAGCAAAGAACCTAGTTAATTCACGGTGTAGAGCGGATTATTGTCTTTCGTACGGTTTCCTTTAAATTTCCTTTCTCTTTCTTAGTTGGGATAAACGGTCGTTGATATATTCTACGTTGATCCGTCATGGTTGGGCAGGGCTTTCAATGGATTTTGTTCGAAATCCGCACCTTTGGCAGTAGTTATAATTGTAGTCGTTTCAGTAAGCACAACAATAACATGGAACGGCGGGTCTCCAACTACGCATCATGTGAGACTAGACAAAAAGGAGGAACGATGGTGTTAATGTTTCCTGAATGCAAACAAGTCCCATGGCAAACATCGCGTGCAGAAGGAGCCGCCGTGCTTGGGAGGAAAGAGCAGTACATGTGATTCTCCTATACTGCCTAATTTCACTGATGATTGACAGCGGCTGCGTAGGATGGGCCACCAGAAAGGCAATGGGTAAAGCTACGGCACGATGATCGTATTGCTAGCTTCGAACCCCAACAGAAACGTCAAGAGGGGAACAACGAGGATGAAGGAAGGAAACAAGCACACGTTTTCATCACGATGGATATCTTGGGCGAACGCGTTGACTCCACTAGATAGAGGTGTAAAGTGTCTAAGTGGCTGTCCGCTGCATGGCATCTCGCTGGACGTTCGAATCTAAAGACATAAGATCCAAGGTGTGTGGACCGAAATGCTTCTCTAATATTGCGCACGCCTCTGGGGAGAGCGTGCAGTCGAGATCTGACGTCTGACGCGAAGGTGGATAGGCCGGGTTGGCTGCAGATGTATTGCAAGGAAAGGTGTACGTTAATGTCTAGAGTCAATGAGAAGAGGCGCTTGAATACGCCATTCAGCTGTCGGTTTTTGCTCCCCAATTTCTTCCATGACGTCAGGAAGGTCATATTATCGGTATGATTATCTACTCTGGCGTTCGTGAGTACACTTTGGCTTGCCTGAAGGGTATGGAGAATTGCGAGGGCCACCTTAATGGCTATGGGCAAATTACGCGCCTCGACTCCTCAGTTATCACGGACTTCAGCTGCAGTATCTCCCGGAATCTCTATAACTCCCGCCAAGCATAGTACGAGGCATCACTAGATATCTAGATGGTGAGGTGTCTCTCGTGAGGCCACTCAAGACACTATTGTGTCCCAATGTCCAAAAAACGCCAATATTCTATCTCTTCCCGAAGTAGGCCAGAGACTTTTATGGGACGCGAAGAGTTGGAGAATCCAGCGATCGCTTTCAAAATTTCTCGGGTGTACAGCTGGGCCGTGGGAACGGCGATGGAAAAGGAGGTTAATTTTGCGGCAAGCCGTTGGAACGTTTTCACTGACGTCGAACGCCTTGCTAAAATGGACTCACGTAAGGATGCAAACTTAGCCTATTTTTCCTCTGGCAATATGAAAGCCTGGAGCTCATAGTCAACTATGAAGTCCAGGAATCGCACGGCACGGCTTGAAATCAGCGAGGATTTGGCCAGGCCGATAAAATAACCCAGGGAGATCAAGACGCAGGCACTAATGAACGTCGCTGCCTCGGCGAGCTCAAAACCCGGCCATTCTTGAGTAGAGGAAACGTGATCGTCGGTGAATGTCAGTTGGCCAAAATGGCGGTCGTCGATATACTGACTGCAAGGGATCCCTAGGGAGCGGATGTAACTTGTCGCCGCCATGCCAATGGTGTGGTAGACGTATGCGCTAGCTTTCCAACGAAAAGGGATAGTATGATATACGAAATACCATCCTTGCCATTCAATTCCGAAATAGTTTCTGCTCTGGGGTGATAGGGCCACTTTTCATAACCACTTTTGCCCTCTATGGTGGTTTGAATACAATAAAGGATGACCATGGCGAGCCGCATTGCTTAGCTACGGCGTTTCCACCGCTTTCAAGCTGGTGGAAATCTCGGCAGGGAATCACGGTTTCTATTGTACTCGCAGCCTGATCCAATTATTACTTTCCTAGCGGCTTGTTATAATGAACATGTTTATAACTCATCACAGAGCATTCACGTTTCTCGTTATAATAAATTATTACGAAACAAAAATTATATTGTTGTCGACTTATGAAATAGACAAGAAAACAGCGATTGATTTGATTTTGTTTTGCTTTGCTGAACTTTCTTAATTAGTATTATCTTTATTTTAAAGCGAAAGTCATCCGAAATTCTGGCTAAATTCTCTTTACACTCACTGAGCAAAGGTGACACACCCGATTGCTCGTTCTTATCAGGCGACACACCCGGGATAAGAACACGTAAAGTAAAGAGAAAGCCTTGGGTGGCTTAAGTATAATATGGAGCGCGATTGATTTGATTTTGTTTTAATTTTCTTTAGAATTATTGCTATCTTGTTTTAAAGCGAAATTAAGTCTTCCGAAATCCACGCTAGCTTCTCTTTACACTTACTGAGCAAAGGCGACACACCCGATTGCTCGTTCTTATCAGGCGACACACCCGGGATAAGAACACGTAAAGTAAAGAGAAGAGCCGGGCTTTTGTTGTCATTTCATATTTTGGTTAGATTTGTGAAAGAACCGCTTCTCAGTAGAGCTGGTACCGGGCGCTGCTTTTGGAAATGCACTTACTTACTTACTTACACTTACTTAGATCCTGTAGAGCAGTTACAACTGTGAACAACTATATAATTCTAAGCTCATAATTCTGATTGCGTAGTATTTATATGACTATAGGTTTTCTATTAACTAGAATGTCATATTCTAACACAATCCTTACTTATTATTGAGAAATTAGCTGTTGTCTATTAAATTGGAAATATGTCGATTTTTCTCACTATATATTAGATATCGATGTCTATAAAGTGACGGACTTATGCGTCTTCTGAACTTAAGCTGATGTTCAGTCTTCGACTGAATCACAGAACATCGACCGGCAGGGGTCCTGCATGTAATAAATAAACACAACTTCTAGCTGTTAAATCGAGATTCCCAAGGAAGAATCCAGATATTACAACAAACTCTATACTCACAGAGATACAGTTCTTGCGGGCCAAGTGTCTCTGCTGCTTCCAGGACGTCAAAATAGAAGCCATTTCTTCCCGCCAAATTATATATCAATTCTTTCGTGTCAAAATGCAATTTCAAATCACATTGGGTACTAAGAAAGATAGCTTGAACATGGAATATCTCTATTTGGGCAAAATCAACCAAGAACGTGCAGAAATAAACCATAAAATGGCAGATTTTACAGAGCGATATGTAGTCGTGTAGAGAAAGCGCGGGAATGTGATTGAGAAAGACTCATTACCGATGCTCAGCATGCATTATGACGATAATGTAGCTGTTGATAGCTACCTTTACTTAATCCTGTTGACTTAATCCTAGCAACTGTCGATCATCTTATCACATATAAAAGTCTATGCGGCTCGTCATGTAGTGGTGTAACGAGGGAGATTGGAAAGATAGTCGAGCTTTAAGGGCGAGTCCTTGATCAAAAGATTGAGAAAGCGTTCATCGTAGCACATCCTTGGCTTAGTGGGTTCTATGGTGATTGGCCTGACAAGATGCGGGGGATCTGTATCGCCCACCCTTCCCCAGAGGGACATAGAACCGTTCTTTAAACGCATGGTGATCGTAAAACTAGTAATCTCTTCAAACCTTGTGCACGATTTATTATTTGGAAATGTAGCTCTTGGAGGTGTAGGGGAATCATAATGCTGACCTTGGAAACTTCCTTTCAATGGGACGAGGAAGTCCTCTATGCTTTCTCCCTTATTAAGGTAAGATATGATTTCTTTATTCTTAGGTTGGTTTTCTAAGATTTGTTGCCACTGAGGAATGTGGTTATGGATCTCAGCGGCAAAAAGACGCTCTGGGTCTCGGAAGACCATATCTCTTACAGATGCCTTGACAGACCGGCTTGGAGCTGGCGTAGGGGTTGCAACGCTTGGGGTCTTACCCTCCCAATCACACTAGCGTATACACGTGCGCTTCAATAACTCTTCTTTAGGGGAAAAGTGGTATGTTTTCTGTCACTTGCAGCACGCCTGGATTGTCAATATAACAAAACATTCCAGAGAGTTTAGGAAGGGTAGAACCCCGAAGCGAAGTAATCCCGAAATACGCTGTCCAGGGACGGCGCAATGAACGGTATTAGATAACCGCATCGAAGAGGCTTTGCAACGGGATAAATGACGCGAATGAATAAAACGGAAATCTGCCAACAATTGTTATTTCTTTCTTTACTATTACATGATGTCTCTATCTGTATTACTATGGTGTTAACACTTTTGCAATTTTGCCATTATATAGACATTCGATTCGGCAAATAAAACATTTGCCCCTAAAGGAGCGTTTCCCTGGCCGACGACCACGGCCTCCTGCGAAAATGGGGCCAATATTTCCTTCCCCCGGCCCTAATCCCACTTCGCGGGGTGCAAGATGAACTTGATGTGTGGTGGCTGATTTGAGGATCTTCTGTATCTGGTTGGCGACGAGTATTTGGGCCTCATCCCCCAGGAGGCATATAACGATGCGCAGCCAAGTGCGAGCTATTGGCCGAAGCAACGCCGTTCCCAGCAAGCGTAGCCTGTAAAGTTTCCACAGACGTCTTGATCGCATTGAGTTCCGCATTTTGCCCTTGTGGAGCTGCATTCGGTTGGTTGGCTGGAGCTACAGGAGCTGGGTTTGCCAGCGCTTGAACTGGAGTAACTACTGGAACTGGGTTAGCTGCTTGAACTGGAGTAACTACTGGAACTGGGTTAGCTGCTTGAACTGGGTTAGCTGTTTGAACTGGGTTAGCCACTGGAACTGGGTTAGCTACTGGAACTGGGTTAGCTACTGGAACTGGGTTAGCTACTGGAACTGGGTTAGCTACTGGAACTGGGTTAGCTACTGGAACTGGGTTAGCTGCTTGAACTTGGTTAGCTGCTTGAACTGCATGGGTTAGCTGCTTGAACTGGGTTAGCTGTTTGAACTGGGTTAGCCACTGGAACTGGGTTAGCTACTGGAACTGGGTTAGCTACTGGAACTGGGTTAGCTGCTTGAACTGGGTTAGCTGCTTGAACTGCATGGGTTAGCTGCTTGAACTGGGTTAGCTGTTTGAACTGGGTTAGCCACTGGAACTGGGTTAGCTACTGGAACTGGGTTAGCTGCTTGAACTGGGTTAGCTACTGGAACTGGGTTAGCTACTGGAACTGGGTTAGCTGCTTGAACTGGGTTAGCTACTGGAACTGAGTTAGCTACTGGAACTGGGTTAGCTGCTTGAACTGGGTTAGCTGCTTGAACTGCGTTAGCTGTTTGAACTGGGTTAGCCATTGGAACTGGGTTAGCTACTGGAACTGGGTTAGCTACTGAAACTGGGTTAGCTGCTTGAACTGGGTTAACTGACTGCTTGAACTGGGTTAGCTACTGAAACTGGGTTAGCTGCTTGAACTGGGTTAACTGACTGCTTGAACTGGGTTAGCTACTGGAACTGGGTTAGCTGTTTGAACTGGGTTAGCTGTTTGAACTGGGTTAGCTGTTTGAACTGGGTTAGCTGTTTGAACTGGGTTAGCCATTGGAACTGGGTTAGCTACTGGAACTGGGTTAGCTGCTTGAACTGGGTTAGCTACTGGAACTGGGTTAGCTACTGGAACTGGGTTAGCTGCTTGAACTGGGTTAGCTGCTTGAACTGGGTTAGCTACTGGAACTGGGTTAACTGCTGGGTTATTGATGGCCGCCTGAACTTGGCCAACAGGAACGGAGACAGGAACTTGAACCATGAGGCGCAGCGATGAATAAACAAGCAAGTGATAGAGCGTTGATCTGGTCTGGACTGTTCCCGAACTGAGTTAACACGAATTTGTGGGCTTATGCAGATTATTTATACCATCCCAAGCACGCACGTGGGGATGTGAGATATAATCCTCTGGGACGGATTCCTCTCTGAGTGAGTGAAAACCGTGTGATATTTGAGGCATCGTACGTAAAGTTTCCAGGGGGAATAGGGTATTACAACTCTGTAAAGCGGACACCTTCGTAATAGCGAGATGTCCACAATAGCGAGGTGTCCACAATAGCTTAGTGTTCGTAATAGCGAGGTCAGTTCGTAATGCCAAGAGTGAGTCGTTCGTACTCTGTGCCGAGCGTAAGCAAGCTCTTCAATATTAAATC
This sequence comes from Actinostola sp. cb2023, assembly GCA_033675265.1. Classification (NCBI taxonomy): domain Eukaryota; kingdom Metazoa; phylum Cnidaria; class Anthozoa; order Actiniaria; family Actinostolidae; genus Actinostola; species Actinostola sp. cb2023. Next base: position 1,164,820 of record JAUJYZ010000938.1, on the reverse strand, counting down.
TATCAACCACAACACAAACGCTTGGTATTTCTAAACAAACTTAGAGTAGTTTGGTTTTGATAAATTGGTTTATTTTGATATAAATTCGAGGAGAATTTCGGACTGCCAGTAAACCGCTGGTCATAATATCGCGGAAGTAAAATGTCTCAAATTTCTGGTAATGGAATGTTGCCTTGTTTTGGCGGATTTTGTTCCATTATACGGAAAAAAATATCCACAGCACCACAAAAGTAGGCGAACTATTGATTTCCTTTCAATTATTTTCTAAAACTTCATTCTAGAGACGTAGATCGCTCACTAAATCTTCCACAGCAGTGCACTTGGCAAAACAATAGCGATACTTCATGTTTACAAACATTAACATTGTGATGTAAATGTGCCAACCATTTCCATAAAGACTTCTCACACGTTTTGTTTCAACAGTCAATCGATCTTTGGTTGGCACATCGTTGGCACAAGAATGACAAAAGCTGAAGTATCGATTATGCAAATAGGTACTTTGAAATCTGAATCCAAACGCATGCGCAGACAAAATGTACACATGCTCGTAATAGCTAGGTGTCCACAATAGCATAGTGTTCGTAATAGCGAGGTGTTCGTAATAGGATAGTGTTCGTAATAGGGAGGTGTTCACAATAGCATAGTGTTCGTAATAGCGAGGTATTCGTAATAGGATAGTGTTCGTAATAGCGAGGTGTTCGTAATAGCGAGGTGTCCACAATAGCATATTGTTCGTAATAGCGAGGTGTTCACAATAGCATAGTGTTCGTAATAGCGAGGTGTCCACAATAGCATAGTGTTCGTAATAGCGAGGTGTTCACAATAGCATAGTGTTCGTAATAGCGAGGTGTCCACAATAGCATAGTGTTCGTAATAGCGAGGTCTCCACAATAGCATAGTGTTCGTAATAGCGAGGTGTCCACAATAGCATAGTGTTCGTAATAGCAAGGTGTCCACAATAGCATGGTGTTCCTAATAGCGAGGTGTCCACAATAGCATAGTGTTCGTAATAGCGAGGTGTCGACAATAGCATAGTGTTCGTAATAGCGAGGTGTCCACAATAGCATAGTGTTCGTAATAGCGAGGTCTCCACAATAGCATAGTGTTCGTAATAGCGAGGTGTCCACAATAGCATAGTGTTCGTAATAGCGAGGTGTCCACAATATCATAGTGTTCGTAATAGCGAGGTGTCCACAATAGCATAGTGTTCGTAATAGCGAGGTGTTCACAATAGCATAGTGTTCGTAATAGCGAGGTGTTCGTAATAGCGAGGTGTCCACAATAGCATAGTGTTCGTAATAGCGAGGTGTCCACAATAGCATAGTATTCATAATAGCGAGGAGTTCGTAATAGGATAGTGTTCGTAATAGCGAGGTGTTCACAATAGCATAGTGTTCGTAATAGCGACGTGTCCACAATAGCATAGTGTTCGTAATAGCAAGGTGTCCACAATAGCATAGTGTTCGTAATAGCGAGGTGTCCACAATAGCATATTGTTCGTAATAGCGAGGTGTTCGTAATAGCATAGTGTTCGTAGTAGCGAGGTTTCTACAATAGCGAGGTGTTCGTAATATCATTGTTTTCGTAATAGCGAGGTTTCTACAATAGCGAGGTTTCCGCAATAGCATAGTGTTGGTAATAGCGAGGTGTCCACAATAGCATATTGTTCGTAATAGCGAGGTGTTCGTAATAGCATAGTGTTCGTAATAGCGAGGTTTCTACAATAGCGAGGTTTCCGCAATAGCATAGTGTTCGTAATAGCGAGGTGTTCACAATAGCATATTGTTCGTAATAGCGAGGTTTTCACAATAGCATAGTGTTCGTAATAGCGAGGTTTCTACAATAGCGAGATTTCCGCAATAGCATAGTGTTCGTAATAGCGAGGTGTCCACAATAGCATATTGTTTGTAATAGCGAGGTTTTCACAAAAGCATGTTGTTCGTAATAGCGAGGTTTTCACAATAGCATAGTGTTCGTAATAGCGAGGTTTCTGCAATAGCGAGGTTTCCGCAATAGCATAGTGTTCGTAATAGCGAGGTGTCCACAATAGCATATTGTTCGTAATAGCGAGGTTTTCACAATGGCATAGTGTTCGTAATAGCGAGGTTTCTACAATAGCATAGTGTTCGTAATAGCGAGGTGTTCGTAATAGGATAGTGTTCGTAATAGCGAGGTGTTCGTAATAGGATAGTGTTCGTAATCCCAAGGTGTCCACAATAGCATAGTGTTCGTAATAGCGAGGTTTCCGCAATAGCATAGTGTTCGTAATAGCGAGGTGTTCGTAATAGGATATTGTTCGTAATAGCGAGGTTTTCACAATAGCATAGTGTTCGTAATCGCAAGGTGTCCACAATAGCATAGTCTTCGTAATAGCGAGGTGTTCGTAATAGGATAGTGTTCGTAATAGCAAGGTTTTCACAATAGCATAGTGTTCGTAATAGCGAGGTGTCCACAATAGCATATTGTTCGTAATAGCGAGGTGTTCGTAATAGCATAGTGTTCGTAATAGCGAGTTTTCTACAATAGCGAGGTTTCCGCAATAGCATAGTGTTCGTAATAGCGAGGTGTTCACAATAGCATATTGTTCGTAATAGCGAGGTGTTCGTAATAAGATAGTGTTCGTAATAGCAAGGTTTTCACAATAGCATAGTGTTCGTAATAGCGAGGTGTCCACAATAGCATATTGTTCGTAATAGCGAGGTGTTCGTAATAGCATAGTGTTCGTAATAGCGAGTTTTCTACAATAGCGAGGTTTCCGCAATAGCATAGTGTTCGTAATAGCGAGGTGTTCACAATAGCATATTGTTCGTAATAGCGAGGTTTTCACAATAGCATAGTGTTCGTAATAGCGAGGTTTCTACAATAGCGAGGTTTCCGCAATAGCATAGTGTTCGTAATAGCGAGGTGTCCACAATAGCATATTATTCGTAATAGCGAGGTGTCCACAATAGCATAGTGTTCGTAATATCGAGGTGTCCACAAGAGCTAGGTGTTCACAATAGCATATTGTTCGTAATAGCGAGGTTTTCACAATAGGATAGTAGGATAGTGTTCGTAATAGCGAGGTGTCCACAATAGCATATTGTTCGTAATAGCGAGGTGTTCGTAATAGCATAATGTTCGTAATAGCGAGGTTTCTACAGTAGCATAGTGTTCGTAATAGCGAGGTGTTCGTAATAGGATAGTGTTCGTAATAGCGAGGTGTCCACAATAGCATAGTGTTCGTAATAGCGAGGTGTTCGTAATAGGATAGTGTTCGTAATAGCAAGGTGTCCACAATAGCATAATGTTCGTAATAGCGAGGTGTTCGTAATAGGATATTGTTCGTAATAGCAAGGTTTTCACAATAGCATAGTGTTCGTAATAGCGAGGTGTTCGTATTAGGATAGTGTTCGTAATAGCAAGGTGTCCACAATAGCATAATGTTCGTAATAGCGAGGTGTTCGTCATAGGATAGTGTTCGTAATAGCAAGGTTTTCACAATAGCATAGTGTTCGTAATAGCGAGGTGTCCACAATAGCATATTGTTCGTAATAGCGAGGTGTTCGTAATAGGATAGTGTTCGTAATAGCAAGGTTTTCACAATAGCATAGTGTTCGTAATAGCGAGGTGTCCACAATAGCATATTGTTCGTAATAGCGAGGTGTTCGTAATAGCATAGTGTTCGTAGTAGCGAGGTTTCTACAATAGCGAGGTGTTCGTAATATCATTGTTTTCGTAATAGCGAGGTTTCTACAATAGCGAGGTTTCCGCAATAGCATAGTGTTGGTAATAGCGAGGTGTCCACAATAGCATAGTGTTCGTAATAGCGAGGTGTTCGTAATAGCATAGTGTTCGTAATAGCGAGGTTTCTACAATAGCGAGGTTTCCGCAATAGCATAGTGTTCGTAATAGCGAGGTGTTCACAATAGCATATTGTTCGTAATAGCGAGGTGTTCGTAATAGGATAGTGTTCGTAATAGCAAGGTTTTCACAATAGCATAGTGTTCGTAATAGCAAGGTGTCCACAATAGCATATTGTTCGTTATAGCGAGGTGTTCGTAATAGCATAGTGTTCGTAATAGCGAGGTTTCTACAATAGCGAGGTTTCCGCAATAGCATAGTGTTCGTAATAGCGAGGTGTCCACAATAGCATATTGTTCGTAATAGCGAGGTTTTCACAAAAGCATGTTATTCGTAATAGCGAGGTTTTCACAATAGCATAGTGTTCGTAATAGCGAGGTTTCTACAATAGCGAGGTTTCCGCAATAGCATAGTGTTCGTAATAGCGAGGTGTCCACAATAGCATATTGTTCGTAATAGCGAGGTTTTCACAATAGCATATAGTGTTCGTAATAGCGAGGTTTCTGCAATAGCGAGGTGTTCACAATAGCATATTGTTCGTAATAGCGAGGTGTTCGTAATAGGATAGTGTTCGTAATAGCAAGGTTTTCACAATAGCATAGTGTTCGTAATAGCGAGGTGTCCACAATAGCATATTGTTCGTAATAGCGAGGTGTTCGTAATAGCATATTGTTCGTAATAGCGAGGTGTTCGTAATAGCATAGTGTTCGTAATAGCGAGGTTTCTACAATAGCGAGGTTTCCGCAATAGCATAGTGTTCGTAATAGCGAGGTGTCCACAATAGCATATTGTTCGTAATAGCGAGGTTTTCACAAAAGCATGTTATTCGTAATAGCGAGGTTTTCACAATAGCATAGTGTTCGTAATAGCGAGGTTTCTACAATAGCGAGGTTTCCGCAATAGCATAGTGTTCGTAATAGCGAGGTGTCCACAATAGCATATTGTTCGTAATAGCGAGGTTTTCATAATAGCATATAGTGTTCGTAATAGCGAGGTTTCTGCAATAGCGAGGTTTCCGCAATAGCATAGTGTTCGTAATAGCGAGGTGTTCACAATAGCATATTGTTCGTAATAGCGAGGTGTTCGTAATAGGATAGTGTTCGTAATAGCAAGGTTTTCACAATAGCATAGTGTTCGTAATAGCGAGGTGTCCACAATAGCATATTGTTCGTAATAGCGAGGTGTTCGTAATAGCATAGTGTTCGTAATAGCGAGGTTTCTACAATAGCGAGGTTTCCGCAATAGCATAGTGTTCGTAATAGCGAGGTGTTCACAATAGCATATTGTTCGTAATAGCGAGGTTTTCACAATAGCATAGTGTTCGTAATAGCGAGGTTTCTACAATAGCGAGATTTCCGCAATAGCATATTGTTCGTAATAGCGAGGTTTTCACAATGGCATAGTGTTCGTAATAGCGAGGTTTCTACAATAGCGAGGTTTCCGCAATAGCATAGTGTTCGTAATAGCGAGGTGTTCGTAATAGCATAGTGTTCGTAATAGCGAGGTGTCTACAATAGCGAGGTTTCCGCAATAGCATAGTGTTCGTAATAGCGAGGTGTTCACAATAGCATAGTGTTCGTAATAGCGAGGTGTTCGTAATAGCATAGTGTTCGTAATAGCGAGGTGTCTACAATAGCGAGGTGTCCACAATAGCATAGTGTTCGTAATAGCGAGGTGTTCACAATAGCATAGTGTTCGTAATAGCGAGGTGTTCGTAATAGCATAGTGTTCGTAATAGCGAGGTTTCTACAATAGCGAGGTTTCCGCAATAGCATAGTGTTCGTAATAGCGAGGTGTTCACAATAGCATATTGTTCGTAATAGCGAGGTGTTCGTAATAGCATAGTGTTCGTAATAGCGAGGTGTCTACAATAGCGAGGTGTCCACAATAGCATAGTGTTCGTAATAGCGAGGTGTTCGTAATAGCATAGTGTTCGTAATAGCGAGGTGTTCGTAATAGCATAGTGTTCGTAATAGCGAGGTGTTCGTAATGGCATAGTGTTCGTAATAGCGATGTTTCCGCAATAGCTAGGTGTCCGTAATAGCGAGGTGTTGCGATCGACGTCCACAATAGCGAAGTGTCATGTCCATAATAGCATAGTGCAGGAGCCCATAAGTAGGAGCATCGAGGAGCATCCATGTAGTATTAAAATCTAGTAGTAATGTCGACCTTTTTTCAACGCGGGCTTAGAACTTGATGTATGTTTCTCGTTTATTCACTCACGAACACTATTTGATACATTAAGAATCCGGTGAAGCCTAAACACAAGACCTATATTATAAGAAATATTCCAATATCTTAACTCATTTAAAAGAATTTAGTAAAAAATCATACTTTAAAAACAAGTTAATCAACATAAAGGGTAACCTAAAAGAAACATGGATAATTATAAATCAGATAGTTAAGCTAAAATCCAAAGGCTCTATTGCACCCCAAAAGATTATTAGTATAGGTAATAGCATGGTTTGTAGTGATATTTGGGATAAATACCACGAGTGATATTTCAAAATTGTTAACAAAATTTCACGAGCCTCCGGCGAGTGAAATTTGTGACAATTTTGAAATATCACGAGTGATATTTATCCCAAATATCACGTACAAAACATGCTATTAAATGTTTATAATATGACCTAAGAAAATACTGCAATTTCGATCAGTTTGTCTGTAGTTTTACCATGAACTAATGGAAAATGCTCTCAAGTAAATTATTTTCATAGAAAAACGTTCATAAATTAGATAACAAATGAAGAAAACAGAAACAAGAGGTTTCTAAAGCTTTATTTTTACCTTTTTCAGCAATAATTCTTAATTCACTTCTCGATCTAAAGCAGGAAAACCTTACTTTAGCACGATCAACAGTCGATCGTTTCTCGCTGATTTTTGCAGTCTCAGCCAAAGAAAACCTTCCTGATTTGTCAACAATATATCCATGTTGATGTGCTTTTTCAATTTGCTGTTCTTGAGATTTGTTTCTAGGTATATTTCAGCTTTTTTCGCGAGAAAAACTCTGTCGGGTTTATCCGCCATCTTGGATTTGAATGTCATGCTTGGTGCTCAAACAATGGTTACCATGGTGATTTTGAAATACCACTCCTGAGAGCTTGAAATACCACTATTACGCTGAAATACCACTCCTCTCAGCCAATCGAATTGCAGGATTTTCTTAGGTCATATTATAAAAGATGGAATTGAGCTTGATAATCAAAAAGATATTGCTGATAGCTTTAACACCTTTTTTAGAGATATAGGTCCTTCCCTTGCTGAACAAATTTCTCCTTCTAACAAAGTCTTTTCAGACTATCTTGTTCCTTTAACTTCCTATAATAGTATTTTTCTCTTGCCCACAAATCCTTACGAGGTCGATTCATTGATATGTGAGCTAGACTCATCAAAAGCCTTAGGTCCATATGGAATTCCTATTAGTTTAATAAAACTTGCTAAACCTTACATTTCATCACCATTGAGTAGTATATACAATCTCTCCTTTACTTCTGGTGTATTTCCTGAAGCACTAAAACTTTCGCGAGTTATTCCTCTTTATAAAAATGAATCAGTTAATTTGATATCTAACTGCAGACCTATTTCTTTACTCTCCCCCTTTTCAAAAATGTTAGAAAAATTAATGTATAAACGCCTTTTATCATATTTCAACAAACAAGATTTCCTATACAAGTATCAGTTTGGCTTCCGAAAAAATCATTCTACTACCTTGGCTCTGATTGAAATAATTGATAATCTTCTTAATGCTCTGGACAAAGGACTTGTGGTATATTCATTGATTTTTCAAAGGCATTTGACACTATTAATCATGAAATACTTTTGCAAAAATTAAATCACTATGGAATTCGTGGTTGTGTGTCTGAATGGTTTACAACCTATCTAAGCAATCGATCACAATTTGTTGACCTAAATGGAATACATTCTTCTACTGTCATGACCAACTGTGGGGTCCCACAAGGTTCAAATTTGGGTCCCTTATTATTTCTTATTTATGTAAATGACATAGCTAATTGTAGCAATGTGTTAAGTTTTCGTTTATTTGCAGATGATACTAATCTTTTTTGGGAAAATAAGGACATTCAAACTTTAACTAGGGTAATTAATTCTGAATTAAATAATCTTACTGACTGGATTACTGCGATTCTCAGTATTATGCGAACCAGACATTCAAACAGTCGGCTGCAACTTGGTTTTTCGCTGCCGTCAATCAAATTAAAAACTCTAACAAATTCAAAACTAAATACATTCTTCAACCAAATGATTCATAATTTAGCTCAAAATCATATTTGGTTTCCATTTGGTGGGTCTTCTGACTTTTATTTTTAAGTTTACTGATTTTTTATGTTGATTGACGGCAGCGAAAAACCAAGTTCCAGCCGACTGCTTGAATGTCTGAGTTCGCATAATACTGAGAATCGCAGTAAAGCAAATAAATTATCTAAATTCTTATATATAATCGGGCAATTTTGGTTCGATTCGGCGAAATATCAGGGCGAGTTAGGTCGAGCCATGGTTCGTATTTTGGCGAGATGTAGTCGATTTATCATCCCACTCTTTTCGCCGAAATGAAAGAATTTCACTAAAAACATCGAGGACGATCTTTTCAAAATACAAACTAATTAGCATATTGTCGGCACGCGTCCGTGAGTTTGAGAAGTGGCGGGAAAAATTCAGTCGTTCGTAGTTTTGTTCAAAACGTTTATTTATCTTTTGAATGAAACATATTTTCCCTTAAAATGACCAGAAGTAATATAAAAATACAATGGTTTCTTATTTAGAACCACATTTTAACCAACTGTCCGTGATATATAATATCAGGACAGTAGAGTGTCCTGATACCGTAGAATATCAGGACAGTAGAGTGTCTTGATACGGGAGAATTCTCGATTCTGATTGGTTGAAACAAATATTGGAGATGATAAATGATAATATCATCTGCTAATAAACAGCTGAACCATACTCCTGGCATTATTCTTGATAATTCATCACTTCAACATACAGATTCCATTAAATACTTAGGTATTTTTATTGATAAAAACTTAAATTGGAAATATCATATCAATATAATATGTAAAAAGATAGCTAAGAATATCGGAATAATCTCTAAACTCCGTCACTATGTAGATCTAGACACTATTACTCACTAATCTATCCGTATCTCTAACTGACTGTGCAATAATTTGGGGGAACACTTATAAAACTCGTCTGAATCAATTAAATGTCTTAAACAATAAAGTAATCAGAATTATGTCTTTTTCTCACTTTCAGTCTCATTCTCCACCGTTTTACAAATCATTGTGTATTCTCCAATTAAAAGATATTATTTATATTCAAAAATGTATCTCTATGTATGACTATGTCAAATATAACCTTCCTCAGTGTAGCTTTTTCTAATTATTTCAAACATTCTTCTGAAATTCATGTTCATTATACTCGTTTCTAAACCCACAACTTCCATTTACCATCAGTTTCCACCAATTCAGGCAAATTCTCGCTGAAATATTCTGGAACTAAAATTTGGAGCTTAATTGACCACAATATTAAATCATTAACAAAGAAACTATTTATAAAAAGATTAAAAGAAACTTGCTTCTTATCATACCTATAGCATTCAATTGCTGATTTGTATATATATTTATAGTCCCTGATCTGTATAATTTTTAAAATTATTATATACTTTGCTCTTTTCTTCTCCTTTTTCTTTCTTCATTTTGTTTCTTTCTTTTTGGCACACATTTGCATGATAATTAACTACTTTTATCTGTCATATTTATATTATCCTCTTATCTCTTTACATTTAATGGGAGCTGGCTCGAAAACTTTAGTTACTTCAGCTCCCAAGCACCAACCTTTAATCTTTGATCTCTAGTAAATAGTAATAACTTTTAGTACTTATATGTATGTATAGCTTGTATGTGTGAAAATGTAAAACTGTAAATCAAGAGTGCAAATAAACATCAATTCAAACAAGAACACGAGACATTACAAACACACTTTACAAAGCAAAAGATCAGTACAACAAGAAGAAAGGACAAAGAAACTCACCAAATTGAAGACACTACTTTCGACCCTCGTGCAGTCGCACGAACACAAACATACACGAGACACAGGATCAAACGAGACAGCGAAACAGAATAAATTACAGTGGAAAACGAAACACGGACTCGGGACGACACGGAACACAATACAAACACTTGTTGAGGGAAAGCCTCAACAATGAACATTGTCAACAAATGGTTTCCCCTAGCTGCTTACACTGTGCATATCAAAACAATGCAAACAGTAAAGAAAAATATGTCCGAATGTATGAGACAGAACACAAGAATGAAGGTTACAAACCTCTGAAGTTCTACTTGACGAAGCTCAACCAGCTGTCAACAGCTTTCTATTTATTTTTAAATTTTACAAAGAAAAGAAAAAAAAGCAAGCTAATTATCTGTTGGGGAGGACTAGACCTATAATTGAGTCTCCAAATAAAATTAAAATTAATACAAAAGAAAAGAAAAAAAGGATAATTATGAGTAACAATGAGTAAAAGTTATGTACTGGCTCCTACAATTGGAGCAGCGGCACTTGGTCACCCAAGAACAAGTTCTGGGTTTCAAAAAAAGACAGGAAATATTGCCAGTAATGGTGGGCAAGCAGCCGCTTAAAGGACGATGGAGAGGTGCAATGTCTGAGCTCGACTGGAAGGGCGTTCCAAAGTGGAATTATGCGATTGAAATAAGAGCTGGCAAAAGTTTCTGTTTTGAAGGGAGATATATTGTAAAGGGGTCCCTTATCTGCCTATCTTGAGCGCTTAGATGGTTGGTAAGTACTAAGGACATTTGAAAGGTCTAGAAGGTACTGCCTCTGTCTACATCTGAATAAAAAAATAGATCACATATCTCACGTCGCAAGCAAAGAGACAATAGCTTGAAGGAGACTAATCTTGACTTTTATTATATAGACACGAGTGTTTTACTGGAAAATATATCACTCTTAGTTTAAATTTGACACGGTTTTCTTTGTTATTCATAGGGCTTTATCTCCGGTATTGACCGGTTGAACAATAGAATTGAATTGAATTGCTCATTATGAATTCACCGGGATGTATCCATATACAGCCCTGGGTTGTATATGGATACATCCCGGTGAATTCATAATGAGCACTGAAATGCTATTCTTCATGCTATTCATAGTATTCTTGCTAAATAACACTCCAAAAAATACCGGAAAATGCCTCAGATTGCTTCGTGCGAAAACCTTGTCAAATTTAAACTAAGTCAGATAAATACCTCGAACGTCGGCAATAAGCCTATAAATCCCTCGGGCCTACGGCCCTCGGGATTTATATGGCTTATTGCCTCCGTTCTCGGTATTTATCTCTTACATAAAATTCATACGAAACTACATCCGGGACCCGAGTGGCGTATTTTCCATATCCTCACCAGTGAGGATATCGATGTTTTCCCTCTCCTGACTTGACGCGCGTTGCAACCGAAGTCAAAATGGCGAGCGACAGGTTTGTCAAAGTCTTTAACGAGGAACAAGAGAATGAAAATACAAAAAAGAAGACGTTATACAACGTGAAAATATTAAATAATTTCTTGAAAGTGAAGATGAGAACAGGAATATTGAAAATATTCCTCCAAGCGAGCTACAAGAATTGTCCATTAAGTTTGTCCTTGGCGTTAGAAAGAAAGGTGGTGAGGAGTACGAATGTCTATATATAGTCAGCGTCTGAGCGTAAAATGAATCTAGTGGCTCTGCGCTGGACACCTTCAAGCTTATTAATATTACGCTTGCGACGAGCAGACCAGACACAGACATCAACCTCTAGCTTACTACGCATGAGTGAGATGTAAAGTAGCTTTTTAGCAGTCAGAGGGGCACTCCATCCACAAGTACGCTTAACAAGACCCAGCGAACGATTATATCCACGCAAAATCTGGGCACCCACCAATGAGTACGACAACACAAACATAACACGATGAAAGAAATCAGCCAAGCTGCTCAATTGTCTCGTGTTTCAACTTCAACTTTTTATTTTTGTACTTGTTTACACCACAAGCTAAGCCGAGAGATGAATGTAATAATCCCTCTGTTAAGTTCTTTTATTTTATTATTGGCTGGTAATCAGCTCTAGCCGCTGAGTTAACTTCTAATTGCGTTGTTCTATTTCAGCAACCTGTAAACTCCCTCAGCACATTACCAAAGGTGTATGCAAAGGCCTGGATATGGCGCACGTCAATCTTTACAGATCAGAAGAAATGTACTACTGGCTAAAAAAAGTTGTTCCTAAATACATCGTACGTATTCATGAGATATCATTCGAAGTGGTGCTCGGCCCCAGTCTTGACTCCAAAGTGGCAGCGACCATTGATTTGACATTTATGAACGTTCGACGTAAACTAAGCACTGAGCTGTCTTTACGAGACATTGTGGATATGGGCATTCGAATTGCTAATAAAGTCATAGCCGCGTTCAAGAAGCTCGTCCCGTCACGGTTTACTGCAGCAGTCTACGACAGACCGAGTAACGTTGGAGATTTTAGGGTTGGAGGTATGTTTAACAATTAGACAACGAGTCCGAGTTGGCTATGAGCAAATCTATCTTAGCTCATAGACAACGAGCTAGGGCGAGTTGTCTAATTGTTTTAGTATAAACAAACTAGCATACTTAATTTTATACCAATATTTCTTGTTTAATTTGCATAAGTAAGAAGTAAGAAGAAGAAGAATTTTATGCTAGTCACCGGTACACATTGGCTGAACTAATCGAGCTGTTTAGTTTTACCATCAACAAATGGAAAACTAAACCAGAAAAGTTGGTTCTTTTGTTGAAAAACTTTCATAAATCAAATAACAATTGAACAAAACACGAATCAAGAGTGGTGTAGCCTTCGTTTATTACCTTTATCACTATCAGTACTCCCTTTGACTTTGTCTTCGCTAAAGTTGAAAAATCGGCCCGAATTCGAAAAATCTTCAACTTTAACGATCGTTTCTCGCTCAGTTTCTGCAGTGTCAGCCAAGGAAAACTTGCTTGAATTGTCAATGAGATGTCTATACACGTTATGTGCTAATTCCATTTCTTGTCCTTGAGATTTGTTTCTCGGTCTATTTTAGCTCTTTTTACTGCGAGAAAACAACTATCGGGTTTGTCCGCCATCTTGCTTCATCGCCGTTCACGACAATGGTTACCATGGTGATTCGCTACTAGGGGACTATCACTATTAGACCCCTAGTAGCGTAGCCAATCAGATTGCAGGATATGTGATAGACCACTAGTTTGTTTATACTAATAGCTGATAGCCTACTAGTAGAGTAGCCAATCAGAGCGCTTGCGCAAGCGCTCTGGTAGATTATTCACATATACACCTATTCCAAATATCGTTGTCTACGCCGAAAACAACAAGCAACAAGCTGACGACCGAAAAGGACTTTGGGAATCTCCTAATTAATTAATTTATCCGTGGTACTTGAGAAGTTATCCCTACGAGCGTTGAATATAGCAATCATTTGGAACTATTCGGCCATTTGAAAATGCATGTTGTCAAAATGTCTACGGATGAATAAATGAATAAGGAGAAAGTCCCAATGCCCTTTGCGGTCGTCAGCTTCTTGCTTGTTGCTTTCGGCGGGGACAACGATATTTGGAATAGGTGTATAATAAATAAAAGAGGGCCTAAGACGCTGCCCTGGGGCACACCGAAGCTGATTGGTTGCTTGATGATCAGAACTAATACCGTTGATGTTATTAGACAAAATATCAAGTTATATTGTTAGATATAAATTCTAAAACCAAATAAACAAGGATTTTCTACGGACTAATTTTAATTCAAAGATAATTATCGGTGACCTCCTGTGACTGAGTTTACCGTATGACAGAGAATTATTGATTTTCCCGGCAAAGAGCAGAGTGATTACACTCATGTCATCTGTTACGATACTCAGTTCATATCACATTAAGTTCAAATTGTGGTTCGGCCGGCAACATTGGACTTGAACTTGTTTTGATCAGCTAAACTCCATCTGCTTTTACATTTATTTTTTATGTACGTATCTACAACACAATATCAGAAATAGTGCAAAAAAAAAAATTGAAGCGATTAAAAAGATTGAATAAATAGCGCGCAAATTTTGTACAGCAGTTACTACGCAATAAGACCGAAAGGGAGCATGGGACATGTAAATCAAAGTAATTAGTTCCTTTTATCGTAATTATTATTATTATTTGTTTTATTTAATTTAATGATTTGCCAAAAGGCAGGTAATTTATAATAGAACACTAGGTCCCCTACAAGGTAAATCACCCAACCCAGCCCCGTAAAATAAGTAACCCATCCCACAGATACGCCCCACGTTACAAAAAAAACACACAAATTATGTGAAATGGTTATTACTGGTGCATGGCTACTGGTGATTACTTTTTCACCCATACATGTACTTCTTCTTTGTGTAATAAGCAAGCAAACAATCAGTATTGCCCATGCACCCTGTCGGTCTCGATACCACGTATTGCAGACAGACAGACAGATGGATAGACAGATAGACAGACAGACAGACAGACAGATAGACAGATAGACAGACAGACATGCAGACAGTTATACAAACAGACAAACAGATAGACATACTCTTCTCCTCAGTTTATGCACTAGTCAATTCCAATTAAAATTAGTACTTTTGAATGCAACTAGTTTGCCAGGCCGGCGGGGCGGATATTTGACCGTAAGTGGAGCCCGAACGGTGGGGCATTTGACCACGTTATTGGCCCGCACAGAGGGGAATTTGACCAAATGTTTTCAAAAAAATCAAATGCCCCGGGATATGCCCGGGGGGGGGGGGGGGGGCACTCTTGGAATTGACTAGTGCATTATACTCAATTTAAACCCACTCATCTTTCTATTTTATTGTTGTTCTTTTCTATTCATTTTTACTTTCATTCATTCATCCATAATTAAGGACCGATCCAATTTGACTCCGATATTAATACCAACGCCTTATGTTACATTTCAGGTCCCTTCAGAATCGTGAACGACGGTAATCAAATGTGCGTGAAGAGTGCCGATGACAAACCAGGTTCTTCTCTTGGTACTGGAGTGTGTGCGAATAAAAACACACTGTGGGTCTACACTCTAACAGGAGAATTGATGGTAAGTAATAATTATATTAGATTATTAATAATCAGTGTTATTATACGACTGTGACGTAAATTAATTTACCATAAAAGGGCACAAAGAAAAAAACACTATACAACGACAGATAAGTATTTCTAAAGGGAATAGGGAAACAAACAACTACTTTTTAATGATATCTGTATAGAAAATATGAAAACAATCCAATCTTTTTGGTGAAAAAAGCCAACGAAAAATCTCTCGAGCGCGTGCTCGATGGCGCATCGATTGTGTAATAGCGCGCGCATTTCACAAACAAATCACAAAACAGCTTTTGTACGCTAACAAATAAGCAGAGAAAGAAAAAAGGGACGTTTTTTTGGGTTTATTTTGTTGTCATATAATAAACAATTTATTACATTTTTACTCGTCTATTTGTATTTTGACGAGCCGTACGGCAAGACTCGTAAAAATATCCAGCCGTATTACACAACTCTAACCGTGTAATAACCTCTGTATATTACATGGCAAAGTAGCATTGTGCTTTACGATTGGTCAATCGGTACAGTCAAGAGAAAATGAGGTAAGAGAAGGAATCCCTGGTACCCCATCATGTGCCCCGTTAATTCTATTTTTTAGAGCGAAGCTATTTTTAGCTTTAGTTACCATGCCCGCGCAACCACTCTTGACTTGTAGAATTTTAAAATACTCAACCTTACCTTGGTTTTTCCTTTCAAAAACTTTTTATTTTTTTGCCATTACTGAGATTCTCAGTATTATGCGAACTCAGACATATAAGTCAGAAGACCCACTAAATGGAAACCAAATATGATTTTGAGCTAAATTATGGATCATTTGGTCGAAGAATGTATTTAGTTTTGAATTCGTTTGAGTTTTGAATTTGATTGACGGGTAGCGAAAAACCAAGTTCCAGCCGACTGTTTGAATGTCTGAGTTCGCATAATACTGAGATCAGAACCGCAGTAAAAAGAAAAGCAAAAGACTACACAGCTTCTGCTCCAAGACAACAAAGCAGTGGTCGCACGATTTCTATGATGTTCACATGCAAAGTCTGCACTGAATAAAAATACAAAACTGAGCGAAACAGTATCGTCAACTCTCTGAGAAAAGGCCACAATTTAATTCTCTAAGATTCATTGAAGGAATTTACGAATACTCAGGCGAATTGATCAAAATTAAGGTGCTACAAATATAAACTACACAACGATCAAAGTCAAAGCAATCACGAAAACAAACTCTAAAGTTAATGTGGTCTTACCGGCACTTGTATTCAACAATTACGAAGTCCAAGCGTTATTCTCAGGTTGGAAAACACGAAGGAAACTTTACAAGAGCCAACATCAGCAAAACCTTGAAGCACCAGCCATATTGTGGACATGAAAATTTAATTCAACCATCTGCAGTCCTACATGAAGACGCCGGCTACAACAAAACGACTCCTTGGTCGGTTTTCTCTGTCGAAGGACATAGCAAACTGAAGCTGTTTTCCTCTATTTAGAATCGTCTCAAGTGTCCCAAATTCACAATAATTTCAGTCAAATCCCAAAAGGATAAGTTGGTAAAATCCTTTATTGAGTTTTCGAAGTAAAATTTGTAAAATGTTCGAGAAAGTTGAGAAGAGTTTCTTCGCTCAATTTTGACTTTTCATATCAAAGCCGTGCGAACGGCCTGCGCGACCTCGCCTTATATGATCTGACCAATCACGTTCCGTTCTAAAGATAGATTGATTCTAAAAATAGAATTAACGGGGCACATGATGGGTCAAGAGCCCAATACCAGGGATTCCTTCTCTTACCTCATTTTCTCTTGGTACAGTCCATAATTGTGAATATGGACAGTCCAAAAGAAATTGAGCTTTGTTAAATCATAGTTATTAGAGGGTTAAATTCAAATATAAGTCACATAAATCAATCATTGTTACGCTGATAATATACATGAAAAAAATACTCGATTCTGATTGGCTTAGAGCAGTGCAGTTGAAAAGTAATTTGCACTGCAGTGCAAATTACCTTTAATTGCACTGCAGTGCAAATTACTTTTTTTTTCATGAATATTATTAATTGGTAATCATACGATTTCTCGTTCAATTTGGAATAATTTGCACGAGTGTGTTTTTCAAAGAGCTCAAATTGCACTCGCCCTACGGGCTCGTGCAATTTTGATACTCTTTGAAAAACACACTCGTGCAAATTATTTCCAAATTGAACTCGAAACCATATGATTACCTCTACTAAACGGTTTTTAAAATATTTATTAACTGATATAACTGACAATACAGACTTTTTTAATTGTTAACTGAGCAGTAAAATATAGCAAGTGTGTAGAACGAAACTTTAACACCGCGTAAATAAGCACTAAATTCACTGAAGTGTTAGTCACCTTTATATGGCTCGCAAGTGCCCTATGTGACACGTGGCTCTCACGGGATTTGTATGGCTCGTGCGCTACACGCTTTCCTCTGTGCTTTTCTGATTGCGATAATTGTCTTGTCGTTTCAGAATATGGAAAACGAGCGTTGTTTGACGTTCACCGGGACAGGAAAAGATCAGAAGATTACCCAGCAAGAATGTCAGATAGGAGCCAAGAATCAACACTTTTTCTGTGTCAATAAGCGTATTTACCCGTCAGAAAGTACTACAAGTTGCTTGGTGCAAAAAGGTACTACAGTAGTGCTGTAGTTAAATTCTCAAAAACGTAATTTCATCGTAACGTACAATTAATAATGCAAGTTGGAAGCGATGTTGCTCTGTGCGTACCGGGGGTTCAGTGCCAGGTACTTGTTCGGGTAGGGGTGTGGGACGGAGACACAAAAACCCTGACCCTATCCTAGACCAAAGACTGGACAACATATATATCGGCCCTATTCCAGACCAAAGACTGGACAACATATACCGGCCCTATTCCAGACCAAAGACTGGACAACATATACCGGCCCTATTCCAGACCAAAGACTGGACAACATATATATCAGCCCTATTCCAGCCAACCAAAGACTGGACAACATATACCGGCCCTATTCCAGACCAAAGACTGGACAACATATACCGGCCCTATTCCAGACCAAAGACTGGACAACATATACCGGCCCTATTACAGACCAAAGACTGGACAACATATACCGGCCCTATTACAGACCAAAGACTGGACAACATATATATCAGCCCTATTCCAGCCGACCAAAGACTGGACAACATATACCGGCCCTATTACAATACAATACAATACAATAACTTTATTTATACACGATTAGGATTAAAGCTGAAAAGCTTGTGGGGTCGTGTGTAAAACAATGGAAATAAAAATAAAAACTATGTATATAAAATTCTAAATGCTAAATTATTCCAGACCAAAGACTGGACAACATATATATCAGCCCTATTCCAGCCGACCAAAGACTGGACAACATATACCGGCCCTATTCCAGACCAAAGACTGGACAACATATACCGGCCCTATTACAGACCAA
This sequence comes from Actinostola sp. cb2023, assembly GCA_033675265.1. Classification (NCBI taxonomy): domain Eukaryota; kingdom Metazoa; phylum Cnidaria; class Anthozoa; order Actiniaria; family Actinostolidae; genus Actinostola; species Actinostola sp. cb2023. The sequence goes on along the minus strand of JAUJYZ010000938.1, from coordinate 1,146,392 downwards.
AGACTGGACAACATATACCGGCCCTATTACAGACCAAAGACTGGACAACATATACCGGCCCTATTCCAGACCAAAGACTGGACAACATATACCGGCCCTATTCCAGACCAAAGACTGGACAACATATACCGGCCCTATTCCAGACCAAAGACTGGACAACATATACCGGCCCTATTACAGACCAAAGACTGGACAACATATATATCAGCCCTATTCCAGCCGACCAAAGACTGGACAACATATACCGGCCCTATTCCAGACCAAAGACTGGACAACATATACCGGCCCTATTACAGACCAAAGACTGGACAACATATACCGGCCCTATTACAGACCAAAGACTGGACAACATATACCGGCCCTATTCCAGACCAAAGACTGGACAACATATACCGGCTCTATTCCAGACCAAAGACTGGACAACATATACCGGCCCTATTCCAGACCAAAGACTGGGACAACATATACCGGCCCTATTACAGACCAAAGACTGGACAACATATATATCAGCCCTATTCCAGCCGACCAAAGACTGGACAACATATACCGGCCCCTATTCCAGACCAAAGACTGGACAACATATACCGGCCCTATTCCAGACCAAAGACTGGACAACATATACCGGCCCTATTACAGACCTACTGGACAACATATACCGGCCCTATTACAGACCAAAGACTGGACAACATATATATCAGCCCTATTCCAGCCGACCAAAGACTGGACAACATATACCGGCCTTATTCCAGACCAAAGACTGGACAACGTAACATATATATCGGCCCTATTCCAGACCAAAGACTGGACAACTATACCGGCCCTATTTTGGACTAAATACTGAAAATTGTACTCTATTTGAGGCCTAATTCTTTGTGCTCAAGAAACTATGGTGATAACGTTTCGTAAACTCGATATAAATTACCAAATTAGCAATAGTAGTTGCACTGGCTCTCTGGAAAGCCACACCCTACTCAAGACCAGCATGGCAAAATAGATAACCTTTCCCAGACTATATTCCTATACCGCGGAACATACTAGTATGGCTTAGAGCTCGAGTTATTCCTCGAGTAAAAATGGTTGTAACGCACGTGGTCACTGCATGTAATTTATGTTTGTCATTGTTATTACTTTTCAGCAAAATTTGTTGCCGTGGATACATGTAAAGCACCACAAGAGGACGACGCGCAAGAGTTTGTGATTCTCAAAGAAGAAGAATGGACTGTGGATAAAATGTTGAATGTGTGTGATAACTACGTACAAGGTGAAATCCTCTTTGTAGTATGACACATGAATAAAACATGAACAGGAAGAATGAAAGAAAACAGGAAGTAGAAAGGAATGTAGGAAGGAAGGAAGGAATGGAAGAATGGAGGGAAGTAGCAACGGAGAGAGGAAGAAAGGATGGATAGATAGATGGATGGAAGAAACGGAAGAAGGGAGGAAGGAAGGAATAACAATAAGAATTGATGATTCGAAAACCAAAGTTGATATGTTAGAAATAAACAAATCAAACGGTTTCAGACGGCAAACAATGTATGGTAATAGTTACAATTTTTCAATATCCAATCCAAAACATACTATCGGTTTTAGATTTGGCTCTCAAGAAGCCCGCTGAACAGTCCAGCTCATTCAGTATATCTGAACTCGATGCAACAGAATTAAGTGAAATCGACGCCAAAGAAAGAGACATTATATTGAGCAAAGTCGGACCCGAACTGGCTGTTGATGGAGACATGAATTTGAATGTTGCGGGTGGATCGTGCGCTCATACTGCTCTCTCGCAGGATCCATGGTGGAGAGTAGATCTACAGGCTGAACATGTTATTACTGATATCAGTATTCAAACTGCTGCAGGTAGGGATGATGTTACTATCATCACCATGCATCATCATCATCAAATGTACCGCTGTCTTCGTCTTAGTCTTCTTCCTCTTTCTCCTACTTTTGCTACTCCTTCTCCTCCTCCTTTTCCTATTCCTTTGCCCTCCTCCTTTTTCTTCTCCTCCTTTTCCTTCTCCTCCTTTTTCTCCTCCTCCTTTTTCTCCTCCTCCTTTTTCTCCTCCTCCTTTTTCTCCTCCTCCTTTTTCTCCTCCTATTCTTTCTTCCCCTCCCCCTTCTCCTCCTTTTTCTCCTCTTCCTCTTTCTCATCATCCCCTTTATCCCCATTCTCCTGAGCACAACTCAGTATCAGGGATAGACCAAGGACATGCTATTCTCCTGAGCACAACTCAGTATCAGGGATAGACCAAGGACATACTTCTCTTGAACTGCCCTAACGACTTGGCTCTTTTGGTCTCATCGCTTTGGAAGTTCTAGATCGGTTTCAGAGATTCTTAATTGGTAATGCTTGTCACAGTCTTGAATTTTAGTAAAGGAATCAATTAAGTAAGGTGCAGATTGTTCATTAAAAAAATTATGCATGAATAGCGATTTCATTTGTGTGCATCTAGTTTTAAGGTTCTAAGGTTTTCCAGCTAGTTTAGACCAGCAAGTATGTCAGCTGATCGCGTATCATAATTCGCACCTGTTAGTACCCTGGCTTCTCGAAAATGTACTCTCTGCAATTTATTTCTTAGAGTTTTGCCACAGGTGTCCCAGAGTGGGAAACAATAATCAAAGTAAGGCTGGACAAGTTCTTTGTAAGTTACTTGAAGTGAATTGGTTGGGATAGCGCTTGCCTTTTTGCATATACCTTCGATAGGATTTTCAAAGGAGAGCCTGTTATCAATTTGAACCCCTAAGCATGTATGCAGATCCACCCGTGATACCGTATTGTTATCTATGGTAATATTGCTTGGTTGGTTTTTGGATTGATTTTTCAAATTATAGCAATTATCATAAATTTTGTTTTGTAGGGATGGGATTGAAGCTTACTAACAGTAAGCCAATCACTAATACTGTCCAGATCAGGATTAATTATTCTCCTCCTCCTCTTTCAACTTGATCAATTAACTCCTCTATCTTCTTGTTTTCTCCTCCTCCTTCGTTTCTTTTTTTTCTTTTTCTTCATTTTTTCTACAACTTCCTTATCACTTCTACTATTGCCATTGTCATATATATTTACAATAACAATGTTTCCAATTTACATTGCTTCCAATCTCGATCGTGGGTTAACATCATATTAGAATATAGTCATACTCACTCGACCAATCAGCGCCCAGCATTTGTGCGCTCTATATCTCATAAAGTAACTAATATAGCTTTAACAATGGACTCATTAGTATTCTCTATATAGAGAATACTAATAAAGGTTTTTGTTTTCTTTTGTTACAAAGCCTTATTAGTATTCTCTATATAGGGAATACTAATGACTAACTAAGAAAATACCTGACTAGAGTGCAAATATTATATCCGTGAAATAGTTAACTAACTAAATAGTACTAATAAATAGCACCAAATGCTTTATTATTGTTGTCTACTTAGTAGTACAATGTTAATTAGTACTAAATGTTAGCGCTTAAAGTGCCTATGAAACACAAATGTCGATCCTTGTTTTATTGTACATTATTGTTGTTTGGTCTTTCTCTGAACATTTGCTGTATTTAAACATCGACTTTGAGCGTGCGAACATTTTCTTTTCGCGGTTCGAAAATTATCATTTTCAACCAAAATGTGCGACAAGAGACTGGGCCCTTGACAATGGCTCGGTGACGTCAAGAGGTTTGCATGCTTTTGTTTGCACAACTCTTGACGTCACATTTCTATAGTTTGACCGAGCGGAAATTGTCGCACTTTGAAACCCAAAATGCCCAAATTCGTGCGCGAAGTAAAATATGTTCCCGTAGCTCAATTCACTTTTTATTAACGCCATGTAAACAAGCAAATAGTAAACTTTCGTAGTAGCAAATAAAAACGGGGTCTATTTTTAAGTTTCATAGGCACTTTAAATTTCACGGATATAATATTTGCACTATAACTAATGAATAACGGGCTCTGTCGTCGTGTACCGGAATCTATTGTTTTAGAATACAATAGCAGAGTGTAGAGCCGTTTGTTTTGAACATTGTTCCATTGTGAACGCCGTTCTTTGTTAACCGGTACACGACGGCACTACCGAATAACGTGTACTAAACTATATACAAAAAATATTATAATACAATATTAGTTTAATCTTCATATACTCTTCAAATATTATATCATAATCCAATAAATCGACAGTTATTTGGATTCGTAGCAGCTAGCTATAGATTTATACACGAAAAATGGTACAGAAATACAGATCATAACTTTACTAAACACTAAAGAACAAACGAGTTTCTCCATGTTCTACAAGAAGTGTAGATGTACGGATATTCATCAGTCATCCAAGTTCTCCGTATGATTATTGCGATATAGTTAGCCCAATCTTTCAATATATTAATGCCCACATCGTGCTTGAGTTTTCTTTGGTTTCCATTATATTATTTCTCTCGTTTTTCAATTTCGTCCGTTCTAACTGGCTTGAGGAAACTTTGAGATTGCTGTTCTTCATTTCCACAACAAATACCGGTAATTTCTAGCGTTGCAAGCTTGTATTAAGCCTCAAGCTTCGTTCATCTTCGCCGGCTCCAAGTTAGGCACACAACTGAACAGCTTTGCATAAGCGTATTTGCATTTAAAATCAGTATTCCTTTGGGAAAGCAACAGACATGCAGCCAAAGAATACTCTCGTGAGTATGACTATATTCTAAAACGGTTAGAGAATAAACACTCGTACTTTATGGGATTTAGAGCTCCGAGCAGCAGATAGAAGGCCACGAGGCACGTAGCGTCAGGTATTCTAACCTCTGAGCTACTATATTTACGCTTAAAGAAACACACAATTATTATATATCTAAAATTCGAAATTATTTCAATTATAATTTCTAACAAATAAACGTATATTCTTTTTGGATCACTTAAAAGCTATTTAACATATTTTTTCCTCTTCCTTCTCCTCTTCCTTCTCCTCTTCCTTCTCCTCTTCCTTCTCCTCTTCCTTCTCCTCTTCCTTCTCCTCTTCCTTCTCCTCTTCCTTCTCCTCTTCCTTCTCCTCTTCCTTCTCCTCTTCCTTCTCCTCTTCCTTCTCCTCTTCCTCTTTCTACTCTTCCTCTTTCTACTCTTCCTCTTTCTACTCTTCCTCTTTCTACTCTTCCTCTTTCTACTCTTCCTCTTTCTACTCTTCCTCTTTCTACTCTTCCTCTTTCTACTCTTCCTCTTTCTACTCTTCCTCTTTCTCCTCCTCCTCACCCTCCTTCAACTCGAACAACTCCTCCATCTTCTTATTTTCTCCTCTTTTTTCCTTTTCTTTTTTCTTTCTTCTTCTTCAACTCGATATTCTACAACTTCGTCATCGCTTGTGCTATTGCCATTGCCATTTCGTTCTTCCTTAATATATTAATGTAGTCTGTTTTGAAGATGTAGAGATGCTTCATTAAATCATTATTATAATATAAATATTATAATTATTATAATTATTATAATTATTATAATTATTATATTATTATATTATTATTATTATTATTATTATATATAATATTATATAATTATTATTATTATTATTATATATAATAATAATATTATTATTATTATTGTCATTATTCACCATGCATCACTTGTGCTATTGCGAATACCGATCCTTATCAAAACGTATTCATTTATCCAGAGGGCGTTAAGGTAGATGCGCTGGAAAACTTTGAAATTCACGTTGGTATACTAAAACAATTCGAAAAGAATCCTATGTGTGGCAACAGGGTGAAGGGTATCCATGTTGGAGAGCTTTGGACATCAACTTGTGAACCGCACATACCTGGACGGTACGTCTCTGTACAGTCGTTTGGCAAGACCCGTATGACGTTATGTGAAGTGGCCGTATATTCCAGACAAGGTATGTGGAACTTTACCTAAGAATTATTTAGAATTTTCAACAAAAAATGTTCCCAACATGTAGAACTTTGCATTTCCACAATGTTTCCAATTTACATTGCATCCGATCTCGAGCGTGCGTTACGTACATGTGGCGTTGACAATTTGAAATCATCATAGCTAGACGGATTAGCACCCTCAACCTCCTAGGATTCTCGAAAGCCCCGTAAACGTTTCGGGCCCGAAAAGGCATCCCAGAAAGGCATCCCGAGCTAATTTGCATATTCACGTGCCGAACGTTTTATTTTGAAAACAACAAAAAAATTATCGATTTGTAGCCTTCCAATACCCACCATATTATAGGACATAAATAACAAAGAACACATCTTTCCTAAAATGGTAAGTCTTTAAACATCCAACGAAATCGAGCGGAGTTACGGCAAATCAAAGTGATCCAGATTTCGATAATTTTTGCCGCGTTTGTCCCAATTCAAAATGGCGGACGACAGCGTGAAGTGGCTTATGGAAGTTCCATTTGTTTATTTTCTCCTCTCCTGGGCTATAAGAAGTGACTCCCCAAGCATTTGTCTAAAAAAGCAGGCTCGGTGTCTCGATTCGTCAGTCGGTTGGTAGTCATCTTCTCTAAGTCTGGGTGGGGGTTTTCCTGTTGGTTTTTGGTTATGCACAGTTGGTTAATATGATTAATTTTATACTTGTTTAGTGGGTTGTTTATTACCTTCGATTTTATCTTATTTTATGATTCCTAGTGCGTAGCAATAGATGCATTGGTAAATTGCTGGTAATTTGCTAATAATTTTTACATGAGCCAGATATTGCCTGTTTTTACCCCAAAAACGTTTATTATTATTATTATTATTATTATGTAAAGTTATATGGGTTATGTAAGAGATAAATACCGAGAACGGAGGCAATAAGCCATATAAATCCCGAGGGCCGTAGGCCCGAGCGATTTATAGGCTCATTGCCGACGTTCGAGGTATTTATCTGACTTAGTTTAAATTTGACAAGGTTTTCGCACGAAGCAATCTGAGGCATTTTCTGGTATTTTTTGGAGTGTTATTTAGCATGAATACTATTAGTCCAGTCCCGGACTCACTTTCTATCCGCTCCGACAGCGGAAGAAAGAGAGTCCAGTATAACTTGCATGCGCATGGCAGCTTAGCAGCCAGGCGATCACCACATTTATGTGGTGATCGCCTGGTTACAAAGCCTTTCTGATGTTCAAAATGGCGGAGGCTCCAGTAAATCCTAGTTTAATAATTTACTATTTATATTGCGCAGTTTCTCAGTTCTGTATGAGCGATATCAGTCGAATTCCGTGAAGTTTTCCTTCGAAAGGAGTAATTATAATATTGTTCTAAAGTTTGAACAGCTCCGGGAAGCCGGGTGTTTTTGTTAATTTGAGTACGGGCTTTGGAAAGTCCCTGATTTATTCTTATTATATTTATTCAGCCATTTCATTCCATTTTATTTTGACAGCTCCACGTGATATAAACATATCACTGGCCATATTACATTTGCGGGCTCTGAAAATAGACACTGAATCGGCTGACTGGCGCAATGTTTACATTCTTTAACCCAAAAACAACATTTCCATCGATTCAGTTCCATATCAATGCTGTTGAAATGTCTATTGAAATCGAAATCACAACAGACAAAGAACCGTATTCCCAAAAGATCTGAAATGGGTCAAAGAATGTAAACATTGTGTTAGTCGATTTGGTCTATTAAGCTCCGATCTGATTGGCTGCTAAGCTGCCATGCGCATGCAAGTTATACTGGACTCTTTTTCCTCCGCGACTTCAGCTTGTCGGAGCGGATAGAAAGTGAGTCCGGTACTGGACTAGAATACTATATGAATAGCATGAAGAATAGCATTTCAGTGCTCATTATGAATTCACCGGGATGTATTCATATACAACCCAGGGCTGTATATGGATACATCCCGGTGAATTCATAATGAGCAATTCAATTAAATTCTATTGTTCAACCGTTCAATACCGGAGATAAAGCCCTATGAATAACAAAGAAAACCGTGTCAAAATTAAACTAAGTAAGATAAAAGACCCTGCCCAGGCTTAGGGAAGATGGTCTTATGTATGGTGAACGATGTTTTTGTCGTTTACACGAGCAAGTCTTCCTTGTCAAGGAAAACTTGTCAAGGAAACTGTTATGTATGTTATATATATACGAGGCGGATTGTTGGGTGTAGCGTCTTTATTCTCTCATGTACTATAGACAACTGAACTAACAAGCTCGTGTCCAGTTACTTATTAACGGTTGGGTCATATGACATTACGTCACTTATAATATTCATTAATAATTCATAAGGCAGACACCCAATCGTTGACCACTATGAAGTCGAGTTATTTTCAGTAACTCATGATGGATGTTTATTTTATTCCACGTTTGCAAAGGTTTTTTTTATAGGCCATGCCGTTAAAAACCCGTTAGCAGCTTCGTCGAGCTTCGCCAGATCATAGTCTGAATCGTCTGGATGTTATATTATTATGTCTATGAAGCTAGAGAGCGAGGGTTTGATTTTCCAGTAGATTTTGTTTTGATAGCTTAAATCTCGCTTTGCTTGCTGCCTGACTGTCGTCACGCGCCGTGAAAAACCGTTTAAAAAGTATCCGACAGTAAAACGAAACACATTTCTCAGATATATAATGATGGATGTTTATTTGATTCGACGTTTGAAAAATTCAGAAGGAAAAGAAATCGTAGAAATCGTACTTCAAAACTTCATCAAAGCAAAGGCGAGCAAGGTCAATGTACGAAATTTGGGATCATGCCAAAGTAGTTTTAATAGCCTATTTATATACTTGCACAATAGACTGAGAAGCGCATTAATTTTAGAACCGCCGTGCAGCGCTATCTAAAGCAGAATTTCCACGCTCAAAACAAGTCAGTGAACGGCAAAAATACAATCGAAATCAAAACGTCATTAGATATTAGGGATCTGTTACAATGAGAGTTGCGTGACGAGGGAGACTATTTGTGTCGGTGAGCATCGATAAAGATCTCCGACTCTTCGAGGTACGTCTTTAAGCGTACTTGAGGTCACTTGAGGTCACATCTTAAATATAACAGAAGCAGCTTTTGATTTTTAATCGATAATTCCTTTCTGATTTCGAGATAAATCGAACACTAGATCTTTCAATGTATAGGCAGAGACAGCAGATTGGTCGAGCTTTGTCACATCATACCGTAGTCTGAATCAACTGGATGTTTAAAAGATACGAAGTTCGGGAAGAATTCTTAAGTCCTTTCATTTGACCGACTTTCCTCTGCGATAACGAAGAAACCAAAGACGTTATCAGAACCGTCTGACCATGAATATGAACCTCAACTGGACGTTCCAAGTACGTGCTACGGAAGTACGATTCGGAGATTTTAATCTATGCTCACCGACACATATATACATAGTCTCCCTCGTCACGCAACTGTCAGTCATTGTCAGGTCCCTCCTCATGCAACTGACATTGTCCTTGTCATAATGCCCGAGTGTACGCTCATTGGGCGTCTTGTCTTTGTTAAGGGTCATGTTAATCTCTTTGACTCGGTCGAGCGTTTGTTTCAGATTTCTGTCATGTTCCTCCAGCGTTGATCCCCAGACTAATATGTCGTCGATGTCTATCTCGCATCCGGCCAAATCAGCAAACACTTCACTGACAGTTCTGTGAAAGACTTCTTGTGCAAACACGAACCCAAATGGCATTACTTTAAAACGGTAGCGGCCAAATGGTGTGTTAAACGTCGTCAGAAGAGAGCTTTCATTATCTAGGGGTATTTGCCAAAATCCCGAATTTGCGTCGAGGTGGCTGAAGTACTTGGCCCCAGCTAAGCGCGCAGTGATTTCTTCTTGTGTTGGCAATTGGTAGTGTTCGCATTTGACAGCCTTGTTGAGGTCACGGGGGTCAATGCATATCCGTAGTTTTCCGGATCGTTTCTCGTTGACAACCACGCGTACCTTTTCAATCGCGCCGGACTGTTCCATGTTGTCTAGTTCTTCTTTCACTCTTTCTCTTAGTGCTTGTGGTATCTTTCGTGGCGGGTGTATCACTGGTTCTGCGTCTTTGTTAATCTTTATGTGATATGGTTCAGATATGCGTCCTAATCCCTCGAAGCATTCAGAGTATTTTGACATAATTTCGCTTTAGTCTTCCCATTGAGTTCGTTTGCAGAATTTGACGTTACTTGGTTGACGTTAAACGTGACGAGCTTTAATCCTTTGCAATCTTCACATCCGAGGAGTGATTTTCCTTCTTCCACGACTTGGAATTTTAAGCCAATTTATATTCATATAAATTAAAGTTAATAATACAACCATTAGCTTTAATTAAATGGACGCATATTAGATTCAATGGAATGTAAACTAATAATTGACCAGCAACAAAGCAGGCTTTGTTCAAAGTAAACACTGTAATGCAATATACTATTAGGACAATTACAAGGGTACAAGGGTCACTTATGGTATCACATGTCCTGGCATGGTTTAATTGCACCAGCCAATCATGTCACAGCATGCCAGGCTGTCAGTCCATGTTGTGGCATGTTTGCGTTGTCGATTGCAGTCATTCATTCCGATCAAAACAGCTATCGATATACACGTAATTCCCTCCCACCCTCCCCTTTTGTTCTAGTAGCATATGGCACAATTAGTAATAAGGCACAAGATAGTTACAGTTATAAGCAGCCAATAGCGGTTGCATATATGGACATCATGAACTCTGACAATCTCAGCAATGGTAGGAGATGGACAATGTCAACTATATTTTTAACTTCATGCTCAATGATGTAGCAGAGCTTTATCTTAGTATGTTTTAATAAAATCACGGGTTGGGGATTAGTTGCTCCCATACTGGTCACTTTTGCCCCATAGACTTATGGTTTATTATCAATGAAGGGGTTGTATGTGAGTTACACCCTTATCACCCTCAGTAGGGGTTGTATGTGAGTTACACCCCTCAGCGACCCAGGGGATTATCATCGGTAGGGGTAGTATATGAGTTACACCCCGGCGACCCGAGGGATATCACTGGAGAGAGGCCTCAGCTACCCAGGGGATTATCATCGGTAGGGGTAGTATGTGAGTTACACCCCGGCGACCCGAGGGATATCACTGGAGAGAGGATTATCACCTCTCTTTGTCATGCACTGACCAGTATGCCAATTATGCGTGGAGCATGGATCTGCGGCAGCAGATGGAGACCTAATTCCCATTCCCCATTACTCCACAAAACTGTGTTGTTATGTCTAATGGGTTGGAAGTATTAATGATTTGGTTGACTTCCTTTGCTTGGCATATTAGAGAACACTGTCCGATAACAGGTATCGCGTGACCTCCAAAAGCTGTGAGTCTCGCGTGTGAAGTTTGTAGCTTTGCTCGTCGATATTTGCGGGGAACAACATTGTAGAAATCCTCTTTAGTTAACACACTTGTTTCTGCTCCGGTGTCAAGTTTAATTCGTAGTTGTTTCTTGCCAATGTTGATACTCGTGTACTGTTCGTTGTGATCACTGTTTCCATTGACAGAGTCTATTGTTATCTGATCGACGCCATGATCAGAATCATTTTCATAGTCGCTTTCAAAAGGGTCATTGTACTCTACTTCGTGTATACGTACGTGGTCGATGGTTTTCTGGTTGTCTTCTTTGCTGTTGGCTTGATCGGCAGTACTTAGCAAAATGTCCTAGCTTCGAGCAGTTGTCACATGCTTTACCATAGGCAGGACACGAATAAGGTCTGTGGTGGCTTCCACAATTACCGCATGGTTTTCTATCGGACCTATCGTAGTCTGGCGGCTTTCTCGTCTGATTATTATTGGGGGTGTGGCGCTCGGTGTTTCCTGTGTATTTCCTCTTTACGAAGTCTACGTTAGCGTTCTTTGTTTCTGTGATTGTTTTTAGCTGTTGTTTAGAGTGTTCTGAAGCTCTACAGATTCTCAATGCATTTTCTAGAGTTAGATCAGCTTCTCGCAAGAGACGTTCTCTCAGTGATTGATTTGCTATGCCACACACGATTCTGTCACGTACAAGTCCATCCTTGAGGTCTTTAAATTCGCAAGACGCTGCCAGAGTTCTTAAAACTGTCGCGTACTGGTCGATTGCTTCGCCTTGTTCTTGATTTCTTGTGTTGAACTTGTGTCGCTCGAATGTCAGATTCTTTCTTCGGTTGCAGTATGTCTTGAATGCTGTCTTGATCTGTTCTGTCGTTCTATTCCAGATATAGTTTCCCCTTCGTCGTTCGTCGTTGTCTCCTCGGGAAGGGTTTGCGTTCTATATACCTCTCTCCCTTTCTCGCCGACGCAGAGTAGAAAAAATATCAGTGAATATCGTTCCTCCTGATTCTTGCCTTTGAGTCATCGCCAGAAATTCCGAATCTAAGTGGGTGGAGCTTAATATTATAAATAACTTGCAGTCAATCATAACGAATTGGCTGCCAATCAAAAATATTGTCTTATAGCGTATCTGATTGGTCGTAAAGGCAATGCGTTATGCTACCACGGTTTATATAACGGAAATTATTTGCCTGTAATAGCAGGATTCAAAAAATAAATATAAGATATTTCTGATCGATGACGATTTGACTGATCTCCGGCTCCATTCAGCCAAAGCAGCGGCAGACTAAGAAAAAAAAAAGCTAATAATACTTGAATTTAAACTTTCGGTAAGGAAAAGTACACGCTTTTTGTAAAGAAGACATAATAAAACATGTAGTAATACCTAGCTTTTTCGCGCGAAAATTTCAAAACATAGGAGCGCGCGGAGGATTTTGGATAGCAGAATTCAGCTAGTTTCTAGTCTATTTTCGTGCAAAAAAGGAACGCCTGACTGAAATATATGTAAACATGGCGTCGATCGACGTGGAAGCAAGAAATGGCACACAAAAAAGCAATTTTTAGAGCTTATCGGCCATAATGGTTTCTAATATAAGCATGGCACCGAGCCTTGATATTGCACAAACTACATGTCCAAAACCGAGCCGAAATTGTTGTAGGATCTATTGGAAACCAGCTGAAATTCTAAGTTAGTTCTTCGTCTTTCGAACCAGAGGCAAAGTAAGTGTATCAGTGCAAGGACAGCCAAACACCAGGGGCCAGAACTCTTTGTAGTTGAGGCATCCGCCATATGTTTCTCTATAATGGGGTACTTATACTTCAACGATTGAAGAAACGTAAAATCCGAGCCGAGTATTGGAGGTAAGATGTTGTAATTAGTCGGGCTTCCTGTGGAAGCCCCGACTCTAAAAATGCAGAGCGTTCTTCGTCGTATTCTTTGACCCCAGAACGCATATTGGATTCTACAGCGCATGCGCCTTGTTTTATATTAAGCTACGCAGGCTAACGTCGAGCTAAAGCCGAAGGAGACATGAAGTCTGGCCAAGAAAGATTACAAAGCACAAACCAATCAGGGAAAGCACCGGAGGTCAAGGCGCCAAAATATAAGTATTTTCTCGTTAGTATTGTAGAAGCGATCGTTATCTCGTCACGTCCTGTGTATGGAATTTCATGTATTCAGTAGAAGACATGGTAAATACTCTTGATGATTGTGATATTCTAGAAAAAGCTATTCTTGTGCTGGGAGATTTGATTATTGTACATATACAATACTTTATGATCATTCTAAACCATAGTGCGTTAATTAATTACCTTGCCTACGTGTTTGATGCATTAGTCTAGGGCGCGCGGGCTCTTGCTCGAGCTTTATTGCCATTGGCAATATTTCATTGACAATGGGTATATGGTCGAGAGCAAATCAGATTCAGTCGAGATTACCGATCGCAGCAACCACTGCTTGCTCCAAGAAGCCCGACTTAACGCTACTAGAGCGTCTAGTTACCGTTAAACTAAAGCTAGAAACTACGTTCGTTAAAATGGAGGCAAAGTAAATGTTCAATTTTATTTTAAAGGGGAATATTGAGATATAAGTATTTTGACTCCATACATTTATTGTAATGTAATCGAGGTCAATTTTTTCTAAGTGTCGCGTTCAACTGCGCATGTCGATTCGAAATTTCTGGCGATGTCTGTTTTCTCAAATAGGTTCCAATGCTCTTCAAATTTTCAGTAGTTTTCGCTGACGTTGCCATCGAACGATAGTTCTTTAGGCGCTGCCCACTGTAGGCTAGATACCATGCTTGTGAATTGTCTATAGACCACGTTCTGACACCATGTTATGTATGTTATATATATACGAGGCGGATTGTTGAGTGTAGCGTCTTTATTCTCTCATGTGCTATAGACAACTGAACTAACAAGCTCGTGTCCAGTTCAGTTAAAAACAGTTGGGTCATATGACATTACGTCACAAATTACAGAAACTGAATTTGCTCGTGTAGATGCGACTTAATCTTCTAGAGTGCAATGATTCCAATGATAACATTCGATATATTAACACACTCGGTTCTCTCGTCTTGAAAACAATTTCGTATTGGTCCGGCTAAAACTTCTAAAGTGACGCATGCGCACAACCGCGATACTGCCCCTTTAATCAATAGTTTGATAAAGATCACGACAACCTTTAGTTTAGACATGTTTCGGCAGTGCTGCTGCCATCATCAGTAATTTAATGAGAGTGATCTAGTGTGTATACAGTGTATTTCATTACATGAAAGACTTGTTGATTTAAGGAGGGCTTTTCCCAAAGGATATGAATGGCTTCCTTTATTTTCAATAGATCTCTTTAGCTTGTATGCAAATTGTCCATTTCAAACCATGTGATGTAAACATGATATTCTCTGGAAAATTGTTCCTTTATATTTCTGAAATTTATTCGTTCATATTGAAAGGACTAATTCTCCAGAGAACGCCATGTTTACATCACATGGTTTGAAATGGGCAATTTACATACGAAGCTAAAGAGGTCCATTGGAAGCTAGTTCTAGCCTGATCAAGTATCTTAAACGATTCACTGGAGCATTGGGCCCGGCATTCCCGACGAGCTCTCTAGATGTTTGAAAATGCGAGACTTATCCTTAGTAAGGTGTTCATGCACGCGCGTAGTAAGGTGTCGAGAGGTTTCACCGACATAGCACTGGCCCCATAGCCTGACCAAGAAAAGTTGTAAACTACGCTAGAGCGGGACCCGCTAGGGATAGGATCTTTCGCACTGAACAAATAACTTATTTTTTTTAAACGAAAGATCCTATCCCTAGTGGGTCACGCTCTAGCGTAGTTTACAACTTTTCTTGTGCAGGCTGTGGGGCCAGTGCTATGTCGGTGAAACCTCTCGACGCCTTATTACTTGCGTTCATGAACACCTTACTACCGATAAAGGCCTCTCACATTTTCAAACATAATAATAATAATAATAATAATAATAATAATAATAATAATAATAATAATAATAATAATAGTCTTTATTTAAAAGAGGGTGACAAACAAATAGCATATGCTAACAAACAAGTAGCCCTCTGAAGCTACAATGAGCGTCAAAATTGTTGAAACATTACCCATTTTGGAACCTAGCTATCGGTGTAGGATTGCATTTTGTGTTTAAAATATGAACTATACGCATCCAAAACCCCTCCCCCTCCCCTCCCCCTCTCTCCAATGTTGAAGATACATCATTGGCCATGAAAGAGCGCAACTGATGGTCAACATTGTGCGGTGGGGGGAGGGGAGGAGTGGGTAATCTCACCATCCATAGTGGTGATAGTGATTTTTGCTGATAACTGTATAGTGTTTCAACTAATTTTGACGCCCATTGTAGAAAACTATATAGAAATATAGTTTTGAATCTATACTGAAATATAGTTTTAGAATCTAAACTGAAATATAGTTTTAGAATCTATACTGAAATATAGTTTTAGAATCTATACTGAAATATAGTTTTAGAATCTATACTGAAATATAGTTTTAGAATCTATTCTTAAACCCAAGAACAAAAGTAAAAAGAAGGTCTTCCCTTTAGTTTTAGACTAGGGTTTTCCGATTTAGCGGAATTTTGAAGTGTTTTTCCGCAACACATTAATAGATATGTAAATTTAATTGATTGTCAATATGAGCCGTTTATTTCTCACGTTTCCATGAAACTATGTAATTCTCAAGGGCAAGATTGGCTCTGGTGCATATTTCTAAAGCATAGCAATGCGTGGTTATGAAACAACAGGCCGGAAAATGCATCTTTATTAATTAACAAAAATCACAACAAACAACAATAAGGAATCATCTTCTTCTGTTGGAAAGAATGCCACATGTACCAACAACAAATTGAAGAAACGATCTTTTATGGCGAAAAACCGAATTAATAGAAGCCAAGAGACCATTTGTAGAAGCATATTTTTTGTGTGAAACCTATATAAATATAAATACACATTTATATAGCGCATACACAGTGATGTCCTATGCGCTGTAGATGTTGGTTTTTAGTTTGCGCTTAAATTCAGCAATGGAAGGTATCTTACGTAGTCCCATGTTCTAATTTTATTCGTATCGAGGGGAGAGCGCGATTTGCCAATCTTTGTCTCCTTGTCTATGGGCAATTCTTCTCGGCGTTGTTAGAGGAAGCCGTCGCCGCATATGCCACCATCTGCTAATAGACGAGCCCTTCGTGATAAATCGTTTCAGTGGTGTGCCTCTATATGACTATGACCAACGCGGGAAGAAGCTGATAGCTACCAGCGTCATTCAAATGTCTGAAAATGACATGACACCACTGCACCGTGCGTAAAACTGTGATAGACGGCACTAGTGCCGTTGTCATCAGATGACACATAATCGCGTGATCGAGTTTAGCCAATCAGAAGCCACAATTTAGTACAGTGTATGAAGTTTGAATAATAATTACCCATAATGCACCCGATATATTGATATATTGATATTTCATAGCGGCCAGAATTTTTGCAAATGACTGTATATTAGAACTGTATATGTATAAACAAGAAACGTTGGAGGAAGTGGCGGCGAATCCATGTCTTTCATTACACGAATTCAAAAGCCGTGTAAACTGGACTAACAAATTAACATATCAAACACATAGTTACCCATGCCCACGAGGATTTGATATTTCTATGTTTCGTGTGTTTTTAGCTCCCATGAAAACCATGCTATGCATTGTCTAGTGCGCATTCTTTTGATTGTTATGTTTTAAAAAATGTGTAAAAATTCACAAGTTGAATTTGTATGGTCTTGCATATAAACGAAACACACATATATAACGAGACACGTGACATTTATTGTAGTGATAATTTTAGTTAAATTGCGTTTCCGCGAAATTTCCGCGAAATCGGAAAACCCTATTGTTTTAGGAGTTTTTCCACTGGTCGCACCTACAAGATTAGGCAATCTGTTTGCTGTACTTCTAGCAACGTTATCTATCTTATTTCATGTACTAAATGCAACTTTCAATATGTTGGTTCCACTTCTATTAAATCAACATATCAAACTTATGTTATACAAAAGGTCATTGTTTCACATATGCAGATGAGGCGAGTCTTGTTTAGGCGAAAAACAGCATGATTTTGATACATTTTTGCTTTTTACTGCATTGTTAAAATACAAATCAAAAACCTACCAACGGAATATAAAAGATGAATATGTAAGGAATGAATAAGCTGGCAATTGAAGCACAAATAAAGAGGTTTGAAGGTGGCATTTTCCGTTTCTTCAAAGTAAATCGAACTGAAATCTCTGAAGAGATATAGGAGAGCGTGACATACGCTGCACAAAATCCCTCTGCATTCTTTGGGAATTGTGTCAATCAAAAACCTACCGCCGGATTCAAATGCTCTGTAATGATACGCGCGTTTTGATATAAAATACATGTATATTAAACTTAATTAAGCGGTGGCAAAATGAAATCTAAAACTCTTTGTTTGGTAATCGCGAACATCATATTGGTGCTCTTTATCCCGGTCTGTATGTAGAAGCTACATAGGCCGGCGAATTCGCAAATAAATTATGGCTCGGAAAGGACGTTTTTTGAAGGCAATTTCCAATATTTACACGCACGAGATCAATAAGTTAGTTCGAATTTGTGATATATTTTCCCTTTGAGGAAACATATGCAGCTTTTCCATCCTCTCTTATATTTTAGCTACCTGATTTACACATTGTCAAAGGAAAAATATGAATTCAGAAATGATAAACCAGTCACGTACGAATCTGCTTTATTTAGCGGTCATAGTGAACAAATTGCTGAATCAATCGGGCCTCACGTGCATTAGTAAACAAAGCATTAACAAAATACGTTGTCCGCGTGATACTGGATCCCAACAGGAGCAAATGTTCAATGATGCAGGACATAAGTTTGATATGTTAAGGTCCGTTTTCGCAATCACAAATCTTCTATTGTTTCTAAGAAAACAAATAAGTAACCATCCATTTTAGTGATAGCCCGCATAATCTCAATGACTTTAAGTTCATTGTTATAGAAAAAATAACACATTCTCAAACTGATAGTGATCACGATAGAATTCTGCTAACTAGGGAAGCTTACTGGGCCACGCAGCTTCGTACATTACGCCCAGAAGGCCTCAATAAAAGGCAATAATTTAAGTCGAAGCGTAGAATTCATTTTCAGGCATGTAGGGTCTCATTATTACCATTCATCTAGATTTCTATTCATGCATGCGCACTTACATTTCTCGTTTATTATTGTTAGTTTGACAAGGGATGATGTAACATGGTCCCTTTAGGTTTCCTTTGGGTCTTTTCCCCTGGTGATTGGCTACATCATCCTTTGTTTTCCTTAGCGTATATAGCTAATTGCATAATCGTTGTCGGGTTGAAAATCATGAAAGCTATGACCAAAAGGAATTCTGGGAAATTAAAACTCTCAAATAAAACCTTCAAATCATCGACCTTTTTATCCAGACTTGTAGGATCTTAGTTAAATAGCTCATGTATCTTCAAAACTACGAGAACATTGAATATATCTGCATGGAACTGATTTCCCATCCATCCTTGCGGTCTCAGCTTCTATGATTTATGATTTTCAACCCGACAATGATTATGCAATTAGCTATATATACTTGTAACACAGTAGGTAATCTTTATATATTTATCATTTTTATCCTGTATATATATTTTATTATTTTCTGAAGAAGTCTGAATTGCCGAAACGTTAATATATTATTGGGAACAGTCAGAGGTTGCTGCGTTTCTTCTTCTTCGTTATATTTAATTAAATCAACAAGTCTTTCATGTAAATTTAAAACTTTCATTATAATAATCACATACTTCAATGTTCTTTTGTTATTCATAGTGATAGATTATATACACTGTATACACACTAGATCACTCTCATTAAATTACTGATGATGGCAGCAGCACTGCCGAAACATGTCTAAGCTAAAAGTTGTCGTGAACTTTATCAAACTATACTAGATTCTAAATATGCTTGAGATTATTTCCTATTTTAAAATATTTTTTGTTATTGCACATTTTAGAAAATTCGACCGGCCTTGTTCAAAGAGTAGCGTGTACGCGGGAATTCAATTGATTTCTAAACGGAAAGTGCCATTGTAATGGGCACACTTTGTTCTAAAAAAGCGTTTCTCTGATTTCCGGTAAACGCTTTTGTTGAGGAGATATTTGCTGTCAATTGGCCAATACAAAAAAGAAAGGGGACTGGGACCAAGTCCGTAAAACTAATTCAATAAGAAACTAGCAAAAGTGGGCATCATTTTCTGACAGATCAAACTTAGCTAATCTGGAAAGTTTGGTGAACTTTGGCTTAATATTGACGATGCTAGAGGGCATCAAAGATGTACATTTTCCCATACACTCTTTATTTTTTCACGTTGTCTACCCAAACCATACATTCACTGTAAAATTTCAAAATTTCAAAAGTTTATAATTCCGACAGAATTCACTCAAATCACATCAAACTTTGCACATATGATAATTTCAACATGTTGTTTCATGTCATCAACTTAATTTCGTAATAACATTAATTCTAATAAACTCGTTCCCAGTCCCCTGCTCTTTTTTGTAATGGCCAATGGTATTTGATATTTGCTGTCAATGGTACATATACTGTATATTCGGAAAATGGCTTCGGCGATAGGGGTTGCGTTTAGGAAGGGACATGTGGTATTACACGCAGCGTTAAGTGTTTTCAGATTATTGAGATAACTGCATTCCGTGCATGGTCCGTTTGTGCATGATCTCCATCGACGCGTCTCAGTTTCACTGAGAAATTACTTCAAAATCATTCACCTTGCCGTGACTTGGTTATCTGTTACTCCTGATGACATCATCCGTTTCTAATTTGGGAGGACAGTGCGTGTAAAACAAAAGTGCATTGTTCGACATTTGTAAATCGGGGAAACTCTAGCCTTTTTCCATTCACTGGGGAGACACCCTACAGTATGGTGCCCAGCCGATCCGGCCACTTTAGTTTATAATCATCGTATCTTGGCTTCTATTAGCGAAAAATGTCTAATATTTCGGCTAAAGACAGTTTATTTACGGCTCTAAAATATTTCCAAAGATCATCGGTTTAGTCGAGTATAATTAAAATTATTTAAATATAAAGAGGCCCAGTATCCGGCCATCGACATTAAGCGAGTAATTCATGTAAACAATCGAACTAAACTGACTCGTTTACCCTTTTTGTGAATGCTGATTTTGTTTTGCTTCGATTTGTAAATATAAATCGGCTTAGCAACGAGGTGTCTAGTCTTTGCGAAGAAGACTACAAGGTGTCATACTTCAGTAGGGGGTAGATGTAAAGGACAACTGTGCGTGCAGCGTGGATCAAGGGGTAAATATAATATTTGTGTATTATTTCGTTGTTGGCCACGGGGAAAAGCTCTTGCATGGATTGCCAGTTTGTTCACTGCAATGTATGGGTGAATTATGGAACCCTATGTCGAATTCAAAACGAAACTTTTGACTGCTGAAATTAACATTTGAATACTGCCTGATATTGAAAGATGCTCTAGGCGCCGTTATCCTTAGTCTATCATTGCTGATTAAATTGAGAAATTTGGCTAAACATTTCCTATCAAACGAGACATTAGTTCACCTACGGTAGTTTTACTGTGCAGTGAAAAGCGTAAAAATTAGCATATGAAGATTTACTCACCTGAACAAAACTCGTTCTCGCTCGAGTCTCCTCGAGCAAAAAGCCAGCCAAAACTACCAATGAAATGCTGGAATGTACTGTATTGCAATAATTCGGTTAAATATATAACGTAGCCTGCTTTCAGGCTCTCTTAGTGGGGACAATTTTGGGAAGAGGGGGGAGGGGAAAGGGAGGGGGAGGGGGAGGGGAAAAGGGATTCCCCACCGTCCCCCCTCCCTTTTCCCCTCCCCCTCCCTTTTCCCCTCCCCCCTCTTCCCAAAATTGTCCCCATGTAAGAGAGCCTGAAAGCGGGCTAAATTGACTTGGATACCGGCTTACCCCCCGGTGATCGGTACTTTGTTTGTACCGATCTGTTGGGGGTCTTTCTGCATTCCAATCGAAGGATTATAGGGTAGGGCGTCAAATCCAACACCTAAAGCCTAAAGTGCTGAAATGATATAGTTGGGGCCGTGGGCAGTATTTTGATGTCTATTCAGTTAAATACTAGGTTTTTGCCGGGTTTTTGATGACAAGTCGACTTTATAGCCATAATAAGGGTTTTATAGTGCTTGTATGCGAAAAGTACCCTCTCTTAGATCACCAGTCGCGAAGATTATACAGTAACAAGTATTGTACTTATACGATATATCGATAGATAGATATGTTATTGTTTTGTTTTATAAAATAATGCATGCATTGGTATATGTAAGAAACAATTATTTAAAGTTAATTTTTGAACATAAAGATCAGTATGATATAATTTGTTGATGTTGCGTGATGGTTTATACGGCTGAGTCAGTGTAAACAACAAAGGCTTATACTTCTAATCAGTAGCACAGCACACTGCTATACAGTATGTGGTTCTAATTGTGAACACTTTTTGCACTTGATGACATTTCTCGTCAACATATGGTACGATTATCCTGAACCTTTGCTATTAATTAGCTCTACACTTCAGCTAACATGTGATTAAGTTTCGTTGTATTTATTATTGAACTTTTCTAAATATATTTTATTATATCACGTCTGTTGGTGGTTCTAATGGTGAACAGGTGTTTGTAATTGTGAACACTTTTGGCTTGCTTTTTAATGGCTTAATACTGTGTATTATTCTCGATTTCTAGCCTTGCAATTCGATGTACAAGTTCCAAGTTGTCTTAAAACAATATTAATGTTCGTGTTATTTCGATACGAATGCTAGAAAAATGTTAAAACGAAGTGAAGTCAGACGGCAACGCTAAATTTCTGACGTGTTCGCATGTTCATTGATGCATGCCGTTCATCACGTTCGTGTAATTGCTAACAACGCAATGGCGCAAATTTGTATCACAAACGCGGACTTCTTATACATATTTCCTTCTCAATATTTGCTATTGTACCAGTGCAGGTACATTAGCGGCAATTGTACTCTATATCTCAAGAACTACATATGTTATGAAGTGCCAAGTTATGCGTGAGCATATGCGTGTTTACAATTAGATGCACATCGCAAAAACACGCACAATTTTTCATTCCGATGCTGCTCGTTCATTTTCAACACTTTTCTAAATATTGTTTTGTAAAGAAAAGTGTTATTATTTACCTTTTAGCTCATATAAAAATAAGCTCAAAACTCTGCGTTTTTAGAAAGAAAATATGCGAACTTTGCCACTGAGAATCTAAAGGCGCGCTTAAAATTCGAATTTGTAGACAACAGTCGTCTGCTTACCTTGCCGTCAAAGTTGAAATTTTGCACGGAATAAATGTCAGGAAGCCCAAAATAGCATTGAATGATTGAAAATAAATCAATATTTGATCGGGTAAAATATTTTTGGTCGATCTTAACTTTACGGAATAAAAACGGCACTTTTACTGAAAAGTGTTCACAATTAGAACTGTTCACAATTAGAACAACATACTGTAGTTGTTCTTGCCAGAATAATGAGCTGAAACGTTAACACGGCCTAGTCCCAGGCGTTATCTCAAAAGACTGAGAAACACCCTAACAGTTACAACACTATACTAGACTGATTCCATAAGTCGGTCTATTCGCTCTTTGTCGACTTATAACACTTCTTGGTTCATTTTGATCGGCGTCGCCACAATCACGTCGCTCGTTATATGGACTGATAAGACTTGAACCAATCACAGAACAGCTCTTATTGCTCTAAACTACTTCCGTTGTGAACTCTTCAAAGATTCAAAAGATCATTCCGAAGCCATTTTGTGAGCCGGTCATGTTTAGTGAAACTCTGGAAGGAAAAGAAAGGATTTCCTTAAAGGATTTGGAAGAGAGTCAATCGAGAGGGCTATTTTCAATCGGAATATGCATTCGTTTGTGTTCCTAGGGCCGCCGTTCAAAGCATTTCTTGTGGTTAATTCACTCGATAACGGCCGACTCATGACGGGCCGTCGAAAAGTCGGGCTATAAATTACACCGACTAACACTGCAACTCTAAGGTTGGTTTGGACTTTGTTCGACAGCTGGAGGAAAAGAAACTGCTTTCTTTTTGTCTTTTTTTGTGTCCTGCATGTGATTCACCACGTTAGAATGGCCAGACTCGGTCGAAGTAGCATTTTTAAATTGTCCGTGTCATATTTCTCGAACATATTTGTAAAGCTTTTTTTTCAAACGTCCAGTCATTCTCTGTATTCACACATATACATTGCCAGGGGAAAATTAATAGGGGAGTCCATCTTCCCTAATGCCCTTAGATCCATCAGATTGTTAGCATGGCTATTTTTAGCAACAAGCTCTTTCTCATGTTCAAGTAGTGATACAAAGATTTTAAAATTAGCAAACGTATTGTCTTACCCCTGGGCAGGCTGCTTCGTGTTTAAATACAACCGGTGTGACACACTGTGGTATGTAAGTATGACATGGAACCCAAGGTTTACCGTTAACAGTGAGAGAGTTCATTGTATCAGTTGGTGCGCTTCTTAAATGTTCTCAGTCTCAGCTATGATTGGTTGGAGGTAAATGACGTCACTTGCAGTAAACATGGCGGATATCTCCTAATTCGTCGATGCTGAACATTTTATACCACAGCTACATCTACATGTAGTTATTAATACATTAAATTGATAAATCGTTTATTATATGGCTATTTTTTGCTTTTAAAATGTGTTTTTTGAATTTTTGATTTTGTAAGCGGCCGCGTGGTTTCCCGCCATTTATGTAAATAAGCAATCTGCTCAATCAAATTCAAACAAGAAAGTCAACACGGAAAACCCGTTCAGTTAAAACCTATCCAATTTATATAACGATTACAAACCGTTCAACTAAGTTCGCTATTCTACGTGAAATCCGGCTCTTCATATAACACCGTAAGGGATTTATTTCTTTGAAATGGAGCTGTAAAGTTTGAAAAGAGTCAAAAAAACTTCGCCGGTGAGTCGGATTGACTCAACTCAACCACAGGAAGCCCAAGCTGTGGTTTTGTGGAGAATATCGTAAAAATGTTTTTTCCTGTAAATACTGTAATAAAAGACTTGAAACTGTGGTAGTGTCTTGTGGTCTTTATTTACTATACCTGTACAAATTTCCAGCGAATTTCAGCATTATGCTTGGTTGGGCCTGCAATTCAAACCCGAATCTAAAAATGACACGGAGGTAAGTTTGTTGCAGAGTTGTTTTGCGATCAGTATTGCACCTGGATGGTATAAGCTATATTAATTAAGCATAAAACTCATGATTTTACTCGTAATTTTAGCAACAAGCATAACCCTATCCCCCCGCGGGTTCGATTTTTGCTAGTGCCCAGGACCTTCGACCGTTGGCGACCGTTGGCTGTCGTCGATCTTCCGAGTCACGGATAAATGTGTCTTTTTATGGCGATGAATTATGGATTCACCGTCGGTTGATAGCTTCAGTTATGAAGGTATGCTAACATTACTGGCATAGATGGATTGGAGATGTATCCCCTCTTGGCTGATGGGGGTTAATTTTTGAATCCCAGGTGATTTTCACGAAAAAACCGAGCAATATTTGAACGGCTTTGGAAGCCATTTTTCGAGCTTCGTCTCCTTCCTTGCCTTCTTTCTTTACAGGGTGAGGGGTAGCCTCCCCGCATGCGTGACGCCCCTAAAAAAGCCTGCGGGGGAGGCTAGGTGAGGGGAGACATAAAAAAATGCTGAAATTCGCTGGAAATTTGTACAGGTACTGAGTAAATAAAGACCACAAGACATAGCTACCACAGTTTCAAGTCTTTTATTACAGTATTTACAGGAAAAATATTTTTACGATATTCTCCACAAAACCACAGCTTGGGCTTCCTGTGACCACACGTAGCCCAAGCTCTACTCATGAGTCATGGCAGCTTTGCCTATCAGTTTTATTGAAAAACCTAAAAACACAATTTCTCTGAAAATTCTGAATAAAGTTTACTAAAACAAACGCAGTGTGTTTTACTATATATTCTTCACATCTGGAGTGAATTTCAGCTCATTTTAATCATTTTGGGTATTTGTTTTCCCCTCATATGTATACTGTGACAAGGTAGGAATCAAAGCACGAAAAAACGAATTCAAACGGCCACAAATTCAAGCGTTTATTTCTCCAAAAAAGGTTGACATCCAATATTGAAACTCATCACAGCTTCAATAGACAATATATACATCTGAATATCCCCAAAACATAACCCTACCTCTTTCCACGAATTTAGAAATGATCTCCAAACACGAAAATCCACCGTTGAAAATCATCAAAACAGGCGTGACCTAAAAAAGTCGGGGACAGAAACGGTAAAAAACTGGGAATGAGTGACAAAATACACCACCGGGCGTAGGGAAGGGTAAAATGTAGTGTCGAATGCGTTCATCACCCCCTACCCGCTAAGGCGAAACCTTGACGTGTCATTGTCAGTTCAACCGTTTTCAACCGACTTTTTAACCTAAAATGATTTTGGATGTCAACCTTTTTTGGAGAAATAAACGCTTGAATTTGTGGCCGTTTGAATTCGTTTCAGTTTTCGTCATATCAAACTTATGTCCTGCATCATTGAACATTTGCTCCTGTTGGGATCCAGTATCACGCGGACAACGTTTTTTGTTAATGCTTTGTTTACTAATGCACGTGAGGCCCGATTGATCCAGCAATTTGTTCACTATGACCGCTAAATAAAGCAGATTCGTACGTGACTGGTTTATCATTTCTGAATTCATATTTTTCCTTTGACAATGTGTAAATCAGGTAGCTAAAATATAAGAGAGGATGGAAAAGCTGCATATGTTTCCTCAAAGGGAAAATATATCACAAATTCGAACTAACTTATTGATCTCGTGCGTGTAAATATTGGAAATTGCCTTCAAAAAACGTCCTTTCCGAGCCATAATTTATTTGCGAATTCGCCGGCCTATGTAGCTTCTACATACAGACCGCGATACAGAGCACCAATATGATGTTCACAATTACCAAACAAAGAGTTTTAGATTTCATTTTGCCACCGCTTAATTAAGTTTAATATACATGTATTTTATATCAAAATGCGCGTACAATTACAGAGCATTAGAATCTGGCGGTAGGTTTTTGATTGACACAATTCCCAAGGGTTTCTGAGGGTTTCAGTGCGTAGCGTATGTCACGCTCTCCTATCATCAGAAATTTCAGTTCTATCGACTTTGAAGAAACGGAAAATGCCACCTTCAAATCTATTTATTTTTGCTTGAATTGCCAGCTTATTCATTCCTTACATATTCGTCTTTTATATTCCGTTGGTAGGTTTTTGATTGACACAATTCCCAAGGATTTCTGAGGGTTTTAGTGCGTAGCGTATGTTACGCTCTCCTATATCTCTTCAGAAATTTCAGTTCTATCGACTTTGAAGAAACGGAAAATGCCACCTTCAAATCTATTTATTTTTGCTTGAATTGCCAGCTTATTCATTCCTTACATATTCATCTTTTATATTCCGTTGGTAGGTTTTTGATTTGTATTTTAACAATGCAGTAAAAAGCAAAAATGTATCAAAATTATGCTGTTTTTCGCCTAAACAAGACTCGCCTCATCTGCATATGTGAAACAATGACCTTTTGTATAACATAAGTTTGATATGCTTTGATTCCTACCTACAATCGTTGCCATAATTACTTGACACGCTGCACATTTTCCGTAGCTAGTGCTCTTTATTGAGAACAAGTTGTCTTGTTGGACTCCCCCCTACCCCCTCACTCTCCCCCTAGCTACCCCCTCACTCAAAGTTGCGATAGTGTGATGGTGTGTGGTGATTTCCCTGTGGCCCTCGATGAGCAACAACATTGTATACGGGGGAGGGGAGGGGTGGAGAGGGGTAGAAAGAAAACGTTTTTACCCAAATTTTAATGACGCACGTTCTCAATTATCCAATCGTGCCAACCATTTTGGCAACGATTGTAGCTTGTCACAGTATACATATGAGGTGAAAACAAATACCCAAAATGATTAAAATGAGCTGAAATTCACTCCAGATGTGAAGAATATATAGTAAAACACACTGTGTTTGTTTTAGTAAACTTTATTCAGAATTTTCAGAGAAATTGTGTTTTTAGGTTTTTCAATAAAACTGATAGGCAAAGCTGCCATGACCCATGAGTAGAGCTTGGGCTACCTGTGCTGTGACTCAACATGGAAACCAAAAACTACAACTATACTCTATACAAGCCTGCTGAGTGTCGACATTTGTACTTCTATTTCTTCGTTTATTGCTTTGAATAATTAGGGAGTATTCCCAGGAAAAGATGGAATCGATTGATGTTGATTGAAAGTACTGAATTCGACGAAAAGAGAGGATACGTTGGCCTCGCTTTACAAAGAAATGTGCTTGCTTTTGAACTTGAAGCTTGATTCACGATGAACACAGAACAGCTGCTTCAAAAACCTTCAAAAACACGCTCAAAGACGAAATATCGTCTAAAACATTCCTTCAAACACATTGCATCTCTTTGGATCTATTTGGTGGCTCGTATTTCTTACTATCTCGAGTGTTTTAGGAGTTAAAGAAATAAAACAACAACAGAAAACAACAACCTGAGAGTGAAACTGAGTCAACAAATACGAGGGATTCAAACAAGATTTGTGAAGGTAAAGCGTGCATAGATTATGGTTCTTTTTTTTTTCGCCAACGACTGCAAAGTGTGTGAGGATTATTTTTCTTAGACTTAATGATGTTTACATTCAATCCTTGAACTGCCTCTCAGTTGTTTGACTGATTTTGATTCATTGAAAATTTGTCGCTTGATTGTAGTCGTTTCTCAAAACATTTGCAATAAAAACCGACGAGTCGTGTTGGGACTTGAAGTCAGTTTTGTTTGCCATAGATTTGTGTTTTACTACATAATTATGCCAGGACAAAACACATACATGATCTTGTGAGTAGTTGGATCTGATGAGCTTGATATAAAGTCGCTTGATAATTTATTTTAGTGGATCGTTTTTTTCTCTTGTAAAAACCCCAGCTCGCTTTCTTTCTCGGCTTTTAATTTGGTTTTTCTATATATATTTTTCGCGGTTATTCGTGATGTACCGGGTAGGGTTTCATATTTGCAATGGATTTCGTCCTCTAAATGACAGCCTATTTTCATCTATATTTTCTTGATTTTACACCATTGTCAATATCGTACATCGCGACCAATCGGAACGCGCGCATGGAACCAACCAATCACAGCTTGTTGCTAAAAATAGCCAAGCTAACAATCTGATGGGAACCACGTATATTAAGAGATGGACTCCCCTATTAATTTTCCCCTGACATTGCTCATAGGAAAATGACCCAGTCTTACAGATTCGAATAATATTTTTAAATATTTATTCAGAATTTTGGGACGGCAACAGACTTTTCGCTGAAATCTACGAGTCTGGAATTTCACTTCCGCTAATTATTATTCATCAGCCTCGTTTTCGTTTGCACAGAAAAATAGTAAAAGTGTGATAAGTCGCTAGGTGACCGACCTCCAGGGTAAAAGAGCGAAAACAGCGACTTATGGAATCAGTCTAAACACTATACTATCATAATTCAAATATATCAAACGGAATACATGATGAGTGAATAAATGGATAGATGATAATATTCAATATGGAATTTCATGCACTGGAATTCAGTGCTGTATGTGACATGTATTTCTGTTCGTTTCGTTTTCAAGTTTTTCAGATGATGGTGCCCGTATTAACCGGGTTCCAATTTTTAAATATATTAATTTCGTGTTGCATTTACTATGTATTCGTTTAGTGATAGTCTGGGGATGCCTTGTCATTAAAGAAACAGATATCACTAGCGTTGACTTATAATTGTACCCTTGTACCTGTATCTTCCACTGAGCAAGATAAATGTAGGTTACTTTCTGGATCCCTCAGATCCGGCACACAAACGTCCCGTCTGACTGTATTTTACAGTAGTGCTACATAAAGTAATTGTGTTATGTTGGAGTGTCTATGATCATGATGACTATATAATTTTGTAAACCATGCATGTACAATAATTAGTACAAACACATATAATTATACAAAGAGGAGAACAATATACTGTATATATGAAGATTTATTTATAAATCATCATGCGTAATAGTATTCATACCATAATTAATGATCCGGCCGAATAAGCGCCTTATTTGATTTTTTGAGGGTACGTCAAGGGGGGACGCTTATTAGGGAGGGGGCGCTTATTTAATTATTTTGGAAAATACCAAAATCTGAGTCGATATAACAGAACCTAAAGACGAAAACACTTTCAAATCGATTTCAAATAAAACTAGGGTGAAATTCAAACAGCTATAACTCGCTTATATTCGATTTTCGTATTTTCGATTTTTTAATAAATTTACACTGCACAATCTCTATATAAAGCTTCAAATGGTGAGCTTGGGCTACCTGTGCTGTATCGAGCTGTATCAAATAAAACTTTGTCCCGGCGAACTGAAACCATGTTTTTGTCTTGTTTTTTTAATTTGATTACTTTTTATAAATGGCTCGGATAGTTTATAGATTATTAGACTTTCGAGACGGCAGTAATGAGTCAGATGATAACAAAGAAAGTGTAAATGTCCCGCGGAAAGAAACTAGTAAGTGCTTTTTGTCAACAACTGCTTCTTTCATCTGCACAAAAATGTATAATTCTTCTTCTATTTCAGTACTGCTTTCTGATCAGTGTTATTTTTCGTTTCCCTTTCTTTGCTGAGAGAGTGTCTTTCCCAAGTTTAATCATTTGGCAAAGTGCTACACCAAGCAGAAATTCGCCGTATAAAGTAACATATTCGTTTCAGCATCACTGAACTGATTTAGAAATAATATTACTTGGGACTTGATTCTGACTGAGCAAAGTCATAAACAAGGAATGCAAAATACCGGTGATGCGGCCTCTATTTTAAATGGTACTCGATGGATAACAAAGTAATTTTGAACGGTTTTGCGCTCAACTTTTTATTTTCACTGAAGCGTGCATATTGCTGAATCAAAACTTGAATGAAGTAAACCGTAGTTTTTACAGAGATTTAAAGTCATTCAGATGCCGTTATACACACAAAAAATATTCACAATCCATTTTTGTTAAAGTCATTTAATTTTAGGTAAAGAAAATACACAACAAACACGCTTACTTTCACTGCTTGTTTGATTCACTCGTGACTCGTCTTGTCTCATCATCATGTTTCAGCAAATTTGTTTTTGAATAGCCTTGTGAAAACTCTTCAAATGCCACAACGATATAATTACAAGATACCACTAAACCACATCCAAGAATAAATTGAAGTCACTTTCTGACGAAATAGTTAGACGAAAGAGACGAAAAGCTTTGCATCCACCGCCACGGTCAACAGCCTTTTTGAAAAACCAGCACTGATTTTCACGACTTTATCCTTAGATTTTCCATCGGATTTAGTACTTTAAGGCACTTTCAAATCGATTACATCTATTCTTGGGAATGTTTTTCTTAATTGTTCAAGACAGAACAGCAAGAAGAAAGTATAGCTTACAAAGAGCAACCTTCTTCATGCAGCGACCTTCTTGTTGAGTTGGCAGTAGTTTTCGGCGTCCATGTTGTTCATTCAATCCAGGAGGGAGGGGGTGACTCCATTGTTCTCGGATTAGCATTTCCATGCAATCATACCTACCAGTGTGACGTCACGGCTCGCTTGAACGAATTTCAATATCTGGTCTTCTTGATGCCGACTATAAAATGCTCAATATTCTGTTCATATTTACATGTACAGTCTATATGTATATTATTTTATCTTCTAGAGGTATTATTGTGTAAGAATATTAGTACCGAGATAAAAGTAATGCAAGGATTAAGTGTTTTTTTCGGAGTTTTAGTCTTGACGGTTATCAAAATGGAGATCGAAATCTTTTGACCGGGTAAAGGTCTCGGCTTTCTAGAGAAGCTAACACTAGTTAAGCAATGGTTACTTCAAAAAAGGAGGTTCTACTTAGAAGGTAATAATCATGGACTGTGTTGAATATGGTGGATGTACATGCTCTGGATCTTCGTATCAATCCCTCCAAAGTTGTTGTGTACAAAATTAAGCTAGGACACGATGGTGAGTTCTGTTCGCTAAACCATGTGAATTTGCCATTTTTAGGTTGAAATGTTAAAGGGTTTTCAGGAGGTTTTAGTTTCCAATAAAGTGTCAAAACAAACTTTAGTCATCCTTCTTTTCAGATGTAGGTGTCATTTCTTCGTACGAGGTGTTTTAAGCGAGTTATTTGACATTTCATTGTGGTGGGTTTCACGTCCATCGTGTAGGTAAATTTACACAAGGCATGCAACTTCGAACCGTCCGAACGCTACCTCGGTCCATATTCTCGTCAAAATTCACCATTTTTTCAAGGCTTTCAAACATCTACTTCAGAGATACGAAAGACCGATTATTAACCTATACCCTAGCCAAATTTGAGGTCGAATCAGGCAAAATAAGTTTCCTACAATTAAAAACTCTCGTGAACGATTTTGGGCTTAAATCTTTTCTTGATGCATAAATTAAACTATGGTCACTGATTCCTAGATCACTTACTCCGTGAGAAGAAAAGCTATTAGGCTTGTTGGTGAGGAAGAGATCAATAAGCTAAGTGGACGAATATCATCGAAGATTTTGAAAAGGCCAAGGAAATTCTTATTTGAACTTATGTCAACATTTCTTCAAATTATAGATTTGGGTTCCCTGTGTACTTTTTCTTTAAAAAGAAATAAGTCACACCGATTACCCTTAGGCAAAGGTTTGAAATTATATATGTCTGCAGAAATCCCCGAGGGGTGGGGCGAGAGGTTTACTTCCTGGTACACGGACTGAAGTGTTAGGAGAAGCACGACGTGTAACACTTCTCCACTGATCTGATCGGTGGAGGCTAAAAGGGATGCCTCAAAAGGACCTCATTAATATAAAACAATAGAACGATGCAGTAACACAATAGATTCGCTCTATTGTTTGACACTCGAAGGTCCTTTTGAGGCATCCCATTTAGCCGCCACCGATCTGATCATTCCCCAAGTGCTATAAATATAACACAGCAATATTTCAATTAAATGTCTGAATAACTGCGCGCGCGTGCTGCGTGAACCCATAAAGCACGCGGACTGGAATACTCATCCTTTGGTCAATCAATGTTTACGTTTAATTTTTGCTTCTTTATCTGTATAATTTAGACAATCAAGGAAAGTGTTCTAAAGAGTTGAAGACAAAGAGATCTCAGATTACGAACGTGTCTCGCAGAGATCGAATTATGAGGAGACAAAAGATCACTTACCGGATGAATGCTTAAACCATGAGACCTCTACCATCATCCGCAACCCTGCCTAAAGTCTAACCAATACATGTTGATCTATAAACCTGTATCAGATTTTCTTCTGATCTGAAATTCAGTTTTGATTTCGATGTTCGTGGCCTATGTGCGCGCAAGGCATCATGGGTTCGGATTTTAGACTCAATCAAAGAGACGGTGATTACATAATGAAAGGATAATAAATTCATCGTCCGCCATAAACGATATGTGACAATCAATAATGCTTAAATTCATTAGTATGTTGACAATAAATAATTTAAAATTAAATTAAATTAAGGATTTAAAACTCTCTGATCTTAAAATAAATCTGCCATGAAATCATCATGTTTGATGAAGAATCATTTTAATGATAAATGGGTGTTTGTGAAATTAGCTATATAGCTTTTAATATCTACAAGGAAGATTTACGCCTCAATCAATCCAAAGTTAAACTTTCTGCACTCATCACCAAGAGAAAATAATGGCAACCTCTCAAATAAATCCGCCATGGTATCATCATGATTGATGAAATAAATTAGCTACCCCTAACCCTAACAACCCTAATCCTAATCCTAAGCTAACCCTAACCCTAACCCAACCCTAAGCTAACCCTAAGATCACCATAAGCTAACCCTACGCTAACCCTAACCCTAATGCCTAAGGACAGCCCAAGTGAACACCTAAGTGGAGTCCAAGTGACTGCCGAAGGGTGTGTCCAAATCAATGCCTATGGGGGAGTTTAAGTGAATGCCTGAAGGTACTCCAAATGAATGCCTAATTTATAAGGGAGTTACCAAGTGAACGCCTAGGAATCCAAGTGAACTCCTAAGAGGGAGTCCAAGTGAACACTTAGGAGGGAGTCCAAATGAACGCCTAACGGGGAGTCCAAGTGAACACCTAAGAGGGAGTCCAAATGAACGCCTAATAATTAACGGGGAGTCCAAGTGAACACCTAAGAGGGAGTCCAAATGAACGCCTAACGGGGAGTCCAAGTGAACACCTAAGAGGGATTCCAAATGAACGCCTAATAATTAACGGGGAGTCCAAGTGAACACCTAAGAGGGAGTCCAAGTGAACGCCTATAAAGGGAGTCCAAATGAACGCCTAACGGGGAGTCCAAGTGAACACCTAAGAGGGAGTCCAAATGAACGCCTAATAATTAACGGGGAGTCCAAGTGAACACCTAAGAGGGAGTTCAAATGAACGCCTAACGGGGAGTCCAAGTGAACACCTAAGAGGGAGTCCAAATGAACGCCTAACGGGGAGTCCAAGTGAACGCCTAACGGGGAGTCCAAGTGAACACCTAAGAGGGAGTCCAAGTGAACGCCTAACGGGGAGTCCAAGTGAACACCTAAGAGGGAGTCCAAGTGAACGCCTAATAATTAACGGGGAGTCCAAGTGAACACCTAAGAGGGAGTCCAAATGAACGCCTAACGGGGAGTCCAAGTGAACACCTAAGAGGGAGTCCAAGTGTAACGGCTGAGGTCAAGCCTCGGGTGGGCTGTGTTCCAGTTAGAATAAGTGACCACTGAGATTCATCGTTTTGTTATCGTTTATTTGAATCACGTAAAGCTATAATAAATCAAAATGATTTGCTAATTACTAATGAGATACGATACTCGTTTACTACATTCGTTCTATACTTCCATAATTATTACATAACATGAATCACGTGCATTCCAACCGGTTGGGTGTACAAACAATGTTACCAAATACAAGAAATACAACTAAATCATTAACAATACAACAGTAATACAAAGGAAATAACATATAAACTACTTAAGAATCGCTTACAAATGATTATGATCTACGGTTTACCTCCTTTCTCCTGTAAATTCTGTATTAGGACAGATCGTTTTTATAGGTCAGTTCGGTAAGGCGGTGCGTTGAAAAGAGATTGAATTACTATTTACGTTTCGTAACATAATCACTAAAGTTAATCATTGAATTGTGTATGTATACTTTACAAAGTGAACACCTAAAGGCCGATTTAGACGGCACGACTTTTGCCTACAACTGTCGCACACAACCTACTCGCGCCTTATTTACGACACGAATAGTTTCGTGTAAATCAGCCTACAACTTGCTCACGACTGTTGCACACAACACGAAAAAAGTTGTAGGGATTTTGAATCATGTTTCAAAACTCTGCGACAGTCGTAGCCAAAAAAGGTAATAATATGAACTTGAACAAATGAACTTGAACAAATCCTATTGTTGGTGATACAGTTGATTTAACTAATGATTGCAAATCTAACGAAATTTCGGTCAATGCCAACGCAAACAACAAGCACAAATCTAAGAAAAAGAAAAAGAAGAATGCAAACACGACAAACACAAATGGAACAACATCGAGTAGAACTGTTGCAACAAACACGCAGACAACTAATCAACATACTGTATCATCAAGAAATCGATATGAAGTTCTACATGACACACAGGAAATCAATTCCCAGAATGCAAAGGAACAAAGATCAACATCGTCCAGGAACACCACTGTGCAGGGAAAACTGAATGTTGTCATCGCTGGAGACTCAATCGTCAAATACGTGAAAGGTTGGGAGCTGTCTAATCACTCTCACCGCGTTACCGTAAAATCGTTTGCTGGTGCCAGTGTAGAAGATATGAGCGATTTTGTTAAGCCCCTGCTTCGGAAACAGCCTGACAAGATTGTGTTGCACATTGGAACCAACGACCTTCGCAGTTCTGAGCCGCAGACCATCGCAGACAGTATAACTGACCTAGCACACGAGATTGAGCTTCAATCTCCTGACACGAGCATCGCCATATCTGGGATTATCACAAGGACTGACATCAGTGACTTAACCCCTAGGGTAAGCGAAACAAATCGTATACTGCGTTCTTTTTGTAATCAGAATGGCTGGGAGTTTTTGAACCGAACTCTAACATTAAAGCCTCCCACTTGAACCAGAAAGGCCTACACCTAAACCCTTCAGGTAGTGCTGCATTACAGATAAATTTTAATTTTCTTATTAATAATTGATTATCTAAAAGTGTGAGCGATAATTCCTCCGAATCTGCTGAATCAATTGCCCTATACCACTATGACGTAACGGCTTATTTATGAGGGGGACAGAATCGTGAAGAACAATAGAAATTTGAACTAAATCTGCTCTGCTGAGGTTCGCTTGATTTCAAATTGGCTAGTTTCCAGATATTATGTTCATCGATACTTTTCCCACCAATATTTACTGTGTTTGGTGACTTTTATCGCTTTCAGACCGTCTGTAAAATACATTTATTTGGGAAATCCTTTGTGTTGTTGCTGTTTTGTCCCCCTCTAGCGACCATGATCCTTAGCGTTTAAACAATAGATTGTTTTGATTTGACGTCATAGTGGTATAGGGCAATTGAATTAATTTAATTCCTAATGAATTAAGCGAATCTGAATTAACTGATCATAGCTTTATAATTCCTAATGAATTAAGCGAAAATTCCGAATCTGTTGAATTAACTGATTGTAGCTCAATTCCTAATGGCCCAAACGCAAAGGGTTTTAAAATGGCTTTACTTAATATTGTAAGTCTACCGAAACACGTCGACGAAATTCGCACATCTAAATTATTTCAGTTTTTCGATCTCTTTGCCTTAAATGAAACTAGACTAGATTCTACGGTTTCAGATGGCGAGATAAAAATCAGTCGTTATGATATCGTCAGAAAAAATAGATCAAGGAGAGGGGGCGGTGTATGTATTTATCTCCGTAGCTCCATTAATTACCACATTCGAAATGATCTGGTTCCTGATGATATCGAAGCCGTCTGCTTGCAAATCTGCAAACCAAATAGCCGGCCTTTCATTGTTACATCTGTTTACCGACCGCCTGACAGTTCGTGCGAATTTTTTACTAACTTTGAACGGATGATTAAGGCGATCGATGATGAAAACAAAGAGCAATACATCCTAGGGGACTTGAATTGTTGTATGCTAAAGAAAAGCCGTCCCGATCAACCAACCAAATCACTTAAAGCGATCTATGAGACATACCAACTGTCTCAATAGTAGATAGCAGTGGCCGATTCGAGCTCACTTTTGCGTAATCTACGACTAAATGATCCATCATATTTTGAATAAAAGTATATGATGTCCTTATTTCAACAATAGTGGATTTTAATTTAGTATAACCTATCTCGAAAAATCCGTTATGTTAAACCAAATATGTTAAACCCAAAAACTATGGTATAAAGTAGGTGCGTTTATTTTTTATTGTTCAGAAATAGTACTTTACATAGTAAACATCTCATAATACCATAAAATATGTTAAACTCGAAAACTGTGGTATAAAGTAGGTGCGTTTATTTTTTATTGTTCAGAAAATAGTGGATTCATCTAATATTATTATCAAATTAATCCCTGGGGGTGCGTTTATTATTAAAAAAAAATTATAGTATAGAATAGTATATAATGAGTTCAACAAGTATTAAAAAGAGGATAAACCCAACTAAAAAATCTGTAAAAGTAGTACCTGAAAAAACAAGTATGAAAAAGAAAATAACCCCAATTAAAAAACAACCAAAATCCTTTTTCATGTCGAGTAATCTTTTAGATCAGGCTGTACTTGAAATAAAGGTCTCAAATCAAAAAACAAATAAAGATGGGTATACACTAGTATATTTCGGTGCTGGTTGGGATTTTAAACCAGTCAATAACCCATTATTTAGTAAGTTTAATCATTTTATTTTCATAGATAGTTTACCAAATTTAAGCCATTATAATGAGGGTGATTTAGGTTATGAGAAAAGTAAGAATATTAAAGTATTCCTAGAAACTTTATCAAATTCAGCTTTAAGTTATAATCTTAAATTAATTAGTATTAGAAGAAATCTATTAACATTTAAAAATGATAAAATTAGTTAGAATATTATTTTAATACTACAGTCCAAGAAGCTTTAACCAATACTGCTATAAGAAGAAAAATTAATAAGGCAGTATGGAACCATATCCAGGGATTCAATCCTTATGTGTATGGGTTAAAACCGGGGGATTTACCTAACTTGTTAGAGAATCGCAGTAAATTACGTGAATTAAAATAGTTATAATTGATTGATGTTTTATTTTTTTGTTACATTTCTAATTAATAATTAAAAATGTAATTGTTGGAAATTGATGATTGTATACATCTATCGAAACATATACCAAGCAAGGCCAGCAGCCCCAACTGTTATAGCAGCTAAATTATTTTCATGTGTTTTAGATGGTGGTGAAGGGTTTACATATGGTTTATCTGACTTATTTGAAATATCTGGTTTATCAATCTGATGTGGTAGTTTAACCTTTGAATGACCCATGTTATTATCTTTTATACCTACTGATTTTGTTTCAGCATTAATATCATTCACACCAAAGGTCATATCTGCTGAAGCTTTTAACAACTTATTATTATAACCGATAACAGTATTATTATTGATTATTAGATTCGATGGTAGTAACCAGCAACCAATAGCCACAGCAAGATCTAATTTTTGTTTCGATTCTTGTACCGCTAATTGGTATCTCTGTATACTTTTAGAAATATCTACCTCAATTATACTGCTTTCGAATAGTCTTAAAAATTCAAGTTGTGTTTCTTGTGAAGAACCCGAGTTGTCAACAATAGATGATCGTGTATTTACTTGAGATCCTAGGATACAATACACATAAGCCTCGATTGACTGGTTCAGTCGTGAGAGTCCAGCTCTGGTTAAACCTTTTGATTTATTCAGCATAAAATATAAATATGGATGCTCTTGTAGTGGTGAGATATGATCAAGTTTATTTCCACCGTATTGTCCAGTCTCATCACCAAATTTGAATTTACCACCAGGCCATTTATTTGTAAACAATCCATCCATCTTTTTATCATAGGATTCAGTTACATCATCAACCTCATCAAATATTTTCTTATAGATTCGACCAAGACCATTGTTTTCATCACCAGTAAATCGAAAGTTACTATTTGGTGATATATCAAACTCTCGACATATCTTATTATAACCACTCTTATCAAATTTGTTATTAATATTAGTAAAAGATCGATCTCCAGGTAGTTGAACATTCATCTGTGATAAAACTCGCCTACTCGTAAACAGTATATGAAATTTGAGTAATGAGTTGATCATAGGATTATTGATTTTTGTTATTAGGTCGACACCGATTCCACATCCAGAAGATGCACACCAACAAGCGAAACTTAATTGTTGAGGGTAGTAAGACATATTAGGACTATTCAACCATATGTAAGCTTCTTTCGAAGTAACATGATTTAATACTATATCTGTTAACATATCTCGTGGTTTTATTGTAAACTTTTTACTTGGTGTTACATAAATATCGAGTGATGTGGAATCATACTTTGGAGGTGGTTTATCAAATGATGTACAAGTGATTGGGTATAGTGTTTTTGTCATAGTTAGCTCTTTTGGAAATGTGTTATTAGATGTGGTTCTAAGGAAGTCACGAATATTTTCAGGGCCTTCTTCAACTTTACCATGCCAGAGAGGAAATGGATATACTGTTTTAACTAGATTACCATTCTCATCAAACGGATTGTAATCAACACCATTACTAAGAAATTGAACATTACTACTACTATCCTCTGAAAAACGAAATTTATCATAATTTGGATACTTTTTAATGAATTCAGTAAATTTCATATTATATTATTATAATATGAGATAATATTTATATATATTTAATTCTTATCATATCGCAACTTGTATATATACCCTCCGTAAGGTGTTGTATCAAAGGATAAAGTTATTTCTTTGGATTTACGAGCTGGTCTACAATCTCCTTTCTCAGTTCCTCCCTCATCTTTTGAACATCTGGAACATCGTTTTTTTAAAAAGCCTTATTCCGTTTCACCCTAATACTACTCTTTAGTTTTTCATATTTTTTGAGTTCAGTCATAATGTGTTCAAATTCTTTCTCATCAATCTTGTTATCGCTCAAGGCTTTTGATACAAGATCACATATACTATCTTCTTTTGATTTTGCAAGCTGAATAGTATTTTCATGTTTTGTTACCTTTTTAGTAAGTTTTTTCGTGAAAATTGTACAACTAGCTGATATTAAACCTAACAACCCGCCAACAGCCGATAAAGGAACACCGATAATGATCCCAGGTCCTGTTAAACTAGTAGTTACACCAGAACCGGTTAAAATGACAGATAAGACTCCTGTTGCAACTGCAGTTTTATGAAGTATACCACGTATCCTACTATATTTTTTTTCTAACATTTTCGTAATGTTTTATCTCCGTTACTAATTGAGATATAACCATATTTATTTTGTGTAATCTGAAGTTTTCACCAGTTTGTTGTACTTCTGGTACTTCCGGATAAATCATATCATAATCAACCATATATATAATACTACATATTATTATTTTATATGATTTCAATCACCATCATCATTGGATATATTCCAGCATCAATGCTCTTACCACTAGAATCTGTAACCCAAACCCTAATACTATTAATATAATCATCATTTTTAATAGGTGTGTACAGGGTATTATTAGGATGATAGGTTAGTTTTTCTCCAACCTTGTTTAATTCAACACATGCTAATATTTGTGAATATTTATTATTTAATAAAACCTGTGTAGAATCAATAAGATCACAATACAAATATAGTGCATATACTGAGTAGGTTTAATAATATTTATAACATTTCTTGAATTTTGTTCAAGGTTTATTGAGATGTTTAATAATTTAGCTAAACCCGGGTTTAGTGTTACAGCCTGATTGGCTATGAGCATCATTTTTCCGGTATTCAATAGTTCGATGGAGACTTTGTCACTAACTTTCAACGCATCTATAACACGTTTAAATATATTCTGTGTGTAATACCCCGGTGGAATAATAATAACAAACTTCTTTTCATCATAGTAAATCAATCCATCACCTACAAGATTATATATTTCATTATAAAAACTACAACTTACAAGTGATATACGTGTACTCTTTTTAAAAGGATTTTTAAACCAAATAGTTTCATATGCTTTTGTTTTTTCAATATACAATATTACCATTTATACTATATAATCATCTTTTATTTTTATATCTTTCAACAAAATACAAAACAACAGCAACTATCAATAACCAAGCGTTTTTAGCTAAGAAACTAATAACCTCACCCGCGGTTCTGAAAATAAAAGAAGCTATACTACCTAGCATGCCGGGTAGTATCTGGGCTAGCTTCTTACCAATAGCTTTCAAACCATTTCCTAAACCTTTTGCAACACCGGATAATCCGCTTTTTAGACTAGAAATAATAACACTAATAATAATACTAACTGCAGATACAACAGAAAAAACAGTAAAACCATACTTTTAAAAACAGCTTTTATACGATCTCTCAGAGACATTCGCCCTTCTATTACTTCATTTTGTTCTTCTAATTGTTCAATCTCATTTCTAGTTTCCTCAATCTGTTCACGGAGTGATATATTCAATCTTTCTCTAACATCATTAGAGCCAGCTTGAGATATATTATCCAATTCTTCTTTTAATGCTTGTAATTTTTCTCGATGTGAAAATATAGTTCTTTCATTATTCTCAACAACTTTTTCAGCAGGATCACCAAGATAGTTTACAATTGTTTTAGGTAACTTACCATTTAATTCACCCGCAGCATTAAACAGAACATGATGTTTGCTGCCCAGTCTATTAATTCTTACTATCACTCTATCATATTCATCAATTGTAGTGACGAATGGAGAGTTTTTAGGATTTACATTAGGATATTTGGTTTTGATTCTATCCCAAGCTTCTTCAACTATTTCTTCACGCTTTTTAGAAAGGTCTACCATTTCTATGTCTTCTCTTGCCCTTATTACCCAATCTTCATTGCTTTCATCAGAGGTCTTAAATAATTTATATCCTCGTTCTCTTGATATCCCCCTCCTACGAAACCATTCTTTAGTCCGTTCCCACCAAGTGTGTCTAGGTTCTTTTTGTTGTGGTAATAATTCCGCTAGTTCATCATCTGTGATAGGGATGTTTACATCTTCAGACCCTCCTTCAAGAGGATGAAAATCTGTATCAGGAAATATTTCACCTTCCATCTACTATATATATATTAGTAAATTGTTTTTATATAATTTTTGATGCTAAATAACATGCAGTCAACATACCACCACCAACATATAGAATTTCATATTGTTTTTGTTTACTACTCGGTTTATAATAGTCTGAGAATTGTGGTTCTTGCTTATTAATGTTTGATTCGGGGTGTACATCCCTATATAGTTTAAAATTATGATCCGTATTCCTTAGATTATTATCAGCTATATTCTTTCTTTCATACTGAGTAGTCAACCAGTCTTGATATAGTTGTCGATCCTTTTCAAATTCTCCCATATCTTGTTGGTATTTTTCAAGTGCTTTATCGTGTCGAAGCCTCTCCCCATCAGTATGTTTAGGATCTGAGCTGAGGGCTTTAGCTAAATACATCGACCCTGTAAAGGCTGACGCATTTAAAACGGCCCCCATTATCATCATCGCAATAGCACTTGCCATCTATATATTATACAATGCTATTATCTTTTTATACCGATTTTGGAAGAATCTTTTGATCTTCTAGATATTGTTTAACATACATACTTCCAGCAAGAACAAGCACCCATTTGCCGTAATTAGTGACGCTTGTGCTTGGATCACCAAGGAAATTCTCCCTCATAACTTTCTTACCAGCATATCCAATAATAGCCGCTACCCCAATAATGACAGCGGAATCCATCGTTGACTTAACTAATTTGTTTTCCATCTTCTTATATATAATATGAAAGTTAAATTATTTTTATATAGTTATCATTCCATCCCAATTCTAGGTATTGGGATCATTGATGTTCTACCTGGTTTATCATCTTTTACATCATTGTGATCTATTTTTGGTTGTGTTATAGATTTTATATTTGATTGATCACTTTTTTTTTCACCTCAGATAAAGATCTAAAGCAGTCAAACTGATACCAACGATCGTCAGCACTATTGTCATACTAGGCATCCATTTTGAACTAGAACCTTCTTCAATATCATCATCAGTAACATCACGGCTATCTTCAATATAATCATCAGTAACATCACGGCTCTTTTCCATTTCAAGAGCTTTCTTAGCTTTTTGATGATAAAGAGCAAGCTTTTTACCGGCTTCTACCCTTTTTGGATCCTTAATATGGACTATCTTTTGTTCAGGCTCTTTGGTAATAATCTCTGTTTTATTATCTTCAGTCATATAGTCTATAAACATATTTTATTTTTTTATATATATTTATAAAATATCAACTCAACAGTATGCTCAGCAACTGCTCAAGAGGTTCCAACAGTATGCTCAACAGCTGCTCAAGAGATTCCAACAGATGCTCAACAGTATGCTCAAGAGATTCCAACAGATGCTCAAGAGATTCTATGAAAATATTTATTATGATTTTTTAATGTGTTACTTGTTATAAATCCTCTACTACAATATTTACACTTCAATCTAATATCCATACAATAGTTGTTTAGTTCTTTGATAATAAGATCATAATCGTTAGATACAACACATTTGAATCCATTTTCCTCATATCTTTCTAACAAGTTTTTCTGTTCAATAGAAGTAACACCAGTAGCAGTGGGTGTTTTAAATTCTATACAGAGGCCACAATATTTTTTATGAAAGTTATTAATAATCAAGTCTGGTTGTCCCTTCATATAACCTTTTTTATAAGATTGAATTCTTTTATTACTAGAATCCTGGTTTTCACCTAATCCTGCTACCATAAGAAGGTTGGGATTGAACCGTCTAATATATTGAACCACTTTTGTATGTAGGTCATATTCATTTTCAATCTTGAATGATAATGTTTTTGGGTTGTTAAACACTTGATAAGACCCATATTTTCTTATGGATGGTAATACTGTAGAGAACACCCATTTTTGAAACTGTTTGGCGGCTTCCATTTTATAGCTGAAGATAAGAGAATATAATCCCGGTTCTTTTATGAATATAGTGTGTGGTTTAAGATTTCTAAGGGGCTCTGAAGAACCGCCCTGAAATGGGGCGGTTGTGTAATTTGTATTCTGACATACATTTTCCCATTCTGTTTTATATTCCTCATCGACATGTGTTCCAATTGCATTTCTAGGTTTCTTATATTCTAACGCTTTTGCAACATCTATACCTTTGAACCATATATTCTGTTTATCATCAATATATGTATCTATAGAAATACCAAGTTTTATGTTTTCAAATTTTCTAATTGATAATGCCATATTATATATTATTATATAATAAATAATATTTTAAGTGAATTCCAAGAGTCTGCTCAAGAGTGTTCAAGAGTCTGCTCAACAGGTTCCAAGAGTCTGCTCAAGAGTGCTCAAGAGTCTGCTCAAGAGATTCCAACAGATGCTCAACAGGTTCCAAGAGTATGCTCAACAGTGCTCAAGAGTGCTCATCAACAACTTGTTTAATATCTACAAGAATATCTTCCTCTAAATTACTATGTATGATGGGTGGAGCTAACCAATCATCACCACTATTACTAATCTTAACATGCTTTGCCACTTGGATTAGACAGCTTGCTAAAGCCACAAATCGTCCTCCTCTTAAAACAACGTATCCAGCAATATTATTTAACTCCTGTCTTAACATCTCATTGTTCTTCAAATCATTAGAAAGCTCTGTGGGATTATCAATTGGGATCCCATAAGAAAGGAGACTAACAGCTGCATCTATACCTGAATTGACAAGAGAACTTGAGACATTGTTCCCTAGAATAATTTGATAACGATTATAATATTTATCAACATCCTTCAATGATAATTTCTTAACATCACCGAGACTCATCTTCTGACCTGTATATGCTTCAATTGTGCCTAGAACAGCTAAAATAGATAATTGTTCACGTTTCTCCTCTATCTCTAAATTAACTATTGGTTTCTTCTTTTTACTCAATTTCTTATCAACATTTGGTTGTTCAACCTCCTCTTGAATAGTATCTAGTTTCTCATCATTCATATATTGATCAAGTATTGAACTCATATATTATACTATACATACATT
The DNA here is from genome assembly GCA_033675265.1 of Actinostola sp. cb2023. NCBI lineage: Eukaryota > Metazoa > Cnidaria > Anthozoa > Actiniaria > Actinostolidae > Actinostola > Actinostola sp. cb2023. The sequence continues at coordinate 1,101,779 of JAUJYZ010000938.1, read as the reverse complement.
ATATTTAAATAGTAACGCTTGGAATTTCAATGTATGATTGATATGGGTGTCTCAAACAAAAACACATTCTTGAGTATTTTTCCTGTTTTAATGTTTTAATAAAAGACTTCCGGTCTTCAAACCCCATATTTCCTCCATATTCCTCAAACAGAGTTTTTTCACACAACAGATTAGGATTATAAAATGAAATAATACATCCAACATTTTCTCGAAACGGTTTAGCTATACTTGATAATTGTTGAGTTAATACCCATAGGGATAACCCTTCATGTCTACCACTGAACGCTAATTTAATAAACTTGTTTGATCTTTGTTTGAGATCCTTTGAAAATGCACAATCGTCTAATATTATTAATGTGTTGGTACCAGAGAATACTGTTTGACAACATGAAAGTAAATCATTTATCTCATCCACATCATCTGATTCCGGTGATAGAACAATAAACCTAGGATCGTTATGAGCAAACCCCTGATACGTTTTATTTTTCGAATAGGTTGGACATATTAGAACTATATATTCAAAAACATTTCTATATACCCCTCTTAGTATATCAACTAAATATTTTGTCTTTCCACAATTTGTTTGTCCTGTTATAATACAGTGAAATGGTGTGTTACCTTTCAATTCTTCCATATATATATTAGTAAATAATACTTTAATACAAAATCGATTTCAAATTACTATCTTGAATTTCCACCAATCCATCAGCAACAATAAACATGTAACAGGTTATATTACTTCCAGCACCAACCTTACGACTTATTTGTAGTTTGACACCATCTTTTATCGAGTTAAGAACAAGTCCATTTCCGTGGATCTTGTTGTCATAAAATGTTCTCAAATCAATCCAAAGAGCAAATTTATCACTATAAAACTCTTTTTGTGTGATATTGTTTTGGAGACCAAATCGTCTTAAAATAGATTGCCAGAAGTCTGTTGGTACCATACCTCTACTATATAGCTTATTTGGCATGCCATCAATATTAATTTCCACCTTTGTGATAGAAGGATTAACAAACTTCTCTGAATCTCTACTACCTGCGGTGTATGCATCTGTAAAAAGCATTAAAACACCTATCATCGATCGTCTAGGAACATTAATATGTTGATTAATCACACTATCGTTTGGTTTTGATATGGTAAATGTTTTGTGCAATAACACATTTTCATAAAAAAATCCTTTACCAACCTGGTATGCTGAGATGGCTTCACGTGTTAGATATTCACTGCTAATACACTCATATTCAAGTTCCAAATTAGAAAGACGATATTCAAATGATTTGCTACTATCGGATGTTATAGTTATATCAGAACTCTGAGGTAGTGTTATCTCGAATGTTAAGGTGTGTGATAACCCCCTTGGATAGAATATACCATGGTCGTTCAGAATAGGATGATCGATTGGTATTCTAAATTTTGTACCATATATTCCCGCAAAAGCAATATCTTGTACATCGGTGCCCTTATCACCCGCAGCTGTTCGATGCTTACGAAAGGCTGAATCGCTAATACCTTCTAATAACTTATTTTCACGTTCCTCCTTAGACATAAACAAATCATTATATGTTTGATATAAATCATATCTATTGGTGTCTTGTATGACTTCTCCTCCGAATACTATCCTCAGACGTTGAATAAGACATCTCCCCAAATTATTTACAATAGTATTGTTAGCTTGACCGGTGGTAGCTAGATTTAGATTGAAAAGAAGCCCTACACTTCCAGGAACAATGACGACATTATCTGACAGTTTAGGAATATGAACGTATAATGTTTCTCCTGGATTGGCTGAAGAGGGGTTGAAAGTTGTACGATGGAGTGCTTTTTCAGCCTTCAAAACCATAAGGCTGTTTATAAACCCTATTTATATCTAATTTTTCTGGAATTGTTTGTGCCATTTATATACCATTATAAAAGATTATATATTTATATAGAAGATATGAAACTTTCAAAAATATACTATTCCGCTTATGGCTATTGGAAAGGATATGATGCTATAAATAAATTAGCAGATGCAGCAGATATTGATAAAAATATTGTAAAGAATTGGTTGGAGAAACAAGCATTATGGCAGATCTATTTACCACCTCCAAACTATATCCCAAGATACCATTGGAATGTTGAAAAACCAAATGAAATACATCAAGCGGATCTATTATTTTTACCACATGATATTGTTAAAAGAAAAACATACAAATATGCTCTTGTAGTAGTTGATATAGCTAGTAGATACGTTGATGCTGAACCCTTGACGTCTAAGTATTCAACAGAAGTAACTAAAGCTTTTAATAAAATATATTCTAGAAAATTACAATGGCCTGAAACAATGATGGTAGACCCAGGCACTGAATTTATGGGTGAAGTTACATCGATTATGAAAAAACATGGAATAAAAATACAAAGATCAGAAGCTGGAAATCATAGAGCACAATCAATAGTTGAACGTGCTAATCGAACCATTGCTGAGAAACTATTTAGCCACCAGTATGCTAAAGAAATGTTAAAGGAAAATAATGAAAGATCCCGTGAATGGGTTAATAGAATGCCAGCGGTCATACAAAGTATAAACACTGGTGTTAAAAGAATTACTGGTAAAACACCGATTGATGCTCTAAAATTAAAAAAGGTGGATGAAAACCATGTAAATTATAAAAGACCTGTTGGATTAAAAGAAGATAGACTCCCAGCAGGTGTGAAAGTTAGATATCTCTATGCTCCTGGTGAGCTGGAAGGTGGTGATAAACATCGTGCCACTGACCCTATATGGTCAATAGGGATATATGATATATCCCGAACTGTAGTATCATCTGATCAACCTGTATTATATTACCTCTCTGAAGGGGCCCCAAAACGTAATTTTGTTAGAGAGGAATTACAAGCTGTTCCTGAAGATACTCAGTTACCACCTGATACTGTTTAATAACTTTTGTTATCATCTTTTGGATCACATTGTTTGGTTTCATTAATATTTTTATAACTATAGGCTAAGGTATGAATACCATCCACCTGAATATTTCGTTTGTCATCATCTCTTGATAATGCTATTTTGTTTACAGTTTCGGTATAAATTTGATGCTTATGACTTCTGATTACATTCATTTTTCTAATAACTTTTTGACCTTCGAATAGACATTTTTTATAGTCGTCAAATGTGATCTCATTTTTTACTACTGACCTTTTAACACCCTTACAACGTTTTCCAATTTTTTCATCATCTGTTTTATATGCGTATAACTTAGCTCTAAGACCTACAAATTCAGTTACTTCTTCTCCACATGTCTCGTCTTTCATCATCCCTATTACTTTTTTATTTACTCTTTCTTTGATTCCACTATGGTTTTCTGGATAGTTGGATGTGTCAAACTTTGTTTCAATATCTTTTTCAATGTCTTTATAAAAATCTTTTGTTTCTATTTCATACATCAGACTGTCTGTATCAGTAAATAATAGTTGTGCTTTCTCTTGATACTTATTTTTGATATAGTTATAATGGAAGTCATACATCAACGTCTTTGATAGATCTAAGATGCTCATTCCAAGATAGATTGGTTTATTGAATACTAATTCTGTTTTTGTCATATGGATGGCAACTAGGTTTTCTGAGAATATGGTTCGTTTTTTATAGTTTGGTTGGTTAATTAATTTGCTTGCCTGCTTTTCATTTGTTACTAGTTTTATATCTTGTCTGTTTCTAATGTTTTCCATCGTTTTTCCAAATACACTGTTGTTCATTAATTTGAAGAAATCTTTTTCAAAATCGTTTGTTGCTTTTGTTCTAAGATCTGTGTTAAGACTGATATACTTTTTCAACCAGTCTGATTCCTGGAATGTTACACCTCTATGAATTTTTGTTATCTTCAATCCGAGGCTCTCATATAGTTTTAATGTTTGATGGTGAATTACATAATTTTTCTTATCACCAAGATTTGGAACTAGTTTTTCAACTTTGTTAATCATTAACCTTTCTGAAGCTAGTGGGTATCCATTATGCAAGTTGTGTAATTCGACTGGATACTCTAGATCTACTTCTAGGATGCATGGGTGTTTCTTCCAGCTCTTAATCTCTAATTTATTCATCCATCTAAACCCATGTGTGGGTAATTTTTCACTCATGGCCCATCCATAGAGGTTGTTGGCATCTAGATATTTTATGAATGTTGATTTTTGAGTTTTATCATAATTTTTCATATACTTGTTATTAGCTTTAGCATATCTTTTTGAAATCATAGAAACACCACCACGAATCCCTTTTTCAATCATAAGAACCATGTCAGCATCACTTAACAATTCAAGGTTAATCTTAGTCATCTTAAGCATAGAATCCCAACTTAAACCAGGACAGGTGTAGTACCATGCAGGATCTAATTTATAGTTTTTCATACAGACATCTCTAAAATTCTCAAATACGTCGGCTAGTAGGACAACATCAGATATCAGATAGAGATTGTGGTATTCTCTCATATTTTTTATTTTGAATGTTTTCCATACTTTCTGTGCGTGTCTATAGGAATCGTCTGAAATATCGCTATCATTCAACTTTGAATAGAATGCATCTTTTGGTGGAAGACATGTTTCATTTAGCTTCTCCAACCGATTGACATAGTCATATGGATACACCCCTTTCATCAGTAATAGATCAAGCTTCTCTCCGTAATAGAACATACCCATATTTCTGAATTGTTCTTTCTTAAGATTCCCAACTAACGAATCAAGACCCATTGACATGAACTTGAAACTATCTATGAATCGTATTTCACGTTTTATGTTACATGTTTTTCCATCCTTGTTTATGAATGTATCCACTATTATCTCTTTTTTGAAAGATATATATACTTTTCCTCATTGTTTGGTATACAATCCACTTTACCATCTGTAACTCCTAGGTTTTTTATGAATAGATGAGCGTCGTACCCAGAAAGATTATGAAATATCACTGGGATGTGTTTAGGTATTTTATAATTTAGATTGCAATCATTATGAGCCGCTCCACGATACCTTCCTGTAAGGTGGTCGTGGTCTAATACCTTATCTTTTCCTAACTCTTTTTCACAAATGTGGCACTCAGTTGCTTTCTTATAGTTTCTATTATCCTTTGCTGTCATTTTTACCTTCTTATTGTAGTTGAACTTTGAATATAATCCTCTAACAGACTTTTCTATTGAGTTCACAAAATGTTGACCTATATCCTCACCATCACTCTTAGCAGTATACCTTACCATCTCTGGTTTATACAGCTTATCATCAAAACATTTTATCATGAAACAGTAGCCTGAAGGTTTATGTTTTTGATACTTCTCGGTATACGATCTACCTTCATCAGGTTGGCATGAAGATATATTTTCTGTGAAGCATTCGAAATCTGCATAAATCACAAATGGTACTCTCATACTGTTGTTATAATTCTTAAACTTTAGCATGGTACCTTTCTTTGGTAATGTTATTTTAATAGCATCTTGGTTTTTACAGTATTCAGAATGCTTTTTAAGGGACTTCTCTGTTTTGAAACTATTGAGGCATCTTTCACAGAAATATAATCCATGACCGTTTTTATTAATCTGTGCTGAACACAGTCTTGACATACTCTTAATCCAACAGTAATGGTTGGTCTTATCGTTTGAAATTAGAAGCAGATTTATTGTTTGTTCTCTAATATTTTTTTTACTAATCCGAAGTGGATATACTTCATCATCTTGATAACCATAGACATTGACTCTATACTTGGTATTATTCTTCTCAAAAATACATATTTTATCAACTTGTACTGGGAAATCAAGACCATTCCAGTTTAATTTCTCTGCGTTTGCTTTCAAAACTTTTGAGATTCTTTCTGAATTTTTTTTTATTGGAAATATAGCATTAGTCATAGCCCATTTAAAACATTGATTATCTTCATTTTTTGTATTAACTATCGCTTCTTTCCTTTTTAATATTCTAGGGAGCTCTATATAAGATTTTCCAGAAATTGGTTTATATTTATCAATATTTATATCTAAGTTAACAACTTTCTTAAAAATCCATCCAGAACCTTGATTTTGGAAGTTATCAACCTTTTCTAAGATCTGATCCTTAAAACGATTGTAAACCTCATCCAGATTGGTCGACTCTGTAACTATCTCGATCGTTGAATGAAAATATCCATATGTGTAAACCTTCTCCTTTTTGTCCATCTTATAAAATTCACACTCTAAGAGAAACTTCATCTTGATAGGCTTTTCATGATGTTTTAGAAGGTTGATAACATCCTGTTTGCTGTTTTCTAGAAAGGTTTTCGAGTCTGTTTTTACCCTCTCCTTTTATTCTGTAAGATTTCAGAAATCCTTTTAATGCAGAATTTTTCTGCTTAGCTTTAGTCGCAGGTACTTTGAGATTGTCATAGATATTATTGACTTCCTTTTTCAAAGCTTCAACCCTTGTATTAACTTTTTTTTTAAATATCTTTCGGTACATACGATATAATCCAATCAGCAAATTTATTCAACTGATTTTTAACTAAGCTAGCAATCTTTTTAGCCATATGTTTCAATGATGATGGTTGAAACCTCTTAGTTGGTTTTAGAATTGGTTGTTTTATTTCAGGTACTACTTGATCTAAAAGATTACTAGACATAAAAAATGTTTTTGGTTGTTTTTTAATAGGTTTTTTAATTGGGTTTATATTCTTTTTCAATGTCGAGCTCATTATATACTATTCTATACTATAATTTTTTTAAATAATAAACGCACCCCCAGGGATTAATTTGATAATAATATTAGATGAATCCACTATTTTCTGAACAATAAAAAATAAACGCACCTACTTTATACCACAGTTTTCGAGTTTAACATATTTTATGGTATTATGAGATGTTTACTATGTAAAGTACTATTTCTGAACAATAAAAAATAAACGCACCTACTTTATACCATAGTTTTTGGGTTTAACATATTTGGTTTAACATAACGGATTTTTCGAGATAGGTTATACTAAATTAAAATCCACTATTGTTGAAATAAGGACATCATATACTTTTATTCAAAATATGATGGATCATTTAGTCGTAGATTACGCAAAAGTGAGCTCGAATCGGCCACTGCTATCTACTTCAATTAATAACCGAGGCCACGCGCATAACTGATAGATATAGTAGTCTCATTGATCACTTTGTAACATCTTCAACAGAAAAAATTAATCTGTCAGATGTAATACGCACGGGGATTAGTGATCATAGCTTAATTTATGGAATAAGAAAAATAAACCCATTTAGAAATACACGTGACAAAGCCAAAACCATCGAAGTACGAAACATGAAAAGGTTCAACCAACAACATTTTATTAATGACCTCCTTGCTCGGCCTTGGGAACAAATTGTCTTGAAAACAGACACGGACTCTATGTGGGCTTCGTGGAAAGAATTATTTTTAGACATTTTAGACAAGCACGCCCCGGTGCAATACAAAAGGAAAAGATCATTTAATATCCCATGGTTGACCAATGAGGTAAAAAAATTAATCTTTGATAGAGATAAGAAAAAGCGCAAGGCAATATTAACCAAACTAAGTACGGATTGGGACGATTATAAAGCATCCAGAAACCAGGTTAATATTGCTTTGCGACAGGCCAAAGCTAATTATTATAGTAACAAAATAGCTAACCAAAGCAAAAATCCGAAAGAGACGTGGAAAACGATAAATGACTTGCTTGGGCGCTCCTCAAGTAGTACCGTTGTCAATGAACTAAAGATTAACGGTAACAATATTAAGAGGCAGTCTCTCTAAAAGCGGTCAGGTGAATTTGGGTCAGGAAACAGATTTCCTTCAAACTTTGTCCATAAAACTATCTTACCTCAAAAGTAATTGAAATGTATTTGGTTTTTGGAAATACCTTAAAATATATTTTTTACGAGCCTTTATTGCCAGAGCCACGAGAAGCCCGATTTTGCCTATAGTGACGAACAAAAATAGTCAGTAATTGACGGGCCCACGACGTCAAAACTGAAGAGTATTTCCCAAATATATTATTTTTCCCAGCCTAAATGGCTCTTCGCTGGTACTTTACAAGTCCTTCGGGATTATTTTCTGTTTTAGAAAAAAAAATATAAATAATTTTCTGATACCTACTTTTGTGCTTCGCGGATTGAGCCGAAAATAAGTGATTTTCGTCAGGTAACTTTTCAAAAGTCTGACATAGTTAATGCAATCTATCGATTAGAATCAACTAAAGAAAGACCAAAGAGCAAGGAAATGTAAAAATACCTTGCGGTTTCTATCTCTCTTCAGCGCAGCGAGCAGATAGATTTGGCGAATTTGTGATCGTGTCACGCAGATTGCGTGACATGAACACGAAACGTTGACGGCTACCAAATTGCAAAATATATTTTTGGTTTGGCGATTTTGACTCTAGAAAAGCTTGAATGATGTTGTTAAGTCATTTTAGTATTATAATATGATTTTGGGGCCGTGTAAATGGTCGCTGAGTGTGAACTAAAATATGATCTGCCTGGCCAGGCCCAGTAGATCTTTCCGCCTTCAGTTCAGCTTGTGTTATATTATTTAACCCTGCTCTCAGTTGGGACTGTTTTTCTCGCTGAAGACACCACTAATATTAACTGTTAATAACTCATGTATAAATGAAGTAATTAAATAAATTTAATACGATAAAGCTCACACGTGCATCAACATAAAACAATTCATTGATTGATTGAACATAAATATTTATATTCTCTAAAATTCCAATATGCAACTTTATCTTTATCGATCATGCATATTCCTTTATCTAGAAATACCATACAAACATCCACACGGATCAAACTTTCTTATGCTTTATTAACAGTGTTTTTTCTATGTTCCGTCCACACGGCGACGATATCGTTTTCACCGGCCGAAAACGCAAACTAATATCGTCGCCATGTGGACTGACTCTAACAGTTGTAATTTTTAGTAAGGCATCACAATTCATTACGGTACTATTGTTCCATAGGCCTCCAGATTAATATTTTCTCTCACTCTCACGCATATATACGACTGAGGCTTTGACATCTTTCGTGATCTACTAAAATATTTATTTGTTACTGCGACAGCTACAGTCTGATATCATGCCAGTCACCTTACCGATGAGAACTGATTTCATGTCTTTGTAATTATACGGGAGCTCAAAATAGGAACAGATCTCCCTCAGCATCTTGACCTTGAAGGAGGCGAGCTTCTGCTCAGCTTTCATCGTACACAAGTCGTACACATCATACATCACAGGATGGGTGATGCCGATAACAGCGAGTACGGCTTCACTTGTCTCTCTCAGCTGTTCTTCATCTGCAATTTGGGCGTACTCCTCGGTACTTCCGTCTTGTTCGCCAACAGAATCACTGTCATTTTTCAGATCTTGGCTATGTGCCTGCTTCCTCTGCGCTGCCTTTCTCGAAAAGAAACTCTGTATTTGAGTTTTACTGAGCCACTCAGTTCTCTTGAACTTGCGCACACCTTCTGTCGTACATGCCGTCCGCATGTCTTTAGCAACTTGTGCCGGGTCTTCTTTACGTCCAGTAGCTTGTCCGATTTCGAACTTCCTTTCTAAATACTCACGAACTTTAGATGAAAACCGGGTTCCACATCCACGATTCTTGTGCAGTGCCCACCCCATTGTACGTGAGTCGCTGATAGGACTTGTGTCTGTCCCTGTTTCTCTGTAAGATGCAAGAGGTACCGGCTGTGCCGACAAAGACACTGACTGAAAACGTTGCACCCAGTCTCTTCGAAGATTGTCGTAAAGGCTCTCTTTGACAGGATAGACAGGTATGTGATGTCCAATTACAGTCAGATGAAGTTCAAGCTCTGCGCGACTATCAAATTCCTCTCTGCACTTCGGATCCGGACATTCATGCTTACAATGTTCTCCCACCTCAACAGCTCTGCTCTTCGATATTTCCTTTATTTCTCTAGGCTTCATTGAAAAGAAAGGAACGTCTACTGCCATATGTGTGGCTCCCTGGGGATGTGTAATGATGGTGTCCCATGGAATTAGTTTCCCGACGCCTACATTATAAGCTTTCCAAACGCGAAGGCCATCGGGAGTGAATTCAAAACTGTGCAGGGAACTGTAGTTAGGGATCTTGTTGATTTGCAGGGATATATTCTGCTCTTGTATGCCACAGACGGCTGCTGTCGTTCCTTCCACTGGCCTTTGCTTGAGCGCATTATGCATGTCCTCGGCACAGACAATGTCATGGCCCTCGTTGCAGTATCGTCTTATCGCTGCTTTCATCGGACAGAGGATCCTATCGCAGACGTCCTTTCCATATTGTGGCTCAGAGTGGTCATACCGAACGATCTGAATTCCATGACGCTTTGCGAGTTGTTGAAGGGACGCCATCAGCTGACTGTTGTGGTAACAGCCCGCTTCATCTGACCTGAGATAAGCCTTGGTGATACTTGTATGGCTGGTCTTGATGATTACCAGCAAACTTTCCAAGATAGAAAGAACAGCATACCAGTCCTGCCGGCAGTTATTGAATAAGTGAGCATGCGATGTTATCTGCATTTTCTGGCCTTCTTTCAAGATGCTGCTGCTAATATGCCAGTTCATCCCTTTCTTCCCATACCATTCTGCTTGTTTCTCTCTGAACTTCATTGCCGTGAATTTCATCGCCCAATCAACGATTATGAGAACTTCCTCTTCTCCAAGAGACTTCAAGATAACATGTTTGCTTTCTTCCTGGTTTTGCGCCCGCAAACATGTGCTTTCCAGTCAAATATCTTTTTAGTGGCTGCATTTGCATCATACTGCAAGTCTTCCTCCTTCTCTTTACCAAGCCGCGATGAATTGTTCCGAATTTCAGACTGAACATCTTGGACAGCGTCTGCCAGCGATTCACAATCCGTGCATGCGAGGTCGTGGGTGTGATCACAGACAGTCTTATAATCACTGTCCTCGGGATCACTCAGTGCGAAAGGTCTGCAGTGATCCGGACACTGACTGCTGTCATTTTGGCAATGGGCACGGTAGTTGGTCTTCAGGTACAGCTTACCAGCATGGAGCTTCTTTCTGGTTAGTGAACACCATTCTGTGTTAGATCCAACCTCCTCTAAGTTATCCACAATCTTCAGTAACGCTTCAAATCCGTCTGCACCATCTGCCGCTGTGTTGTCCAGCCCTTGAAGTGATTTCCTTTGTGAGGCTTCCTGGACTTCTAACACCCTCCACATAGTTGAACGGCTCATTGGTTCAAACTCGGTTTCCATACAGAATTCCAAATACTGATGTATGATAGTGCATCGAGCAACAGTTCGAACAACGTCGGCATTGGCAACTCTTCTCCACTGTCTAGTTTGATGGTGCGGCTTCCATACGCAACATCCTGGTAAAAGTACGGTCGAGTCGTAAACTCCAGGAAGTGATCTAGCTGCGCTTTGTCTATTCGGACTCTATGTTGTGTTTTCTTAATGGTTGGGGTTCCAGGTCCTTGAGCAGTTATATGCAGCCTCGCCTTTCTTATCTGTCTGTCACTTAATCGTTCAAAAGGCTCATGCATTGCCTTCAGTTCCCTTATAGAATACCTGTTGGCGTAGATACTCAGTATCTGTGTTTTGAGTGGCTTTGATGGCGCGTTTTTATAAGCCGATACAAGAGCTTGCAAGCCAACATCGTTATCATAGTTGCCATGTCGATTTTGTTGGACATTCTGGAATAGCTGACCACCATCGTTCGGGGCTATAACATTACATATCAGTCTACAGGCCTCTTCAGTTGTACGTACGTATACCTCTTTCTCTGAATTAGTACATTCATCCCATGAGTCTACTTGATATTCCAAGAGCTCTATTCTTGGTTCGTTGACTGCATCGGCAAGGTTTGCCATAGAAGTATTGAATACCTCAATTGCGAGTTTAATGGTGTTGGTGTCATCTTCACACTCAAGTCGTAATTGCGGACCGGGTGTCCATAGTTTGTCTTTGAAGCTGAGAGGCCGCTGTATGCGTGGTGTAACAAATGGTGACTCGACACATGATGTCGCCAGGGAAGCTGCTGCTGCTGCTTTAGAGGACCTTGAATAATTAAAAAAATCCGGGTAGTTATAAGGTAGTTATAGGCGAGGTTGGAGTATGACCTCATCACAAAGTAAATATACACACATTCCAAGCAAGAAGCTGACGACCGCAAAGGACTTTGGGAATCTCCTAATTAATTAATTTACCCGTGGTAGTTGAGAAGTTATTCCTACGAGCGTTGAATAGCAATCAATTGGAACTATTCGGCCATTTGAAAATGCATGTTGTCAAACATATGGCCGGTAATGGGAAAACGTAATTCATGAAGAGGTGAGTAAAGCATTATTAGGCTCTGTGGGTGAACCACGAGTATTTCATGATTCTGAAATACAGCTATTTCAAAAAAGGTTGGTGAAGGTTTTGTTGCATGTTGCATACCAAGCCCGAAATGCACTATGGGCGATGTGAATGGAGTCAGCGAAAAGTCACAACAATATGAACTCTGGGAATTTTCCCAAACTTTACCTTCGCAATACGAAGCCGGCATATTTTCTTCTGTATGTGCATGCAGACATTGTTTACATATGATCCACAATACATTTTGGGCTTGGTATGCAACATGCAACATGCAAGATGCAACAAAACTGGCACCAACCTTTTTTGAAATAGCTGTATTTATCAGTTGCAGCATGGGACGATAGTCACATAATCACGATAATAATCACGATAATCCCTTTGTTATGCTAAATATTTAGTAAATATACCCCTTCTGGCGGCTGGAATATCGACTGATGGTCCGAAAAAAGAACAGTTGCATGGCCAAGAAGCGAAGCTTGGAGGGCATATGTGATATTTTGAGGACCAGTCTCATGCAAGGATGTTATCAGCGTCGTGTTTGCTTGCGTAGCGACCTCATAACCAACAAGTCTTTTTATTTCAGTGTCACATGTTTCTAATTTTTTTTTTTTTCCTTTTTATTATGTACGGTATTTATTTTACTAGAGGGATATCAATTCGGAAGGGTTTGTGAAAATGTACTACCACGTGATTCCTTTGGACCAATGACAGCGCGCGAAAATTTATCGTTGGGTTATAAGAATGAATACACACCTAACGCCCTCTGAGGGATTAGAGATATCAGTCAAGTAGTTCCCAGCAGCCCAAGGTAACTTCTCGAAATTTGACTTGTGGTATTTCCGACAACTGCTGCAAATAACTAAAGTAAAGAAAAGCACCTTATATTGACGGATCATCACGAAAAGAAAATATATATGAGGATAGATGGAGATTGTTTAGGGAGTTGTGTACATGTAGGTGTAGTGTAGGTAGTAGTGGGGAGGGGTATTATTTGTATTCCTTTTTTTCAGCTTCGTTGTGCTCGATTCTCAATTTCAAGAAAAGTCGGACCGAGCAAGATAGCGAGCAATTTGTGAATGCTACGAAAGAAGAGCTCAATTGAGCCTCGATAAAATAAACAAGTACACTATTTGGCTAATGTGTGATAATCAATGTGTAGTTTATTAGCACTAATTGAAGCTACATGTAATTGATACTTCATTTGCGTCAATGGCCTTGCGCGTAATCAGTTCTCGGAAAATCGTGGAACTTGCGTGTTTAGGCGCATGCATATCAACAAGGGTAATGGGATTTCTAACTCTTACTTATTGTAACATACCTGAGCCAACTGGTACAATAACACCATACACCTGATGAATAACTTTGGACATTGAAAAGTTGCACACATCTCTGCCTTTCACTGCTGCCTTGCTTCCCCTGTGTGCTGGATACTGGCAGGTTTTACGCGCTTGCCAATATCGTCCATGATTGTGTCGATGTTTTGGGCATACCAATATCTCTTGAATATTTGATAACTCCGTCAAGTTGAACAACCCGACTCGCGCTAGAATAAGTTCATATTCTGTCTGCAGCTTCTCGTGAGATAAATGGACAGTGACCAAATGGCTTTCGATTGAGTCGGTGCAGTCAAGAAGGGGAACAAGTTCTGTCAAACCTCGTGAATCTCCACAGTTTTCCAAGTGAGATAAAAAGCACGACATCGCTTTCGTTTCATCAGAATGTGTTTACACTTTTCACAACTCAAAAAATGTAGCAAGTGTACAAATTTGATTGACAGGTATTTGGCGGAAAATAGTACCGAATCAAATTACTAGTAATAAGATATTCTGAAGTCCTCGTCATTTCTACTTTGCTATATTGTACACTCCCGTCCCAAGGTTTGAACTATTCCTCGTCAGTTCTAACATACTCGATTGGTAAAATATTTATTGATAAATTCCTGTATGATACGCCAATGCCGTTTTGGCAAAGCCCTACTATAAATAGTAGAGTGAATCTAGGTATAAATTCATTCCTTCACTGGCCTCGAAATACTATCAACCAACAAAATTGCCTTAACAACATCATTCAAGCTTTTCTAGAGTCAAAATCGCCAAACCAAAAATATATTTTGCAATTTGGTAGCCGTCAACGTTTCGTGTTCATGTCACGCAATCTGCGTGACACGATCACGAATTCGCCAAATCTATCTGCTCGCTGCGCTGAAGAGAGATAGAAACCGCAAGGTATTTTTACATTTCCTTGCTCTTTGGTCTTTTTTTAGTTGATTCTAATCGATAGATTGCATTAACTATGTCAGACTTTTGAAAAATTACCTGACGAAAATCAGTACTTATTTTCGGTTCAATCCGCGAAGCACAAAAGTAGGTATCAGAAAAAAAAAAAAATTTTTTTTTCTAAAACAGAAAATAATCCCGAAGGACTTGTAAAGTACCAGCGAAGAGCCATTTAGGCTGGGAAAAATAATATATTTGGGAAATACTCTTCAGTTTTGACGTCGTGGGCCCGTCAATTACTGACTATTTTTGTTCGTCACTATAGGCAAAATCGGGCTTCTCGTGGCTCTGGCAATAAAGGCTCGTAAAAAATATATTTTAAGGTATTTCCAAAAACCAAATACATTTCAATTACTTTTGAGGTAAGATAGTTTTATGGACAAAGTTTGAAGGAAATCTGTTTCCTGACCCAAATTCACCTGACCGCTTTTAGAGAGACTGCCTCTTAATTCTCCGGACGAAATAGCTGAAGCCTTCAACACCTATTTTTCCAATATTGGTCCTGATATTATGTATGAGCAGCTTTATGAATACCTCACAACAAATAACATATTGTCTGAACAACAATTTGGCTTTCGTAGACTTCGCTCTACTGCCTCGGCTCTCTTAGACAGTACAAACAGCTGGTATGTTAATATGGAACGCAAAATGTTCAATTTGGTTGTGTTTTTGGATTTAAAAAAAGCATTCGATATCGTCAATCACGATATTTTACAACGTAAATTAGAAATATATGGTATCACTGGGAATGCTTTATCTATGATACAATCATACTTAACCAACCGCAGACAGAAATGCCAGCTAAATGATGCGGTCTCTTCTGAAAGCCAGATTACATGTGGTATTCCTCAAGGCTCTATACTTGGCCCACTTTTCTTCCTCTTATACATCAATGATCTACCAGAATGTCTTCAAAAATCCATTCCTCGGCTATTTGCCGACGATACCAATCTTACTACATCTGGTGAAACTATAGAGGAAGTTGAGTCGGCCATGAATAGTGACCTTCTGTGCGTAAAACAGTGGCTCTTGGCTAACAAACTAAGTCTCAATGTGGCGAAATCAGAATTTCTTGTGATTGGTTCTCATCATAAGCTTAGAACCCTTGCTTCTCAGCCTTGTATTAAAATCGATCAAAAATGCCTTAAACAAGTCTGTCACAGCAAGGTTCTTGGCGTCGAAATCGATGAGCATCTATCTTGGTCCAAACACATTGAGAATGTAGCCAAAAAAGTCGCTTCAGGAATAGGAGCCATAAGAAGAATTCGAGATTTTGTAGAAACAGAGACTCTAATTTCTATATATAATGGCCTAGTCCAACCCCACTTTAATTACTGTAGTGAGGTATGGGATACCCTTGGTCAAGGGCTCTCAAATAGGCTCCAAAAACTCCAGAATAGGTCTGCGCGAGTAATCATGGGCATGAGTAACGATACTCCCAGTCTAGATGCGTTAAATGCATTGGGGTGGGAAACACTTGAAACGCAACGAGCTAAAACAAAAGCAAAACAAATGTACAAAGTGCTCAATGGCCTGGCTCCAAGTTGCCTTACAGATCTTTTCTTAAGTAAAAAAGCTATTACTAATTATAACCTCAGGGGTTCATCTACCTCACTACAGTTACCTCTACCAAAAACCGAAAATCTTAAAAAAAAGTTTTAGCTATAATGGGGCGAGATTGTGGAATTCGCTTCCTAAAGATTTACGCGAATGCAACTCGTTATCATTATTCAAAAACAGAATTGCCGCTCACACTTTTTCAGATCTTGTTTAGAATATATTGTAGTTATTATAGCATAAGTATTTTATTGATATATTAATAATTTTATATATATATTTGAAGTAGTTCTAGATAAATTTTTTATCAATTGTAACCACACGCCCCTTGTGGAAATAAGCTTTTCAAATTATTGTTGACGGGGCAAGCGTGTATAAATAAAGTTATATTATTATTATAATGTAAGTAAACGTCTAAGGGAGTGTCCAAGTGATCGTCTAAGTGGGAGTCCCAGTGAACACCTAAGGGGGAGTCCAGTTGAACACCTAAGGGGAATTTAGGTGTTGTCTCTGACTTGAAGTTTATAATTATTATTGAAAAATATTTTTCAAACAGACGTTTCGGTCTCTGATCAGAGACCTTCTTCAGTGTGATGGAAAACGTTAAAATACGTGCGCATACAATTCAAAACTAACAGCGGGGGAGTCCAAGTGAACAGCTAAGGGGGAGTTTAAGTGAATGCCTAAGGAATGTCCAAGTGAACACCTAAGGGGAATCCACGTGAACATCTAAGGGGAAGCCTAATGGGGAGCGCCTAAGGGGGAGGCCAAATAAATGCCTAAGTGAGTGTTCTAGTGAACGCCTAATTTCTGGAGCATTCTTTCGTTTTCGTCAGGATCGTCTAAAACCTTTAGATATTTGATTTCCGTCGTCGCTGCTCTGCAGGTTTCCAGGAAGTCTGCGAACTTCCGAAGGCTGGGACCGTCACTAGCTGAAATCCTTGCCATTTGTTTATCTTCTTCCTGTATGCGTCTGAGATAAGGAAGGGATTTCCAAATCGTTCGCGTAGTAGGGTCTTAGCCTTTTGGTAGGCGTCTTCTGTAGTGAGTGGCAATACACCTTCTATCACTTCCCTTGCCTCGCCCTTCGCATACCGTCCCAGATAGTACAGTCTCTCGGAGGGTATTGTTGTTCGGCTTTCGATCAACGTTTCTCAAACCCTCTCCGTAAAAACCGCCTAAAAAAATCCCTCATCCGAACTACCACCCTATCAACCCACCAGAAAGCCATTGTAAACCTTGGCAACCAACAACTCTCTCTCTCTCACAGATCATAACCCTCCAAAAGGGTCTAAAATGTGTCCCAACCCCTAAAAGCACTTCCATCAATACCCTACGACACTCTTTCCTCCAATTCCGCCGCACCCTCTACCTCAAACATCACTTTAAGGATAAACCTACCACCTACCACCCATTCCGCAATCCCAGCAAGTGGAATCCTCCCATGATCCACAACCCTAACCTCCGCATCTACACTAATCTAGTCTGGGAGAAACTTGTGGATTCCTTTGACCACCATTCACACTGCCTTTCCACAACCTTTCCCAACATGAACGCAGGGACCTAGCTTCACTGAAAAAGCTACATAACACCATCATTAAACCTGCTGATAAGGGGAGCCATTGTACTCTGGCCCGAACACCTCTATATACAAGAGGCACTCCGACAACTTTCCAACACCAATCACTACATACCAGTAGACCATGATCCAGTCCCTCCCCTTGTTGAGTCCATCAATGACTACCTACACACACTCCTCAAAGCCAGCCTCATCGACCTCCACACATACAAATTCCTCCCCCACTTCCCTCCGCGAACCCCCCTATTTTACATGCTTCCTAAAATCCACAAACCCAACTCCTCGGGACGACCCATCATCTCCGGCTGTGACTACCCCACTGAACGACTGTCCATTTTCGTAGACCATTACCTTAAACCACTTGTCCCTCTCATCCCCTTCCACATACGAGACACCAACCACCCAACCACTTCTTACAAACCATCTTCCAACTCCCCACTCTACTCCCACCCAATTCTCTCTTAGTCACCATTGATGCTTGCTCCCTATACACCAACATCCCACATGACGAAGGAATTAAATCTGCCTTGTCAGCCCTTTCCAAAATCCCCGGCCCCTTCTAACAGACCACCACTATACATTTTTAAACACTTCATCAATACATCCTACAGTATAACTACTTCTCCTTCGAGTCACAACATTACCTTCAGATCTTGGGCACTGCCATGGGCACACGCATGGCTCCTTCTTTTGCCAACATCTTCCTATCAGACCTAAAACATTCCCTTCTAACCCATGCCCCCTCTCACCTAACACCATTACTTTGGAAGAGATATATCGACGACATTTTTATGATATGGACACATGGACTCCCCTGGTCGCTTAACACCTTCCTAGACCACCTTAACTCCTATCACCCCACCATTAAGTTCCAACACACACTATCCCTACACAGTATCGATTTCCTGGACACCACTATCTACCTTCACAAGGACGGCCCACTCCTATCCACCCTATACACCAAACCCACTGATAGCACACTCCTCCTCCACCATTCCTCATACCACCCCAACAAATGCAAAACAGGCACCATTTTCAGCCAAGCCCTTCGATACAGATGCCTCGTCACTGATGATGATCTTCTACTAAAACGTACAACTTCATCGACTTAAACTCATCCTCCTTACCAGGGGTTACCCTAACACCTCCATCACCAAAGAATTTGATAAAATCCTCCCCACTTCACAACACTCCCTTCTATCCCCCCCCCCCCCCCCCCCACTCCAGGACCTGAACCCCCACCACCAACACGCCACATCATACCCTTCATTATCCCCTTTCATCACACCCTTCCTCCCATCTCCACCATCCTTAGGTCACAATGGAACATCTTGTCACGTGACACTGACCTCTCCCCCCTATTCCCAGATCCACCCATTACAGCCTTTCAACGACATCCCAACCTTAGAGACCTACTAGTTCACACTAACTTCAAATCACAACACCAAACACACCACAATCCCTAGAAACCAAACAATCTCAACCCTCGCATCGGAGCCGACACAGAACTACTCCTAGCCATCCTCAAGTCAAACCATATTGGAATGCCCTTGGCACACCACCACAATCAGAATTACCACTTCGCCACCACTTGGAGGATCAACATCATTTAACGCCACTCCCCGCTATAACACCTACAAATCCACCTGCCACACCAGAACCACTACAACGACAGACTACCAGCCAACACCGCGTCAACCTCTTCCACAGCAAGCAAAGCAAGGACAAAACAGAACCACACTACTCAACCTAAGATCAACAAACACTCTACTCACTGCTACAGAATGAAGAGAAAAACTACATATCAAGCACTATACCGAAGTATATCCCATTAATCCGCCGTCTGCAACATCTAGCCAACAACTTTTGCTCTCACGATTTCATGTTCCACATCTAGCTACATTACATTCTTTAAAAAGTGTACAGTCAGTCTATAGTCACCGTTACCAGATATTTAATTCCTTAGTCTTAACTTTAGTTCCATTATTGTCACACCTTTCATCATATCCACCATCTAGGTAGACTGTGAACAGTCCCCCTTTTCCCTCCAGACTCGGTCGAACGAGAGAAAAACAATCCCGGACGCGCGAGGATTGGGGAGAGTTCAGAGGCGGAGAAGGGAGAGGAAAAGAAGGGACTGTGGACAAACCACCCCAACACGAATTACGCCTTTTTTTCACACATGTCGAAAGCTGTCAGCAACTTGTTATTGTCGGATACGCCTTCAGCTGATATCCAATTAAAAATCAGTTGTTGAAAGATGATGCACACGAACAAATACTACATATTGGACTCGCTTGGTACGTGGCGTTCGCGGTAGGAGAATTACCACGTCTTTTGCACATGGAAACTCCTAAAAACAGTGCAATAGAGGCCGAAAGCCTATGCCTTCATGTGCGAGTGATTTTTGTCGTCGGTCTGTAACTGTTCTTTTGAGAACTACGCATGCTATATTTCGAAATCATGTTTCCACGGAGAATCCAGTATTCGCGATACCAGGAACTGAGCATGTGTCAAGTCGACCGCTTTATTTATTACTGCAAACGGTACATGATCCGCGAAGGATCAACAATAATTAGAAGTAAGCTTATAATGCACTGCTTTAAAGTTTATAAGTTTATACGTCCAAGGGAGATTCGTCAGCAATGACCAGAGAGATTTTCACTTTGCCCGCTTTAAATAACAAGCTCTCCAGCTAGACAGGTTTCGGCCGACGAAAATATCACGTCTACCTTGGTTTTAAGGAGATCCTGTATTGACAAATAATGTAAAAGGTTGTTGGCCTAATTCTGCAGAGGAAATCCCCACTTCGCAGAATTATTTTCTCTGAACTTCGATGATGCTTCTCAAAGGTTTCTTAATTGATCACGAAACTGTTTACAGCATATAGATTACTATAAACTCTTCCCAAAACCCGTAGGACGACGGAATTCCTATAATCGTTTCCTTGAAGTAAACTGTTTACGGCAAGTCTCTGCTCATTTTTCAAAGAAGTTATGTATTTGGTATCTGTGGTATATATTAATACTCGCCAAACACGCTTCCACTTCGATCTTTGTCCACGATAGCCTTGCAATCTGATCTAGAGATGCCTGGTATCTATCTGTCCGAATATCTCGTTTGATTTACACGTTGTTGAGTGATGCACGATTTTGACCAATGAGAATTTTGCGTTGTGTCGGCAACGCGTAATTCGTGTTGGGGTGGTTTGTCCACAGTCCCTTCGTTTCCTCTCCCTTCTCCGCCTCTGAACTCTCCCCAATCCTCGCGCGTCCGGGATTGTTTTTCTCTCGTTCGACTGAGTCTGGAGGGAAAAGGGGGACTGTTCACAGTCTACCACCTAGGCACATCCCATATTTAACTTGTTACCATCACAGCATGACTATGCAAATTCCAGCATTTCTAAAGGTAATTTTAGCCACTAGGGCTCTCTGCATTGGAGGTCACTCACAAAAACCACACACAGATGACACTGTTCCACTTCCACCTGCTCGCCCTTTCACCTGCTGGGCTCATCTGATTCACACCCTGGAATCCTGGACTCAGGTTAACACTTCATTGGTTGCCATGACTAAATGCCCTGCCACTACTACACTCAAGTTGACTCTCGACATCTACAAAGCAATGGAACTTCACATTAGTTGACAAAACTTTTTGGTTTTATTACAAAACTGCCAAGCAGTTTTGTAATAAAACTCAGGTTGAAGATACAAAAAATTTTGTCATGATTTATCCAACCTACAAACCAACATTAGATTTAGTTCACATTAGTTGTCAATCACTAAGGTTCGAATGGTCACAATCTGGACCACACCAATACATATAAAAAAATAAACATGATCAATATACATTAGTCTACCTCTACAACAAGAACAAAATTAATTTTGCCCTGGAAGTCACAGCACCATTAATTCTGAACCAAACCTACCTTGATCCATCTAAAATAGAGTGAACAATCCACTTCCAGCGTCCTCCTGCAAACCACAAAAAATATAAAAAATATATATATGTGAAAATCGCTTAAAGAATCGACACTAACAGAAACCCCAAGGAGCCAAGCTTCCTACGATACCACACATACCGTTATCTACTACGAGCAATATCAACAGCATAAAACCGGAGTTCTATGCAATAATACTCTCAATGGAATCTATGCCGCTATACTCCAACTATTTGTGCTCCAACGACAAACCATTTAACAAACTATGGCCCAAACCTTAGCCACTGAAAAAAACATTTGCCATCACGTCTAGGATCCTCAACTGATGAACTGCAGCAATACTTGAAACGTCACTTATCCTCACATGAAAAGGTGGTCCTTTACATACACCAATAGAAACCACACATACCTCCTTTCCTTTTTCAGCCACTACACAGTATAGCCACATATTACAATAAATTGTACGAATATATTTCTACAAGTTGTCACCTTATATATAACCTGCTTCATAGTACTTAATTTTTATCAGCCTTCAGGCCCTTTCTCTCTCCCCAATGCAGACCAATAGCACAAGATCCAGAGTATAAACACCGTCAATTATTGTTCTTATTTTATTCAGTCTTTAGTCCTCATTACTAACTCTATAGATATTAAGTTCTATCAAACCCCATACAATCCCTTTCGCTTCTTTTAATAATTCTCCCCCCCTCCCTCCGTCTAACCCTCCTCTATCCCTCCCCTCCCCTCCTCTATCTGCCCGTCCACCCACTGAATTCAGGTTCGAACATAACCCAAGTCATAATCAAGGGGGTTTGTACATCAGCTTATATCACAGCATAAACATAAGCTCTAATAGCACCATTCCCATAACCGTTGGTTGTCTCTTTCGCCCCGTTAGGGGGTGCAACTGCCCTCCTCCCCCCGGCCCATGTACTAGTGTCAACGTCCATGGTTCTACAGGCCAGTCCATCCCCACCATATATATCTTTGCGTCTAACAGCTTTCGTGAACCTTGATCCGCATCATTCGGGCGATCACTCCATCAACTGACATGTCCCCCCACACCGTCCTTGCCATGACACTAACCTATCTAACAGCCGGTAACACCACTGGGTTTCTCCGTTCAACCCCTCCGAGTCAGGGTTAACCCATCGTCTACATAATCCGACTCTCGTTAAAGTGCCAATCACCCATATTTCTTTTATTTTTTAGAATGAAACTATAACTTATATGAACTAAGAATTTCGAAAAAGAAATGGATTTTGGCGCGTTCTTGTATGTTTTATATTAAAGGCTTCAAAGGACAGAAAACTGTCTAATTTGGGATCCCTGTGCTTTTTGACCGAGTATGGTCAATCACCAAGAGGTCTGGTCTGTGACGTAGGAGGAGTGAGTTGTAGTTTATTCATGCTGAATTCATGCTGTAGATGAGTGCAGAAAAACTACTGTACTGTTGTTTATTGAGCATTTTGAGCCGAAAATGCCGGATTATTGCTGTACGAATGTCCCTGATGCAAAGATCCTATGAAATTTTGGGGGTCAAGTTGAAACAAATTGCAACAGAAAGTTTCTCATCGCTATTCAACCAAGATGGGTTACCTAAACAACATACTAAAAGTCCTCAAAAATCCCTTTGGTGGAACATGCCGAAAATTAGGATTAAAGATTTCGTGGTTTCACCACAGGGATCCCGCATCGAACAAAATGAATTATATTTAAAAAAATACATTTATCCGACTTTTTTCTTTGATTTGTAATTTCCAAGATCTTCAATGTTATTTCTGTTGTGGTTGAAGTTACTTTATTAACACAAAAGTACTTGAAATGCAGGGGAAATGTCCCTAGGCCATGACCCTTACCACAGGGATCCCAATACGTAGAAAATTGAATTTTCAATCAAAAAGTCGATTTCCTGCTTTATGTTTGATTGTTTCTTGGTTATTCGTTGCGTTGTACAGCCAAATTAGTCTATTCTAAGTCGACTGTTTAACACTAATGATTAATAATAATCAACTATTGAAATACAATAATGATAATAATTAAGATATACTGACCATAAGATAAAATATTATACTAATCAGAATTAAGATAAGCTTAATACAACCAAAACATATTGTTAGTCAGACTCATCCAAACCAAGGTCTGACGTGCTGGAGATAGAATAACTTTGGCCTTTGCATGTACCACATGCAGCCGAGCAATCCATGTCATACTTTTTGCACGTACACCTGCGCAAGTGCTACCTGATCTGACTTGCAGCCATCTGATCATCTCAATTAGTATAGTGCGCTATGGGCTTGTGGTAATTCAGTTAGGATAGGAAGTAGCTTCCCATCCGTTAAGTGTCATCCCCAGTCAACAGGCTGTAGATGTTCGCAAGCTTTCCAATCCTGGCCGATCTGGTAGTACACGTAGACTGTGGTCAGATTGCAGCAACAGCTGAGAGTGGGTGGAAGGCTTTCAGGTTGAACAAATTACGATCCAGTGGCTACCTTTTGACAAAGACGGGTGTATCGTAGAGAGTCTACAATTAGCCTCTCCGGCCTATGAACCATCACTGTACAAAGAGAGAAGTGCTTTATCTCCTGCCACAATGATGTCTTCCTTTGTAGTTATACCCGCTGGTCGATCAAAGATTTCTGATTGTTGAAGGAATCTGCATGGAATCTGTTTCAATATTTTTAAAGCTAATGCTTTGCCAATCCCATGGAGCCGTGATGTTGTGTCGCACCCTAGAATTGCATGCAGAAACAATAGGTTTTTGCACACATTGGCACCTAGGGCAGACTTTGTCCTCTTTATGTTCCATACTCTCCTGTTCTGTGGCCTTGGCTTGGGCTCTGGCTAGAAGAACAGGCCGTGCGAATCCACTTCAACATGATAACACAATAAGACTAACAGGTCGGTATTGTCTCCAACTAGTACACTAGCTTTAGTTTTCATCCTGACATTTTTCCGATTTCTGATATAATTTTTATGAGTTCACTGATCTTAATGTGATTTATTATTATTAAAAATATCGTTTTTTATATTTTTTGTTTTTATTGTTAAGCGCTTTAGAATATTACATATTTTGCGCTATATAAATAAAGTAATAATTCATTTATTATGTTGAAGTGGATTCGCACGGCCTGTTCTCAACAAAATCGTGCAACTTGTCGCGCAACATTGTTGCGTTGCAAGTTGCAGAGCAATATTTCTCGTATTACCATCGTTCGTGCAACTTGTCGCGCAACACACTTCGTGTTGTAGGTTGCAAAATTTTGTTGCACAAAGTAGAAGCTCTTTCTACTTCATGCAACAAAGTTTTGCAACCTGCAACTCAGAAAATTTAATTTGTTGCGCGACAAGTTGTGCGAACGATGGTAATACGAGAAACATTGCTCTGCAACTTGCAACGCAACAATGTTGCGCGACAAGTTGCATACAGTTTTGTTGCTCGTATTACCGCACCTGGTTTTGCACACACTTTATGCTTTGCATCAGCTTTAAAAATGATTCAAACAGATTCCATGCAGATTCCTTCAACCAGCAGAAATATTTGATCGATCAGCGGGTATAACTACAAAGGAATACATCTTTGTGTCAGGAGAGAAAGCACTTCTCTCTTTAATTGTACAGTGATGGTTCAGAGGAGAGGCTAATTGTAGACTCTCTACGATACACCCGTTTTTGCCAAAAGGTAGCCAAGTGATCGTAATTTGTTCAACCTGAAAGCCTTCCACCCACATCAGCTACTGCTACATACCACATTCTACGTGTGTACTACCAGATCCAGGAATGGAAAGAGGTTGCGAACAGCTACAGCCTATTCAATTGACTGGGGATGACACTTAGCGGCGGATGGGAAGCCACTTCCTATCCTAACTGAATTACCACAAGCCCATAGCGCACTATACTAATTGAGATGATCAGATGGCTGCAAGTCAGATCAGATAGCACTTGCGCAGGTGTACGTGCAAAAAGTACGACCTGGATTGCTCGGCTGCATGTGGTACATGCAAAGGCCAAAGTTATTCTAACTCCAGCACGCCAGACCTAGCTTGGTTTGGATGAGTCTGACTAACAATATGTTTTAGTTGTATTAAGCTTTAAATCTTAATTCTGCTTGGTATAATATTTTATCTTATGGTCATTATCATAATTATTATGTGACTTTATTATTACTTAAGTTATAAATACGAACCTTAATGCAACCAATTAGAGTCGTTTTCGTATGAGTGGGAAGTAGTTACGGTACGGTTCGTGCCGTGCAGTGACAGTATCGCGCCATCAACGTGCAGTGTGATTGGTTGAATACAATGTGTTCGATTCTGTACCGTGAGCGTAACTCCGTACCGTAGGTTTCCCACTCATACGAAAACGACTCTATTATCATTATTGTATTTCAATAGTTGATTAATATTAGTCATTAGTGTTAAACAGTCTTAGAATAGACTAATTTGGTTATACAACGCAACGAATAACCAAGAACCAATCAAACATAAAGCAGGAAATCGACTTTTTGATTGAAAATTCAATTTTCTACGTATTGGGATCCCTGTGGTAAGGGTCATGGCCTAGGGACATTTCCCCTGCATTTCAAGTACTTTTGTGTTAATAAAGTAACTTCAACCACAACAGAAATAATATTGAAGATCTTGGAAATTACAAATCAAAGAAAAAAGTCGGATAAATGTATTTTTTTAAATATAATTCATTTTGCTCGATGCGGGACCCCTGTGGTGAAACCACGAAATCTTTAATCCTAATTTTCGGCATGTTCCACCGAAGGGATTTTTGAGGACTTTTAGTATGTTGTTTAGGTAACCCATATTGGTTGAATAGCGATGAGAAACTTTCTGTTGCAATTTGTTCCAACCTAAACCGTAGAATGACTGGACAACTTCGTTCTGACCAAACTCGCGGCTTTGTTCGAAGCCCCGATGACTTCGAGGAGCTGACTTCGAGGAATGCGGTTCCTTCAATTCACGCTACAATAAAGAAACAAGCCACCGAGTGTAGTACAGTGTAGCAGTGCCAGTTGAGTCAATCCATTTCCCGAGTCAAATCCGAGTCCGAGTCAAGACCGAGTCCGAGTCAACTGTCCGAGTCAAATGTCCGAGTCGTCAAAAATGTTATATACATAACATATAAAACAATTCCCAGGAACATAAATATTTCCTATCCACATAACCTAATATATATTCTGTATGTTTCATATTTTTATGGGATAATAGTTATAATTATTAACTTTAATATAATATATTTTTCACAGGAACCTATAATTGTTGCATATAATATACAAATAGTCAAATGCGAAACTCATCTTAAGTTTCCCAGGAAAGTAATGGTAGAACAGTTATTTCACAGAACATACACCATTAACCTACGCGCAAAGGCAATCAATCAAACAACGAGAAAGAAACAAGCCTTGAAGGGTTTCGTGGGTAGTCTGCATGTGTAAGTTGAATTTTAATTAATACAAAATCACTGTATTTTGGAACTGATATTCTAATTGAATCAAAAGGATTTTAAGCTTATTTATACAAATAAACAAGTCGTTTTGTGCATTTTCAGTTATATTTGTCTGACTCGGACATTTGACTCGGACATCTGAATCGGACTCGGATTTGACTCGGACTCGGATTTGACTCGGTCAGTCGGTGAACTCAGTGCCAGTTCGAACAGCCACAAGTTCGAACTCAAAAGGAAAGAGAGAACACCGCCATGTGAGTAAAAGCTACTCGGTCACTAAAAAGCTTACATATATAAGACATGCTGTATTTACTATAAATGCCAAACATTTACTGTCTTTACTTTCTTGTAGATTTGAAGGGATTTGTTAAAAGAAGACAGCCTGGTAGCTGAAACCGTCGTCGTGAGCCCACACCATCGCTGAGGTCGAAGACGAATTGAAACATGTGACTGTTGATGTTGTTGTTGTTGTAAGAGAGCAAGATCTGTTGAATTTGTAAGTGTCTAATGTCTATTGAACACGATTGTAACGTTTATTATACTCACTACTGTTACAGTTATTTTTATTTATTCTTTGTAAGACTATAAAGACGGGATTTTTTAGTTCCAAGATGCCTATCAGTCAAACGCCAGTGCCTTGGCAGTGTATAATAATGAATAATAATATAATAATAATAATAATCTTTATTTTAAGTGGGCTTACAAATACAGCAATTACAACAATACTGGTTTCCAGTTTGGCCCACTAGATACATGTACAATAACTACTGATTACAATAATTATAGAACAAATACTAGTTACAATCGAAAACACTGACAAATGAAATAATAATATTCCCCGAAGTGGAGGTGTAGTGGTGGATATATTACCGAACCACGAGGTAAATAATCACCACTACTCACCGACACTGAGTGGGATAATAATATTGTTTTAGTATTTACCAAATCAAAATTGCTATCCACTGATTTGGTAAATACTAAAAATAGATATATATATATGAGTAGCTTGGAGTAACAAACAAAATGTATTGTAAATTGTAAAGTGTTGATAATATCTCAACAGACTACATTGATGACATTTACAACACATTCCTAGAGGCTCAACAACAAAAACCCTATAGCAACCATTGAAGAACTTGAGACTATGATGCCTGCCCTGATGAATGCCATGCTGGAAAAGCAATCAAGATGAGAAGCTATTGACTTATGGGAGGAAAGAAAAAGCATGGGTGTCGTAGATGTACCCCCAACTTCAGCAGGTAAAACACAATATACACGATTTTATATTTCATGATCAGAGTTTATCACTAATAAAATACAACATCACATAAATGGGTATTGATAATTTAAAAGTTAGATAAATGCAATGTTATGGTACTCTGGATTACACATGACTTATGTTTACATTTGTACATTTCAGGGTCTGAACTACAAACAACAAGGGATTGTGAAATTAATATACCAGTCACAAACAAAGCTCAACCAGGATCCAAAATTTGCAAAAATCCCATGAAAGGCCATAAAAATATAAAGGACTGCCCAAAAAATAGCACCTTGAATGAATGAAACAATATGTACATCTATAATACATGTTCTATTCATGAATGCAATTCCATTTCATCATCTTGAAAGCCCACAAAATGTTCCTCGAAATTGTTTGGTCTAAATGTTGTCCTTTTGCATGATAAGCACATGCAGGGAGTGGAATCCTGTTTTTCCCCACACCGCCATAACAAGTTGGGTCAATTCTGTATGCCACACTTCTCATAAACCTAAAAAAAAAAAATTCGATCAATCAAAATACACCCACTTACATGTTTAGTACTACAGTGTATCTCTGGGATGAAACTATGAAGATTGCAGTGACATTTATATGCATTTTAAGAACCCTTCATTGTAGTAATGAGTGATTATCTTTCTGGTAACAATCTTAGGACTCTCCGCATGAGGTCTGTACGAATCCTACAGCAATAGCCAATAAAATTTCAGTATTTTCTTACGTCATAAATCTGCAAATAGAGTGTCATGTAACACGCTACTTGGATAATTTGCATGCTGTTGCTGGTGATAATTACTGTAACTTTTAGAAAGAGATGCCGAAACACAAGAAAAACTATTTAGGACGAAGTCCTAACGTTGTAGAGTTTGAGAGAGTTGGTGGTGGGGAGGAAGATGTTATTGATTTTCTTCCTGGCGATCTCGCTGCGGGACAGTCGCTGGCTGCGAAAAACCGCGGCAAGGCGCTAGAAGATACAACAATGCGTACGTATGAAACGCGACTCATGCACTTGGAAGAATTCGCCTCAAATCAAGGTGATCGCGCAGTACTTTTTGGCGAGGGAAAACGTCCCTTCTTGGCTGTCACAATCGTGACTTTTCTACGTAAGTAATTTCAGTTGTTGGTTTGTAATCTGCATTGATCAGCTAGATTTGTGTCTAGACTGACAAAGGAATATGATATCCCGTGACTGAATCATTTGTTCTACATAATACCATTGAACTGTTTTAATTCAGAGACATTTACTCGCAATTGTGTGAATACAATACCAAAAACAAGGCCGAATGCCAGTTATTGTGAGTGATTATCATAGAATGAGCTTCGTCACTCCGGTGATCATTCGATCCTAAATGACTAATAAAAAGTTTATATGGGTTATCCAGTGTCTAAAACAAGATAGAATGATCGCATCACATACACATTTTGAGTTGATGCACACATTTTGAGTTGACGCGAAACGTGGTCACCGGGAGGTGGAGTATAAGCCATGGTATGTTAGGCCACATTTTGAGTTGACGCGAAACGTGGTCACCGGGAGGTGGAGTATAAGCCATGGTATGTTAGGCCACATTTTGAGTTGACAGGATAAATAAGACTAATTTTCTTTTAATTTTAATTTGTAGAAAAAAAATGCGAGAGGAAAGGGAAAAAAATTGGATCCTTAGTTTGCGAAGGGTTGTCTCCTCCTGTCGTCAACGGCTACAACGCTGCGTTTCGCTATTGGATGAATGTGTTTGGCCATTCCGGCCCTTATAAAGAACAGATTATCAAGCGAGACGGCAAGGTTGTTGATATAATTCCAAGTGGCAACCCAATGGAATCTTCTGGTACGGTAACTTATAAGTTTTTCTGTACCATGCATTTCTTTAAAGGAAAACCAGAAATTACAAGTATGTGTACTTATTTTCCATACAGGAGTGAAACATACAATTAGGCAGCTGATTCGAAGAGCGAAACGCCCTTCTAGAAGCGATGCCAGGAGAGGTCGAAAACCTTATGAAGCTAGAAAAGCACCCCCCTTTACCCTCCAAGACCTCTTACGTATGCGAGAATACTGCATGAAAACAATTGAGGTTGGTAAATAAATCGATTTCAATATATGTAAGAAATCATGTTAACAAATTAATTAAAGTTTTGAAACAGGGCTTTTTCTTGTACTTCCAATCGAAATTGCAGTGGAATTCCGATTTTTCCAACCTCCAAAATTTACTTCGAAAAATCGAAGTACGAATTACGCCAGATTTATGGATGTCAGTAGTGTCTTTATACAACAACCAAGAAGGCAAACAAAGTCACTCTGTTACAGGACTTTATGTACAACAACGTAAATTTAAAGATTAGAGTTTATTTGGCAGACAAATATTGATGGTATATAAATACTGAAAAAAGTCCATGAATACCTGTTGGGATATTCTAATAAACTTACAAGTATTGTATTGTTTAATGGAAATTAACCTTGTTCATTTCTGTTAATTAAGGGGTTACGTGGTTTATGGCTATGGACGATTACCATTTTCTCTTTTGCACTGTTTCTGCGCGGTGAAGAGCCACTTAGATTGAAAGTGAAGCATCTAAAATTGCCTCCCAATTACGATCGTAAGTTAAAATGGTTTTAATTAGTTTTACTTTTAATATAATGCCTCAGCATTGTTTGTCATTATAAAAAGAACAAAAACACTCTCCCATGAAAACATCCACGCACTCACCCGTAATCAAACAGAGAATGACCAAATCACTATGTATATACTGTATTCTCGCGCAGTTAAATCCGGTAAACTCCCTCAACGGATCGATGTCAAAATTCCTTGGTCCAAAGCTGACAGAAGAGCTAAAGGTGAAGCACTGTCATTATTGCTGACTCATTTACAACCCAGAATAATAACTCCCAGATATTAAAGCGACCTATGCAACAACGTTTTTACAAATATTTATGTTCATTTGTTTGTTTTTATAGGTCTGTTGTTGACATTGTGGTGTAATCCTTTGGATGCAAAATTGTGTCCATTATCTGCGTTGTTGGGATGGCTATTGGTATCAGGTACGTGGGTTTTGTTTTTACATATAGTAATATGTATTTTATTCCAACACCATCGACGCAGTAGTATTTTAATTTTGAGACGAAGATACCACGTTACATTGTCTATAAAATAAATCGAAAGTGACTATACTACATTGACAGAATACTGAACTTATAATATGAACACAACCGAAATCGCGAAATAAAGTCTCGCGAAACTGATTTCGTATATCTGAGCAACAGGGCAAATAAGACGATAACCAATATATATGATGAATTGCTAAAATATGTTATTTTTAATGTTTCATAGGCATAAGGAAAGGAAATATTTTCCCGAGAGTTTCGAAAAATAATATAAAACTTGTGCCTCGAAGTGCACACGGTGTTTCGAACTACAGAAAGACATTCCGACAGGTAAATGAACATGAAGCGTATTTATTGTTTGATGTTTGTATAATGCATAAAAACCGCGAGTACGTATTGCCAAAAACCTCATTTCGGCCCGATTGGAGGAAGGATCTGAATCACTCATTCATAGTCTCGATACTATAGTCTGTCTCTAGACTGGCCACGGATATGTAATGCCGGGAGGCGATACGCCGTATGCGGTGAAACTTATAGGGCTCAGAAAATAAAAGCCGAGGTATTTTAAATCCATAAATTTACCTCCCATGCACGGATCAGTCTGAACGCCTGAATATACGCATCATTTTCAAAACGAGGCAATGAACGATGAACATGATAAGCTATAGGCGTCGTGATAAGGTCATTAATATTGCACTCTCATTTTCATAGATGTGCCAGTATCTTTTTGGAAAAAAATACACCACCCACTCTATAAGGAGATCAGCTGCTCAGTGGGCCGCCCGTTGTGGAGCCGATGATAGTACCATTAAAAGAGCAGGGAGATGGTGAGGCCTCTATTAATTATAATGAAAGTAAAAAGTAAAGGACTGATTGAACGTCCGAAATCTTTTTAGCTGATGCTAATCTACCAGAGAGCAGACGGTGCGCCCTTCACCCCCTCCTTCCATCAATGCTCCGTATTTTAAAGGGTATTTAATGCTACAGAGAGCTACATGGAATGTTTTACGACATGCAGTATTACTGACTGGCGCGCGCGCTCCTGCAGAATAGAGAGATTCAGCAAACACGTACGACGCGACGTGAAAGAGGAAGGCGCGCGCGCTGACGAATAACTCAGTGAAAACGACCGTTGGCGTCCTCAACGTCACGAAGAGGCACAGGGAGCCCAACCATTGCCCTTTGGTCTTGGAATACACCATTCAGTATTCAACGTATTTTGAAATATCTGTATATACTGTTTTTACAACACAGGAAATCAAACGCATTTGAGTTATACACTCAGGATTCTCGAGCAGAGATGATCAAACAGCAACACGATGGAAACCCTGTGAATGATCACACCAAATGGATGTTTAAAGCTGTACGATGAAAAATCTCCAAATTCAATTAGCCGCGACTTTTTATATATTGAGTGTAACAAAATGTCGAGGGTCGAGGGTAAAAGTCGAGGGTAACATGAGCAATTAGTTTTAATTTGACACGGTTTTCTTTGTTATTCACAGGGCTTTATCTCCGGTATTGACCGGTTGAACAATAGAATAGAATTGAATTGCTCATTATGAATTCACCGGGATGTATCCATATACAGCCCTGGGTTGTATATGGATACATCCCGGTGAATTCATAATGAGCACTCAGATTGCTTCGTGCGAAAACCTTGTCAAATTTAAACTAAGTCAGATAAATACCTCGAACGTCGGCAATAAGCCTATAAATCCCTCGGGCCTACGGCCCTCGGGATTTATATGGCTTATTGCCTCCGTTCTCGGTATTTATCTCTTACTTAAATTTTGCACACGAAAAAAAACGAATTCGCGTTTTCATTCTTAATTTTTTCTTGATTCTCGTTTTCGTCTTCTTCAGCTTTCGTTGAAAAGCACATCGTAATTCAGTTTCTCAAAGAAGTTACACGTTTTGCTAGCTAAAGCTTTGCAGTTATAGTGAACAATCCGTGGTTCAACTTGAATTTTGAACAATAATGAAAAAAACATGGAAAGACATCTGTGAATTGTTAAATACCAGTAATTAGATAGTCCAGGCAGGGCCGTATACACCTATTTAAAAAAACATTGGCATCTGAAATCTTGAGATCGGGAGGGATTGTAATGCACAAAAACTCTATTATTATTGTGGGTATGAGTTGTGATCTATCTTGAAATGACTGGAATATGCCACAACCTTGAGGCAAAGACCTGCCGTTGGCGAATAGTTTGGCTACTAGTGTTTTTAGGCACAGATTCAGAGTTCAGATGCCAACCGTTTTTTGAAAAGCTACTACTTTTTACCCTCGACATTTAGTTACACTTCTTTTTATTATAGAGTGATTCCAATAAACCTGGGCACTACTAATTAGCTGTCGGTGTTTATTAGATGCAAAGAAACAAAAGAAAACCAAATTAAAGGTGCAGTAATACGGGCAACAAAATCGTGCAACTTGTCGCGCAACATTTTCAGATTGTTGCGTTGCAAGTTGCAAAGTAATGTTTCTCGTATTACCATCGTTCGTGCAACTTGTCGCGCAACAAATTAAATTTTCGGTCATTTGTTGCAGGTTGCAAAGCTTTGTTGCATGAAGTAGAAAGAGCTTCTACTTTGCGCAACAAAGTTTTGCAACCTGCAACACGAAAATGTGTTGCGCGACAAATTGCGCGAACGATGGTAATACGAGAAACATTGCTCTGCAACTTGCAACGCAACAATGTTGCGCGACAAGTTGCACGATTTTGTTGCCCGTATTACTGCACCTTAAAGAGTGTGTATTGGTGTAATTAGTAGTGCCCAGGTTTATTCGCCTTTTCCATATAGAGCGGGAAACTGGGTTGGGAGTTGGGACCGCAAAGCATGTATGGATTGTTTGGAAGGTCAAAAATAGTCATGGCGTCCTTCGTAAAAGGTAACTCGACAGTCCCATCTAAACTGGACATATTTTACTCACCGAAGAACACATCCCAGGAGCTACCCTGCGAGCAGAGTCTTCTTTTAACCTCCTCCCCGAGAGAGAGAGGCCCTCTCTCTCTGGGAGGAGGTTAAAAGAAGACTCTGCTCGCAGGGTACCCAGGAGCTAAACTTCCACGGGAATCAATATGTGATTCTGTCCTTCCAAACAAACCATACATGCTTTGCGGTCTCAACTCGAACCCAGTTTCCCGCTCTATATGGAAACGGCTAAATGGAATCACTCGATCTACTACTGAGAGTGCAAACACTAAAACCGTGAAACAGTACAAACTATTTAGCACTAAATAGCACCAATGAAACAATAGAAAATAAAAGACATTGCACTATTTAGTGCTAATTAAAGTTAGCACTGTTTCATGGTTTTAGTGTTTGCACTCTATTTGGCTCTGATTGGAAGCCAAGGGTTAAAGATTGTGTATGTGGGACCCAGGGTTTAAACAAGCTCTAAAATGCAATTTTTAGCATCCAAGTCTTCTTGGATGAGGAGCGATGTCTCTCATCTCCTCTACACTTGTCTCCTCTACATTCTGGTCTTCAGTTATCAGATAAACAACCCACAAAGTCAAACAGTCATGCAAACAGCATGAATGGATTGGGAAAAGGACAATAATAAATTGAAACATTCTTTGTGCAAATGCAATTACTGTAAATTGTAATACAGTATTTTGATCATAACTATTCTTACGGAGAGGGAGAGCGCAAGAGAGATCTACGGTCAGACATATATATACAATTATAAAAACATCTACAGGGGGATTGCAACCCCAAGAACACTTCCCCCTGGATACGCCACTGTGGGTTGCATGTTTTTAGGAAGATTTGATTTATTGTAGTGTAAAATTGTGTGCAGGAGGAAGAAGGGATTTAGGTCGGTGTGAATGAAAGTGGACTTGCAAGATCTTTTTTTACACTAAGCTGCGGGATGGCAGAAAGATTATGCAAATTGACACAACTTCATTCATCGTTTTCGAATAAATTGACTGAGCTTGCTACAAACGTCATATATATTGGTTAAATTGTCATCAAAAAGAAAGGTATCCCCACGCAGTTCATCCTGATGATGGATGAAGTAATGTAATCTTCAAAAGTAACAAGTTTACAAAAGAAAACATTTCAAAAGTATGTTACATGTTTTAATAAGATCATTGCATATATGTTATCAAAAAGAATGTCAATGTAAGATGTCAAATGTATTTCTAATAATTATTGATTATCTCGGCCAAATATTTTATTTAAATACAGCTGCAAACGTTAACAGAGAGACTTGAAAATGTAATTGCCACTGATTTCATTGATACGTGCCCGACAGAGAAAAGTCCCAGTGCAAGTTTGTCGATTCTCTTCTGTGAATCAAACACATTTGGCGAGACTACCAATGTTACTTGACTCAGTAAACATTAGATTGTTTGAAGTTCTGCGAGACTAATAATAATAAAATTATTAGGATGCAAAGGCACTTTTATCTCTCAATTGTACGGTTGTTTACTGAATCAAGCTCCTTGGTTGTAATTGGTAGTCTCGTCAAATGTGTTTGATTGACGGAAGAGAATCGATGCCACATATCAATGAAATCAGTGGTGACAACAAAGTTAATAATTATGAAAGGGCATAAGTAAGCTTGATTACCTTCAATGTTATAGACCCTTTAATACTATACAAAAAAATTGTTCTTCACTTGCACTTATGTCATCATGATGAAAATTAAAAAAATGTATAATACTCTGGCTTTAGAATACACATGACAGTGTTACGTGACAGAAATTGACTCTCAATAAATCGAAAATAAGTGTTTTAGCTTTTTGATGACTTCATGTGCAAACCAAGAATACAAATACCGTATTTACTCGAATAGACGCCGCGGCGTTTATTTAAATTTTCATGACTCAGGTGCGGCGTTTATTCGGGGGCGGCGTTTATTCGGGGGAGGCGTTTATTTAATACCGTAATCCATTTTATTTCAAGATAAAAAGTGCCTTACCGTATTGACAAAGTGTAAGAAGCAAAAATCCTTAAAAACCGTAACAGAAACAAGCTTTCAATATTAAAATGTCATGGTAGGTACTGTTTTCATTGCTTAACGTTACAGTACGTAAACCCTACTCAATCTCAATGTCAGAGTCCCCTTCGTTATCAGAGTCTATAAGCTCCAACACTGGGTGCGCTTCTTCCACATCAGAGTCAGTACATTCCGTAAAAGGATTGGAATCTGGCTCATTTAGGATCCCTAGCTGTGACTTGAGCATGGCTTGTCCAGCATGGCAAGGCTGTCCTTCCTTAAGGCAGTGAATCGTGTCATCCTTTGCTCCATCCGCCGGAAGGTTCAATGCGCAACTTGGGAAAGATTTCTGGATAATTTCAACGGGTAGTTCGTTCCAAGAATCGAGAATCCACTTTAAAATAGTTCTTCTCGGGGGTGCTTTCAGATTCCCAGCAGCTGTTTCTTGGTATAATCCAACTGTACCTAGCCACTCGTCATATTTCTCTGTGCACAATGACTTGAATGGCTTGTTCCAGCTAACATCTGGAGCTTGGATGTATTTTGTACAACCTCCCGGTACAATTACCCGATCTATTTTCTTAGATCGTATCGCATCAGAAATGCTGTCTTCAATGTGACACTCATATGAGTCCCATGCTAACAGCCTACGCTTGAATGAAAATATCCCAAGAACAGAGTTGACCCAGACATGAGTTAATTCAGTGTTCATCCATGCATTTGTCGACGTTGCAACAACTGCTCGATGTTTGAACTCTTCGTTTAACGCTGCAACTTCACGTTTGGCACCTTTGAACACCACCATAGGCTTTAGCTTTGTTCCGTCTGCCTTGGCAGCTAAACAGACAGATACTCTTGACTTTTCATGGCCAGTCGTTTTCAGAGTGATGGACTTCTTTCCA
The DNA here is from genome assembly GCA_033675265.1 of Actinostola sp. cb2023. Classification (NCBI taxonomy): domain Eukaryota; kingdom Metazoa; phylum Cnidaria; class Anthozoa; order Actiniaria; family Actinostolidae; genus Actinostola; species Actinostola sp. cb2023. Next base: position 1,064,413 of record JAUJYZ010000938.1, on the reverse strand, counting down.
GTTGTGTCAATTGTAGTTTCTGACACCATATCGCACCAAACTGGAGTTTCGTCCATTGCAATAATGTCAGAGGGGCCATAATTGTGTTGCTTTTGTAGTCGCTTAACTTGAATTATGTATGATACAAGTTTTCCGAGCATTTTATCTGGATCTTGTTGAGCAACCGATGTCTTTCTTCTCAATGATAAGCCATTTCTTTTCATGAATCGACACAGCCAACCTCTTGAAGCTTTGAAGTCTTCGTCAACGTGGTTTCCTTCCGTCACATCACGATAAACAATTTCAGCTTTCTTCATAATATGCTTGCATGAAACTCGAAGACCACGAGACCGCCTGTTTTCTATCCACTCCAGTAAGACTTCTTCCAATCTTGTACTCAAGGGTTTTCTGCCACCTCCATGCAATCTGCTCCGTTCTTTTCCTTTCTTAGTACCAAGCAAAACAAAAATTTTGTTTTTGTTTGCTCGCCACTCTCTCACTCTCTTTTCATCGACTTGAAACCGGCGAGAAGCTGGTCGATTGCCGTTCGATTCCGCGAAAGTAATCACTTGTTTCTTTACTGCAAGACTATACTTCTGTCTTCTTTTACCTTTATGGGAAATTATGTCTTTCGAGTCTTTATTCGGGTCTGCCATCGTCGTAGACTACCAAGCGAAATGTTTGTGAAACCATCTAGATCACACGAGATAACAAAGTGTTTGGCGGCGGGAACTAAAGAGTTTCACATGACAAACTTGACAGTTTTCACATGCTAACTTGTAAGTTACAAATCAGATAAAACTAGTTTGTCGCGTCAAGGTTCACGGAAGCTCGCAAATGGTAGTAAGAATCACTAAAATGGCAAGGGCTTTATCTGTTGAATTTAAGATGTATTTTAAAGTAGACTTTGAAACAGTTATTCGAGGACATCACGTTTACAAGTCTGTATGGACACCCGCGAAAGATCACGAACTACAATGTAAGCAAGACACGCGTGCCGAAGCAAAAGAACACGATCCGAACGCCATTGGTGTCTACTTGGTATCAGAGTGTGATGAGAAGAAGCTTGTTGGCCATGTTCCGATTGAACTATCACGACTATTGAAAAACTTTCTGGACGCAAATGATGAAAACAAACTCTGTGCACAAATCACTGGCAAGAGAAAAAGAGAAGTTGGGCTTGTTGTACCCGCACATTTCACAGCATTCACTACAGAACTGCGAATCGCCACCATTCTAGAAAGGGAGCTTAGTGAAAGGGCCAAAAAGTATACTCATTTCGAGCTGAACAACATTGGCACTCAAGGACAAAAATTCCCATTGCTGATGTAGACATGTTTGTGCTGTCTAATTAAATATATTTGTATTGAAACCAATAGTTGATTTTCTTCAAATAAACGCCGCATTCAGGTGCGGCGTTTACTCGGGGGCGGCGTTTATTCATATTTTTGCTCTCAAGTGCGGCGTTTATTCGGGGGCGGCGTCTATTCGGGGGCGGCGTCTATTCGAGTAAATACGGTACTATCTGTAAGGACAAGATGCACATTAAAAAACAAAATACAGATCATGGTTTCTAAAATATGCAGAGTTGACAGTAGTATTTTTCTGAGCCCATAATCAAACCTTTATTCCATCCACACACTGTCAGCAGCTAACTTGAAAGCCATGCTACTTTGTCTGCTGTGCACATTGTACTTACATTATGTAAATTATAGCAAATTATTAACCCTGTGATATAATAATTTAGTACATGTTATTTACGAAAACGGCTATGTGTCGTTTTATCAATGTTTCGCTCGAATAAATACTTAATTTTACTGAAGAAGGCCTAGTTGGCCAAAACGTTTCAATATTAAAGTCTGTGGATCAGCAAGTAGTTTGTTGATGTATTTTCTCTACTCATCTATCTATATAGTAGATTCTAGGTAAATTAAAGACAAAACATTTGAGTATTACTCCATTTACTATATATTTATAAAATAACTATGATATAATGCACCAGTCAAGTGAAACCCCCGGTTCCCCCCAAATTACTCAAATTAAGGCCATATTTTGAAGAAAAATGTGAGTCGCGAATCCCCTGCCTGTTCCCTACTCTGGAAGGCGAAGGGGTGAAACGAAGTGTATTCCCTGATTACTGGGGAACGAAAAGGTAGTGAATTTGAAGTGAAAGTCCCCGCTTTCCCCTGCTAATGCCCCATGGGGGAGGGGGGGGGGGGGGGTTCAATTGACTGGTGCATAATGCATAAATAGATGTGCAGATTTAGAGCATGCAGGGACTGATTGGAACACTCAAGAAGTGTAGTAAGCCGTGTTTACAGGAGCAAGTTTCCCTTGACAAGTTTCGGCTAAACTGCAGAATACCAACTGAATACCCCACACCTATTTTTTGCCCGTGTGAACGACAACAATGTGGCAAGGAATTATTAATGAGTTGAGTTCCCAGTCACAACCGAGACTTGTCAAGGAAAACTTGCTAGTGTATTTTAAAAAAACGTCCCCGCATCTTCTTCAATGTCTACTCACGCGAAAGCCTAAAAAGTACTAAAATCCTGTATAAATAGAGTACAAATGTAAGCTTAAAATAAACTGAACATCTTACTTTGCCTTTCTCTTCCTTGGTCGCAATCTTTCGGGCAGATTTGATTCCCCAGCGCCTTCCTCTTCCGCACCCTTTTCATGGCTCTTTCTCAGTATATCACTATCCTGAAAAACCTTTGTTATTCAAATCAAGAACTCTTTGTAGAACGAGGCATACAACAATATGAACTATTGTTATTCAAATTTTCAGGCATTCAGGACGGTGATATACTGAGAAAGCCCCCTTTTCATCGCCTTCCTGTTGTTGTTCCTCTTCACAAGTCATTTTCAAAAGTTCTCTGGCAGATGACAGCTCAAGTGGTAGTCCGTGCCCTAGCTCTTCTCTGCATTCAGGACACGGACAACCACATACATGGCACAAGGGCATGTTATTGCCAAACAGCGGGACGCATAACGGTTCACCAACTCCATAACGTGAAGGTCTTGGAAGAATGGGTTCTTTACGACGCCATTGGTCTTGGCACCAATCGATGATTTGCTTCGTGGCTGCATCTCCAATCCGCCATTGTGCAGTGGCCTCGAGGACTTGTTGGCTTTCCACCTTCTCACGAAGATGGCTATACGCGGATGCCCCCAAAAGTCTACACAAGATGTTGGCGACCACCTCGTGCATTCGGTAAGTCATAGCAGGTTTCGACTTGGTACTGCCTTCCTTCTCATGCATTCCACACATTAGAATGTACTGCCATACTGCTATATCGTATAAGGGTTTCAGGAATGTCAAAGTAGTTCTCGGCATACTGTTGGGTGGTTTCTGTTGGGTTGATCCGTTGGGTTGTTCAGGTAGTCTTGACTAGTAACTATGATATAAAACCAGATAAACAGACTCTTGCTGTTGCACGTGTTGTCCAAGAGTGTTGTCTGCCGTTACAACTTGATCTCCAAGACGACAATCCATTCCTCGTACCCAGAGCCCACTCGTCAGAAAGAAGGAGAGGGGATTGATAAACCTCACTCACAGGAAGCCCAAATGGTAATTTTGTGGATTATCATTTTTTTTTCTTCTGTAAATACTATAGTAAAAGTCTCGAAACTGTGGTAGTATGTTGTAGTCTATATTTGCTATAGCTGTACAAATTTTCAGCGAATTTCAGAAAGTTTTAGATTTCTTCCTGTTCCTGTGTATGTGTAAACGGCCGAGCGGGAACTGTGGAAGAGCTGAGAGTCTAACAAAATCAAAGTTGGGCTTCCTGTGTTGACACTGTTGACACTGCTCTCCACGTGCACAAAAATGGCGTCTTCAAGCACAACTACAAGGGAAGCATCGTCGTCTTGCAGCAAACCTTGCAACAAGTTACGTATACCGAAAAGTATTCTTGAGCTACTCGATCTAGCCATATATACTTTTGCTGCCATCTCAGGCCTGCGATCCACCGATAAAATCAGAGGAGAGCAGGTCCTACATGGAGTTTGTAGTCTCTTTGGGAGACTACTCGATGTAGCCAACCCCGAGACGAGGGAAGAGTTCACCAAGCTTTCACCCAAACGATTGGGGAATTGGGCGACTGGTCAAGAGCCAACTACAGAACTATTGACACTCATTTCTTCAAGACTGAAACTGTCTAAGAGAAATAATATGTTTTCAAGTACAACAAAAGAGCCAGTTCCGCCATCTATTCTCTTTGATGTAGAGCAACACCTTGACGAAGAGGAAGACAGGGTAATAACAGATAGATATCCTCGGTGCTGGAGGTGCGCAAGAAGATGCAGGTTCTGCCGTCTAAGAAAAGAAGACAACATGCTTGGATCTATGAGATCAGAGTAAGTGTTTTCAGAATTTGTCAAGTTCAAATAAACTGCTCGATCGACCGGCGTGACAGATGGATCGATTGGCGTCACAGGTTGAAATCATTTATTTATTATTTAAGCTTATTTTATATTTATTTATTTCAAGATTTACCCAAAGGACGGTGAAGAATACAATAGAACACTAGGTCCCCTACTAGATATAAACACCAAATCCCAACCCCCAAAATATAAATGTTCATGAACCAACCCAAATATCCCCAGATCATGTAAAATGAAATCTATAAAACTAACAACTACAGATACTCATACTCATATAAGGGACTAAACAGGCAGTGAAAAGGGGAGGGTCACATAAATTTACGCTCATGTGGGAGCATGAGCATTGTGTTTTAATGATGACAGGAATAAATAGCAAAACCATGTATATCAATGGATTTTAGCCCCTGCAAAATATACAAAATGGCCCAAAATGACGATTTTCAATGGCCTGAAATGACAATAAATTTTCATATATTTATCGTCTGGGGAGTCGTAGGATTTAGTTCACTTGGTTAAGGGGCATCACTTGGGAAAGGGTGGGTGTATCACTAAGGCTCCCATGATTCGGCCACAAGATCAATTTTCTGTCAGTTTAAACTTGCTGGAAACTGCTCTCAAATGGCAGGAAATGCTATTTCAGAGACCCTCCAACTAAAATTTTCGGGGGGCATGCCCCCGCACCCCCTAGGACCTCGCCACTCGTCATATAATATTTGCGGATCAGGTGTTATAGTAAGTTTTTTTCCAAAATCATCCGTTTTCTTCCAATTCCCGCATGCTTCTTTTGAACAATTAGACTACGAGTTCAAGTTTTCTATGAGTCAATAGTCAATGAGCACGTAGCATCGAGTTGACTATTTGAACTCATATAAAACGAGAACGAGTAGTCTAATAATTGCTTTAGTAGAAACCAACTAGCATACTACCTTCGAATTTATACCAACATTATTTTATTTATAGATAGTGAGTACATTAGCCAATCAGATTGCAGGATTCGTGATAGTATGCTGGTTGGTTTCTACTAAAACTTAATTTTAGTAGAACATTTTATATTTCTTCCAGAGTCAACCATAGTGTTGGGACTGCATCAACATTAACACAACTTGATGTTCTTTCCCTGCAGGCTTTTCTCTCCACTTTTGGAAGTAATTGATGATATGGCTGAAGATATACCTGTGGTTGATATAGATGAAGTGCTTGAACTTCCAGAAGGACTGGAAGACTTGGACAAGAAAGATGCTCCTAAATTGAAAGAGAAATGCTTATCAAATGAGGACATGGTAGACACTGACGAGGATAATGAAGATTGAATTTACATTGCGATAATGATGATTGGGACTTGTAAGATCTAACACATGAGTTTATGGACACCATAGTCCGACGGTTCACTTTAATGCTCTCACTCGTGTACTAGCTCGTACATTTACATAATAATCACATGGTCTCTGTCTGGACATTACAGGACTCAGCTAAAAGAGCTACAAAACGTGTATTTAGTATTAGTTAATGTTCTTTTATAAAACAAATATAGCAAACATCATCAAGAAATATGATATACATGGTTGTACTGACTGGCAAATAAATCTGACTTTATTTATTTGAAGAATTATCTGTTTGAAATGCTATTTTTCAACTTACCTCCAGTTGATGGTCGATCTTTCTCAATCAACGCCTCAAAGTTGGTTTGCCAGTCAGCAGAGCCATTCCCATGGGATCTTTGGCTCAGTTCATTCGTTATTCAAGCGATATATTGGCATGTGACTGTAAACTGCAAAGGGCCTACATGTATTTAATTAGAGTGGTTTTCATAAACCCGTGAAATACACTTTAGCACTACTTCACTCTAATTCTTTTGTTTTCTTATTGTGTTTATCTGACTATTACACCTCTAATTAGTACACTTTGTTTCACGGGTTAGAGTGATTTTCATAAACCTGTGAAACAAAGTGTAATTTTTAGAGTGTAATAGTCAAGTGACAACAAAAGAACACAATAGAATTAGAGTGTATTAGTGCTAAATAAAGTGTGATTCACAGATTTATGAAAATCACTCTAATGAAAACCACTCTATAGCCCTTATCACTAAGCCTGGTCCTCACTAGCAACAATGATATACACAAGCAACATATACACAGACTCAGTAATGCATTGCTCATTAACGGTGCTTGTCTTTTGTCACACTTATATTGCATAAATGGTGTCCCGAGTCTGCGGGTGTTGCTTATGTTGTTGCTATTGATGCTTTGAATAGGCAACGCCCGTTTTTTTTCAAATAAGTGTATATAGTAATAATAATGAATGTACAGTCATTTGCAAAAATTCTGGCCACCACAAAATATCAATATATCGGGTGCATTATGGGTAATTAAATAATACTATTTTGAGTTTCCTAACTTATTAAATGAAGCAAAATTTACAAACAACAAACGTAAGACTAAATTAAAAAGACATACTAAATATTTCTACCAACTTTGCTGGCATTAACCTGCTTTTTTTAAGGGGAATTTTCGATTATTTAATTACCCACAATGCACCCGATACAGAATTTTGGCAAATGACTGTATATAGTGTATATAGTAATTACCTTATTTCAGCAATTAGTTTATAAAAATTATAATTTTCTAGAGTATTTATACTTGAGAACCATTACTGACTGTCAGTGAAATGCTGCAAAATGCCTACAATTTAACAGCTTTCAATAATCTTTAATAAAGACATCAACAAACACAAACTCACAGTACGCCAGAGAATAAATTGAAATAAGGGACAGGGGACACCTAAGGGATGTCCCAGGGGACCTAGGGATGCGGGACAAGGGACCTGCATGCATGAGGGATGGTACATCTGTACTGAGGGATGGTGGTAGATTAGAGACAATGGAAAGTTAAGAGATACTCGGGGACAACGAGGACAGTCCCATGGATACAAGGGAATCACAGGCCAGTACTGCACACCCTCTTTGGTAGGGTTAGCCATGAAAAGGACACATTAAGTTGACGTGAAATAATAGTTAGGTTGGGGTTAGCTGATCCAGAATGCACATTGGATTGAACCTCGATCTTTAATTTGGGTACACTTTTTTTATTTTGACTAAAAATTCCGCTTAGCGTAACAGCCAGCGTATGCACTTCTGATATTAGCGATTTCCAATATACTATTAACTTTTTCCTTAAATTGGATCTATATATTTCAGTGACAAATCCTTGGTATGAATTGTCCAATTCCTCATCCTTAAATTGGATCAGGGTTTCGACATGCCGGGGGCACACCCCTATCCTAAATTTCAGGGAGTACCCCCCTCCCCCCGGGGGAGGCAGCCTTAGCTATTGATTTTCATCCATTTACGATAAAAATCGATTAATTAGTATGGAAAAGTATTAGTTACGGCAAGATGATTCAACGCAAAATTGTAGGAGGAAACTAATTATGGTCTCCACGTGAGCACATTTTGAGTTGACGCGAAACGTGGATAGGTTAGGGTTAGGCAGGAAAATTGAAGGAGGCAACTCATATTTTGTAAAAAATGAACGATCCAAATAGAGAGAAAATATACTATGGTCTCCACGTGACCACATTTTGAGTTGACGCGAAACGTGGTACTCTTCGCTCGACCACATTTTGAGTTGACGCGAAACGTGGATAGGTTAGGGCTAGCCAGGAAATTTGAAGGAAGGCAACTCATATGTTGTAAGAAATGAACGATCCAAATAGAGAGAAAATATACTATGGTCTCCACGTGACCACATTTTGAGTTGACGCGAAACGTGGTACTCTTCGCTCGACCACATTTTGAGTTGACGCGAAACGTGGATAGGTTAGGGCTAGCCAGGAAATTTGAAGGAAGGCAACTCATATGTTGTAAGAAATGAACGATCCAAATAGAGAGAAAATATACTATGGTCTCCACGTGACCACATTTTGAGTTGACGCGAAACGTGGTACTCTTCGCTCGACCACATTTTGAGTTGACGCGAAACGTGGATAGGTTAGGGCTAGCCAGGAAATTTGAAGGAAGGCAACTCATATGTTGTAAGAAATGAACGATCCAAATAGAGAGAAAATATACTATGGTCTCCACGTGACCAAAACCAAGCCAATCCTTTTGGTATTTTATAGTGGATGCGTGAAGTCAAGAATGTAATTTATTAGAGAAGTTCAATTAAAACAAGAGCAAGATCAAGCCGTAAGGGTTCTTTTATCGGGAAAAGATGTGCTTGGAGTACTTCCACGGGGTACGTTCGGAAAAACTCGAAATTTTCAAGCTTTTACCGGCCCGCGCTTTTACTAGCGTTAAAACGGAGAATAGACATGGCCGTGTTGTGGCGATTTCACCATTGAAGCCAAATGAACACTCTGGGTTTAATACCTTGCTGTTGACTTGCCCAATCGGCGGAACACATTAAATTGTGCAAGTTCAAGTTGTTAATTGCTGCGGCTCAGCTGAATATCTTCGCAACCGTTTGGCGTGTATCGTGGTTTAGTCCTTGAACGTGACTGGTTACGGCTTTATAGATAGATAGATAGATAGATAGATAGATAGATAGATAGATAGATAGATAGATAGATAGATAGATAGATAGATAGATAGATAGATAGATAGATAGATAGATAGATAGATAGATAGATAGATAGATAGATAGATAGATAGATAGACACCTTTATTTAAACTCAAATAAAGTGTAAATTATTACTTCTTGACTTTAACCGACCCCAAAGAAAATTCGTTGCGTTTTAGTTTAGATTTTTGTCCAGTATTTACTATTTTTGTGGGGTTCTGCGCGTGAATATTGCCCCTTGACCTTGTGATCTCTCTCATTTCCGGCGCAATTTGATTGGTTGGTGAAATTCGATCTCGCGTTGTTTAAAAGTAGGCAGTTATCTAAAATATCCGGCCCTGCGGGCAGGCTCTCATTCCCTTCCCTTCTCCCCAATCCCCCTATTCGCTCCCCTCCTCGTCCCCAGACCCATCTCCCCCTCCCCCTTTGTCCTTTCCCTGCCCCAGAGAGCCTGGCTACGCAGGCTACCTAACTCCTGACATCTGTAGCATTGAATGGGTTTCTCGTTTGTCTGGGACGCATTCATGGGTTCTTCTCTCCTACCAATGCGAGCAGAAGAAGGCGTTGCCAATTCGATCACGATTATGTGGAATTAGCTTTGCTAAATGATGTTAATAATTAATTGTTTAGTTACGCATATATGCATTATGTCATACATATCATATTACCTAGTCACATGCTTCGTTACTAGCACGTTGTCACTTCAGCTCGTAGCTTGTATACTATCGTATATATATATGTCGTTTATACCCCACCCATGCAACCCGCCCTTATGGCAGTTGTATTTACCCCAAATGGAAATACAATAAAACTGCCCGATTATGGCCAAATACTTAGTCTACTAGTCATCGTGGTACATTCCTTATTGTATGTATTGAAGAAGAGTATTAAGGGCTTTTAAGAACTTATCAGCTATCTCCGATAACTCCGCGAGGTTTTTTGTGGCCCTCTCTTGAATGTGTACCTTCAAATCTCGGGGACATGAATTAATAAATTGCTCCTTAACAAACAAATCGCTGAGATTAGCATAAGTTTGAGATATACAGATAACTCAACCCAGCGGTTCAAGTTGTTCTTGAGTTTTACAATGAACTGTTCAGGGCTCTCTCCTATCTCTGGCTTCCCCTATCTAAACTTAATTCTAAAGTCGTCTTCTGTCAAGTTATATCGTTTGAGAAGTGCTTCTTTCAGTTGATGGTATTGAACTGCATCAGTGTCTGATAATCTATCATCAAGAGCCTTACCGGTGAGAAGAGCACTGAGGTTCGAAGCCCAGGCTGACTTGTTCCACTTGTTCGTAGTTGCGAACCTTTCAAAGCGTCTCAAGTAGCTGTCAATGTCGTCTTTTCCGTCCACAACGCGGGAAGTTTGGGAGTTTTTGCCGAAGACACGTGGTTTTCTGGCGGGCTTTCTTTCAAGGCTTGGACTTCCAGCTTCCTAATCTCCAACTCGTGTGCGAGCTCCAATTTCCGTAGCTCTCGATCTTGAGCTTTCTCTTCCCTCGCCTGGTTCTCTCTCTTCGTTATTTCTTCTCGCTCCTCAGCCATCTTTTGTTCGATGAATTCTTTCAGGTCGTTTCCTTCGAGTCCCAACGCACCTCCGAGCTTGACAAGTTCGTCCATGCTGTTTACTTTACTCTTCCTTCGCTCTTCACTTGAGCGGCTGTAATCTTCCACGTCTCTACAATACTTTTTTTTCTTGTGTTTCCCATCTGAGCCCCCAATGTCACATGCAGGTTCTTTCTAAATTACTATTCTAAAAAATAAACACAACACAAGGACGTCCGCTACGTCTATAATAACACGTACCCTTTTTGTCATGCGTTCAGCTATTTATGGGTAGTCCCGGGGGACACGTGAGTATGAGTTTACATAGTTTTTGATTATAATCGACTGGTTAATCCAGATCGATAGGTTTTGCAAGGTATTCGGACCAGCGTTGGTGGTGGGTAGTCAAGCTTTGTGTGTGTGTTTGGGGTGGAGGTGAAGGGAAAGGGATATTTTGTGTCTGCTGGGGGTGATGTTAGAAAGGGTAAAGAGAACATGGGAGTAGAGAATGACAAGTAGGGAGGCTAGGTTATGGAGTGGAAGTTGAAAGAAAGACCTAAACGGTGGGGGTGATGTTGGTGGGGGAGGGGGCTATTTTGATTATCGACTGGTAGATCCACAAGTGGAGAGATGGATGATGGAAAGATGAGATGGAAGAGAAAAGTGGAATGTAAGTGGATAAATGAAGTGACAAGTGTAGCAGTGGATGATAGATATTAAGAGATGAAAGAGAGAAGTGGAATGTCTGTTGATATATAGGGAGGCCGAGAGAAAGACGTAGAATGTAAGTGTTAAAAATAGTGACAAGTGGAGAAATGGGTGATAGAATTGAAGAGATGAGAGATAGAAGTGGAGTGTATGTAGATCCATGGGGTGACAGATAGATAAATGGATGATAGAGAAGAGAAGATGGAAAGAAGTGGAAAGTATGTAGATATATGGGGTGATGGGTGGAGAAATAGATGATAGAGGGCAGAGAAGGAAGAGAAAAGTGGAATGTAAGTGGATTAATGGAGTGACAAGTAGAGATATGGATGATGGATAGAAAGAGATGGAAGAGCGAAGTGGAATGTCAGTTTAAATATGGGGTGACCCATGGAGAAATGGATGATGGAAATGGAGGGATGAAAGAAAGAAGTAGGTTGTATGTAGATAGATGGAGTGACATGTAGAGAAATGGATGACAGAAATGAAGAGAAGAAGGAGAGAGATGAATGTCTGTGGAGAATAGAGTGACAAGTGAGGAAATGGATGATAGAAAAAAGAGAGATTTATGAAAGTAGTGGAATGTAAGTTGATAAACTGGAGTGACAGGTAGAGAAATGGATGATATTTAAGAAGAGAATTAAGATAGAAGTGGAATTTTAGTGGATGAACGAGAGTGACATGTAGAGAAATAGATGATAGAAAAGAAGAGAGGAAAGAAAGGAGTGGAATGTTTTTAGATATATGGGGTGACTAGTAGAGAAATGGATGATGGAAGAAAAGATTGAAGATAGAAAAAGTGGAAGGTATGTAGATTTATAGAGTGACAAGTGGAGAAATGGATGATAGAAAAGAAGAGAACAGATATAGAAGTGGAATGTATGTAGAAAAATAGTGACAAGTAGACAAATGGATGATGGGAAAGAAGAGAGGAAAGATTGAAGTGGAATGTTTGTAGATGAATAGAGTGACAAGTAGAGAGATGGATGATAGAAAGGTAGAGAAGATAGAGAGAAGTGGATTGTATGTAGATAAATAGAGTGACAAGTGGAGAAAGGGTGATAGAGAAGAATGAGAGAAGTGGAATGTAAGTGAAATAATAGTGTCCTGTTGAGAAATGGATGATGGAATAGGAGGGATGAAAGAGAGAAGTGGAATGTGAGTGGCTAAAAAGTGCCAAATGGAGAAATGGATGATGGAAAAGGATGGAAGACATAGAGAAGTAGAGTGTGGGTTGAAAACCTAGAGTGGCCAGTTAAGAATTGAATGATGGAAAGGGGAGAATGAAGAGGAATGTATGTTGAAACAATTGAGAGACAAGTTGAAGGGGAGGGGGGGGGGGGTTAATGAGGCAAGCGGTGGGATGGGGTGGTGGGGGATTTAGGAGGATTCAAGGTTCTGAGATTGTCAGTGTTAAACGGTCTGTAATTAAAGCGTGATGTTGGGGGCATGGGTTAAACGGAAACGAGGCCCGATATGGATCAACAAACGTGAATGTTAAAAGCCGCCATGGTGATGGGAGGACATACCGGAGATAATGAGATTGTGACATGTAATCAGTAAACGTGTGTCGATTAGCGGATAATAAAAGGCGGAGAGAAATATATAAAAATTAAGAGTATAAGAGATGTGTGATCTTATGAGCATAAATATAGAATTGAAAAAGGCTCTACATGGAATACGAAATCCTATGAGAGTAAATGTGATACGTATAGGCTAAGGTTGGAAATGTGCGGAAATGTGCCCGCCAAGCCACACACACTATTACAGTGCGATCGAAGTGAATAAAATTGATATGAATAAAACTATGTTATCAAATATATAGAACATGGAGGAATAAAACTGACATAAATACTGTTTGGGCGTTTGTTAACTAAGGTATATATATACAAATACCTGGATGGGAATGTATATAGTGATAGTAGCGCATTGTTTGTAGAGAGATAAGGCGGTGGACGCGCTGCAAGTTGCGGGCGAAGTGAAATATGGCAAAAATGTGTGGGTGAAGTATGGAGAAGCTAAGCTAGAAATGGGGTGAAATATAAAATAAGTAATGTTCGGAAGGCAGTGCATGGTGGAGGGTGAAAGGGAAGCTGTGGGATGTGCAAAGGTGGTATATATAATGAGGGCTGGGAGATGTGAGCTCACAATCCAAGGATTAATGTTAGAGAGTGGGAACCTCTGTCCAGTGCCCGCTGGGACTCTATTCTTCAGGGGTTTAGAAGTCCCAGCGTGATCAAAGAACAAGACGTTTCATACTTGACAGGCCTGCAAGCTATACCCTACGCCATGGTAAAGGACAGAGGGGGAGGGGAAACGAGAAAGGGCGCGCTGATGTGCTGGCGTGGCGGGCGGGAAAGCAGGCGAGACCATAGACCCCGGGGAGGAAATTAGAGGCTGTGCGATGCGCGGTGGTGATGATGTTGTGGATAGAAATTTAGTACCTTTGGAGCGGGGATTTTTCGAATACATCGCACTGACTTGAAAGCTTGTGTTCCTGGTGAGATTCTATCTGAAGGGGCGGAATAGTGCGTAACGAGTCTTTATATAGGGGGGACTGGGGAGAGTTGTTGGGTTTCCTGTGGGTGACGTGTTGGGGTTCGCGGGGGCGAATGGGGGGCGGGGCCTTTAAACGAAGCTAGCAATGGCGGCCTATTAAAGTGCCTATCACCCATATTTCTTTTATTTTTTAGAATAAAAATATAACTTATATGGACTAAGAATTTCGAAAAAGAAATGGATTTTGGCGCGTTCTTGTATTTTTTAATGGCTCATAAAGTTGGAAATGGCAATTTTGGCCGAGTGCGGACGGGGGCTGGTACCTGTGACGTAGGAGGAGTGAGTCGTTTCTTGTTGTGAAGCCATTTTGATTAACCAGTCGCTCTACTTGCCAAATGGCGACTGGTTGCTCTAACTCAAATACGGGCTCGATATCTGACGAGGATTCTGAATTTAACTTCATTCCGGGTTAATATCAGCCCATAGACCACTTCACGATGTAAGGTGTATGATGGGTAATCAGGGCATAATTATTAAGAGAGATACCGGCGAAAGATAGATTTGACTTCGTATCTCCACGTTTAGTCTAATTTTTGAAATAAAACTTTTTGTGCTGATCGAGAAACCTTTTATGTAGCTTTTGTAAATTTTCTGGGCCAATGGAATGAAATAGTGAGTCAAGAAAAAATGTTTTCGAGTAAAACCCATTGTTTTGATCTACGTGCGTCCGATCGAATTACGGCGAAATAAGCAGATTTTACAAGTAAAACATTTCCTACATTTACAAAACGGGCTCAATCTGCCAAAAAACTTCAAGAACGATAGATAAAAGGTTTCTCGATCAGCACAAAAAAGTTTTATTTCAAAAATTAGACTAAACGTGGAGATACGAAGTCAATTCTACCTTTCGCCGGTATCTCTCTTAATAATTCTGCCCTGATTACCCAGCATACACCTTACATCGTGAAGTGGTCTATTGAAACCGAGAAGCTGCCAGCCGTATCTAGTAGTAGTGGAGTGATCACAACGAAGACGATGTAATATTTGATGCATATCAAACTTATGTTATACAAAAGGTCATTGTTTCACATATGCAGATGAGGCGAGTCTTGTTTAGGCGAAAAACAGCATAATTTTGATACATTTTTGCTTTTTACTGCATTGTTAAAATACAAATCAAAAACCTACCAACGGAATATAAAAGATGAATATGTAAGGAATGAATAAGCTGGCAATTCAAGCAAAAATAAATAGATTTGAAGGTGGCATTTTCCGTTTCTTCAAAGTCGATAGAACTGAAATTTCTGAAGAGATATAGGAGAGCGTAACATACGCTACGCACTAAAACCCTCAGAAATCCTTGGGAATTGTGTCAATCAAAAACCTACCAACGGAATATAAAAGACGAATATGTAAGGAATGAATAAGCTGGCAATTCAAGCAAAAATAAATAGATTTGAAGGTGGCATTTTCCGTTTCTTCAAAGTCGATAGAACTGAAATTTCTGATGATAGGAGAGCGTGACATACGCTACGCACTGAAACCCTCAGAAACCCTTGGGAATTGTGTCAATCAAAAACCTACCGCCAGATTCTAATGCTCTGTAATTGTACGCGCATTTTGATATAAAATACATGTATATTAAACTTAATTAAGCGGTGGCAAAATGAAATCTAAAACTCTTTGTTTGGTAATTGTGAACATCATATTGGTGCTCTGTATCGCGGTCTGTATGTAGAAGCTACATAGGCCGGCGAATTCGCAAATAAATTATGGCTCGGAAAGGACGTTTTTTGAAGGCAATTTCCAATATTTACACGCACGAGATCAATAAGTTAGTTCGAATTTGTGATATATTTTCCCTTTGAGGAAACATATGCAGCTTTTCCATCCTCTCTTATATTTTAGCTACCTGATTTACACATTGTCAAAGGAAAAATATGAATTCAGAAATGATAAACCAGTCACGTACGAATCTGCTTTATTTAGCGGTCATAGTGAACAAATTGCTGGATCAATCGGGCCTCACGTGCATTAGTAAACAAAGCATTAACAAAAAACGTTGTCCGCGTGATACTGGATCCCAACAGGAGCAAATGTTCAATGATGCAGGACATAAGTTTGATATGCATAGAACCTACTTTAAGCAACGAAGACTGGAAGGTTTGAAGGACAGATTAGCAGGAAAGGAGTCTCGACAACTGGTAAGTGTAGTGATTTCGAAAATACTTTTCGAAGCGAGATCTAGGGAAACCGATCTACAGGTATCACGATCATTTATACGGTACCGGTGTCACAGTGATATGTGTATCCCCGTGATATGGATATCCCCACACACATATCCCTAATACTTGTAGAAGTATGGTATTTCTATGGTATTCTATGAGGGTACTACGGTACGCTGAAATACCACTGCTACTAATATATATGTATATCAATTTCTTAGCCAGTATAGTATAGCTGAGATTACTAATATTGCAGTACGACCTTTTATAATATAAATGATCAGCAACTATTTAGCAGATTTATTTTACTTATCATTGAATAATGATAACCGATACTGGTTTTTATTAGTATCAGTAGAATATAATTTCTAAAAAACTCCATGAATGAGTGTTATTGAGCAATGCATTGAGGCCCTATTAATAAACATCCAAGTTAGTACTGGAAGAAGTGCAGACTCCACCAGATTGAATAACTCAACATTTTCAATTGAGCCAAACAATTTGAATTTGTACATCTTTTATTTATAAATATAATACTCACTAGTAATTATTATTACTACAATGAAGGGTTCTTAAAATGCATATAAATGTCACTGCAATCTTCATAGTTTCATCCCAGAGATACACTGTAGTACTAAACATGTAAGTGGGTGTATTTTGATTGATCGAATTTTTTTTTTTTAGGTTTATGAGAAGTGTGGCATACAGAGAATTGACCCAACTTGTTATGGCACAACTTGTTCGCACAACTTGTCGCGCAACAAATTAAATTTTCTGAGTTGCAGGTTGCAAAACTTTGTTGCATGAAGTAGAAAGAGCTTCTACTTTGTGCAACAAAATTTTGCAACCTACAACACGAAGTGTGTTGCGCGACAAGTTGCACGAACGATGGTAATACGAGAAATATTGCTCTGCAACTTGCAACGCAACAATGTTGCGCGACAAGTTGCACGATTTTGTTGAGAACAGGCCGTGCGAATCCACTTCAACATAATAAATGAATTATTACTTTATTTATATAGCGCAAAATATGTAATATTCTAAAGCGCTTAACAATAAAAACAAAAAATATAAAAAACGATATTTTTAATAATAATAAATCACATTAAGATCAGTGAACTCATAAAAATTATATCAGAAATCGGAAAAATGTCAGGATGAAAACTAAAGCTAGTGTACTAGTTGGAGACAATACCGACCTGTTAGTCTTATTGTGTTATCATGTTGAAGTGGATTCGCACGGCCTGTTCTTCTAGCCAGAGCCCAAGCCAAGGCCACAGAACAGGAGAGTATGGAACATAAAGAGGACAAAGTCTGCCCTAGGTGCCAATGTGTGCAAAAACCTATTGTTTCTGCATGCAATTCTAGGGTGCGACACAACATCACGGCTCCATGGGATTGGCAAAGCATTAGCTTTAAAAATATTGAAACAGATTCCATGCAGATTCCCTTCAACAATCAGAAATCTTTGATCGACCAGCGGGTATAACTACAAAGGAAGACATCATTGTGGCAGGAGATAAAGCACTTCTCTCTTTGTACAGTGATGGTTCATAGGCCGGAGAGGCTAATTGTAGACTCTCTACGATACACCCGTCTTTGTCAAAAGGTAGCCACTGGATCGTAATTTGTTCAACCTGAAAGCCTTCCACCCACTCTCAGCTGTTGCTGCAATCTGACCACAGTCTACGTGTACTACCAGATCGGCCAGGATTGGAAAGCTTGCGAACATCTACAGCCTGTTGACTGGGGATGACACTTAAGGGATGGGAAGCTACTTCCTATCCTAACTGAATTACCACAAGCCCATAGCGCACTATACTAATTGAGATGATCAGATGGCTGCAAGTCAGATCAGGTAGCACTTGCGCAGGTGTACGTGCAAAAAGTATGACATGGATTGCTCGGCTGCATGTGGTACATGCAAAGGCCAAAGTTATTCTATCTCCAGCACGTCAGACCTTGGTTTGGATGAGTCTGACTAACAATATGTTTTGGTTGTATTAAGCTTATCTTAATTCTGATTAGTATAATATTTTATCTTATGGTCAGTATATCTTAATTATTATCATTATTGTATTTCAATAGTTGATTATTATTAATCATTAGTGTTAAACAGTCGACTTAGAATAGACTAATTTGGCTGTACAACGCAACGAATAACCAAGAAACAATCAAACATAAAGCAGGAAATCGACTTTTTGATTGAAAATTCAATTTTCTACGTATTGGGATCCCTGTGGTAAGGGTCATGGCCTAGGGACATTTCCCCTGCATTTCAAGTACTTTTGTGTTAATAAAGTAACTTCAACCACAACAGAAATAACATTGAAGATCTTGGAAATTACAAATCAAAGAAAAAAGTCGGATAAATGTATTTTTTTAAATATAATTCATTTTGTTCGATGCGGGATCCCTGTGGTGAAACCACGAAATCTTTAATCCTAATTTTCGGCATGTTCCACCAAAGGGATTTTTGAGGACTTTTAGTATGTTGTTTAGGTAACCCATCTTGGTTGAATAGCGATGAGAAACTTTCTGTTGCAATTTGTTCCAACTTGACCCCCAAAATTTCATAGGATCTTTGCATCAGGGACATTCGTACAGCAATAATCCGGCATTTTCGGCTCAAAATGCTCAATAAACAACAGTACAGTAGTTTTTCTGCACTCATCTACAGCATGAATTCAGCATGAATAAACTACAACTCACTCCTCCTACGTCACAGACCAGACCTCTTGGTGATTGACCATACTCGGTCAAAAAGCACAGGGATCCCAAATTAGACAGTTTTCTGTCCTTTGAAGCCTTTAATATAAAACATACAAGAACGCGCCAAAATCCATTTCTTTTTCGAAATTCTTAGTTCATAAAAGTTATAGTTTCATTCTAAAAAATAAAAGAAATATGGGTGATTGGCACTTTAACGAGAGTCGGATTATGTAGACGATGGGTTAACCCTGACTCGGAGGGGTTGAACGGAGAAACCCAGTGGTGTTACCGGCTGTTAGATAGGTTAGTGTCATGGCAAGGACGGTGTGGGGGGACGTGTGGAGCCGTATATTCATGTCAGTTGATGGAGTGATCGCCCGAATGATGCGGATCAAGGTTCACGAAAGCTGTTAGACGCAAAGATATATGGTGGGGATGGACTGGCCTGTAGAACCATGGACGTTGACACTAGTACATGGGCCGGGGGGAGGAGGGCAGTTGCACCCCCTAACGGGGCGAAAGAGACAACCAACGGTTATGGGAATGGTGCTATTAGAGCTTATGTTTATGCTGTGATATAAGCTGATGTATACTCTGTGTCCCAGTATACTCCAAGAGAGCGTTGGGCTGGGAGACTGTCCTTTCTTAGGTCCAGGTCGCGTAGATCTTTCGCTCTATCTGACATCGGGAATGCTTCCATGACTTCGACGTTGTTTGATACTAACTTGTGTAGGCGTAGGTTGGAAGTGGCTAAAGCAGCCTGCGCTCCGCTCACAAGGTCGATGGCTTGTTGGGCGGTGGGTAGTGAAGTCAGGCCGTCGTCCACATAGAGGTTCCGGTGTACAAATTTCGTGACATCTGTGCCGAACTCCTCCTCGCCGTCAGCTGCGGTCTTCCGTAAGCCGAAGGTCGCTACGGCCGGGCTTGGGCCGTTGCCAAAGAGATGCATGTTCATGCGGTATTCAATCACGGGGTTCTTGGGATCGTTTGCTTCAAACCATAGAAACCGTAGAAATTCTCTGTGTGATGGGTTGACGTGAAAAGAATAAAACATCTGTTCTATGTCACACATCACAGCTACTTCTTCTTTGCGAAAGCGCATTAGGACTCCGAGTAGACTGTTCATGAGGTCTGGACCCGGAAGAAGCTCTTTATTCAGAGATACACCCTTGGATTATGCTGAGGAGTCGAACACCACCCGAATCTTTGTTGGCTTTTTTGGGTGATAGACACCAAAGTGTGGTATGTACCAGACACGGCCTTCTGGAGTGTGTAGCTCATCAGGAAGTATGGGAGAAGCATGACCTCTATTAAACATCTTCTCCATGAACTCGAAGTAATCCCTTTCCATTTGTGGTTTCTTTCGCAGAGTCCGCAGGAGACTATTTAGGCGATTAACGGCTTGGTTTCTGTTGTTGGGCAGTCTCGCTTCTTCCTGGCGGAAAGGGAGTGGCATCTCCCAGTTGCCGATGTTATTACTCGGGCCTATCCACAGGAAGCCCGAGTTATAAATTGGGCTTTCTTTTTCTTCGTCGGTCACAAAATGGACAAATCGTCATGACAGCGCATGCGCTCGGTCGTATATCGCAGGCTCATACGAGACGTGCACGTTTGACTCATTCGAAGAAGGAATACTTCTGTGCCTGTGGCGGAGTCGTTTGAAAAAGTTCGATATTACTCTTTCGGACAAAGCTCATGACATCGTCGATAACTGAGATGATATATCGCTTGCTGTTAGACACGCTCTTCTCACTTACAAATGCACACGCTGTTCGTGGTAGGCCCACACTGCTACAAATCAATACAAATGAGCTACAAAATAACATCAGAAATATGAACATTATGAACTCAAATAAGAACTCATCTGAGAATTGCATAGCTATGCACAGTGTATTACACAACACGAAGCCTGATGAACTGAAGTTTGACGACAAAAAGCAAACGGATATCTTGAAGAAAGGTGAGAACTTCAAAGCGGCCATGATAGAATCGTACGAACTACATAAAGCTAGTACTGAATCAATATTACAAGATTGTCAACAACAGCTTACTATTGTAGAGACGAAATCAAATGTTCGCATCCAGGCTAACCTTTGTAGTGAAAATGTTCATGATGACTCGTCAATTAATGAAATAAATGAGTTTAGATCTCGACGTGCAATGTTTGTTTCTTGTATTGAAAAAACTGTGCCAGCATCGTCACAGATTCATCATATTGTCAATAATATAAGCTTACGTATTGCTCGACGTGACTGCTATAGACCTATTCCCAGTACTATAAAAAGACAGTCTTTTAGAAAGATCACTTACCGCTCTATTCATATTGTCTCCAAAAGAAGAAAGAAAAAGGCTTTACAACGAGTTTTGAAGGAGCCAAATCTACAATCAATGGGTTTTATAGATGAAAACTGTTCTTCAAAGTCCACTGCATATAAAAGTCTTAATCACAGAAGAAATTTCTGTCAGTGCATTGAGAACAGATGTAGAAAAGAATCCTGGTCCTATTCTACTTATTGATCCAAACAAAACAATAAGAGCACCTTATAGTCAAGGCAATATTTTAATATTTGGTCGAAATGCTGGACAACAATGTGTTGCAATGAGTTTGTGTTCTTTGATATACAATAAAAGACAACCAACAACCTCCCAGAGTGACCTGGTGCAAATAATGAATATTGGGAATGAGTTGTATACAAGCTTATCTCAATCAGCTGGACAGTCATTTTTGATGATGACAGAATTACCAACAATGCTCACAGTATATGATACAGACTATCAATTTGAATACAGCGAAAGCTACACTGGTAATGTACATGGTGACAGAGCAATAAATATTGAGGGTTATACCTACTGCATGCCCATAGATAGAGCTTTTGAATGTCTGTTGAGGGAAAATTATACTTCATTCATATTAACAATAGGATCCATTGCTGTTCAGAATAGAACAATGACCACTAACTAGAAAGTTTACACACTGAATTGTGAAACATTAATAATGGACACTCATTGCAAAACATTCCTCATCTGATCTGATTCATTATTATATGTTCTTCCTTTTATTTTAGTTATTGTCAGTTACTGAAAAAGTATGAGTTTCAATAAAATTCACTAGTTGTTAATTATAACAATATTATATTATTGTAGGAGGGGGGGTTACTACCTTTCTCCAACTGGTAGGGGTGATCGACGTCCTTTTAGGGTTCAAAATATTTCCTATGTGAACCTTTTAGGGTTCCGACACAAGACAGTTATGTAACACGAGTCCATACCTTTTAGGGTCAATTGAAAGAACACAAGAAATATGTTGTCCAGTCACTGATTAAATGATATCAGCACAATCACTTTTCTGCCATATATGGTAATATATGTCGTACCTTTTAGGGCTTGAAATCAACATGGCTTCAACAGCTCTTTTAATTTATGCATACTTTTTAGGGCTCGTTTTCAAAACCGGTCACTGATCACCCATATGGCAGTATTTTATATGTTGGCATCATAAACTATTTATTTTAAAATTAGTTTCATTAATAAAATAACACAAAAACCTGCATGACTACAATGGGCAGATATCCTAACATCCTTATTCTTGGATGAAAAGCTTATGTAGCAATGTTTAGCATTCAACAGCATTTTAATTTGTATTTCACCATTAGAAGCCCGAGTAAACGCTTGTAGAGCGTCTTGTTCTTATGTATGCCGGCCTCCATTACCTTCAGGAACTTCCGGTCTTCGCAAGACAGACTGATTTCGTTGTCGCTTGGCAAGGAATGGAAGACATCATTTTTAAGATCATTGGTATAACGGTCTGCCAGACTGTCGGTGACAAGGAACTTGTTTGGGCAGGGCACTATGTCGTACTCGTTGCTGTCAGTAACTCCAGGAGGCATCTCTGCTAACGTGTCTGTACGGGCATAGCTATCATTGTCTCCCATGACCGTCGTTCGTCGTGCTTGTATGTGAACAGGTCCATATTTGCAAAGTCAAGACACTGCTTGACCTGATATCGTCCAGCCTAAGACAAGCTTCTGGGCCCAGGGGGCTCCCCTCGGGCCATTCTTAAAGGCTCGAACCTTTAACAGTTCAGGTGCATCTCTGCATATCAGCAGGTGTATCTTTGCTTGGTCGTCCAGGGGGGGGGGGGGGGGGGGTATATCTTGTGCAATGTCCCTCAGGTGGCTGAATCTCCTTGCTATCTCAGGCGTTGGTATTTCGGCTTTGTCTTGAGGGATATGTGCGCATTCCTAGTGTTGGAAGTTTAGATGTTTTGTTGCTAATTCGCCCCCTCCCCCCCCCCCCCCCCCCCCCCCCCCCCCCGGGGGGCGAATTCACCGGAGATTTCGCCCCCCTCTGGTGATTTCGCCCCCCCTTCTGGTGATTTTACCTCCTGGTGAATTCGCCCCACCCCCTCCCCCCCCCTTCAGAAAAATTAGTATATTTCTCTATTTTTCACGACAAGTGTATTACTTTGATTAATAATGAAAAAATGAAAAATATAACGTTTTATTATATAGATATCGATGAAATATCAGGATTTCTCCTGTGTCTAAAATGTCGTACGCAGTGAAGATATCATTTTTATCCTTCACATGTGAAGATATCACCGTTGCCATGACCACCCTCTTATCAGCCAATCACACTTTAATGGTTTCTTGCGCGCGAATTTGTTTCTTCTGATCAAAATGGCAGCCAAAACAATCTTGAAGGACAACTGTGATGATCTTTTTGACGAAATATTACCTTATTTCGATATTAATCTCCTACCACAAATTGAAGGAGAAGAAATTAAGCAAGATGCGGGAAGATTTCTCAATGTTACTGATAGCGATGTCGACAAATTAATTCAAGGAGAGGAAAACAAAAACACAAAGAAAAAAACTCACTACGACCTAAAACTCGTCAAGAAATTTCTTGAGGAAGAGCGAAGAGAAGACAGAGAAATAGAGAAGATTCCACCTCATGAACTTAACGTTTACTTAAGCCAATTCATAGTGGCTGCAAGAACAAAGATGGGGGAAGAGTACGAACCGACTTCTCTTCGAGGAATTCTTTCTAGTGTTGAACGCCATTTAAGTCGTGCAAATTACGGCAAATCACTGTGTTCTTTTTCTTGTTATTTGAGCTAAAACATTCAATTGTTGATTAACGTACTTAATCATATTCATTTTGAAATCACTAGTAAATCCTGCAATCTGATTGGCTAAAAATGGCGCGATTAAATCATTAATTGCACTATTTTGGATCATTAATTGCACCAATTTTTTTAATTTTTATATTTTCGCACAGAAACTCTAATTTTATTAAATTCAAACGATTCTTCATAAAAAGTAATTTGTAATTTAGAATGAAAGAGTTGTATTTTAGGCATCAAAATTATTCTTATTATTGCAACTTACCACCTACATGTAAATATAACGAGTGTATTTGAAAAGATTTCAAAATGAATATGATTAATAGGTAATTGAACTTCGTGTCGTGCAATTTTGGTCTGAAATCATACTCGTGATAACAAATTGCACTCCCGCTACGCGGTCGTGCAATTTTGTAATCACTCGTATGATTTCAGACCAAATTGCACTCCACTCAGTTCTATTACCATTACTTATCATCACTTTTAAAAGCTTTAGTCGTTGTTCGAACAGACAATTTCATAGCCGGCTTACGTTACATGTTATATCTATAAGAATAATATAGCGGAATGTTTGTTCAATAAAGCTGTTAGTTGAAGTTTTTCTTGATCCTGATATTTCATCGATATCTATATAATAAACAGAACATTACATGGGCGCTTGGAGATACGAATTTTATCTTCTCGTGTTGAATATCTCTCACTCGTTCGCTGCGCTCACTCGTGAGAGATATCATCAACACTCGAAGATAAAATTCGTATCTCCGCGCGCCCATGTAATATCCTCTATTTAAAAACTGAAATTATTTATTTTATTTTATTTATGATGAAACAAAAAATGTACATGAAATAGCCGTGTAGAAATGCCAAGAAAGCTAAGGAATTCAAAATTATAATAACATCCTGAACTAAGTTATAATAGTCTACTTATCAAAGAGTAGAGTGGTTTTCATAAACCCGTGAAATACATGTTAGCGTAATACGCTTTATTACTCCGTAATTCCATTGTTTTCTTTTGTGTGTTTATGGCTATTACGCACTGACTAATACGATTTGTTTCACGGGTTTATGAAAAACCACTCTACTTTCAAATTTAATTTTAGAATAAATACAGAACAAGTTATAGAACAAATACGCCCATATTATGTATTATTCTGACGTTGACACATGAGCATACTGCATGAAACCTGTTATGACCATAACGTCATTATATATACAGCACCAAAGTAAGTTATATTCGGTATCACCAGAGTTAAACTCAGAACAGAACAGTTATGACCATAACGTCATTATATCTACAGCACCAAAGTAAGTTATATTCGGTATCACCAGAGTTAAACTCAGAACAGAACAGCTATCAGAACTTCTTTAAAAGGTGACTCCAACATAATTGCGAGTGCATTCTGTGATTTTTTAAACTCGCTCGTATCGCGTCAAAAACACTCGGATATTTCTGCATTTAACACATGTAATAATTCAAACATGTAGGCTTTTAAGGGTATATTCAAAATTTTATTTTTCAGTCGAGTTTGCCGTTACGGGCCGATTTTCTAACAGTGGTTTTTCATAATACTGTCCTCCTGTTCGCTCAAAAATCGTACGATTTCTACGAAACTTCAGATTCTTGTTAAATATAATAGATTGTCATAACTTTGTCTGCCGGGTTTAAAAAAAAATATATCTCGACTGCGAGTTGCGCGGCCTAAAAACTGACCATAAAAATAATGCCGCGCAACTTGCAGTCGAGAGATTTTTTTAAAACCCGGCAGACAAAATTATGACAATCTATTTAACAAGAATCTGAAGTTTCGTAGAAATCGTACGATTTTTGAGCGAACAGGAGGACAATATTATGAAAAACCACTGTTAGAAAATCGGCCCGTAACGGCAAACGCGACTGAAAAATAAAATTTTGAATACATCCTTAAAAGCCTATATGTTTGAGTTATTACATGTGTTAAATGCAGAAATATCCGAGTATTTTTGACGCGATACGAGCGAGTTAAAAATATTACAAAATGCACTCGCAATTATGTTGGAGTCACCTTAAACTAAGAACGCTTCAATGTAAACTCAAGTTATAAGTGCTTCAATAAAGACCAAGTACCCGTACAACAAAGCCTACCATTCTGCTAGTTTTACAATATATAGTGCCTAGATAATCTTCTTTCTTTTAATTGGTGGTACGCAAGCTGGGCACATCCAATCTCCAGTTCAACTTGTGGTTCAAGACTCAGACACTTCAGATTTTTTAAGCTCATGCAAGACTTTATATTATTTTTACCTGCCATTTCATTGATTCTACAACATATCAAGTCAGCTATTTATTAAAACAAACTGGCTCAGAATTAATATTATATCAAATTTAAAAAACTGAAATTCTGACTTGAGCCGACTAAAAGTATTTTCTGTTAGCTTGCATGATGAAAGGGCTATTCGCGGTCAAATTTTCTGGCTACATTTGAAGGCACTGTTCGCTATCGTTGATTCTGATTTTCGCTCACAATGCAGCAAAGGAGCGAAAACAGCGACTTATCATCGTGAATCAGTCTAGACACACGCTGCCAGAATTTTGAACGAACATATAAAAGTGACAAAATATTTGGACATTGTAGCTCAAAAGGGCTGTTGTGGTACGACAGTCAGACATTCTTTCAACTCGAATTATTTATTGTGAAACAGATCCATTCGATCCTTTCATTTTGGTAAAACGGTAAAACTACAATAAATCAAGATTACATTATGACTACATGAATTACATGACTAGACAAGCTAAATCCTACTTACGATCATGCCTATGTTGACGAATTACAGCTAATATGAAGCAAGAATTAAATGTAAACACGTTTGCCTTCGTGGCCATACTGTCAACCTCGTGCGAATCACGTGACGGCACAGGGAACCCAAGGCTGTCCTGAACAAGGGCTTTACAAAGAAGATATAAAGTACGTCACTTTATTGAGGCAGCTGAACCATTCTGGTTGTAATATTAAGCTATAGCTGTGTTGTGGATAATGTTGAAATAAAGTAGAGGATGGTTTGTTGTCTTTATTCACATCAACCTTTTATAATAGCTACATTAGGAATGCAATAATTTTCATTACTCTAAATACCATTATCTATAGGAAACAATTGCTACCAAATTATCGATTCCTGTGACCATTTTCCAAGGAATACTTTTGATGAACATATATACCTATATAGGTACCAAAGGGAGGGGGGTGAAATCTACGAAGGGGGGCGAAGGAGGGGGGCGAAATCTCCGGAGAATTCACCCGGGGAGGACAAATTCACCGGGGAATTCGCCCCGGGGAGGACAATTTGGGAGGGGGGCGAAATCCCCGTGACACCGACACTGAGGAGCACTCTTGTTACACTCAGAACAAGTGACTTCCGACTCACATTCTTTGGCAATATGGTCTGCCTCGAGGCAACGAAAACAGAGTTTTGCCTTTAGGATCCAATCGGTCTTTTCCTTGTATCGATTTCGCTGCGAAGGCCTTGCACTCTGTCAGTTCGTGGCCGTCACAATTGTGGAACTTGCAGTGTGGCTTATTGTCTTCCTCAGTGTTGGTCTTCATGACCCGTCATGCACTGGAGAGTTCCTGCTTTGTAGTTCTTTTGCTTGATTTTTCTCCGTGGACAGTAGGTTGGACGCCGCTCGCTTGTACATTTGGGTGGTTCTTTTTATTCGCCTGTTCCTGCGCCATGGATGCAAACACATGGAAGCCAGGGTATGCGTCTTGGTGCTTGGTTGCGTAGCTGATAATCTCTTTTTCCCACTTTGACCGTAGGAAGTTCGGTAACCTTTCGACAATTGGACGTAGCACGTTGGGATAATTCAGACAGGAGAGTCCTGGTAGAAACGCGAGCTGACTATCAACATCGCCGCACAAGTCCGCAAAGGCCTGTAAAACCTGGGAGAACCTTCTCACTGAAATTGGCTGCTTGGATGAGGCGTTCCAGGAGGGCATTCGTTATGGCAGCTGTGTTTCCGAATCGTCTTTCTAACTCCCTCCAGAGTTCTCGGAGAACGACTGCGAGGTCAGTATGGTGTCTTTTCCAGAAGTTATCCACTACGTTCTGTACTTCGCCTTTGGTAAAGTTCCTCAGGTAGTTCATTTCTTGGGCAGTTGTTACGTCAGCGTTTTTTTTTAAATTTTATTTATAAAATCTTTCGTCGATCATTGCTCTGAATGCCCTTTTCCACGGATGGAAAAGGGTAACTTCACCGTCAAAGATGTCGGGGTGACATTTAGGCATTTAGACATTTAGGCAAGCTTTATAGAGTCAGTCCGGACACCAGTCTTTGATTCGTAATGGTGAAGGTTTCTAGTAGCCCGATGGTGCTGTCTCGTTTGGGTGTAGATGTTACAATTGGACGGTGAGCAGGTTCCTGACCGGGCGTGGTTGTGTTCGTTATCGGATGGTTTTGTACCCAGGTATTGACGTGGCATACGTGGTCCTCTGGGTCAGGGTCGGCGGGAATGTCTACGTCTTTAAACTCTTCTTCGTCCAGGCATTCTTCAATAGCCAAGAGCCTTGCACTGGCTATGGCTTCGACCTTGTCGGCTACCAACTTGGCCATTTCCAGCTCGTACTGGGCCTGCTGCATTTTTCGAGCGTTGTCCTTCTTGGCGATAAGCTTGTCGTACTCTGCTTGTTTTCTGGCTGCTGCTATGTCGGCAAGAGCATTTCTTCTCGCTGAGCTGGAAGATGTTGAAGCGCGGAAGTGGATGAACGGCGAGACTTCCGCGAGACTTGTGATGATACTTCGTGATGGCAATCGTCAGTAGCTTGTTTAATGACGTTGCCTGCACGCTCCAATTTGCTGTACTCAGTTGTCAGTTTCGCTTCCTCTTCGTAGTCGCCTCACTGGTCCTGCTGGTAGAGCTCAGTGAGTTCGTTCAAGATATTCCTGTATCTCTGTGTGGCGGTTTGGAGGGATTGTAAATCTCCTTCACTGCATTCTCCATTTTGTAATGCTGTGTTAGCGATAACGTAAAGTTCCTGTAATACCTTTGCATTAACATCGAGTTCTCTACGCTTAGGTTCAATAGCGTTTTGAAGTGCCTTTCTTGATAATGGGCGATGGCGTTTTTTTTTTTCGTTAGTTGCGGCTTGGGTTTCCTGTGTATCCGATGCGTGAAGACTCACTTTTACCACAGGGACCCCAACGCGCTGAGAGTCAATAGTTTTTCTTTCGCCGTGGCTTGCTCACAATAACAACAGCATTAACTCCGTTCTTACGGGATTTTAGTCGAACACAATCGGGTATGTCGTTGCTAACCTTTCTACTCCTTGAATGAAATTCGTATGAACTGCTTGGCGGTAGGCGATAAGCTGGTCGATCGCTTTGGCGTTCCAGAAGTTCCTTTTCTTCAACTCCAACTTCTTTATTTGCAGGTCAGTCTCTAAACTCTCAAGCTCTAGTAGTTTCGCGTTGATACAACATCGATTTTTTCACACTGTCGTGTTCCCGGCGACACGATTATCGAAGGAACACCAGTGCCAACCAGTGTGATACAAAGTAAGGTCATTCATCCAGGGATTATATTTATTCCATAACACACGGTGAAAACTAAGCAAATTACAAATACAAATTAGACGAGGAATGGTAAAGAACGAGATACTAGCGAAGCATGTAACAAAGATCAAATAAGAAATAAAGACTTACAATCCATGGCTCCAAAGCGATGTAATGTATAAAATGACTAGGAGTTCTAAAGGGACGCTAAAGTATCTTGTTACACCGGAAATGATGATTACATAAGGCACAATAGGCAACTATACCGTGACATACGCGACAGTGAGAGAGGTACCTGTAGCGTTAATAACTGTGGACACTCCTTATTTTAAAGGAGAAGTGGAGGCGCAATGTCTCCCCGATTCAATTTACGATTTAATTATTGGAAACATTCCAGGAGCAAGGAACCCTGAGAAACCTGATCCAGACTGGTGCGAGGGTGCATCGGTGACCACATGAGCTCAAGCTAAGAAGAGTGATGTCTTGGCCCCTCTACGTGTTGCAGATAATCACTGGAAAGCAGTAGACAAAAAAAAAAACTGGAAGTACTGCAACGCCAGGATAAGTCATTGGACAAGTTGCGAGAGATGAACGACGTCAAAAGCTAAAGGCTGTTTGCAAGGGGTCTCGTTTGAAGAGAAAGAAGGTATTCTGCATAGAGTATATAGACTATATACCTATTTCAATAAACGTTGATCATGGATGATCTGAAATCTTGAATGAGATCAAGAGGAATTGTGGGTGGTTTATAGTATGTCGTATGAAATTTCCAGTGTCAACATTGCTTATGAGATCTATGATGTTGGTAAGCACAAATCTACATAAACCGGCTCAGAAATCTTCTTTAATAAGTACAGTCTTGACACGGTGGTACAAATATTCTAAAAGACAAAATATAGCTTACATTCCGATCATATTTTCTGACTTATATGTATCTTAAATGTCTCTAACTTACAATCAGTCAAATGGATAGAAACAACAATATCACAGCACATGCAATCATGATGAATACAATATTATGACAATTGTATGATTGATTCTGTACCTGAAGAGTGAATCTCTGGTGGTTAACTTAAACGTAAATATACTGACTTGGCGAAGACACTATTCAAGGACGCGACACTAATGAAACTAACGAGACTTAAACGATTCTGATTGGTTAATGATCTGCGTAATGTTGACAAACATGATGTTATATTAATCCTCAAGTAAACTAATCAGTTAATGTTCAATTTATGTAAATCACTAAATTATTGTTCACAACAAGACCACTTCAGATTGTAGGGGTTGCACTTATTCTACTTCTAGGATGACGCAGCACTTCTGAATGGATCTTTTGTACTCGCCAGTTTTGGTCTTTACCAAAACGTTCCTGACGACGCCGTCTCTACCTGGATAAGTCTCCTTGACTCGGGCCATGTTCCATTTTCCACGAGGAGCGTTGTAATCCACTAAGAGAACTAGGTCCCCCACTATCACTTGGCGCTGCTTGGTCTGCCACTTTACTCTTCTCATCAGGGTGGGCAGATACTCTCGAATGAACCGCTTTCCAGAAGTGGTGGGTAAGGGTCTGGACAAACTGAAACCGCTTTCTCAAGTTTCTGGACTCTTGAAATGGACCTTGCGGGATGTCTGCGCTGGCGCGACCAAGAATAAAGTGATTAGGGGTTAGTGGCTGTGGGTCGTTGGGGTCATTCGAAGCGTGTCCGAGTGGCCTGCTGTTGACAAGACTCTTGACTTCTGCGAAGACGGTGGACATTTCGTTCCAGGACAGGACTTGGTTGCCCACAGTGACGCGTAAAGCTTTCTTCGTTTGCTTGATCAAACTTTCATAGATCCCTCCCTGGTGAGGACTCAGGGGTGTAGTAAAGATCCAACGAATCTTGTGTAGCACTGCAAAGTCGTTGATTTGCTTTCTGCCTTCCACAACGAGTTTCCTCAGCTCTGCTTCTGCTCCCACGAATGACTTTCCATTGTCGGAAATAACTGTACTTGGCCATCCATGGTGAGAGGCGAAACGTCTCAGAGCTTGAATGAAGGATTCGCTTGACGAACTTTCTACTATCTCTAGGTGAACTGCTCTTGTGGTTGCGCAAGTGAAAATTGCACCCCAGGCCTTTGACGACTTATTTCTTCCAAATTTGAGGCTGAATGGACCAAAAAGATCGACTCCTGTAACAGAGAAGGGAGGAGAGAAGGTCTTAAGCCTCTCTTGGGGAAGATCTGCCATCAGTGTTGAGTGTGGAGGCTGTCGCTGTTTTCTGCATGTCACGCAGTTCCTGGCAATTTTCTTGGCAAGGCCTCGTCCACGTACAATCCAGTATTGGCGACGACTTTCACTCAGCGTTCTTTCGCAACCTGCATGAGCTACTTTGTTATGCGTTTCTTTCATGATTAGATAGGAGATGTGATGCTTGGCTGGGAGTAGGATCGGGTGAGTCTGGTCGTACGTCATCTGAGACCTTTTCAGCCGACCACCAACTCTGATGATTTCCTCTTTGATGAAAGGTGCCAGATCTTTGTACTTATCTTCCCAGTCAACTAGGTCTGCTTGGGCTTGGCGGATCCAGTAATGTTCTGCGGGCTTTATCTCTTCTGGCTCTAGGGGACCGCTCTTGATCTCCGTGGGGTTCTGCTTACTGACCTTTACGTTGTGGACAAAACGTGTGACGTAAGCGGTGATCCTGACAAGCCTCGACCAACTTGAGTAGGCTGAAGAGTCAAGTAGGGGGACTTTAGCATTGACCGCACCGATGGTCTTTGGCTTCTTTCGTTCTGGGTCATCATGCACATGTATCTCTTCTTTAGTCTCAGCTGGCCATTCTTCCTTTGCTTTCTTGAGGAACGGTGGACCGTTCATCCATCGGCCACGCAGCTCCTTAATTGGAAGTCCTCGGCTTAGGTCGTCGGCAGGGTTAAGGTCCGTCGGTACAAACCTCCAGCAACTTGGGTCCCATGTGGTCTGGATTTCTGTCACTCTTACTCCTACAAACGCCTTGAGGAGAGCGGACTCAGAACATATCCAGTGCAGAACAATCTTAGAGTCAGACCATAGCGTCACTGAAGAGGGTTTGGTCTTGAACTCTGCATAGATTAAACTGGCTAGCCGGGAAGCAATCAATGCGGCCATCAACTCCAGGCGAGGGATGGTGTTTTGCCGGAGCGAGGCTACCCTTGCCTTGGCTGCGATTAGCCGCACCTCTGGACCATGCGGGGTAGGCCACAGAAGATACGAGACCGCTCCATATGCGACCCCACTAGCATCTGCAAACACGTGTAGCTCTGATTCTCCAGAAACGCATTCGGGCTGAAGGCACCTTGGGAACGTGATCTCTTTTAGACGTTCGAGCTCCTTCAATAACTTCATCCATAGGTTACCTTTGTCATCGGGTAAGGGGTCATCCCAATCGTACTCTTTAGCTCTCCATACATCCTGTAGGGCTATCCTTGCTTTGATTGTTACGGCAGATGCTAGGCCAAGGGGATCGTACAATTTAGATATGCTCGACAGGACTGTTCTCTTAGTGAGCTTCTCAATGTTAATCGCCTTCACGTCAAAGCTTATAACATCTGTTTCAGGGTTCCATCCAACTCCTAGGGTCTTGGTTCCCTTTTCACCGTCCAGGTTTATGCTCGTCTCTGCGTTTGCAGCTTCGTTAGGTGTCACATTGACTACGGCATCTACTGCTTTCGGAAGCCCTTTGAGCACGACTTCAGAGGAACATAACCACTCCTTTATTTTGAAGCTCCCAGTTGCCAACACTCTGTCTAGTTCTTGGATGCTGTCGAGCGCTGATTGCGGGTTTGAACAGGAGTGTATAAGGTCGTCCATGTACCTATCTCGTCGCAGTATTGTTGCTGCGGAGGGATTCTCTCCTTCATTGTCATCTGCCATCTTCAGCATGACGAAGCTTGCCATGTCTGGCGATGGCTTATCGCCAAAGGTGACTCTCTGAAGAGCGTAGACAGTAGGCTTCCTCGTCAGGTCGAGATCTCTCCAAAGAAACCGGTGAACGTGAGTATCTTCGTCTGGAAGGAGTATTTGCAAGAAACATTTTGGAGATATCTCCGACGAATGCGATGGGCTCTTCACGGAAGCGTAGGAGTACTCCGAGTAAGTTGCCGATCAGACAAGGACCCTTGTGGAGAAGCGAGTTCAGGGACACGCCTTGATATGGAGAAGCTGGATCGAATACAACTCTGAGAGGCGTGCTCTTCTTTTCGGGACGATACACTCCGTGATGGGGCAGGTAGTACACTGGTGTTCTGACGGTTGATAGCTCTTGATTGGTCAGACGACGAGCCCAGCCATTCCTTTCATATTCTGTTATCGCGTCGTTGTACATTTCAGCTTTCTTACTATTCTTGAGGAGACTTTTTTCTAAGGAGAACAATCTCTTCTCTGCTAGAACGTAGTTGTTTGGCAGCAGATGCTTGTTCCTTTTCCATGGAAGGCCTATTGAGTACCGTCCATTTAGTAGCTTACATGAAGCTTCCATCAACTCCATTGCTTCTTTATCCTCTCGAGAAATTGGCGTTTGGCAAGAGCACTCTGGAGCCTGTATTCCAAGAGTCTCGAGTTCATAAAACCTTTCGAGGTTTATCGGGCTGGCGATACTAATAGAGCAGATTGGCGATTTACCTTTCTGGCTATCGGAGCCAATCACGAACCATCCTAGCTTGGATTGTTTTGCGACTGGGTCAAACGGCAATCCCTGGCGTGTTTCATCTTCTGCATGGAGGTGACTGTATTGGACTCCTAATATCAGATCCACGGGACCAGCTTTATGAGGAAACTCAACGTTGGCCAAGTGTGAGAAAGAATTCAACCACGAACGATCAAGAGGTGGGACACTGAGGATAGTTTTCTCAATTACGTGGGCTTGGATGCGGAATTCCTCGCTGCCTTGCAAAGAAGAGATCCAGAAATTTACTCGTCTGCTTTCTGGTTGCCTTATTCTTTCTCCTCCTACCACCGCTAGATCTATCCTTTCTCTTTTACCTTGTAATCCGAGGGCCTTAGCGAAGTCTGTTCTGATGACTGTTGTTCCGGCGCCACTGTCTATGAGCACGTTTCCTTCACGGACTCTTCCATTCTCGGCTCTGAAGCGGACTCTCACTACGGGCAATATTCCATTCTGATCTAACACTGAGGCAACACCACGTGGATCCACGTGCAAAATGGGATGGTGGAATCGTAAGCAGCCGTTCTTGTCACACTTCTTCTTTGAACGACAGTCCTTCGTCTGGTGACCTTTGTTGAGGCAAGAGAAACACATTCTTGACGCTTTCGCTGTTTGCCATCGCTCTTCTACGCTTGAGTCAATAAAGGTAGGACACTCAGATACCTTGTGATTCCCTTCACAGACATGACACTTCAGTGTATATGTAGACCTTGTAGGCGGGCTTCTCTGCGTGGAATGAACTCCTCTTCTATTGGCTACGCTTTCGATTCGACTTCCTCTCTCTCGTTGGAGGTCACCGAAGTCCGGGTCGAACTCTGCCTTAACTCGCTTTCTTACGAAGTCGCTGATGTGTTGTATGGTCGGCACGTGACCCCTTTCTCTGATATCGGTGACCACTCCCTTCCATTTGTCTATGAGGTGATCTGGCAGGCGCATGATAATCCTTCGCAAGCTGTCATTTGCGTTAACATCGGAGAAGTAATTAAGCTGCTTCATCATGGCTAAGCAGTTAATTAAATCGAGAGAGAACTCGCGAAGCGCTTGTCTGTTGTTCCTTGGAATCTTGTCCCCTTTCGTGAGTTTGTCGACTAACGCTCGGGCAAGGAGGCTTGGCTGCCCAAACTGTTCTTTTAAGGACTTCAGGGCGGTGGCGTACATAATCCCTTTTGATCCGAGGCCGGCAATGGCTCGTTCCGCTTCTCCGGTGACGTGCATCTTTAATTGGATCATGCGCATGTCATCTGCAAGGTGTGGCTTGTCGTGTATATGTATCTTGAAGCGTTCAATAAAATCTGTGTACGAAAGGGCACTTCCGTCAAATTCTAAGAGCTTTACAGATGGGATGTCTTTGCTGGCTTCCAACTTAAAGAGTGCGTCCGCGATGGAGATGCTTTCGGTGGATTTG
The DNA here is from genome assembly GCA_033675265.1 of Actinostola sp. cb2023. Lineage (NCBI taxonomy): Eukaryota > Metazoa > Cnidaria > Anthozoa > Actiniaria > Actinostolidae > Actinostola > Actinostola sp. cb2023. The sequence continues at coordinate 1,029,059 of JAUJYZ010000938.1, read as the reverse complement.
TTGACAACTGTCTCTTCAAACTCGACGAGATCGTCGATCCACACATCGAAAGGACGGGGGTTTGCTTGTCCTGCTGAGAGGGCTGGTTTAACTGTACTACGGACGGGTAGTTGGGAAGGGGGAGTTGGCAGAGTTAATGGCATTGATGACGTTTGTTCAGTGTTTTGGTTTGGCTGGTTGACGATTAATGGCTCAGGTGAACACCCTTCGCTGTTTGTCGGGGGATTAGCAGCGTGATCCGCTTGATTTGGCTGGTTAATAATCGATGGATCAGATGCACCGCTTTCGTTGTTTGTTGGGGGATTTATAGCAACATGGTCTGCTTGACTTTCTTCATGGACAGAATTGGTCCTTCTGTTAGGCTTGAGTGTGGCTAGATATTTTTCAACTTCTTCTTCAAGGGAGAACACATCATTTGCTAAATCATTTTCCCACTTGTCCATCGAGGGCGTCTGGCTTTCATCGGCGTGTTCGTACAGTTGACCGTGGAGGTCACACGCGGCGTTGTAGTCACGTCGTAACTGTTCTAATTCTTTGTCAAAACGTCGTTCACTTTGGTCTCCTTTGATAACTAATTCCTTTATGCGATTGATGGTTCTAGTGATTCTCGCACGTAAAGGTTTTCTTTTGGCTTTTATGACGGTTACAGAGTCAATTTCTGCACTCTGCGAGCTCGAGCTTTCTCCTTTGTCTTCCATACTTGTGGCTCACGTTTCATCAAATAGACGCGTACTTGCCAAACGGACAGTTTACTCGTTCTTCAGAACTTTTTGGTAAGCACAAATCTACATAAACCGGCTCAGAAATCTTCTTTAATAAGTACAGTCTTGACACGGTGGTACAAATATTCTAAAAGACAAAATATAGCTTACATTCCGATCATATTTTCTGACTTATATGTATCTTAAATGTCTCTAACTTACAATCAGTCAAATGGATAGAAACAACAATATCACAGCACATGCAATCATGATGAATACAATATTATGACAATTGTATGATTGATTCTGTACCTGAAGAGTGAATCTCTGGTGGTTAACTTAAACGTAAATATACTGACTTGGCGAAGACACTATTCAAGGACGCGACACTAATGAAACTAACGAGACTTAAACGATTCTGATTGGTTAATGATCTGCGTAATGTTGACAAACATGATGTTATATTAATCCTCAAGTAAACTAATCAGTTAATGTTCAATTTATGTAAATCACTAAATTATTGTTCACAACAGATGTAAAATTAAAAACTGCAGCTCGTACCCACAATTCCTCTTGGTCTCAGATCATCGATTTCAGATCGTCCATATTCAACGTTTATTGAAATAGGTATATAGCTAATTGCATAATCGTTGTCGGGTTGAAAATCATAAAAGCTGAGACCGCAAGGATGGATGGGAAAATCAGTTCATGACCTGCATTACAGGCAGATATATTCAATGTTCTCGTAGTTTTGAAAATAATGCATGAGCTATTTAACTAAGATCCTACAAGTCTGGATAAAACGGTCAATGATTTGACGATGTTATTTGAGAGTTTTAATTTCCCAGAATTCCTTTTGGTCATAGCTTTCATGATTTTCAACCCGACAACGATTATGCAATTAGCTATATAAGCACCCAAGGGTTAATCTGGGATCTGAAATAAGGCAGGCCGTAGTTCTCCAAGCCGTCATCACGTTTTGCAAATTGCACATGATTCAATATTGGGTGGCCATTTGGGTGTGAAGAAAACTACCGATAAAATTCTTAGTAACTTCTACTGGCTTGGTGCTTGGTTTGAATCGTGATGTAACTAACTTCTGTAAAACATGTGACATTTGCCAAAAGACTGTGCATATAGGAACTGTTAACAAAGTTCCCTTAGAAAAGATGCCAGTGATAGACGTACCCTGTAAGAGAGTAGCTGTTGATATCATAGGCCCAATTGACCCACCATCAGAGGCAGGCCATCGTTACATACTTACTTTAGTAGATTATGTTACTAGATACCCTGCTGCTGTATCACTGAAGAAAATCACCACAGAAAGAGTTGCCGAAGCCTTAATGAGTATGTTAAGCCGTTTTGGCATCCCCGAAGAAGTCCTAAGGATAGGGGGAGTCAGTTTATCTCTGATTGTATAAAGGAAGTGGCCATGGCACGACTTCTGAACCAGTTAACCACTACTCCATATCATCCAATGTGCAACGGGCTGGTGGAATAGTTCAACAGAACACTGAAGACCATGTCGAGAAGATTATCCAGTGAATGGTATGTTAACGCTCTATTATTTGCATATCGTGAAGTTCCCCAAGAGTCGACTGGATTTTCCCATTTTGAGCTTTAAGGGAGTTGTGGACCAAGGATGTTACTGAACCTGATACTAAGAAAGGTTATTACTACGTTTTTGAACTTAGGGACAGGATGGAACAGACCCTGCAGATCTCCCAAGAGCAACTAAAGGTATCCCAGGAGAGGTACAAACACTATTATGATCGTCGAGCCAAGCCTAGAAGTTTCCATGCTGGCTTCCATGTTCTTGTACTGCTTCCCACCAATAACAACAAGTTACTGATGCAATGCAAAGGACCCTACACCATTGAGAGCGTTGTTGGATTCAATGACTACAAAGTCCGGACCAACAACCATTGGCGTACTTGAACAAGTCCAAATTCACTGGGCAATGTACCTCCAGAGCTTCAAATTCAGAATCCATTTTATCAAGGGAGAAGACAACATTGGAGCTGACAACCTAAGCAGAGTACAATAGATTAACGAACATTTCAATTATTTAACAAAAAGTGAACACTTTAATTATTATATAATCTCTTGAAAAGGGGGAAAATGACACACAACTATGTAAACTCATACTCACGTGTCCCCCGGGACTACATATAAATAGCTGAACGCATGTCAGTAACCGCGGTCAGCAAATGCTGAAATCAGCCGAGAAAGTTCAGTCACTGAAAGTTCAGCTGTTGTTGAAATCCAGTGGATCGATATTTTCTCTTGTAAAAACCCCGCTCTTCACGCAATCAAACATCACTTTCTTTCTCGGCTTTTGATTTTTCGATATTTTTTCGCGGTTATTCGTGATTTCACGGCGTTGGATAACTTTGTTAGCAAGTTTTACCTAGCGTAATCAGAAGTACCGGATAGGTTTGAATTTGGAAGGAATTTCGTCCTCTAAATGACAGGAATTATCTTTATTCTCTTGATTTTATACCATTGTCAATCGTACCAGTCTATCTATCTATCTCTATCTCGTACCATCGTGAGTCCCATCTCGCGATGAAAAAATCACCCGGTCTTCAATAACGACCAATCGGAACGCGCGCATGGAACCAACCAATCACAGCTTGTTGCAAAAAATAGGCAAGCTAACAAGGTGATGGGAACACGTATATATCAAGAGATGGACTCCCCTAGTACTTTTCCCCTGGTTTTAAAGTTTTTTCCTCACCATTCATAGGCAGCCGAGAGGACTGAAACAGAACGCGACGACCCCACAGGAAACTGCTGGATGCGTTATGATCCTAGAACATGCAGATCGAGTTGTTGCATTGAATGCGTCGGTATGACCCCAGCGAACGGCGTTTGGACGTGCTTGTACGACCCCATAGAGCGCTGCTAGATGTGTCTGTGTGACCCCAGTACCGGATGTGTCTTTGTGACCCCGAAGAAAGAAGTGTCTGTGTGACCCTAGAGAAAGAGGTGAAGAGAAAGAGAAAGAGTCTGGATGTGACCCCAGATGTGTACGCCGCTGGATGTGTCTGTGACCCCAGCCTGTTAACCATTCTAGATGTGTCTGTGTGATCCCAGTCCGTAGTGCATATGTAGACCACCCTGTATTCAGTACTGTATTCAGCACTCTGAGCTAGTCTGATTATTGAGTATTCACTAGCTTGTGCTGCAGAGCAATTGTTGTGGATATCATGACCTCGTTTGGAACATCACAGCAGGTATCATATGTTTGAATAGCACAATGAGCCAGCCGAATTCAAAACACGTTACTGACTATATTACCAACAGTTTGGCCTCGCATTCACCTTTTGAACCCTAAAGTTTTACCCTGGCCATGGGTGCCAGAGATATAGAGCGCCTTCGGCGGTGAGAGAGAAAAGCATCCTATTCGCATCGATCCCTTTCACGCTCGATTAATAAGAATGGGAAATTGCAACCGTGTTCAGTAAAAATCAGAGCAGAAAAACGTGCAAGGGAGGGAGGCAGGTAGGGAGGCAGGGAGGGAGACAGGGAGGGAGGCAGGGAGGGAGGCAGGGAGGGAGGCAGGGAGGGAGGCAGGGAGGGAGGCAGGGAGGGAGGCAGGGAGGCAGGGAGGGAGGCAGGGAGGGAGGCAGGGAGGGAGGCAGGGAGGGAGAGAGGTAGGGAGAGAGGCAGGGAAGGAGGCTGGGAGGGAGGCAGGGAGGGAGGGAGGGAGGCAGGGAGGGAGACAGGGAGGGAGGTAGGGAGGGACGCAGGCAGGGGGGAGGCAGGGAGGGAGGCAGGGAGGGAGGGAGGCAGGGAGGGAGGGAGGCAGGGAGGGAGGGAGGCAGGGTGGGAGGCAGGGAGGGAGGCAGGGAGGAAGGCAGGGAGGGAGGCAGGGAGGGATGTAGGGAGGGAGGGAGGGAAGCAGGGAGGGAGACAGGGAGGGAGAGGAAGCAGGGAGGGAGACAGGGAGGGAGACGTTTGCAGGATGGCGAGGGTGAGTGCGAGAGGGAAACGGAAACGCAAGAGCATTGTAGACCGTCAATGCAACCTCGAGCAACAATGGGCTAAGGTTCAGACGTACTGCGATGTGGTCCTGGGTGTGACCTTATTTATACTCGCTTAGTAAGGGACTGGTGCAAATGGTATCCTAGTCGGATTACTGACGCTCAGACTGTCATCCCCTGGGTCCAGCGGCATGCTTCCCTTCCGTTTTTCTACGTTGTCTGGCATGCCCAGCTAGCAAGTCCCGATTTCCTTCCCAGGGGATGGTAGTCTGTCTGTCTCTGGTACGTATTACGCAGCCCAGATTCCCACGCCCCACAATAAATGCCACGTGTCTCATTCTATATTTGCGCGCGTGAAATTTTAATTTCAAAAGCATAAATCACCTCTGCCTGTGAAAACGGGCATTGTTAAAATTCTGTTCTCACACTGAGGTGATGTTTGCTTTTGAAATTAAAATTCCACGCGTGCAAAACGAATATAGAATGAGACATGTGACATTTATTGTAGTGTTTTAAAATCTCTTTTTATCTGGACAACATTAATGACATTGACTGTATATCAAATACGTTCTGTGATTGTCTTGTTTGAATTTGCGCGCAATGAATGTTTACATTATAATTACATTCAAACAGTCCGACAATTGCATTCATGTACTGGCGATTGTTTGAAGGGAATTTATCGAGATTTTTCAGTGGAGCCAAAGCGGCATTTCATGATAAGCGATTGTTTGTGTGCATCCTTTGCTATAGTAATTTTACGTACAAATTACGAATCGTATTATTGAAGTTTATAAGTAATAAATTTATTTTTATAAAATAAGAAAAGGACATGTAACTGTGTGTAATAAGTATATATATGTCAATGTAATTAGATTGTCTACAATTGAAATAAAAAATAAAAAAATAAAAAAAAAAAAAAAAAAAAAAAAAAAAAAAATAAAAAAAGTAATAAATTCTTTCCAATGACAATGTTCCTACTACCTATAAGTATTTTTTAATCATGTCGGCAGTATTTAGTCTTTGTCATCAACAGTCCGGCAGCAAATTCGCCACCCGTTATCGTATTCCTCGGTCACCAGCCAAATTCGCAGCAAAACAATAGTTTTCACTGGCGAAAAGAACAAGCAGCGAATACAAGTGTATTGTATGACGTATCGTAAGCTTTCGACACAAAAGAGTAAAAAACAGGATTCTTTACAGTTTTAGCTTTCGATTTCTTGGTGAATTATGGCTTTTAAGCAAGATGCTTGAATGTCCGGATTTTCTCAAAAATGATTTCCTAAGAAGAACACGAAACCAAATTGCAGGAACGAATGAAGACACGACTCTAACGCTTACAATTACAGCTGACCTTCATCGAACACCGACACAGACGACCAAGTTAAGATGTCTTCATCACGACACTCGCGACAACAACGAATTTTGATCCAAGTGTTTATCCTCACTTCCGTGTTTTGGATTTCTGTGGATTTTTTACTCTTTCTAACGTTTTTAAACTCCCAGTTTAGCTTTTTTGATTCAGAAAACATTGTTCCAAACGTCGATCCCATAGAACGTCGACATTTTGTAAGATTTCATACAAAAATTAATAATAGAAAAGACTTTAGGACAGGTCGGTATGAAGCGTTTGATGTCACGCCTGGATTAGGAGAACTTGGTGAGCCAGCGAGACTGCCAGAGAATCTAAAAGAAGCGTCCGAGAAGGTCTTCAACAATCACTCGTTTAATGTGATATTAAGCAACCGAATCTCACTGGACAGAAAACTGAGGGACGTAAGAGGCCCCAAGTAAGTGTATTTATAAGGAAGTAATTGTAAGGCCAAAATATCATATCATAATTCCGTATGACCTCCACGAAAGCCATGTGTTGTGCTGTCACCGTGTGTTGTCCATGGCATAATCGTGATTTCCGTGCCGTTGAGTGTCAAACCCGATATGATAGTAATACATTCTTATTGTTAGAATTGCCCACTCATTGTCTCGGCTGGGTTAATTAAGTTATGGGAGGCGCGACTGTGCCTCCGGCCGTTTACTGATATATTGTCGGGGGCAAACTGCACACAAAAGAGGTACTTAGGTTATTTAAGGTGGACCGCGGTACCAAGCCCGCCTGTTAGATCATTTCCATGGACGGTAATGGCCTAGCCCCGCTAGTGGGATTTCCCTCCCAATAACGTGACCAGCGTTCCCTTTTATTATTATGAACCAATGCAAAACCGTAGTCTTCGGCAGGGAGGCCTAGAAATCTGCCAAAACGAACAGCTAGTGGTCAGGATATGCACGGGAGGGAAATACACCGGCCAGGTTGGACGATGGACCCGTCCAGAGACAGGACAGAATCCTTCTGTTCGACCTTGAAGGTGGTGCGAAAAGGACTAAAAGGGAACAGTAAAACATGCACGGGCAATGTTCTCATCCACTACAGTTGATACATACTATTTAAGGGTTAGAGACTGATGTGAGTGCTTTACCGGCAAATAGACGCACGCGCTGGCTGTAGAATGAACGAGAATTCAAATACTGCTCGAGGCGTAGCCGAGTGCAGTATGAAGAATTTCGAGTTCATTCTACAACCAACAAGTGCGTCTATTTGCCGGTAAAGCACGAACTAGAAGTCTCTAAGCCATTTATTATTCAAACTGAATACACTGCAGTTGTGAAATGTTCAAAACATAATTTTATTCACGGTAAATAAAGCAAAAATATATTTAGCTAGATCTTCCGACGATTCCGCTGGATATCTCCTCTACAACCATTCCAATTGCAACTATTCTACAAAGAAAACACGAATAAAGCATTTATTTGTTTGTTTTTAAGTCATAACAAGGCAAGTTTCATTCATCATTTTTAAGGTTTGAGCTTTTTCACTCAACGAACAAGAACTGAACCGACGGCAAAAAGTCCTTGTTTTGAATAATAATTAGGTTCCTTTTTTACCTTTCATCACTGAAACTCCACAACGAGTTTGACTAACAGTCGTTTTAGGCTGCGTACCTGCTATTATTTCGTCTATTTCTTCTTTAGCTAGTTGATTAAACCTGTCTTTGTCAGGATCAACAGCCGCCATGACACCGCTGCACCGTGCGTAAAACTGTGATAGACGGCACTAGTGCCGTTGTCATCAGATAACACATAATCACGTGATCGAGTTTAGCCAATCAGAAGCCACAATTTAGTACAGTGTATGAAGTTTGAATAATAATCGTAATACACCGTGGCTTGTCGAGGCTAGTCAAGCCCTGATCAGCAAGAAGCCAGTCCTGAGTGTGAGGTTCCAGGAGGCGCGTTGTTAAAGCCTTCTAGATCCCCTTGGCCACCTCAATCTCTATCTAGTGCCTACTAGTGTTGACAGGGCTTGTTGCAGTGAGGGGTGGTCGAGAGCTAGTGCTGCGAAAGGATCAAAAACTGCATGTGATCGGGCTGGAAGCTTGGTCGAACACACGGCCAACACCGAAATACGGTCGATCCACCGGCCACCTAGTTGGAGCTTGACTGAACCAAACACACGGCCAACACCGAAATACGGTCACTCCACCGGCCACCTAGTTGGAGCTTGACTGAACCAAACACACGGCCAACACCGAAATACGGTCGCTCCACCGGCCACCTAGTTGGAGCTTGACTGAACCAAACACACGGCGACTAATTTTAGTTTGGAGTCAAACACACGGCCAACACCGAGGTGCGGTAGCCCTACGACCAAATGATGTTTAGCTGAAGGCCATGTCAATCCAAAAATACGACTTATTTTGAACAAACGTTTAAAGGTTTCTAGAAAACGAATATCTGATTTATTTTTATTTCGAAGTGGAATGATGCGAAAAATTACATTTTTGGTGCTTGAAAAATAACTTCCGGTAAATCGGTGCAATTATCTCGTGACGTCACCGGTGGAACCGGCCACCGATGGCAATTTTGGATAAAATGACCCATTTGATTTGAATATATATTCCCATCATCTACACCGTTACTTTGATCAGCGTATAAAGTAAATAGGGATTTCCGTTTATCATTTATTTGCAACTTTTCACTGCCTTGTTTGAGACCAGTAACGACATGCACTACTTGAAATGCAGTCTTTTATAATTAACCGGAAGTAAGTTCTTGTATAGATGAAACCTTTATATTTATGCTCTTTAGTAAATGTCAACTTTCATACAGCTAAGGCGTTCCTCTTCCTTTCGATACAGCAGCATGGTCGAGTGGTCAGGGCGAGGCAGCATGGTCGAGTGGTCAGGGCGTCGGTCTCAGAATCCGGTGACCCCGAGTTCGAGTCCCGCTCTGTCCACTAGCTGCGACTGTATTTGTTCTGGGCAATCCCTAGTTCAAATTCAGTTTCTCGACCATGCTTGTAAATAGCCAACTGGTTCGCCTCCTTGCCAGTTGGGTTTCTTAAAAAATATTTATTTCAGTTTCAGTTTCATTTCAGGAGGACCAGATTGGAAAAAAGCATAGCTTTATCTGTTACATCCTCATTAAATAAAGTGTTATTATTATTATTATACACGGCCAACACCAAAAAACTAAAATAACGAAATAAGCGAAACTGAAGCGAAATACATGAATACAAAGATAGCCGAGGTCCTATGGGACAAAAGAATAATGGAGGCTAAATTGTCAAAATGTCATGTAAATAGTTTTGCCTTAACAGAGTCTGAATGAGTGTTTATTGTTGGTTGTAAGAGAGATGCTCTATAGGCACTGATCTTGATTGTCCATGTTTCCCTGTAGGGTCTTTGCTCTATAGGCACTGATCTTGATTGTCCATGTTTCCCTGTAGGGTGTTTGCTCTATAGGCACTGATCTTGATTGTCCATGTTTCCCTGTAGGGTGTTTGCTCTATAGGCACTGATCTTGATTGTCCATGTTTCCCTGTAGGGTGTTTGCTCTATAGGCACTGATCTTGATTGTCCATGTTTCCCTGTAGGGTGTTTGCTCTATAGGCACTGATCTTGATTGTCCATGTTTTCCTGTAGGGTGTTTGCTCTATAGGCACTGATCTTGATTGTCCATGTTTCCCTGTAGGGTGTTTGCTCTATAGGCACTGATCTTGATTGTCCATGTTTCCCTGTAGGGTGTTTGCTCTATAGGCACTGATCTTGATTGTCCATGTTTCCCTGTAGGGTGTTTGCTCTATAGGCACTGATCTTGATTGTCCATGTTTCCCTGTAGGGTGTTTGCTCTATAGGCACTGATCTTGATTGTCCATGTTTCCCTGTAGGGTGTTTGCTCTATAGGCACTGATATTGATTGTCCATGTTTCCCTGTAGGGTGTTTGCTCTGTAGGCACTGATCTTGATTGTCCATGTTTCCCTGTAGGGTGTTTGCTCTATAGGCACTGATCTTGATTGTCCATGTTTCCCTGTAGGGTGTTTGCTCTATAGGCACTGATCTTGATTGTCCATGTTTCCCTGTAGGGTGTTTGCTCTATAGGCACTGATCTTGATTGTCCATGTTTCCCTGTAGGGTGTTTGCTCTATAGGCACTGATCTTGATTGTCCATGTTTCCCTGTAGGGTGTTTGCTCTATAGGCACTGATCTTGATTGTCCATGTTTCCCTGTAGGGTGTTTGCTCTATAGGCACTGATCTTGATTGTCCACGTTTCCCTGTAGGGTGTTTGCTCTATAGGCACTGATCTTGATTGTCCATGTTTCCCTGTAGGGTGTTTGTTCTATAGGCACTGATCTTGATTGTCCATGTTTCCCTGTAGGGTGTTTGTTCTATAGGCACTGATCTTGATTGTCCATGTTTCCCTGTAGGGTGTTTTCCAATTGCGCTGTACTTGTGTTCGAAAATACGTTGGATATATGTCGGGACGTGTATCCGAAGTAATCTGAATTACAGATCACACTCACGGCTTGAATTTGTATACCACACATTCACTGTTTACTGTTATACATCGAAGTTGCTGTGATAGTGGCAGGCCCGTAGCAGGGAGAGGGGTCAGGGGGCCCGGCCTCCCCAATAATTTTGGCTAGCTATCGCTGATTGCATAAAATCAGTAAAATGTGTAAGTGACGATCTTGACACCGTTCGCAAAAATTGGATAAAACTCGAATTTAGTGACATGCATTCATTCATATTCATAAACTTTATTAACGTGTCAGACTTCTAGCATACCACAAGTGGTACACTAATCGGGGACACTTAATTAAGACATAATTACATTTACATTCGCAAAATGAATCCAAACAGACGTCCATGCTTAAATGTGTGTCCTACCACTGAGTAGGTGGACTGTGCGTGGCATAGGAACAGAACTGCCAAACGATATATGACCCGAAAGTACGTTGTCGTTTTTTTCAACGTCAACTAGGCAAATGGAACTGTTAGCGAATCGGCTGTTCAATGAATGAGTACAATATCCATGGTTTTGCCTTTGGTATGAACACTAGATCTCGTTTGAATAGCTATAAAACACACATTATCTGATGATTCCTGCCCGCCACCCTGCAAGCAATCACAGTACGTCACAAGTTCGAATGGGATTTCCTAATAACGTCATCATCATGGCGCAAACGCAGAGTACTAGAAGTAATATATCAACAACGAGTGCGAGTGTTTCATCAGGGGTTCAAAACACCGAGAAACTAATGAAATACGGCCTCGTGCTTTTATTGTTTCGAGGTGTTTTGATTCCCCTGATGAAACACGAAGCACGAGTTTTTGATATGGCTTCTCAAGCGAATTAATAATGAATGATTATCTGAATTGTTCTTGAGTCTCCTGAGAAAAGAACATAATAATTGCTTTTGTGTCTTGGCCTAATGAATCACCTCGCAAGTATTATGTTTGTTAAAAAGAGCTTCAAAATCGAACAAGCAGTCAGGTAGTCTAATGGATAAGTGAGCGTAATGTGCGAGGGGTCAGTGATTCAACTCTGGTTGATGATTTATCAATAGAGTTTTTTTCATGGTATAAACCTCATTAATAATTCATGAGCAATTGATCCAGCCTGGTTGGTTGAATCGGTCACGTGCATGGATCTGTATACCCCGGTACAGACACTGATGAATAAAACATTAGTGCTGTATCACTAATACAGCCCAATGTTTTATTCATCAGTTCTATATCAGTGATATAGAACTGACACAGGCCATGCAAAGGCCTCATTTTTTATTTTTTTTAATAAAATCTTTAATAAGATTAAAACGAATGAATACAAATCTCATTTATCTTACTCACTCTAAATCCTAAATACCGATTTCTACTTATTTACAATCTTACTACTTATTACATTCTTATTTCTCAATTTACTACTTATACGACAAATCCATTACTTCTACTTTTGATATCCAGCCTCCTTCATTTATTTGGGACAATTATCCAAATTCCTTAATATTTTCAAATTCCAATATAATGTATACAATTTACACCTTTTAAAATTACTTTTGATTTTTCTTTTAAACACCGACCTCCACCACTTCTATTATTACTTATTATATCCTTAATCCTCAATTACATCTTATAAACCAACTCTAACTACTTCTATTTTTTGATAACCAACCTCCACCATTTATTTCCAAAAATTATCAAAATTCCTATTTTTTCCAAATTATTCAAAAATTGCTTAAGGTGACTCCAACATAATTGCGAGTGCATTCTGTGATTTTTTAAACTCGCTCGTATCGCGTCAAAAACACTCGGATATTTCTGCATTTAACACATGTAATAACTCAAACATGTAGGCTTTTAAGGGTGTATTCAAAATTTTATTTTTCAGTCGCGTTTGCCGTTACGGGCTGATTTTCTAACAGTGGTTTTTCATAATATTGTCCTCCTGTTCGCTCAAAAATCGTACGATTTCTACGAAACTTCAGATTCTTGTTAAATAGATAGACTGCAAGTTGCGCGGCATTATTTTTATGGTCAGTTTTTAGGCCGCGCAACTTGCAGTCGAGAGATTTTTTTAAAACCCGGCAGACAAAATTATGACAATCTATTTAACAAGAATCTGAAGTTTCGTAGAAATCGTACGATTTTTGAGCGAACAGGAGGACAATATTATGAAAAACCACTGTTAGAAAATCAGCCCGTAACGGCAAACGCGACTGAAAAATAAAATTTTGAATACACCCTTAAAAGCCTACATGTTTGAGTTATTACATGTGTTAAATGCAGAAATATCCGAGTGTTTGTGACGCAATACGAGCGAGTTTAAAAAATCACAGAATGCACTCGCAATTATGTTGGAGTCACCTTAAATGGACTGTTTTCCTTTCTATTATCGGCTTACTTCACTAATTACAAACCTATTTCTATTAACTTTAATTTTCTAGGCTGTAAAGTCCTTTCTTTTCACTTGATTTTTGCAAAAACTGTAGCTCATTTATGCATAATTTATGCATGTCTATATTCTCACTGTTCTTATTACAAAAACTGATCTTTCTCCCCCCATAGCTTCTTAAAATCTCTTTCGCTCAAACGATACGACTCCACACTCAGACGAAAAACAATGTCTTTCCTACACTTTCTTACAATATCAATATACGGACTAACATTGTTACGGAACGTTGCACTATTACGGAAATACCAAATATTATTCAACACACATTCTACTACAAACATGACCAAATCTTTACGCACCCCTTTGAATAAACCAAGAAAAACACATTTTTCATCCACAACAAAGTCACGTGACCACTTTCTCACTACGCTCACTACCCACCCCCAGACTTTTTTAATACGTCTACATTCTAGAAAACAATGCTCAATTGTCTCTCGTTTCCCACACACCGCACACCGATCCGACGTAACGTTATACCCCCACCTCACTAGACTTTCCCGAACCTTAGTCACCCTATGTACAATACGCCATCTGACTTCACTCACAATATTCTCAGATAATGAATTTCGCAACCCTCCCCAAACACTCTTCCATTCAGTTTTATCACATACATCACTCCAGTAACGTAAACATCTAGGCTGCAACAGCTTACTACTCACTAAAAAACTGTACATCTTACTAACAACTGCACAACACTGAACAGAGCATAGCCTAACCTCTTCATACACAGCCTTATAGTACTTAGACAGAAGCACCGCACCCGGTTTAGAATTATCACGCAGAAACATCCAATCATCCCGTAACGTAGACAAGCGAACACCCAAATAATAACGTAAATAACACCACATCTTGCCCGACAATCTATTCAACGATCCAACTACATTTGCTATATGCAGCGCACGAACCCGAACACCAAAGTCTATCATTCCCAGACCTCCAGACAACCATGGTAACAAGCACGTTTCTCTCTTAATTAATTCTACTTTCCCATTCCACACAAAACTAAACACTAACGAATTCACCTTGGTTACAACCCAACTCGGCACACTTAACATTCTTGCAACATAATCCAACTTTGACAACCCCAACACTTTAACAATCAACACCTTACCTCTCAATGACAAACTCCTACCCTTCCACCTATCTAACACCTTCTTTAACTTCTCACATTTCGCCACCCAATTCTCATCCTCTACATTATCACCAAACCACACCCCTAGCACCTTCATCTTAACTACCCACTTCAACCCATACGGCTTATCCTGCTTGTTCTTCCACGACCCAATCCACATTGCTTCCGACTTTTCTCTATTCAATCTCGCCCCAGTCCCTCGTCCAAAAAAACTCTACCACATCCAAATACTTACTGACAGATACTACGTCACACAAAACTGCTGTCGTGTCGTCAGCATACTGTGTAATATTAGTATGCTGAGCACCCGACCCAGGAATAAGAAAACCAGATATACCCTTTTCCGCACGAACGCTACACGCTAATACCTCTGCCATCAACACATACAACATAGGAGACAACGAACAACCCTGTCTAATTCCCTTTCCCAACACAATACTTTCTGTCAACTCACCATTACAAATTACTTTAGCCGTTGCTCCCACATATAACACTCTCATCCACTTTCTAAAATCCTCCCCAAAACCAAACCTCCCTAATACCCTATTCAAAAATGCCCTATCCACCCTATCAAACGCCTTCTCCTGATCTAATGTCAAAACGATCCCCCCCTCTCCTGTATTATCAATATGGTCAAGTACATCCCGCATTATATTTAAATTATCAGTAATAGACCTCCCCATCACCCCACACGTCTGGTCTTCACACACAATCTCTGACATCACACTTCTCAGACGACTACTCAGTGCTTTAGAAACAATCTTATAATCTAAATTAAGAAGAGAAATCGGCCTCCAATTCTTGAGGTCCTTTCGATCTCCCTTCTTAAATGCTAACCTCACCACACTACGCACACATTCTTCCGGCAATCTCTCCACTTCAAAACACTCGTTGGCCAGCTTACACACTACCGGTAATAACACTTCACTAAAACACTTGTAAAATTCCAAAGATAACCCATCATCCCCCGGAGTCTTACCATTCGCCATACCCTTCATGGCATATTCTAATTCTTCTACTATTAACAAACCCTCACAATTCTTACACGATTCATCAGACAACACAGAAGACAATCTACTTAACAAAACATCTTGTACATCTACATCTACATCTTCTAACTTAAATAACTCCCTATAAAACAATTCAATCACTTTTCTTTTCTCTCCCTCTTCATTCCTTTCCGTTCCATTCCCATCCTTCAAAGTGTCAATAAAATTCCCCTGTCCATGTCCCCCACACAAATTGAAGAAAAACCGAGTAGGCCTCTCCCCCTCTTCAATCCATTTCGCTCGACTCCTCACCGGCTTCACTCTCTCTCTCCACTAACGCTCTTAACTCACCATTCAACTCACTCATACGCCCGCCCACATCTTCCCCTAAAGCTAACCTACGTTTCAACCTAATTATTTCTTTTGTAAGCGTATCACGCATTCTTCTTCTTTCTCTTGCTTTAGCAACTGAAAATCTAATAACAAATTTTTTGACCCCCTTTTTGAATCTAACCCAAAAACACCCACCCTCTCTTCTCTATATCGTCTCAAAAACCCGTTTATCCATTTCCTCAGACTATTCACAAACATACTATCCTTCAACAGATCATTATTGAATTTCCACAAACCCTTGTTTTTACAACCCACACTACGATTTAACGACAACACAACACCATCATGATCTGACACCCCTAGTACCTCTACAAAACAACCAGTCACAACATTCAACAAATCCTTCGATATATAAAATCTATCCAACCTCGAAACTACTCCCTGGCCTGACCACGTAAACGAGACAGTACGCCCATGCACAGAAACCCAAGCATCACACAAATTACAATCACTCAAAAGCTTCTTCAATTCCTCACCTCCAGCCTTATTTGTCCCAGTTCTCGCCGTCGTGTCTCTGTCATACAACACACAGTTAAAGTCCCCACCCATTACACAATACGAATTCGGAAAAACATAATGATACAAACCTTGAAAAAATAACTTACGATCACAAACATCAACTGGCGCATAAACACACACAAACGAATAACGTGCACTACCCCATTTAACTAAAAGACTTAGCACCCTTCCCTCAGTATCCCTACGAACATCCAGCACATTTAAACTTACACGATCGCTCAACAAAATTCCTACACCCGCGCTCCTTATCCCACCAAAACTCCAATAACAATTTCCTTTCCATGCCTTTCCAAACCGCTCTGCTTTCCTTTGATTACATACAAAAGACTCTTGTACAAACACTACATTCCAGTTAGACAGTACTGGCACAATTACTTCTCGCTTTGCTATAGTGGACACTCCCCGAACATTACAAGACAAAATGTTTAAATAAGCCATGAAAAGTAACAAAGACATTTACATACTACCCTCATTAAATATTCCAGATACAGAGACTGACTAAATAAATACGATACTAAAATCAACTAAACTCACGATATTAAACGTCTATATTATGTCCAAAAGTTCCTCAATCTCATCCCTTTCCTTTAATAGCTTTGCCTTTTTCCTCGTTGTCGGCGAGGCTGGCCGCTTCGATGCAGTATGTTTCATCGGTGTTTTCTACGAGCTGATGTACTGAGAGTGTGGCGTTGTATGGTTCGACGACGGTGTCTGACACTTTAGGCGAAGGGACGACGCTGAATGTGTTCATGATACGATCTGGGTATTCTAATGCACTCGTACATAGTGACCGGTGATAAAAAAAGACAAGCCGACAAACAACGAAAATCCACAAAGAAATTCAAGCGACGAAGAACTGAGCTGAAGAAGACGAAATTGCGCAAGAAAGGATACTACGCTCGATCATTGACCTTTGCATAGCACCGACAGCCAGTTGTGATTATCCTTACGGCTTCCTACTTACGAATACAAAAGCTCTCTCCAATGTGGGATGACTTGAGGTGTATCCTGCGCATGACAGTGACGTCAAAAGTACCTTTACAAGAAAGTTCTCTAATTTTCTTGTGTTATTTGCTTAGATTTCGTGTAATACTGTTTTAAGGTAAATTGGGATGGAGGTTTAGAAGCCATTTACAGCATTCGCGTCAGTGTTGTATCGGATCTACCGAGCCTCGCCTACGGCTCGGATCTATATCTACCGTTCTAAAACTCATTAATAATTCATTACCCTGGTTCCAGAGGCTTTGTTAAGCTCTATAATACGAAGCACGCCGGCGAGCTGCGAAGCAGCGAGAAAGAAAATCAAAGCCTCTGGTCGCGGCCGTTACGAATCTCACTTTCATGCAGACACCTAATTAATGACAGCCGTCAAACATGTCAAATGCAATCGACCAATCAGCGAACGGGGATCGTCTTACAAAAGTACTGATTGGTCGATTGTATTTGACATGTTTGACGGCTGTCATTGATTAGGTGTCTGCATGAAAGTGAGATTCGTAACGGCCGCGACCAGAGGCTTTGATTTTCTTTCTCGCTGCTTCGCAGCTCGCAGGACGCCGGTACATCGTATTATAGACCTTAAGAAAGCCTCTGGAACCAGGGTAATAATTCATGAGCCATTAGGCCAATGGGAACTGTCCATTTGGTCAGATGCATGGACCTTTATACCCCCGTACAGACCTGCCAGGTTTTAGTTATAGAACTGATTAATAAAACATGAGTGTTCGACTTCGTCTCGTGGCGTACTTTTTTGTTCTCACCACATTTGAACGTCAACTGTGCATCTATAAGAGTACAGACGCACGGGAAAATGGACTCTATATGTTAAATAATAACAAATAGCTATAGTCACATGCGATTTACAAATTTGGTCAACAAACAATGCAATGTATAAATTGTAATAAAAACACCATCATATTATACGTCATAAATAACAAAGAAAACGTATTTTCTAAAATGGTGAGTTTTTGTAAATCCAACGAAATATCGAGCAGAGTTACGGCAAGTCAAAGTGATCCAGATAAATTTCCGCGCATTTGTCCCAATTCAAAATGGCGGACGAAAGCGTGAAGTGGCTTGTTAATTAATTGTTGTTGCTTTTGCAAATGTGTCTGACATTCACCTGTGTAATTATACTAAAACCTGTTCGCCTCGGATTTAGTGATTATTGGTAAATATATAGATAACGATTGACCTTGACTTCCTTTCAGGTGTAGAAAAAAGCACGATTCCTATCCAAAGAAACTACCAACAACAAGCGTAATTGTCTGTTTCCATAACGAGGCGTTAAGCGTTCTCCTTCGTACTGTACACAGTGTTCTTAACGAATCACCATCTCATCTTATTGCTGACATTATACTAGTAGATGACTTTAGTGAATACGGTAAGCAAAATAGCCTATAAACAATCCACTCTACAGAAATATATGTCTATCTGTTTGTCTATCTATCTGTCTGTCTGTTAGTCTGTCTGTCAGTCTGTCAGTCATTCTGTCTATCTGTCTATCTGTCTATCTGTCTATCTGTCTATCTGTCTATCTGTCTATCTGTCTATCTGTCTGTCTGTCTGTCTGTCTGTCTTTCTGGTCTTTTAAACACGGCTAATGTTAATCTAGCTTAATCTCAGTGGAAAAGAAAATACAACAGGAAGCCAAACTGGCTATATTTCTTCTGATGCTATTGTTGAAAATAAATAAAACATTTTTTTGTATTTTTTTATGTTTTTATGATGGGCTTCCTGTGGTAGAACGTGCGACATAGTAACTTTTGTGAATGGATTGCACACGTGGACGTACACTAGTACATTATGGATTGCCTGTAGAAACACCTGGAATTATCCGCTCTTAATTTAAACAACTATTTTAGCTCTGAAGTATTAATTAAGCACTCCATGCGATTGCAAAGTGAAACTGGCATTGATTGGTATCGTTCAAACAATACTCTTCATTGAACTTCTGTTCCATTACACTTTTCTAGATAACCTAAGAGAACCCTTAATGGAACACCTCTCTCGATTCCAAAAAGTGAAAATAATACGCATGCCCAGTAGACAAGGACTGGTGCCCGCGCGGTTAAAGGGAGCCGCGGTGGCCAAGGGCGAGGTGTTGATGTTTCTCGACTCTCACTGTGAAGCGACGCCTGGCTGGTTGGAGCCCCTTTTGGCACGAATTGCCGACGACAAGAGAAATGTAGTGTGTCCTGTGATTGAGGTGATCGAAGCGGATGATTTCAGCTACAAGACCTCGGACATTATTTACGAGAGAGGTGGATTTACATGGGATTTGTTTTTCACGTGGAAGGCTATTCCTGAATCTGAAAGGCAGAGACGGAAAGACGAGACGGACACAATAAGGTAGCCATGACAACAATAATGTATACGTAACAACAACAAGAACACGGTAACCATAGAAACAATCTATAACAAAACGAAGAATCTGGCTGACGCAATGCTTGTGAATGAAAATGAGAAAAACCTGACGGAAATGAGAAAGTTAAAATAGTCAAATGAATGGAAATGATGGATGGCAAGGTGTAAAGGGAAAGAGTATAGAAAAGAACATTCTCTCGAAAACCTAGGGGATATTTTTCCTTCCTCCACTTTCCTTCCCATCCCTTGCCTCCCCTTCCCCTGACCCCACTGAGTGGTCCGCGAAAAAGAAACGAACCAACCTATCAACATGTCTGTGGCAAATACATTGGAAGACTGGACTGACGAGTGCTATAGCGGTAGTATCGTGGTGTACGGGAACCCTCAGTGGAACGACTATTCAAATTAGTTATTAATTAATTAATTATTAATTATTATTCTTCTTAATTTATTCAAATTCATTTGGCTAGTATTCGTACCCGCTTCGTATAATTATATATAATAATATTTTTGGAGATGCTAATGACACATTGCTTAAATATAACAAAAACAGGGTCGCAACCAACCGAATTGTCTTCGTGGCTTGGTTGGTTATAGGTTTAGGGGAACGGTAGGGTTAGGCATTGAAGTGATTGTTTGGTGCCAGCTGTGTGTCGTTCTACTCTTGACTACAGTACAGTAGAACCATCATGGCTTAGTTGGTTAAAGGTTTAGGGGAACGGTAGGGTTAGGCATTGAAGTGATTGTTTGGTGCCAGCTGTGTGTCGTTCTACTCTTGACTACAGTAGAACCATCATGGCTTAGTTGGTTAGGTTTAGGGGAACGGTAGGGTTAGGCATTGAAGTGATTGTTTGGTGCCAGCTGTGCGGTCATTCTACTCTTGACTACAGTAGAACCATCATGGCTTAGTTGGTTAGGTTTAGGGGAACGGTAGGGTTAGGAATTGAAGTCTCATTTGTGTGTTCGGAAAACCTATCACGTAGTTGTTTAACCCATACACGACGATACTATCGGCATTGACATAGCAGTTCTAAAGGAGAACTGTAGCCCAAATTTATATTTCGATAAAAACAAAGAGAATGTTGTGTACATTCATTTTCTAAACGAATTTTCGATTGGTTTTATTTATTGGAGAAGAAACTTGAGCTTTAATTGTAGATTGCCACTTCAGTAAGTATTCCTCATAACGATGACGTATCCCAAGGGAAAGTGCATGCAGTCACAATACAGAGTAATTATACGGTGCATTGTATTTTCTTGTACCCGAATTAGAGAATGTTGTGAACCGATTTTACTATTCCCCATAAACGACGTCACAAACAAAAAGATCTGAGCCGACGGAAAAACGGCAAAATGGCGGATGATATTCCATATTGAACGTAAATTATGTTGATATCTAAGAAAGATTTACAAAAGTTAATACTCAAGTAATGCTAATACAACATCTTGCAATTCTTGCAATTGAGAAATATATTTTGCGTTTTAAAATCAGTTCCCCTTTCAATTTTCACAATATTATCTCCAATAGCCTAAGCCAATGTGTTGGAGAAAGAACGTTGATTCCATGAAAGTGATATTTGCACTAGTCTTTTATTGAGGGTAAATACATCAAAAAACTAATTCAGCTAGCCAATCAAAACACTCGAACCCAGTCTTTCCAAGTGTTGCGGCAGGTGTCGATCGAAAAGTTTTTGCGTTATCATTTTCCACAGATCTCCAACAATGGCCGGTGGTCTATTTGCCATACACCGTCAGTACTTCTACGATATGGGTACCTATGACGATCAGATGGAAATCTGGGGAGGCGAAAACCTTGAAATGTCATTTAGGGTGCGTAGAAAAAATAATTAATGAAGATGACGTAGCGTTAATACGACGGAGCCATGCACGGTCATATTTAACAATTATAGACTACGAGTTCGAGATTTATATGAATCAATAGTCAACGAGGCGCGTAGCGTCGAGTTGACTCAGTATTTGAACTCATAGAAAACGAGAACGAATAGTCTAAGAATTTTAGTAGAAACCAACTAGCATACTACCTTCGAATTTATACCAATATTTATTGATATTTCGCTTTGTTTTTGTTCAAAACGCCGGCTTTTTCACTATTCACTATCTATCACTCAATAGATAGTGAGTACGTTAGCCAATCAGATTGCAGGATTAGTGATAGTATACTAGTTGGTTTCTACTAATGTGTAGGGCTAGACAGGTAATCCAAATTTTCAATGTGATAACTAGAGTCGTTTTCGAGTGAGTGACAAACCTACGGCACGGAGTTTCGGTCATGGTACGGAATCGAACCATCCATCCAATCACAGCGCGCAAAATCATTGCTCAACCAATCAGAATGCTTGGACACGGCACGGTCACCAACACATACAAAAACGACTCTAACGTGGTGGTCGTATAACGGGGTGGTCGTATTAACGCGGTGGTCGTGTTAGCGCGGTGGTTTTATTAACGGGGTGGTCGTATTAACGGGGTGGTCGTATTGACGCGGTGATCGTGTTAGCGCGGTTGTCTTATTAACGGAGTGGCCGTATTAACGAGGTGACCGTATTAACGAGGTGGCCGTATTAACGGGGTGGTCGTATTAACGCGGTGATCGTGTTAGCGCGGTTGTCTTATTAACGGAGTGGCCGTATTAACGAGGTGACCGTATTAACGAGGTGGCCGTATTAACGAGGTGACCGTATTAACGAGGTGGCCGTATTAACGAGGTGACCGTATTAACGAGGTGGCCGTATTAACGAGGTGACCGTATTGACGAGGTGGCCGTATTAACGGGGTGGTCGTATTAACGTGGTGGTCGTGTTAACGAGGTGGCCGTATTAACGGGGTGGTCGTATTAACGTGGTGGTCGTGTTAACGCGGTGGTCGTATTAACGGGGTGGTCGTATTATTTAAACGGAGTGGCCGTATTAGCGTGGCGGTCGTATTAACGGGGTGGTCGTATTAACGGGGTGGTCATATGAACGGGGTGCCCGTATTAACGGGACGGTCGTATTAACCAGGTGGTCGTTTTAACCGTGTGGTCGTATTAACGGGACGGTCGTATTAACGTGGTGGTCCGTATTAACAGCGTGGTCATATTAGAAAAAATGGTCGTAATAACGAGGTGGCCGTCATGGCAGAGTGGTCACAGGGCGAAGTTCCACTGTGTAGAGAAATCAGTGCGCAACGTGAGATCCTATCATACATAATTATATGTTCAAACCGAGTACAGCGAATTCTATTGCGCATGCGTTTGAAATCCATTCTTGTTGGTTTGTTCCAGATATGGATGTGTGGTGGCCAAATTGAGATCATCCCATGCTCACGTGTTGGTCACGTGTTCCGCAAGTATACGTCACCGTACAAGTTTCCCAAAGGAACTTCACTGACGCTGGCCAAGAACTTCAACCGTTTGGCAGAAGTTTGGATGGACGATTACAAAGACTTGTACTACAGAAAGAAGTCGGATGAAGAGAGGAATGTCGATATTGGAGACGTTAGCGACAGGGTGGCGCTCAGAGAGAGACTGGGCTGTAAGAGCTTCAAGTGGTATTTAGAGAATGTGTTTCCTGATATGACGAGTGTAGATCCCAATCCCCCTGCGCAAGGAGAGGTGAGTAGGACTGGGACAAACATTTTGCGGATTCATACTGGCGCATGCATACCTTATAACAGTACGTTGTGATAATAATAATACTTAAACACTTATAATTAACACTTAGCCTCATGTTATGCTGAGAACGCGTCAATATACACTTGATCAATTCAGTTAGGAGCTTTTGTTTCGCGTGCTAATGATGTCTGCATTGAGTACTTGTCTACCCAGGAGCCCATAAGTAGGAGCATCCATGTCGCATTAAAATCTGCATGTCACGGCGTTTGAACAATTTTGGCTATTTTTAGAACACGAAATTGAACAATCACTGTTGCTGCAAATTAACGAGTTGTTGCAAATAAAACGAGCTGCTGCAAATAAAACGAGTTGCTGCAAATAAAACGAGTTGTTGCAAATAAATCGAGTTGCTGCAAATAAACCGAGCTGTTGCAAATAAATCGAGTTGCTGCAAATAAAACGAGTTGCTGCAAATAAAACGAGCTGCTGCAAGTAAATCGAGTTGCTGTAAATAAAACAGTTGATGCAAATAAAACGAGCTGCTGCAAATAAAACGAGTTGCTACAAATAAAACGAGTTGCTGCAAATTAAACGAGTTGCAACAAATAAAACGAGCTGCTGCAAATAAAACGAGTTGCAACAAATAAATCGAGTTGCAGCAAATAAAACCAGTTGTTGCAAATAAAACGAGCTGCTGCAAATAAAACGAGTTTCAGCAAATAAAACGAGTTGCTGCAAATAAAACGAGTTGTTGCAAATAAATCGAGTTGCTGCAAATAAACCGAGCTGTTGCAAATAAAACGAGCTGCTGCAAATAAAACGAGTTGCTGCAAATAAAACGAGTTGCTGCAAATAAAACGAGTTGCAACAAATAAATCGAGTTGTTGCAAATAAATCGAGTTGCTGCAAATAAAACGAGTTGCTGCAAATAAAACGAGCTGCTGCAAGTAAATCGAGTTGCTGTAAATAAAACAGTTGATGCAAATAAAACGAGTTGCTGCAAATAAAACGAGTTGCTACAAATAAAACGAGTTGCTGCAAATAAAATGAGTTTCAGCAAATAAAACGAGTTGCTGCAAATAAAACGAGTTGCAACAAATAAATCGAGTTGTTGCAAATAAATCGAGTTGTTGCAAGTTTTGCATTAGTTATTCATTCGTTCATTGATTAGTTATTCATTCGTTCATTTATCAATTATTCATTCGTTCATTGATTAGTTATTCATTCGTTCATTGATTAGTTATTCATTTGTTCATTGATTAGTTGTTCATTTGTTCATTGATTAGTTATTCATTTGTTCATTGATTAGTTATTCATTTGTTCATTGATTAGTTATTCATTTGTTCATTGATTAGTTGTTCATTTGTTCATTGATTAGTTATTCATTTGTTCATTGATTAGTTATTCATTTGTTCATTGATTAGTTATTCATTTGTTCATTGATTAGTTATTCATTCGTTCATTGATTAGTTATTCATTTGTTCATTGATTAGTTATTCATTTGTTCATTGATTTATTATTCATTTGTTCATTGATTAGTTATCATTTGTTCATTGATTAGTTATTCATTTGTTCATTCTTCCATTAATTTATTGACATGTTGTTCTAGGTTCGTAACCTATACAACAATATGTGTGTTGATACTCTAGGAGAAAAGACGAAAATCGACAAAGTTGGTTTGTACTCATGTCACGGTATGGGCGGTAATCAGGTAACCATTACCACAGCCTCCTTTACTAGTTTGCTATTTGGACTTACTGTGGCAAGACAAGGTGGATTTTGAAATATTTGCCACAGGTAGCCTGAGCCTAGAAAGACAAATATGTCTTTGGCTAAGAGGCAAAGTCCATCGATACAAGGATTGTCACGAGACTTGCGTGACATGAGGATCACGCGGCTAGGGATTCAGCAGGTTACTTCCCGTTCTTCTGAACTTGCGGCTCGATTGGGGGAACGGGGGGGGGGGGGGGGGGGGGGGGGGTACTCCCTTATATACGCTATATAGGTATGTGCCTCCAAATAGGGTATGCTTTTTGAACCTCCAAATCCTTAAATTTGGTACCATATATTGCTGTTTCACTATCAAATATAATATCCGATCCTTAAATTGTAAATGAAGCGAAATTGAACTTAGCTAGGCCTTACTCTGTGGATGAGTGGCGGAAAGACTGTGCGATATCAAACCTTCTGTCCTCTTTATTTTTAGTTTTTTACTTTGACAAAGACTAACGAGATAGTGTTTAATGACGATAAATGTCTCGACGCTCCGAACAGTGATCCTGGGAGCTTTGTAGAGATGATCACGTGTCATGGGCTACGAGGGAACCAAGAATGGAAGCATAACAAGAAAAAGGTAGACTGCGGACACACCCAGGGATCCCAACATATAATACGTATTGCGCGCGCTCTACCACGGGAAACCCATCAAAAATACGCGCGCACACAAATATATTTTTATTCATTAAGGTGCAGTAATACGAGCAACAAAATCGTGCAACTTGTCGCGCAACATTGTTGCGTTGCAAGTTGCAGAGCAATGTTTCTCGTATTACCACCGTTCGCGCAACTTGTCGCGCAACACATTTTCGTGTTGCAGGTTGCAAAACTTTGTTGCGCAAAGTAGAAGCTCTTTCTACTTCATGCAACAAAGTTTTGCAACCTGCAACAAATGACCGAAGATTTAATTTGTTGCGCGACAAGTTGTGCGAACGATGGTAATACGAGAAACATTGCTTTGCAACTTGCAACGCAACAATCTGAAAATGTTGCGCGACAAGTTGGACGATTTTGTTGCCCGTATTACCGCACCTTTATAAATAAGCAGCCTCAGAAGCAAGGATTGGGCTGCCTGTGGTCTGATCCTACAGCCTCGTTCCATCATTCGGCTTGTAAATGAGAGAACTATAATGAAATGGTTAAAGGAAATCTACAACACCGTAATAAAGAGTAATTAACGTTAAAATATCGTTTCGAGCCTTAGTCCTTCGTCGGAGTAAGAGGGACTCATTCATACTCCCTCTACTCTCTCTTACTCCGACGAAGGGCTAAGGCTCGTAACGTCAGTAAAGTTAAGTACTCTTTTTCACGGTGTTATATAGATTTCCTTTAACCATTGAATTTATCATTGTACACCGACACAGCCCATACTAGTGTACCAGAAGTACATAACTAGAAGTGTCCATCTATATAATAGATCTGTCATACATCAGATTAGCGAATGAGCTATTTTTAGAACTGAGTTCAAGAGCGCGCTCGATGATGTGTTGTGGCGTTGACAACAGCGCGCGCATTTCACTGCTAAAATGTATTCAAAAACCTGTCAAATCCTCTTCTGTTTTGTCATTTTTCTTGCTCCTTCATGATAATTCATAGTTTCTTATCAATGTGGATAGTAGCTGAGTGTCAAGAAAAGTTTAATTCTACTGAGAATAAATAGAAATGTCATTGTTGTTTATGATTTTGCTTGTTACGGATCAATTGTAAGTAGACTTCAACTAATCAGACAAAATTTTGAAATTTCATGCATTTTTGATCACGAAGGAGCAAGAAAAATGACAAAACAGAAAAGGATTTGACTGGTTTTTGAATACATTTTAGCAGTGAAATGCGCGCGCTGTTGCCAAAACATCGAGCGCGCGCTAAACTCAGTTCTAAAAATAGCTCACTCGCTAATCTGATGTATGACAGATCTATTATATAGATGGACACTTCTAGTTATGTACTTCTGAGTGTACTTGAGATCAACTATAATGAGTGTCCCTTTGCTGTATGTAGCTAGGACAAACCCCTAAATTACCTCCCGTTATAGCAGGGTTCGCTCGATAGAGGAAGCACAACAGAAAAACTTGTGAAAACAATCGTTTGCAGAAGGAAAAAAGACAAAATTCAATTGTTTGCAAACAAATAACACGACATGTACAAAATAAAATGTTTGCAGATGAGAAAAAAAGTGTGTGCATTGACAGAATTCCCCTTTCCCCCTCCCCCTCAGGGGCACATTCCCTAGCTCCCAGTCCCTTACACGCAAGTTCGTTTCTGTTTTAGGGCACCATAGTTCACGTTTGGAGTGACAACTGTCTGGACTTATCAGATGATCGTTCCCATGTTATAGTCAACCCATGTGGCGGCGCCAAAACTCAGAAATGGCAGTTTTCTCGATACAAGCAAAAGCTAACCAAGAAACCCGAGTATTTATAGAACAGTGCAGAGTAGAGTGATTTTCCTCAGACCGTGTAACAGTTTCTAGTAGTTACTGTGTATAATAGTCAAATAGACACAAAAGAAAACAATGGAATTACGGTCTACTAATTAACAAATTAGACTACGAGTTCGAGGTTTCTATTGTCTATTAGTTTAGTATCTATTTCACGGTCTGAGGAAAATCGGCTCTATTGCATGCACTCTATTGTTTCATCAGTGCCAGCCTAGTCCCAGGTAGTCCAGAACTGGACCCAATTTTATCTACGCGCGCGGCATAGAGCAGAAGAGAGGAGCTGGGCTAGAGAGAGACGATCAAAGTGGGTCCAGGAAAGTTTGTCTGCGCATGCGTCACCACATCCCGTTTTCGGGATGTGAACATTGAGCAATAATTGATATCACCCTCAAAGACCACTTGGCGTTTTGTTTTTCATTGGAAAAAGAAAATACACTAAAAACGAAAGAAAAGTACTTCTAAAGTAAATAGGGAAACACACAACAACTTTTCAATGATATCTGTGTAGAAAAGAAAAAGAAAAACGCAATGTTTTTGGCGAAAAAAGTGAGAAAAGCAAACGAAAAATCTCTTGAGCGCGCGCTCGATGGCGTATCGATTGTGTGATAGCGCGCGCATTTCACAAACAAAACACAAAAATAACTTTTTTTATGCTAGCAAATAAGAAAAGAAAGAATAAAGGACGATGTTTTCTTTGTGAATTTTGTTGTCGTATAATCTGTAAGTAAAACTCGGTGGCAAATGCGTCCATTTCGAAGAATAGCCGCTATAAACAATAATAGCAGGCTCGTGAGGATTTTTGATTGGATGTGGTGGCGCATGCTCAGACAAACTTCCCTGGACCCACTTTTCTCAATTCTCTTAGATTGCGCGCGCGCTTTTCGTAGTCTTTATATTTCTTTCGCGCCGAGTATTTATATCAGTTATTGAGAAAGGTGGGGCCAGTTCTGGACTAAGTCCCAGCGTCAGTATCTCTTCTAACCGAGCGCGAAGCGCGAGACTGAGGACAAGCGTCGGTGACGTCATCAGAACCTCCGGCCCTCGTCGGAGAAAGCCTGGAACTAGGCTGCATCAGTGCTATTTAGTACTAAATAAATCAGTTAGTACTGTTTCACGGATATCTGAGATCGATATAGTGTTTGCACTCAAGACTATTAATGAAATGCAATTTTATAAATCACAATAAAATTTCTATAATTTTATTATTTTAGTGATAGCGTGGTTGTTGTTGTTGGTTGTAGTTTTACATGCTAATAGGGGCAAATATAAAATTAAACTTTCTAAGGAATGTCAACCGGAAGCCAATCCCAGAATAGATCATTAATGACGTCATGGCACAGAAGGCTTGGCATCTAGGCTTAGCTGACGCCTTTGATTCACTTCATGATGAATATCGCTCGTTTAATTTTATCTCGACAATCAGTGTAACCAGAAGTACATAACTAGAAGTGTCCATCTATATAATAGATCTGTCATACATCAGATTAGCGAGTGAGCTATTTTTAGAACTGAGTTCAAGCGCGCGCTCGATGTGTTGTGGCGTTGGCAACAGCGCGCGCATTTCACTGCTAAAATGTATTCAAAAACCAGTCAAATCCTCTTCTGTTTTGCCATTTTTGTTGCTCCTTCATGATCAAACATGCATGAAATTTCAAACTTTTGTCTGATTAGTTGAAGCCTATTACAACTGAATCCGTAACAAGCAAAATCATAAACAACAATTACATTTCTATTTATTCTCAGTAGAATTTAGGGTGTCAGAAAAACGAAGACCCGGAAAAACGAAGACCGAAGACCTAAGACCCCGGAAAAACGAAGACCCTAAAACGAAGACCCCCGGAAAAACGAAGACCCTAAAACGAAGACCCCGGAAAAACGAAGACCCTAAAACGAAGACCTTCGTTTTTCCGAGGGTCTTCGTTTTAGGGTCTTCGTTTTTCCGAGGGTCTTCGTTTTAGGGTCTTCGTTTTTCCGGGGTCTTAGGTCTTCGGTCTTCGTTTTTCCGGGTCTTCGTTTTTCTGACACCCGTAGAATTTAACTTTTCTTGACACTCAGCTACTATCCACATTGATAAGCATCGAAACTATGCATTTTTGATCATGAAGGAGCAAGAAAAATGGCAAAACAGAAGAGGATTTGACTGGTTTTTGAATACATTTTAGCAGTGAAATGCGCACGTTGTTGCCAACGCCACAACACATCACGAGCGCGCGCTTGAACTCAGTTCTAAAAATAGCTCACTCGCTAATCTGATGTATGGCAGATCTATTATATAGATGGACACTTCTAGTTATGTACCTCTGGTGTAACTAATACTACATCGATTACAAAGGAGTGCAATGGGCTAAGCCACTGAATAATCTTTAGGAAAAAGCGATTGACTATATACTAAGAAAAGGAGCAGTGGTTTTTACAATGCAAATATAGCGTCTAGCTTTCCTCATGCCGAAGTACTTCGGAGTGATTGCAGTGAATAAACCCATGAAATAAATATTGAATGCTAGTGTGTAATAGTCAATTAGAATATAGTCATACTCACTCGACCAATCAGCGCCCAGCATTTGTGCGCTCTATATCTCATAAAGGAGCTTTATCAATGGATTCATTAGTATTCTCTAAATAGAGAATACTAATAAAGCTTTGTTTTCTTTTGTTTCAAAGCCTTATTAGTATTCTCTATATAGGGAATACTAATGACTAACTTAGAGAATACTAGAGCGCAAATATTATATCCGTGAAATCGTTAACTAAATAGTACTAATAAATAGCACCAAATGCTTTATCATTGTTGTCTACTTGTAAAATGTTAATTGGTACTAAATCTTAGCGCTTATTTCACGGATATAATATTTGCACTCTACATGAATAACGTGTACTAAACTATATACAAGAAATATTATAATACAATCTTAGTTTAATCTTCAAATACTATTCAAATATTATTATATCATAATCCAATAAATCACAGTTATTTGGATTCGTTAAGCAGCTAGATCAATACATGAATACTGCGGATACAGAAATACAGATCATAACTATACTAAACACTAAAGAAACGTAGCGAGTCACTTACTCTTCAAAATGAAATCACAAACGAGTTTCTCCATGTTCTACAAGAAGTGTAGATGTACGGATATTCATCATGCAGTCATCCAAGTTCTTCGTATATGATTATTGCGATATATTAAATGTCCACATCGTGCTTGAGTTTTCTTTGGTGTTCATTATTTCTCTCGTTTTTCAATTTCGTCCGTTCTAACTGGTTTGAAAAAACTTTGAGATTTCTGCTCTTCATTTCCACAACAAATATCGGTATTTTCTAGCGTTGCAAGCTTCGTATTTAAAAGCCTCAAGCTTCGGATATTCATCTTCACTCCACTGAAGTCACACACAACTGAACAGATTTGCATAAGCGTATGTGCATTTGAAATCAGTATTCCTTTGGGAAAGCAACAGACATGCAGCCAAAGAATACTCTCGTGAGTATGACTATATTCTAAAACGGTTAGAGAATAAACACTCGTGCTTTATGGAATTTAGAGCGCCTCGCATTGATAGAAGGGCCACTCGGCGCTACGCGCCTCGTGGCCTTCTATCTGCTGCTCGGAGCTCTAAATCCCATAAAGCACTCGCGTTATTCTCTAACCCTTACATAGTCACAAAAGAAAACAATGGAAATAAAGTCTACTAGTGTCTATTAGTCTACTAACTATTTCACGGGTTTACAAATTCGAATTTTAAGCGCGCCTTTAGATTCTCAGTGGCAAAGTTCGCATATTTTCTTTCTAAAAACGCAAAGTTTGGAGTTTGTTTTTATATGAGCTAAAAGGTAAATAATAACACTTTTCTTTACAAAACAATAATTAGAAAAGTGTTGAAAATGAACGAGCAGCATCGGAATGAAAAATTGTGCGTGTATTTGCGATGTGCATCTAATGGGAGGTTTTATGGAATCTTTTTCTGACGTCAAAATCTGTCGCGAGTGGCCGTCAAACCGTCATTTTACTTGCTCAAAACTTCAATTTTAGATCGGTGAAGTCTAAATATCTGTCAAATATACCAAATATAAGTTACTTATAAACAAACAAACAAATGTCATCTAGTTGCTTGAAGAAAAACTAACAGACTTTGAAAGTTAAGTTCGAACATTTTGTAGATCTTGACGGCCACTACGTCACACGTAAAACCTCCCATTGTAAACACGCATATGCTCACGCATAACTTGGCACTTCATAACATGTGTAGTTTTTGAGATATAGAGTAAAATTGCCGCTAATGTACCTGCACTGGTACAATAGCAAATATTGAGAAGGAAATATGTATAAGAAGTCCGCGTTTGTGATACAAATTTTCGCCATTGCGTTGTTAGCAATTACACGAGCGTGCATTGATGAACGGCATGCATCAATGAACATGCGAACACGTCAGTAATTTAGCGTTGCCGTCTGACTTCACTTCGTTTTAGCATTTTTCTATCATTCGTATCGAAATAATACGAACATAAATATTGTTTTACGACAACTTGGAACTTGTACATCGAATTGCAAGGATAGAAACCGAGAATAATACATAATATTAAGCCATTAAAAAGCAAGCCAAAAGTGTTCACAATTACAAACATCTGTTCACAATTAGAACCACCAAAAGATATAATAAAATAGATTTAGAAAAGTTCAATAATAAATACAACGAAACTTGCAAAGGTTCAGGATAATCGTACCATATGTTGACGAGAAATAACATCAAGTGCAAAAAGTGTTCACAATTAGAACCACCAAAAGATATAATAAAATAGATTTAGAAAAGTTCAATAATAAATACAACGAAACTTGCAAAGGTTCAGGATAATCGTACCATATGTTGACGAGAAATAACATCAAGTGCAAAAAGTGTTCACAATTAGAACCACATACTGTGTAATGATGTTTTTATTCGCTACGGTCCGTACAAGAAATTATAGACCGCTAATCGGACCAATCACAATTCGTCAAGTTTATTTGTCATAAAAGTTATTTTGATATTACATTGTACAGTGCTTTATAAAATACACCATTATCAACAGAAAACGGGCATTTTACAGTGTTTAAGATGGTTCCCGCATAATGAATGACCGGTTTGCCGTATTTTTTAACTCGCTCGCTCCGCGTCAATATTGCTTGGATTTCAGTATTGTGCTTAACACAAATACTAATTCAACTATTCTGCCTTTCCACGGTGTATTCAAAAGTATCATTGTAAGCCGCGTTTGTGAATGCCAGCTGATATTCAAACGACACTATTTTCACTAAAACTGCTGCCAAGCGTTATTCCCTCGTACGATTTTTTTTTAAACTTCGTGAACGGCCTTTTAAGGTCCCTAGTAATGTTCTGACGAGGATAGAAAAAAATTGTTCGAGCCGAAATCACGTAACAACCGAAAGGTCCAAATTTTGACAACAAAAATATGAATTGGTGATTTCGGCTCGATCAATTTCCTTCTTATATTTTCTGCTACGATCTTCCCCTTCCCTTCCCTCGGTAGCCGTCGTTTGTGCTTTCACGCGTGCTCGCAACGTTGCTAGCGTCATCAATTGCGTTCGGTTTTGTCTGTTGTTTGTTGTTTAATTTTGCTTGCTGTCTATTCATTCACTCTAAACGTTCTATCCCCCCTCCTGATCGTTCGTTTTACCTTGACGAAAACCGCCTTCCCTCCCTCCCCTCCCTGCTTCGCCGCCGTCCCCTCCCCTCCCCTCAACCTATTTGTATACCCTCCTTTATTTAATAGCCATTTTGTTTTGTATACCAAATATTTATATTTTCACTGTATTTTCATATTTTCATTTCTTTTCTTCATTCACCTTTTTTTTCCCTATCTTTTTCTTTTAATTTCTGAACCCTTTATCTATTTATTTATCTATTTGTTTATTTATACATTCATTAATTTATTTCTAATTTTTAATTTTTCTAATTTTTATTTTTTAATCCTCACTTTCAGCCACTTTATTTATTTATTTTTATTTTTTATCTTCATTTTTTTTTTTTTTCTATTATTATTATTTAATATATTTTTTTAAATTAATTCAAAATTTTAATTTTTTATTTATTTTTCTTTCTTTATATTTTTCTCTTTCTTTAATTTTTATTTAATTTTTTTATGTTTACTTTCCTCTTCCCTCTTCTCCTTCTTTCAATATGTATGGATTGAATCGCATTTGCCACCCATAAAAACCGCCCATAAAAACTGTCATGTTTAATTTTTTATCCTCACATACAACCACTGCTCTCTTCATTTTTCCATATGTATGGGTTGAATTGCATTTGCCACCCCCAAAAAAAACCAAAAACTCCCCTCCCCTCCCCCTCTCTTCCCCTCCTTTTTTCCTTTGCGCCGGGCTACGCAGGCTAATACATGTACAAATCTCGAAGATAACGTTTTGATCGTTTGGCTAAAATTATATGTTTTTATCTGATGTAAAACATACGCCCATCTTGAGGTTACTTGCTTCTTATCGCTTTAGTTAGAAGAACGTAACTTTATATCAAACCAAACAAGCGGCAAACAAATAAACAAGAAAGCATGATCGAACAAACACGCCGGAACAAACATGCAAACGAACAAGCGAACGAACTAATAAGAAAGCATTAACGAATAAACAACCGAACATTCAAGCAAACCAGCGAACGAACTAACATGCAAGCAAATAAACGATCAAACAAGCGAACAAACAAGCAAACGAACAAGCGAACGAAACGAACAAGCGGAACGAACTAACATGCAAGCAAGCAAATAAACGCCGGACTGATCAAACAAGCGAACGAAATAACAAGTAAGCAAAGCCAAACAAAACAAATAAATGAATGAAACAAATTCAAAGTGTTTGGTTTCCAAGGAAAGAGATAACCTTTCATAGCCGACTCAATCCTTTGATGATGGATTATAAAAGGCGTAACCTACAACGATACCCTTTCGTCGTAAAAGTCATCTTTACAAAAAGCGTAAGATTAGATAGGAATTTTGATTGTAATGATTATACTCAACTGATTTGGCGTGTTGCATGCGTCAGACCAGAAACATTTAAAAAAGTTCTACTCGAGAGTGACCAACGGACGAAGATCAAATCAGTGTACTCGCTGCATGATCGAATATAAACTTTGTACAACTTGAAGCTACTCTTTGAACTGTTGTGTAAGAGAAATACATTTTATAGTTTATTTCTATCCAAAACTTTTCAAATCATCGGCTCAGTGTTGTGTCGGTCTTTGTCGCATTTTCCCATAAGTTTCTTCAAATGAACAAATCACGTGATAAATTCGTTTTGTAACTCAAATCTCGTGGGAGCTAATCCACCAAGACTGTTCTTATCGTTGTACGTACTTATTGTGCAACGCCAAAGATATGGTACAAATTATGAGAAAGCCCGACAGCTTTTGACGACCAACCCTCGGTTCCCTCGCGCCGCCCTCGCAAAGATCATTCCTATAGTCACATGCAATCGCACAGCTAATTCACTTCATAGTTTAAACAATGGATATTTGTCCCACAAGATTTGATTTAAATGAGCTTCTCTTGTAGTTTAATGTAATTACCAAGGGAATTAGTTGGCAGAAACTGCTTCGCTGGAGTTTTGACTGATTCAGTGATCAGGCCATCAAAGTGCAGCACTTCAACAACAACTTTGAGAGTGAGAGAACATTGAGTCGCTTTATATAAATCCTTGGTAAGTAATTCAACTCTTGAATTTAATATATCTCGAGGCGGTTTGAGTGAACAGAAAGATAGTAAAGTGAAATATAATCGTGCAGTCCACTGTGACCGTAAATGCAGCGAGTTTATAACCAGGAGAAAGAGTCGGTTGCGACCCAATGTGAACTTGAGGCTGTTGGCAATCTTATTTTGGTATATTATAATAATGATAGTAAAGACTGTCACTTCGGTGGTCGAAGTCAACGGGATAGATTACAGCAACTATCTGCCGTAATTTAGTCTAAAACAAAAGTCAAAACAGTCGAATCTGACCTCAACACAACACACTTTTTACACTGACACAAATGCAGCTGTTGGAGCATTTCGTTTTGTTAAAATATTGCTACGTACCGCGTTGCAATAGTAAGGATTACTCGGTGAAAAATTGCTATTTATATTTATAAAATAATTTAGATATAACGCGCGCTCTGATTGGTTAATTACTATGTTGATATGAGGCTATGTAAACATGGTTCATGACCTTGAACAACCTTGAAGCAATGCAGTGGATTTGATTGTAAAAATAACTGACCACAAATGTATTTTTTTCTGTTGTCAAACATGTTTTATTTACTAAACAAAAGCCATAGAATTACAGTTTTTCTTGTTTAGTTAAGTTCAAGTTCTATCTAGATGTGATTTTGATGATTTTAAACCGAAAATTACTTAAGTAATTTTGCAAGAATTGAGCTTCAAGTTCATTCAAACTCGGCCGGCAAGAAACTCGACGAATCGTCCAATTATTTCTGTCCACAATAAACGAAGAAAACTAAATATAACGGCTCAGTTTTCTCAATCACATACTAACCATTTTGTAAGTTATACTTAGCTACACATAAGTCTTATATTTTCTCAAGTGTACGACTGAAAATATCAAGAAAAGATAGCCGTGTTTATATGGGAGGTTTTATGGAATCTTTTTCTGACGTCAAAATCTGTCGCGAGTGGCCGTCAAACCGTCATTTTACTTGCTCAAAACTTCAAATTTAGATCGGTGAAGTCTAAATATCTGTCAAATATACCAAATATAAGTTTCTTATAAACAAACAAACAAATGTCATCTAGTTGCTTGAAGAAAAACTAACAGACTTTGAAAGTTAGGTTCGAACATTTTGTAGATCTTGACGGCCACTACGTCACACGTAAAACCTCCCATACTCACAAAAGAGTAAAAACAGAGCGATTCTTGTAGTATCTCTAGTAAAATATGTCAAAGAGAAAACATATCTTGAAATGTC
This sequence comes from Actinostola sp. cb2023, assembly GCA_033675265.1. Lineage (NCBI taxonomy): Eukaryota > Metazoa > Cnidaria > Anthozoa > Actiniaria > Actinostolidae > Actinostola > Actinostola sp. cb2023. The sequence continues at coordinate 992,895 of JAUJYZ010000938.1, read as the reverse complement.
TCAGAAACGTCCATCGTTTATACATTCTTGTCGAGAAAAGCGACGAAAAGATTTAAAAATACGACAAAAACTGTGGATATTTGGCTACCTGACTTCGTGCTCCATTCATATAAGCTTAGTTGTCAAATATTTCAGAAAGTTTGACGACTCTTCGTCATTGATCGTGATTCGGCTCAGCTTTTCTCACTTTTCTTCGTGTTTCGTGTTCACAGGATACAAAAACAAAGTGTAACAAGCATTCTTCTGCAATTTTCTGACAGAAAATAGCATTCTTCAAATCGTTTTTCGTGTCAAAACAGTAAACTAAACAAATAAAAGTTGTCGAGTCGCTTTGCCATTTTGATTTCTTTCGTGAGATTTGATTGGATGATGGGCGATTTCTGACGCTTTTCAGGACAATTGAAATTTTGATCACTAAAATCTCGCGTAAATAAAGGAGTTTTACGAAAGAAATCCTTGTAGTTATTTTATAAAACAAATAGAAAACGTTTCCCGTGTTTACATAGCCTGACATAAACACGAGGGAAGTTTGGGAGAAGTCGAGAGCTATTGTGTAAAACCGAGCCTCCAAATCGGGCAATTTTGGTTCGATTCGGCGAAATATCAGGACACAAATATTGGGGATGATAACATAACATATGGAATTGCATCGAGTTTTTTAATTGCACAACCCACAGCCTAAAAAATGTGAAATTTGGTTTTGACAGATTTCACTATTCTGAACCAAAACAATCCAGCTAGTATAGTAACAGAGCACTGGACTGAGGAATCTTGGCGACAAAAATAGCTTTCTTTCAAGAAAATTAGAAACATTCATCACTTTAAAATTATTTTCTGAATATCACGATAATGTTCCAGGGATAATATCATTCCAAATCTTTTGGGTTTTCAATGATTCTAGATGTCATGAAATTTTTTTAAATTCTCTGTCAGAATGGACGTTCTGCTCAGAATCAGTTGGCCGGTGATCAATTTACTTAGTTAATCTTCTTATCAGCGGCCAAGCCTTGTCTACATTAATTAACCCTGACGTTTTTTGGAAACTGAGATAGTCTGAGGCGAATGAAGAATGTTGTAAAGATACTCATCAGTCAGTTTAAAATAAATGCACACGGTCAGGGGCGTAGCGTGCACGTACGTGCGTACAATTTAAAATCCTTAATATATAAATATTATAAAAAACATAAAAATATTTTTTTTTTAATGAAATCTAAGACCAAATCTTAACAGCTGACTCAGTGTCACTTCCTGGAAACTACTCTCAGAAGGCAGGAAATGCTATTTCAGAGACCTTATATTTCAAAAATTTTCGGGGAGCATGCTCCCGCACCCCCGATCAACTCTCGCGTTCGCCGATCGTCAAAGTTATCTGCAGCGACGTAGTCGTCTCTCGACCAGTGAAATTCCTGGAGAAAACATGTAGCAGCCCCAGTGAACAGTCTCTCAAGCAAAATAAATACCAAAAAAACCGGCTTCGCCTATCGGGTTGTTATATCGCTAATAGACCTCGGTAACAGTATATAAGCTTTATATAAATCCTTTACATAAATCCCCAAAAAACTGAGTGATAGATGCATTTTACTATGTATTTATGTAGCGAGAAAGTCCGCTGGAAAACGAAGAAAATGGTATTTCCAAGACTCTAGAATGCTAAATTTCCAGGGGGGCATGCCCCCTCACCCCCCTAGAAACTCACGCCTTCGGCGCTCGTTGCTCTGTGCGTACATTGGAAAAAAAGCACGCTACGCCCCTGACGGTGCAACATTGCTGACACTATTTCAGCAGCCTGCGCTCGCATCCGAACTGAACAACCGTGGTTCAGGCTACGCGTCCACCTGTGTATTTTGTGTGTGTGCGATTGCTGGCTTGCAATCAATCCCTGCATGGGATTTAGGTAAAGCACAAAGACGCAGCATGTTGGTGCCGCCATGACATCACGTGCAATCCAGCAATAGTGCAGAAGCAATCACGTTGTACCAGTTTAATAATACATTGGCTCACAATTACAATTGCAGAGCTAGGTGGACACACGCTACCAACATATTGCCAACAATATTGCGCGCAATGTATTTAGTTATGAAATGGTTGGGACGCAGAATACTTCTTCTATTCTTACAGTTCCCGGCGCCATCTTGAAAGGTAGCCGATCCTTTGCATCGAAGCGAGACTGGCGGTGACCTTGCAATGATAGAGACATGTGAATAATTGTCCAAGGTGTTAAAAAAGGTCTCTATCATTGCAATTCAAGGTCACCGCCAGTCTCGCTTCGATGCAAAGGACTACCTTTCAAGATGGCGCCGGGAACTGTAAAAAGGAGTATTTCTGCCACTTTTCCCGCTGTATGACGCTATAGGGTCACTAGATTGAGATCGATATCATATATTTTTTAATTTCTTGTCATTTTTATTCAAGGCCAAAATAACACGACAAATATGGCAGGCATAGTGAAGAAAGAGACCACAAGACAAATCAAGGACATAGAGCGCCTGGCACATGACATGAGTCTGCTGACCACAATGTCCGAAGTGTACGATGTTCACTTTCTGGTTGGGAAGGAAAAGGAATACATGGGCGGAGTCAAAGCTATACTTGCTGCTAGAAGCCGGTAGGTTGATTAACAGCTGTCACTCATGTGTTTAAGAAGGCGTATTTCTAAATTAATTGTTTTTCTTTCTAGGGTATTTTTCAACATGTTGTTCGCTGGACAAGGTGTTCGTGGTCGTGGAAGGGACTCCGGTACACCCAAGAAAACCCCGAAGAAACAGAGCAGCTTTGCATTCCTAAAGCGTGACAGCAAGACGGATTTAAAAGTTGGGAAAGTCAGCAGTTGCGTGACAATTCCAATCGAGGACTTCGAGGCGGAAGAATTTGCCCGTTTGATGGAGTTTCTCCACTGTGGTCGTTGTACGCTCGAATCGCACTGCATTGTGGGTCTTTTGGCCGCCGCGGATTTTTTCGCAGTTGAAGATTTGCAAATGGCGGCCTGTAACTTCATCGACAAATGTATCACTATTGACAACGTATGTCACTTCCTCTGCGAAGCTGAAAGGTACATCCAACTGAAGTCCGTCAAGTCACTCGTGCCGAAGCTCCTCGAGTTCACGGCTATCCATGCTCGCGAGGTGCTGGGCCGAGTACCTTTCTGCACTCTTCCTCGACATGTGGTACGATTGATTTTGGCGCGAAAAGATTTAGACGCAACTGAATCGGAGAAATTTACAGCGGTGCTCACATGGGGACATGCGTACTGTGATAAATATGCCGACATCAGCCTGAAGGCAGCTTTGGAACCGCTGGTCGATTGTATCGTATTCTACAAAATACCCACAATGCAACTCATGCAGGAAGTACGTCAAATGGACATCGTCCCAGATCACGTGCTTATGAAGGCCCTGGCCTATCAGGCGGACCCTATGAGCGTAAGTCTTAAAGGATCCCAGAAAGCAACGGGAGCCCGAAAAATTGGTTCCCAGACTGCTCTCAACAACAACACCGTACACGAAGACGAGGCAAATGGTGTGACGTTTGAGCGTTTAATCAAAGGTTGATGGATTACGAAACATTCAAGTGACAGTTCTATATTTATATGCTATGAAGGGGAAACTCTCTGTAGAATCGTGGTACTCGATCTCGTTTATTAGCTCTTGTTTGTTGCTCTACTTCTATACTCTTCTATAATCTTCTGCTGAGTTACATCAGTATCATAACAATCATCTTATCGATTAACGTGACAGATTGACAATTACCAGTAAAGTTAACGTTCTGGGGGCGTTGTCACTGGTATAAAACTACATATTTGGTTATCTGGACTACTAGTCATAAATCAATTCATGGCTACTTAAAGTCCAATTCATAAGGAAACTATTGCTTATGAAGAGGTCAAGTATTATCATAGATTAAGAGGATCACGACATAGATTACAAGTTCGCGTTTAGTCTAATCACACTGAGAGGTCGCTCAACTTACATGTACGTAGGTAACGTGTTGGTTCAGGATCAGGAAATTATCCGAAGTTCAAGGCCGTCCAAGGTCAGAAACAGTATGTAAGAGCATCATAAGACCTTCAGAAATGTGACTGACGGGCTCATAAGCTATGTTTACTATGCTTGTACATATTCATTAACTTGGTTGGTTGATTATTATTTCAAGATTGATAAAATAATTGCTTAATATTTGTGTTCCTTAGCATATACAGTCATTCTCAAAAACGTTGTCTAGATGTAAAGACTACAATGCTACAATAAACTCACGTGATTCATAATATATTCAATTTCCTCGTGTGGAATTTCAAATTGAGATGCAAAAGTACACGGCATTGTGAGAACTGAATGTAATGGCGCTGGTATCAACTCGCAGTTCCACGTGCAGAAATTGAAAACATAATGAATCACATGACTTTATTGTAGTATTGTAGTCTTTTCATCTAGATGTTTTTGAGAATGACTGTATATATATATATACGCAAGAAAACGTTTTGGAATATTCTAATGATGATTGTTGGACATCCACGATTACAGGTTGAAAGATTGAACATTGTTGAATTTTAAAGAATAAAACTTACATACTTTGCTACTCAGAATAACACTAAGGCTATACTTGAATGTATTCAAAGTTTTAAAAGCGTGAATGAATTCTCAGAATGAGTTTATGGCAAACTTGTGATATATTCAGGTGCGATTTTCCAGGGATGTTCACGCCATTTCTAGTCATTTTTCTGCTAGTCCAGAACTGGCCCCACCTTTCTGAATAACTATATAGATACTGGACGCGAAAGAAATATAAAGACTACGAGAAGCGCGCGCGCAATCTAAGGAAATTGAACTCTCTCTAGCCCAGCTCTTCGCCGCGCACATAGATACAAGTGGGTCCAGTTCTAGGCTATATTTCTGCGTGCTTGAGGTTGCGGCGTGGTCTTAAAAAAATCGATGCATCGTAATAGCTGTCATGATTCCATTACTACATCATCATCATCATCGTTATCCATGGTTTCCGTGTCACACGTTGTACAGGATAGCAATTCTTCGATGTGTCTCAAGATGTCTTCATCCTTGAACTCCGATTTGCTTATAAGCTGTTGAAAATGGAATACACGCATGTTCATTGTGACGTTCAAACACGTACACGTGCGTACACGTACGTATACATACGTAAAATAAGGAAAACATATAAGTACATTGTGCATACGTGCTTACATGATTTGAGATAAAATACACGCATATACGTTAAGAAATGTGGTAGCTGTAGTCAGGCATAACCTACCATATCATCGCTGCTGAAGAAGGTTGTAGTATCAACCGAAACGTCCAAAATAAATTCTGGTCAGTGACAACATAACTATGTTTTTTTTACACGCATATACCTTTAAAAGTTTTGTTCTAACGTACATACGTGCATACACGTACGTAAAATAAGGAAACATGTAAGTACAATGCACAGCGTTCTTTTGATGCAAAAGCTTGAATTTGGGAGTAGGGATGGGGATAATATGTACTCTGCAGAAAAATAAACCGTACTCTAAGATGTTGACGATAGGGGTCAAAATGCAACTTAAAATGGCGTTCTTTTCTACACGGTATGGTGAATGAAGAAACCTACGGTACCGTTGACACTCAAATGACTTCCTTTCTAAACCAATCAAAAAGCGTGCAGATGCATCTCATCCAATCAAACTCTTTCAATACGGCACAGCACGGTACCGTAACTTTCCTACTCATAGGAAAACGCTTCTAATATCTAAAGCTAAAACTTTTATCTCAACTTTTACGTTGGACATAATGACACATTTTAGGGCAACAATAATATATATATGTACGTACCTTCTGTGCCTTTTGTAGGCAAATCTTTTTACCATTATTGCCGTGTCCAGACAAGTGATACATCCATCCTAATAGGTACCACACCTGTCACATATATTAACCATTTACTGGTAAGTAATACATCCATACCAATAGGTACCACACCTGTCACATATATTAACCATTTACTGGTAAGTAATACATCCATCCTAATAGGTACCACACCTGTCACATATATTAACCATTTACTGGTAAGTAATACATCCATACCAATAGGTACCACACCTGTCACATATATTAACCATTTACTGGTAAGTAATACATCCATCCTAATAGGTACCACACCTGTCACATATATTAACCATTTACTGGTAAGTAATACATCCATCCTAATAGGTACCACACCTGTCACATATATTAACCATTTACTGGTAAGTAATACATCCATACCAATAGGTACCACACCTGTCACATATATTAACCATTTACTGGTAAGTAATACATCCATCCTAATAGGTACCACACCTGTCACATATATTAACCATTTACTGGTAAGTAATACATCATCCATCCTAATAGGTACAACACCTGTCACATATATTAACCATTTACTGGTAAGTAATACATCCATACCAATAGGTACCACACCTGTCACATATATTAACCATTTACTGGTAAGTAATACATCCATACCAATAGGTACCACACCTGTCACATATATTAACCATTTACTGGTAAGTAATACATCCATCCTAATAGGTACCACACCTGTCACATATATTAACCATTTACTGGTAAGTAATACATCCATCCTAGTAGGTACCACACCTGTCACATATATTAACCATTTACTGGTAAGTAATACATCCATCCTAATAGGTACCACACCTGTCATATATATTAACCATTTACTGGTAAGTAATACATCCATCCTAGTAGGTACCACACCTGTCACATATATTAACCATTTACTGGTAAGTAATACATCCATACCAATAGGTACCACACCTGTCATATATATTAACCATTTACTGGTAAGTAATACATCCATCCTAGTAGGTACCACACCTGTCACATATATTAACCATTTACTGGTAAGTAATACATCCATACCAATAGGTACCACACCTGTCACATATATTAACCATTTACTGGTAAGTAATACATCCATCCTAATAGGTACCACACCTGTCACATATATTAACCATTTACTGGTAAGTAATACATCCATCCTAATAGGTACCACACCTGTCACATATATTAACCATTTACTGGTAAGTAATACATCCATCCTAATAGGTACCACACCTGTCATATATATTAACCATTTACTGGTAAGTAATACATCCATCCTAATAGGTACCACACCTGTCATATATATTAACCATTTACTGGTAAGTAATACATCCATCCTAGTAGGTACCACACCTGTCACATATATTAACCATTTACTGGTAAGTAATACATCCATACCAATAGGTACCACACCTGTCATATATATTAACCATTTACTGGTAAGTAATACATCCATCCTAGTAGGTACCACACCTGTCACATATATTAACCATTTACTGGTAAGTAATACATCCATCCTAATAGGTACCACACCTGTCACATATATTAACCATTTACTGGTAAGTAATACATCCATCCTAGTAGGTACCACACCTGTCACATATATTAACCATTTACTGGTAAGTAATACATCCATACCAATAGGTACCACACCTGTCACATATATTAACCATTTACTGGTAAGTAATACATCCATCCTAGTAGGTACAACACCTGTCACATATATTAACCATTTACTGGTAAGTAATACATCCATACCAATAGGTACCACACCTGTCACATATATTAACCATTTACTGGTAAGTAATACATCCATACCAATAGGTACCACACCTGTCACATATATTAACCATTTACTGGTAAGTAATACATCCATCCTAATAGGTACCACACCTGTCACATATATTAACCATTTACTGGTAAGTAATACATCCATCCTAGTAGGTACCACACCTGTCACATATATTAACCATTTACTGGTAAGTAATACATCCATCCTAATAGGTACCACACCTGTCATATATATTAACCATTTACTGGTAAGTAATACATCCATCCTAGTAGGTACCACACCTGTCACATATATTAACCATTTACTGGTAAGTAATACATCCATACCAATAGGTACCACACCTGTCATATATATTAACCATTTACTGGTAAGTAATACATCCATCCTAGTAGGTACCACACCTGTCACATATATTAACCATTTACTGGTAAGTAATACATCCATACCAATAGGTACCACACCTGTCACATATATTAACCATTTACTGGTAAGTAATACATCCATCCTAATAGGTACCACACCTGTCACATATATTAACCATTTACTGGTAAGTAATACATCCATCCTAATAGGTACCACACCTGTCACATATATTAACCATTTACTGGTAAGTAATACATCCATCCTAGTAGGTACCACACCTGTCACATATATTAACCATTTACTGGTAAGTAATACATCCATACCAATAGGTACCACACCTGTCATATATATTAACCATTTACTGGTAAGTAATACATCTATCCTAGTAGGTACCACACCTGTCACATATATTAACCATTTACTGGTAAGTAATACATCCATCCTAATAGGTACCACACCTGTCACATATATTAACCATTTACTGGTAAGTAATACATCCATCCTAGTAGGTACCACACCTGTCACATATATTAACCATTTACTGGTAAGTAATACATCCATACCAATAGGTACCACACCTGTCACATATATTAACCATTTACTGGTAAGTAATACATCCATCCTAATAGGTACCACACCTGTCATATATATTAACCATTTACTGGTAAGCCTTATAATGTGCACATACAATAACTAGACCATAATTGAGATTATTTATGACTTATTAATGTACCTGGGAATCTTCATCATTTTCTTCAAGTAACTTCTGTAGAACACTTCCTGCTAACTATGAAAAGTGTACAGTATTAAGAGTGACTTTCTGTAAGAATCGACCAAAATTTAGTAATTGTGGCACAAGTCGAAAAATCAATTTTGGTCATATTTGGTGTATCGATAGGTTATAGTAAGAAAGTAAACGGTGCGAAGTTAGATTTGATCATTATAGCCCTATTTATCGCTAAATCTGCAGCTTCTAATTATGCATATTTTTAGCCTAAATATGACCGACTCGCTTTACAAAACCATTCCACAAATTAATTTTGAAACATTTTCTCTGTAATATTTAGACATTTCTCTTCCTTCTTGATGAAAAAATAATTCAAATTGTATGATAACGAAGGCAGGGGGAAATTCTAAACAAAGACTATACTTTTCGCATTTGCGAAAATCAATTTTTATGGTAAAAACACGGTAAAGGTTCGGCATGTGCGATTTCTCGAAATAATGTAAACTTTCACCCGAAGCCTTATTAGACATTTGCCTTTCGAAATATAAAGAGAAATATCTGGGCAAATTACTTTCACGCACCCTACGAGACCCGTTTTCACCCTATAATTACGCTAATATTTTCGTTGGGTAACTCAAGCATAAATTTGTCAATAATATATCGGAAAAATAAATAAAGGGGGAAATTGTTCATTTGCTATATTAACTTTTGTACTTTAATTCTATCGGAAGGACGAATATTGCAAAAAATATATATGTTAATATTGATCAACTTTTGTGTTGGGATCCCAACATCATACATTTCTATGTACAGGGAACCCAACATACCGTAATACGTATTGCTCGCGCCGCTCTACCACAGGAAGCCCATCAAAAAAAGACGCAAATATCATTTTTCATTTCATTTCATTATTTAGTAAGTGCTTATTTAGTAGCCTCAAAAGGAATGGTTGGGCTGCCTGTGGTCCTTTTTGGTCTCACCTTCGAAGCTTTTCGGGTGACTAACTTTATCGAAATGAGTGTATATCTCGCTGATACAGTTTCAAGAAAGTTTATACTAAAATGTATAGAAATGTACGTATATAGTCTGACAGAAAGTATAGTTCACCAAACTATCAAACTGTACATTGACTATATCACAGACTATATCTCAAAAATGTTTGAAATCTAGAGGGTCGAAAATGCTATTTCCAGCGTCCTCCAAGAGCTATTTGTGATTTACATGTATCGCTAATTACTTCCTACACTGTCTCAGCAAAACAATGCATATTGAAAATTGATGAGTGATAATCCTTTACTTCGCAAAAGTCTGTAATTATGAACGCGCTACGAATCGTGCTCTCTGAAGGCTGGTTTCGATATGATTGCTACGATCATCCAAAATGTGTTCAGCGATCGTAGAGATGATGTCGTCCCCATATTGCTATGATTGCTGCGATCGCTAGGGTGTGGTTTCCATATGATCGCTATTGATTGAGTTTTATAGATGATGATGATGAAGATGATGATGATTATATAGATAAATATTTTTGGAATAAAAATGTATTTTTCTATAATTCAACAATAATGAGCACATTTCGATGGTCTTTCAAATTTGCCAAATAGAACAAGGAGCGAGACCTTGATAAGAGGTACTGATTTATAGCGATGAAGACTTGGTTTATAAAAATGAGGTTAAAAATGATGACCAACTAGACGCTTTAATAAGCGTTCATTCATGCTCTGGTGCGATTAAACACTTGGATTCATTGTAGCATGAAACATGAGATTTGTGTTCACAGTTTTTTTCACTTGCATTTGATATTTCATAAGATTTTGATATGATTTTTTTCAGATTTTTCAGATATGATTTTGAGTCCGTGGAACGACCTGGTCCGAAAACGCTTGACATCTTTTAGAGTAGGTATACCGCTAACAGCGTGTGCATTTGTATGTGAGATAAGCGTATTAGACATACTTCCTTCAATTCGTTTTTTCTCATGATCACAAGACGACATAACCTTCCCCGAACAAGGTTTAATTTGTGAAGAAAGAGGTCGACTGTCGATAAAACCTCATAGATCAGCTGTTAGTGGTCTCATTCCCAATCCCACTCGATTGCAGATTGTGCTTAGTCATCATAGGTGTATTCACTGCTTAAACATTTCTCTATGCTTAGATCTGAGATAACGATTATAGTTATCAACTCAGTGTTTGGTTACTTGTTGGGTGACTCGGCACTCGACAACATAATAGTGGCCAGCTACTTTACGTCATGAGTTTAAATTTGACGGCTGAACTTGCCCCTTGACCTCTGGTGCCTCCTGATTGGTTTGTGATTTGTAATCTCTCTTGTGGTCAGACTTCTTGTCTCCTTCCAAATCGCGACAATGTCTAACAAAAAAAAGTACTGTCTCCAATCTTAGACTCGTGCCCGGCCTTAGGCCTGGGCACGAGTAATTAAAACATTGTGACCGGCCTCCCCAAAGTGGCGCTTAAAAAATCGTGACCCACCCCCCAAACATAGTAGCCCTCCCCCACCACTTTCTAATGACCGGTCCCTAAAGGAGCAGCACACTTCCATCTTCACAAAAATAACACACTAAGTAGACGTTATTGTTCCCACTCAGCGGCTTGTATATGCAAATTTTTAAGTTTTTTCTCAAGACGTCTAATATTGTTTCACAATGTGGAAAATAATATGAAAAAGGAACAATCAGCCATTTTATCATCTTTTTAAGATACATACATGCATCTTTCCAAATTCTCTTGAAGAGAAAAGTTTCCATCCGCTGTCGGGCATGTCACACAACACAAAAGCTGTTAAAAAATAACATTGATTTTTTGGATTATTTTCGAAATATTCGTCCTTCCGATTGAACTAAAAGTAAATATAGCAAATGAACAGTTTCCCATAATTCAGCTGAGATCTGTTCAAATTTTCCGATATATTATTGACAAATTTATGTCACGAGTTGACTCTGATACTTGCATTACCGAGCGAAAATATTAGAGTAATTATGGGACAAAAACGCACCCTGAATGAAAGTAATTTGCCCAGATATTTCTCTTTACGTTTCGAAAGGCAAATTTCTAATAAGGCTTCGGGTGAAAGTTTACGTTATTTCGAGAAATCGCACATGCCGAACCTTTACCGTGTTATTACCATAAAAATTGATTTTCGATGTGAAAAGTATAGCCTTTGTTTAGAATTTCCCCCCGCCTTCGTTATCATACAATTTGAATTATTTTTTCATCAAGAAGGAAGAGAAATGTCTAAATATTACAGAGAAAATGTTTCAAAATTAATTTGTGGAACGGTTTTGTAAAGCGAGTCGGTAATATTTAGGCTAAAAATATGCATAATTATAGAAGCTGATTTAGCGGTAAATAGGGCTATAATGAAAATCCTTGTTTTCATCGAAACGATTTAATTTTTTTCAAAACTAACTTTGCACAGTTTAGTTTCTTACCTATCGATACACCAAATATGAGCAACATTGATTTTTCGACTGGTGCCACGATTTGGTCGATTCTTACAGTAAGTCACTCTTAATAACAGTCATAATGATACTGCCAAGTTACCAATGATGATGATGATGATGATACTGTAAAGATGACAATGATGATGATACTGTAAAGATGAAGATGATGATGATACTGTAAAGATGAAGATGATGATGATACTGTAAAGATGAAGATGATGATGATACTGTAAAGATGAAGATGATGATGATACTGTAAAGATGACAATGATGATGATACTGTAAAGATGAAGATGATGATGATACTGTAAAGATGAAGATGATGATGATACTGTGAAGATGATGATGATACTGTAAACATGAAGATGATGATGATACTGTGAAGATGATGATGATACTGTAAAGATGAAGATGATGATGATACTGTAAAGATGAAGATGATGATGATACTGTAAAGATGAAGATGATGATGATACTGTAAAGATGAAGATGATGATGATACTGTAAAGATGAAGATGATGATGATACTGTGAAGATGATCATGATACTGTAAAGATGAAGATGATGATGATACTGTGAAGATGATGATGATACTGTAAAGATGAAGATGATGATGATATTGTAAAGATGAAGATGATGATGATACTGTAAAGATGAAGATGATGATGATACTGTAAAGATGAAGATGATGATGATGATACTGTAAAGATGAAGATGATGATGATACTGTAAAGATGAAGATGATGATGATACTGTAAAGATGAAGATGATGATGATACTGTAAAGATGAAGATGATGATATTGTAAAGATGAAGATGATGATGATACTGTAAAGATGAAGATGATGATGATACTGTAAAGATGAAGATGATGATGATACTGTAAAGATGAAGATGATGATGATACTGTAAAGATGAAGATGATGATATTGTAAAGATGAAGATGATGATGATACTGTAAAGATGAAGATGATGATGATACTGTAAAGATGAAGATGATGATGATACTGTAAAGATGAAGATGATGATGATACTGTAAAGATGAAGATGACGATGATACTGTAAAGATGAAGATGATGATACTGTAAAGATGAAGATGATGATGATACTGTAAAGATGACAATGATGATGATACTGTAAAGATGAAGATGATGATGATACTGTAAAGATGAAGATGATGATGATACTGTAAAGATGAAGATGATGATGATACTGTAAAGATGAAGATGATGATGATACTGTAAAGATGAAGATGATGATACTGTAAAGATGAAGATGATGATGATACTGTAAAGATGACAATGATGATGATACTGTAAAGATGAAGATGATGATGATACTGTAAAGATGAAGATGATGATACTGTAAAGATGAAGATGATGATGATACTGTAAAGATGAAGATGATGATACTGTAAAGATGAAGATGATGATGATACTGTAAAGATGAAGATGATGATACTGTAAAGATGAAGATGATGATGATACTGTAAAGATGAAGATGATGATGATACTGTAAAGATGAAGATGATGATACTGTAAAGATGAAGATGATGATGATACTGTAAAGATGACAATGATGATGATACTGTAAAGATGAAGATGATGATGATACTGTAAAGATGAAGATGATGATACTGTAAAGATGAAGATGATGATGATACTGTAAAGATGAAGATGATGATGATACTGTAAAGATGAAGATGATGATGATACTGTAAAGATGAAGATGATGATGATACTGTAAAGATGAAGATGATGATACTGTAAAGATGAAGATGATGATGATACTGTAAAGATGACAATGATGATGATACTGTAAAGATGAAGATGATGATGATGATGATGTGTAAAGATGAAGATGATGATGATACTGTAAAGATGAAGATGATGATGATACTGTAAAGATGAAGATGATGATGATACTGTAAAGATGACAATGATGATGATACTGTAAAGATGAAGATGATGATGATACTGTAAAGATGAAGATGATGATGATACTGTAAAGATGAAGATGATGATATTGTAAAGATGACGATGATGATGATACTGTAAAGATGAAGATGATGATGATACTGTAAAAATGATGATGATGATGATACTGTAAAGATGAAGATGATGATGATACTGTAAAGATGAAGATGATGATGATACTGTAAAGATGAAGATGATACTGTAAAGATGAAGATGATGATGATACTGTAAAGATGAAGATGATACTGTAAAGATGACAATGATGATGATACTGTAAAGATGAAGATGATGATGATACTGTAAAGATGAAGATGATGATGATACTGTAAAGATGAAGATGAAGATGATACTGTAAAGATGAAGATGATGATGATACTGTAAAGATGAAGATGATACTGTAAAGATGACAATGATGATGATACTGTAAAGATGAAGATGATGATGATACTGTAAAGATGAAGATGATGATGATGATGATGATATACTGTAAAGATGACAATGATGATGATACTGTAAAGATGACAATGATGATGATACTGTAAAGATGACGATGATGATGATACTGTAAAGATGAAGATGATGATGATACTGTAAAAATGATGATGATGATGATACTGTAAAGATGACGATGATGATGATACTGTAAAGATGAAGATGATGATGATACTGTAAAAATGATGATGATGATGATACTGTAAAGATGAAGATGATGATGATACTGTAAAGATGAAGATGATGATGATATTGTAAAGATGAAGATGATGATGATACTGTAAAGATGAAGATGATGATGATACTGTAAAGATGAAGATGATGATGATACTGTAAAGATGAAGATGATGATGATACTGTAAAGATGAAGATGACTTTTCATGAATTAACATTGAAAATACACAACACCATTCAAAGACAATTTGTTTAATTCTAAAGTTTTTGTTTGTTTTTGTTAAAAACAAGCACAAATCAGTGTTCGGTTACATGTATAACTTCAGCTTATCTGCCGTTTCGCTATGTTGATGTTGTCAGTGACTTCGAGTCTGTATCTTCAATGCAAAATATTTTCCAAGGCTCTTTTGGCTCGCCAACCATCTACATGTACTCGTCTACTCAGCTCTCAATCCGTCGCCGAATGATTGGTGAGTTATTCAAAGTATTGACAGAAATGGAGAATTGTGCATAATAACACCTTCAAAGGATGTCATTTGTGTTGTTGTTATGGCAGTCGACAAGCTCAAAACTCGTCGAGGAGGCCGGTTTATACATCTCTTTTCGCTCAGTTTTCTTTCATGTTTTTTGTTTTCCAAGCTGTCCACGTATTCTTCGTGTGAAGTCTCAAGTTGAACAAAATGAGTTTCAGTCATAATTGTTATCCTTTGAAAGATAGAAAATCTTTGAAATATTTTTTCAGTTCACAACACTAAACAAGCAAACGAGCCAGCTTCTTGTTGTTGAAAAAGCCAATTGAATGCCTAAGAGGAAAACTTCACATGGCTTCTGATTGGACGTATCATTTTTGTCACACGTGAAGAAACGATACGTGGCATCTCATTGGATAGCAATAGCATGAATAGTGAGTGAACGGAAATTTACTACACAGAATTTTAGTGAGCAAATCTCAGTATATAATAAACAGTATTATTTCAAACCCACCTCTAAATCTCCAAGTTCTAGCAGGAGTCTTGAAGTTGTAAGCCTGCTTTCATAAGGTGGCATGGGAACCTTAATAATGGGAAAATGTTCATGAATATTAATTGCAACTAAACAGTGATGTTCTATTGTTATCATTAGTAATTATCAGTACTACTTAGTGCAAAATGTTGAATGGATTTTAGTTTTTCACACTCTTATTACATCGAACTACATGTAGCATACATTGGATAATTACCTCATTCACACCGAGGTTTAGAAAATTATAGACAAGCGCTGAATAACCTTGAATAACACAAACAGAAAACATACCAGTTGTAGTTCTTCATCTTGACCAAGCCATAAACCAAGACCTTTCTTCAGAACTGTTTTAGCTTCCTACAGTATACAAATACACAAGGGTCAATAATTGAAGGGTTCTCTGCAAGAACAATGCACAAAATGTAAGTGATCTCTGATCAAAATCTAAGTTCTCCTTGAGATTCTTTGAATTTCAAAGGAGAATTTGGGGTTTGATCTCAAGTCACTTGCTCTGTTCTTGCAGGGAGCCCTTCAATTGCTACCAACATGTCAGGCTGGATGCAACTAGGAAATCATTATACTAAAAGCTAGACACACTATGCAATTTTGTGTTTGCAGACGTGTGGCTAGCCTCCTAAAGCAGACACATGTGCAGGCTTATGTTTTACTCCATCGGCCCACTAGCATCTGCTCAGACGAACCAGACATTCCTTTCCGATTGTTTTATGCACCACTGAACTAGCCAATGAAATCACTTGTATTAGCATACTTTCGTGCTGGCAGAGTAAAACGGAAGTCTGCACACGTGTCTGCTTTAGGAGGCTAACGTGTGGCTTGATTAGCCTCATTTCCAGGTTACTTCGTAGTCTCTCATCATGCGCCACTAGTTTTCTTCAAAATGACCATGACAGACACCATGACAGACCAGGACAGACACCATGACAGACACCACGACAGACCAGGACAGACACCATGACAGACACCACGACAGAATAGGACAGACACCAGGACAGACACCATGACAGACCAGGACAGACACAATGACAGACACCATAACAGACACCATGACAGACCAGGACAGACACAATGACAGACACCACATCAGACACCACGACAGACCAGGACAGACACCATGACAGACCATGACAGGCACCATGACAGACACCACAACAGACACCATGACAGACACCATGACAGACACCACGATAGACAACATGACAGACACCATGACATACACCACGACAGACACCTTGACAGACACCATGACAGGCACCATGACAGAGACCACAACAGACACCAGACAGACACCACGACACACACCACGACAGACACAATGACAGACAACATGACAGACACCATGACAGACATCATTGCAGAGACCACAACAGGCACCATGACAGACACCACGACAGGCACCATGACAGACACCATGACAGATACAATGACAGACACCACTACAGACACCAGACAGACACCATGATATACACCATGACAGACACAAGGACAGATACAATAACAGACACCACGACGTACGCAACAGACACAACAATCTTTCTTATCGACACATCAATTCACCTTGAAAGAGGTTGTGGCCATTCTTCTTGAGCGACATGGACTAACAGAAAGCAATGTGCACCAAGAAGCTTGGGGACGAGGCTATCATTTATTTAGGAGGTGTGACTGTCCACCTTAGAAAGGTGTCTGTCTATGCATGTAGGTGCAAAGTACCTACATGCATACAGGTTTATTCTGTACCTCTGTTTTTTCTTGGCTGAGGAGGCAGTTGGCCATAGCTTGATAAGCATCAGGATTACTGGGGTCATATTCCAAGGCTTTTTCACAGAATTGGTAACACTTACTTTCTGCTTCTGAATCAAAACTGTAGATGAATGAAATTGATAAATGAATGAATGGATAAATGAATGGATGGATGAAAGAAAAAATGCATGAATGAATGAAAGAATAAATGAATGGATGGATGGATGGAGAGAAAAGATGTATGAATGAATGAATGAATGGGTGAAAGAATAAATGAATGAATGAATGGATGAAAGTAAAAATGCATGAATGAATAAATGAATGGATGAAAGAATAAATGAATGGATGGATGAGAGAAAGATGTATGAATGAATGAATGGGTGAAAGAATTAATGAATGGATGGATGAAATCATGGATAAACGAATGGTTGAATGAATAAATGTAATACCACAGGTAGCCCAAGCTCACCATTTGAAGCTTTATATAGAGATTGTGCAGTGTAAATTTATTGAAAATCGAAAATATGATCAATCGTTTTTTAATTGTCCGAGTGTATTTGTTCTCATTTGTGAGTTTATTTAACTTTGGAGGAAATTTGGTACGAAATTTGTCAGTTGTCAGTTGAAAAGGGTCCGGGCTGATCTGTGCCTGCATGGCCACTCGGATGAAATAGGTTCAAAGAGAGTTTTGAATCAGCAAGTTTGGTGGGTTACAGAAAAGCTACAATGCAGATGACCGATCGTATTCAAGGGAAATTTATTGAGGAATCCAATTCTAGCAATGAAATTCTCGTGAAGTTGTGCTGAAGCGATTTATTTGTAGCTAAAGTGACTCAACCAGGTAATCCGAGGCACCTGAGTTGCCAACCTTCTTAGGGTATACACCATAGGGTAAAATTCAAACGGCTATAACTTGCTTAATTTTAATCGGAGCGACACCAAATTTCCCCCAAAGTTAAATAAACCCACAAAGAACAAATACAGACAATTTAGAAACGATTAATCGTATTTTCGATTTTTAATAAATTTACACTGCACAATCTCTATATAAAGCTGCAAATGGTGAGCTTGGGCTACCTGTGGTAATACATATGTAAATGGCTAGATGGATGGATGGATGGATGAAGCTCACGTTTACCATTCATCTGTCATGTAGATTTCTGCTAAGGAGCAGTAAGCAGTAGAAATATCTGTAGGAGTGACTGTGCCAGCACAAGCAGCTCCCTAAACAAAATATACAACAAACTATTAGACTTGTCAGGAACAATGCACAGGTTGCAGTAGCCTGCTTTATTTGCTCGATTATTTTAAGCTTGAACTACATGTACATGTATCTCGCAGACTCTATTTTTTGGCAAGATAGTTCGAGTTAAAAAAAAAAGAGTCTGCAAAGCAGGCCGTATGGTTGCAGACCTTTACATAAGTGTACATGCATACATCTAGTCAACTCTTGTTACTGTGACACCCTCAGGTCTGTACAGTGGAACCCCATTATAACGGCCACCGAAGTGACCAGAGCAAGTGTCTGTTATACGTCACTCTTTATTGAATTTATTGATAGAAACCTCTATTATAGCATACACATCAATAACGCAACATTTGAAATGTCTCAAATGAAAACAAACATAAAACCTTGATAATACAAGTGAAACTTTGTTCTTTTTCTAACAAAATGCTTATCCTCTTGCAAATATTCATTTCCATTCGTCTCTAATCAGGAATAAATCTTCACTAACAATTTCACAGCGATACAGTTGTTCTTTCGCAAACAAAACTGTTATTTCCTAGCGAAAAAAATGACAATGTAGAGAAGAATAAAAAGAAGACTTTACACTGAACATACTGTAGTCTTAGCTTACGTTTCTGTCTTGTAAAAACTTCATGTGAATTCTTAGCGCCACTGTGGCGAACTCTTGTCACATTGATGAAAGAATTTAAAAAAATGAAAGATTGTACTCAGACTGTCCATTATAATGGGGTTGATTTTGTATTAAATTTTGCTGTTCGGGCTGTGAAAAAGTGTCTGTTGTCTGTTATAACGGGGTTGATTTTGTATTACATTTTGTTGTTCGGGCTGTAAAAAAGTGTCCGTTGTCCGTTATAATGGGTGTCCGTTATAACAGGGTCTTTTTAACAGAAAATGTATCACCTTTCCGCCGGGACCTATATACATTTTAACTGTCCGTTATACCGGGGTGTCATTTAGGCGGGGTGTCCGTTAGGCAGGGTTCCACTGTACTTTGGTGTCTTTGCATGATGTTCTACATTGTACAGTCAATTTTCCCCTATTGCAGACATCCCGCTACTGCAGACACCCCGCTATTGCAGACACCTCACTATTGTAGACACCCTTCTATGCAGACATCCCGCTATTGCAGACATCCCGCTACTGCAGACACCCCGCTATTGCAGACACCTCACTATTGTAGACACCCTTCTATGCAGACATCCCGCTATTGCAGACATCCCGCTATTGCAGACACCTCACTATTGTAGACACCCTTCTATGCAGACATCCCGCTATTGCAGACATCCCGCTATTGCAGACACCCCGCTATTGCAGACACCCTGCTATTGCGGACACCTCACTATTGTAGACACCCTTCTATGCAGACATCCCGCTATTGCAGACACCCAGCTGTTGCAGACACCCCAATGTTACAGACATCCCATTATTGCAGACACCCCGCTATTGTGAACACCTCGCTATTGCAGACACCCCGCTATTGTGAACATCTCGCTATTGAAGACACCCCGCTATTGTGAACACCTCGCTATTGCAGACACCCAGCTATTGCAGACACCCTGCTATTGCAGACACCCTGCTATTACAGACATCCCGCTATTGCAGACATCCCGCTACTGCATACACCCTGCTATTGCGGACACCTCACTATTGCAGACACCCCACTATTGCAGACACCCTGCTATTGCAGACATCCCGCTATTGCACACACCTCAGCTCACTATTGCAGACACCCTTCCATGCAGACATGCCACTATTGCAGACATCCCGCTATTGCAGACACCCTGCTATTGCAGACATCCCGCTATTGCACACACCTCACTATTGCAGACACCCTTCCATGCAGACATCCCATTATTGCAGACACCCCGCTATTGTGAACACCTCGCTATTGCAGACACCCCGTTATTGCAGACACCCCGCTATTGCAGACATCCCGCTATTGTAGACATGCCGCTATTGTAGACATGCCGCTATTGCAGACATGCCGCTATTGCAGACATCCCGCTACTGCATACACCCTGCTATTGCAGACATCCCGCTACTGCATACACCCTGCTATTGCGGACACCTCACTATTGCAGACACCCCACTATTGCAGACACCCTGCTATTGCAGACACCCTGCTATTGCAGACATCCAGCTATTGTAGACATCCCGCTATTGCAGACATCCCGATATTGCAGACATCCCGCTATTGCAGACATCCCGCTACTGCATACACCCTGCTATTGCAGACATCCCGCTACTGCATACACCCTGCTATTGCGGACACCTCACTATTGCAGACACCCCACTATTGCAGACACCCTGCTATTGCAGACATCCCGCTATTGCACACACCTCACTATTGCAGACACCCTTCCATGCAGACATGCCGCTATTGCAGACAGCCCGCTATTGTAGACATCCCGCTATTGCAGACATCCCGCTATTGCAGACATCCCGCTACTGCATACACCCTGCTATTGCAGACATCCCGCTACTGCATACACCCTGCTATTGTAGACACCCCGCTATTGCAGACACCCCGCTATTGCAGACATCCCGCTATTGCAGACACCCCGCTATTGCAGACATCCCGCTATTGCAGACACCCCGCTATTGCAGACACCCCGCTATTGCAGACACCCCGCTATTGCAGACACCCCGCTATTGCAGACATCCCGTTATTGCAGACACCCCGCTATTGCAGACACCCCGCTATTGCAGACACCCCGCTATTGCAGACACCCCGCTATTGCAGACATCCCGCTATTGTAGACACCCCGCTATTGTAGACACCCCGCTATTGCAGACACCCCGCTATTGCAGACATCCCGCTATTGTAGACACCCCGCTATTGCAGACATCCCGCTATTGCAGACACCCCGCTATTGCAGACACCCCGCTATTGCAGACACCCCGCTATTGCAGACACCCCGCTATTGCAGACATACTGCTATTATGGATAATGACAGGATCTCCGGGCTGGCAAAAGTTACAGAGTTTCCTGAAAATATCTCTCGATATTACGGACACCATAAACTGAGGGTGTCCGCTTTAACGAGAGTTGACTGTAACTGGTAAGGTGAAAGGTAAAGTGACCCACTCTAGTTTCTGTAGCACGAAACAACCAGGAGTATTGCTAATCCCACGGATTCAATGCCAGTCAATCATAGATTCTATTACCCTCCAGCATTTAGCTAGATTACTCTCATGATATGCTGGTACCCATTAATACACCTGGGTGGAGTGAGGCAAATTGTGAAAGTAAAGTGTCTTGCCCAAGGACACAATGTGATTGTCCTGTATTGGAGTCTGTCTGTACCTCAGGATTTGAATTCAAAGCTTTAGTCATGATATCAATGCCTTTGGTAAAGGCCTGCACAGCTTCATGGCCTTGAAGAATTTGTCCAAGATACATGTACTTGGCATGACCTTTCTCAGGACACAATTGAATAGCATGCTGAAAGCACTACATGGATGTCAAGGAATCAATAAATCGGGAAAACAACAAGAAAGTTTCAAATAATTGCAGAACTTTCTCAAAATGGAACAAGACATTGAACGACAACCACTGTTACATTATTAACTAACAGCAGCAATACAATGTACAGCAGCAATGGTAGTTTGTGATGCTGCGATGATCAAAAACTCAGTCACATGGCACTAGGCACATGGTCCGTCTTGCCCCTAAAAACCCTCAGTGGTCCCCCTGTAATTGTCACATGTGATGAAGACTGCTGACCAGCATTGTCTGAATTTATTCTGTTTTATATTCAAGGATACATTTTTAGCTTTCTCAACTTCTCCTGTTTCTAAGAACACTGCACCAGCAGTTTCTAACAGCTCCAGGTGATTTGAGTCTACTTCTAAAGCCCTCTTGCAGAACTTCTGGGCCAATTCATAATTAAATGTATCCATGTACTCTTCTATCTACAATCAAAATTAAAACATTAAACAGACAGTATATACTGAAACATACTGACCTAAATACCAGAGATTATAATTCAACAATAAAATTTCTTTCACTCCGCCGAGGGCAAATACATGTACAATGTACCTAGTGCCTTTCCTAAGGAAAGATTTTATTTTTGAATAATAAAGCCAAAAGTCACAGTATACATTGTGGTTTCTATATCTTGCGCCTATGAGTGTGAAATTGGCCCTTGGAAACTGGATGCTTCTCTTTTCTCTTCATTTCTCAGGCAAATATTTGTATCTAATGAAACATCCAACTTCCTGGGGCACATATCATAGTTATTGTATTGGTACCAGTTAAATGCACAGAACAGTGATTGAATATTGTGGCAATTAGTATCTGTTTCTTTTGTTTCTTTTGAAGATATAATTAATACAATCATATGTGTACACTGTAAATATAAGTGATCAATTTTTCATTATGTACATGTAGAGCATTATTCACTTATTGGGTTACCTGTGTAATCCCCTCATCATTCATTGGGGGACTGGGACCCACTGTTTTCTCACGTTATTTCTCCTGGTCATTCTTGTACCTTAACACTCATTAAAATGGCTAGACGAAATGGATGAACTCCTATTTATGACCAGGAGAAATCAAAAAACGTAAGTACTAACATTCAAGATTGATTCACAACGAAACACAAGAGATTAACCTCGAACTTACGTAGAAGAAACGACACGGCGGCCATCTTGGATTTTTACGAAACCTGGAAAATACGGTAGTCGCACCTCAAACCAAGGCAGAAAGCGACTCTCACCTAGCACAACGATGCCCAAATACCAATGCCCATTCCCTGACTGCACATACGAGACAGAAGACGTTGCAGATTCCTTAGCAGCCGTGCTGATATCTGTGCACTCTTCAGGGACACACACGGCCAACGCTACATCAACGAGTGGCAACGGTGCCGCCAAAATCGAAAGGGTCCGCCGCCCTACTATCTCTACGGCAGGTTCCAGTGAGGACTGGTCATATTTTCACACCAGATGGCAAGATTACATCGATGCAACGAAAATAACCGGAAAAGAAAAGGTCGTCCAACTGCTCGAATGTTGTGATGAACAACTCAGGAAAGATCTCACAAGGAACACAGGGGGATCACTAACAAACAAACCAATCGAAGATGTGATGTCAGCCATCAGAAAACTTGCTGTTCGAGAAGAAAGTACAATGGTCGCACGAGTCCAACTTCACAATATGCATCAGGACAGACATGAGACAGTGCGAAGTTTTGGCGCTCGACTGCGAGGCCAGGCCGGAGTATGCAAGTTTACCACACAATGCCTGGAATGCAATGCCAGTGTCAACTACACAGAACACATCCTTCGTGACGTCCTAACACGTGGCCTCTCAGACAGCGAGATCCAACTTGACCTACTCGGAGACAAAAACCAGGATATGACCCTCGAGGAAGTACTCCAATTTGTGGAGGCCAAAGAGTCTGTAAAACGGTCAGTCGGCCGCCTCCTCCAAACTCAGGGAGCCGAAGCAGCTCGCAGCCAATACCGGAGCACAAAACAGATGGAACTTAAAAACCGTAGGCCTGACAACCACAAACCTGACCCATGCCATTACTGCGGCAAGCATGGACATGGCAATAATTCTCCTACCAGGATTAGAAAGTCAGAATGTCCAGCTTATGGAAAGACCTGTGACCACTGCGGCCGTGCAAACCATTTCGCGGCCGTATGCCAAGCGAAATCACAACCAGGCAAGCGACCATCCAACTTCACCTCACCCAGCAACCTAGTCACAGAAGGCGCCATATTCGACACCCTGTGCACGGTTACCAACTCTAGCCAAGATCAAAGTGTAGGTGCTATCACCCTCGACCATCACCTGTATAACCACCTTAATGACTGCTGGGTTCGGAAAACGTCGCAGCCACAACCATTCCTAACCCTCACTGCCAGCATATATCCTGATGACTACACAGCACTCGGGTTCAAGCCAATCAGCCAGCAACCCCAATCCATACAACTCTCTGCCATGGCAGATACAGGATGCCAGAGCTGCCTCACAAGCATGACAGTCGTTCGTCGTCTTGGTCTTAGCAAGAAGGACCTCATCCCGGTCTCAACACGCATGCATGCAGCAAACAACAATGGCATTGAGATCCTGGGCGCCATCATCCTAAGATTCTCTGGCAAATCCAAATCTAATCAGATACGTGAAACAAGACAAATCGTTTACGTGACAGACGATGCTGACAAGCTATTCCTGAGCCGAGAGACCTGAACAGCACTAGGACTGATCCCTGGCAACTTCCCAACGATGGGTGAAACCCTCAACCCAGCAACTCTTCCGATGCAGCAGGACAAACCCACCAACCCACCCAACTGAATATACCAGAGAGTGCACAGCACCCACCATGTGACTGCCCACGCCGTGTGACACCCCCACCTAAGCCAACTCAACCACCATTCCCCACAATCGTGGCTAACAGACAGCGTCTACAACAGTGGCTGCTGGATTACTACAAATCCAGTACCTTTAATACATGCGAACACCAGCTGTTGCCTCTAATGGATGCTGTCCCCATGCGGCTCATGGTCGACCCTGATGCAGAGCCAGTTGCTCATCATACACCAGTACCTGTCCCACTACACTGGCAAGCAGATGTGAAGGCTGGCCTTGACCATGACATATCACTAGGCGTCCTAGAGCCAGTACCAGTAGGAGAGCCAGTGACATGGTGCCACCGCATGGTAGTTTGCGCTAAGAAAAATGGTAAACCCCGCCGCACAGTGGACTTCCAGGCATTAAACCGTCACGCAACACGCGAAACCCATCACACGCAAAGCCCATTCCACCAAGCACGTACTGTGCCTAATAACAAAAAGAAGACAGTGACTGACTGCTGGAATGGTTATCACAGCATCCCGCTACACAAAGACGACTACCACCTCACCACCTTCATAACCCCATGGGGGCGGTACCGCTACAAAACAGCCCCACAAGGCTACATTGCATCAGGCGATGGCTACTCAAGAAGATTTGACGAGATTGTCTCTCACGTCCCTAACAAAACCAAATGTGTCGACGACACCCTGCTTTGGGCAGACAACCTCAGTGAAAGCTTCACCCAGGCAATTGACTGGTTAGACCTCTGTGGACATCACGGCATCACCCTCAACCCAGACAAGTTTGTATTTGGAGCCGACACTGTCGAGTTTGCAGGATTCGAGATCACTCCAGACAGCATATGCCCCTGCAAAAAGTACCTCGATGCAATACGCAACTTCCCGACACCAGCCAACATAACTGACATGCGTTCCTGGTTCGGACTCATCAATCAAGTGTCATACGCCTTCGCAGCAACCAACCGAATGTTACCATTCCGCCAGTCACTCAAACCTGGAGAATCATCAGCTCTTCGAGGAATCCAAAGCAGCAATTGTAAGTGAGATTGAAGAAGGTGTCCGCATCTTCGACAAATCCAAACCAACCTGTTTGGCAACAGACTGGTCAAAGAATGGCATCGGGTACTGGCTTTTCCAAAAACACTGCCAGTGTGCATCCACTGAACCCTTCTGCTGTCCAACAGGCTGGAAAGTAGCACTAGTTGGAAGTCGTTTCACCCATGTTGCCGAGTCACGTTATGCCCCAGTTGAAGGAGAAGCCCTTGCAGTGACCGACGCCCTAGATAAAGCACGATTTTTCGTCCTGGGCTGCAGCAACCTCATCATCGCCGTGGATCACAAACCACTCCTGAAGATATTTGGGGACCGGTCCCTTGAGGACATCTCCAATGGCAGGCTCCGCAACCTAAAGGAGAAGACACTAAGATACCGATTTAGAATGATACACATCCCTGGCGTGCAACATAAAGCTGCTGATGCCGTCTCACGCCACCCACTGGCTCAACTAATCCAGACCTGCTAAAGCTAACTGACGACATAGCAGCCATAGACCTCACTCTGCATTCAATCATGGCTGGCACACGCTGCAACGAACCCCAACTAGAATCATGCTCTCATGAAATCGACAACCAACTGATATCATCAGCTGTGTCTGCCTTAAGCACTTTGGCAATAACATGGGACAGAGTTAAACTAGCCACCACCAGTGACGAAGATCTGAGCCAGCTGGCCTCCATCATAGAATCTGGTTTCCCCAGGTCCTGACACGAACTACCACCCACTCTACATGAGTATTTCCAGTTCCACGAACACCTCTATACAGTCGATGGAGTCATCCTTTACAAGGACCGTATCGTCATACCAACCGCACTACGACAGCAGATACTGGCCATACTCCACTCAGCACACCAGGGTGTGACCTCAATGACTGCTCGAGCTGAATCAACTGTCTTCTGGCCAGGTATCATCCCTGCCATCACAGCCCTACGAGTAAACTGCAGTCACTGCAACAGCATGGCACCCTCACAGCCCAGTGCTCCACCATTCCCATCCACGACACCAGCATACCCATTCCAATGTATCTGTGCTGACTACTTCCAATACAAGGGCTTCAACTACCTTGTTGTAGTAGATCGATACTCCAACTGGCCAGTCATCGAAAGAGCACAAGACGGTTCAAAGGGACTAATCGACTGCCTGCGACGCATATTTGTGACATTCGGTATCCCAGATGAGTGCGCAACAGATGGTGGCCTGAATTTAAAGCGGCAGCCACACAACAATTCCTTAAGGAATGGGGAGTACATCATCGGCTATCCTCCGTGGCATTCCCACATTCAAATTGTCGAGCAGAAATTGGGGTGAAAACTGCCAAACGGCTAATTACCAACAATACCGACTCACACGGGAGCCTCAACACAAATACACTACAACAAGCAATACTCCAATATCGGAACACTCCCGACCCAAATACCAAGCTCTCCCCAGCTCAGTGCGTATTCGGCAGACCTATCAAGGACTTCATTCCAATATTGCCAGGACGCTACAAGCCTCACCCTACCTGGAGTGACACATTAGCTGCTAGAGAAGAGGCACTAAGAAACAGGCATATAAAAGCAGCAGAAAGATGGTCAGAACACACCAAAAGACTACCACCCCTAGCAGTTGGCAATTATGTGCGCATCCAAAACCAAACCGGTCCACATCCAACAAAATGGGACAAAACAGGTACCATTATTGAAGTTCGCCAGTTTGACCAATATGTGGTACGAGTCGATGGATCAGGCAGAGTCACAATCCGTAACCGGAGGTTCCTGAGGAAATATATTCCAGTATACCCACAACCACCCCGCCATACTATCAACGATGACCTGCATCTAGCTGACAGACTGACAGGCAGATCACCAGCCCCTCAGCCACTTGGACAACCACCAATCACTGTAACAACGGAACCACAGGAGCCCGAACCAAGTTCAAGCCTTCCAACACCCATACCGACCACCACACAAGCTCCAACTTTACAAGACACAAGCTCTTCACAACCTCTTGATCTTCCCAAGGCCACCTCACAAGAGCCTACAGGAAAGAAGCTGCCCCTAGCCCTGCGGAGGCTCATGGACCACAACAAAAAAGGCCTCCTCGAACAATGAACTCTTGACATTTAAGCATGTTTAGTTTTGTTCCATGCATTTAAGTCTTTACCGTCCCAATCAGTTTAGGCCCACCTACTATGAAACATTAAAGACTTGGGGGAGGTAGAGCATTATTCACTTATTGGGTTACCTGTGTAATCCCCTCATCATTCATTAGGGGACTGGGACCCACTGTTTTCTCACGTTATTTCTCCTGGTCATTCTTGTACCTTAACACTCATTAAAATGGCTAGACGAAATGGATGAACTCCTATTTAACATGTACCTTTTGTAGGAAGTCCTCAACACTGTATTTACTACTCTCATCACTTTTGTCACTTTGTGCATTACCACTCTCATCTATTGTATCTTGCATCTCTGTACACAATTCTTCATCTTCTCTTACATTCTGTGTACCATTCTGTGGAGCTTTAAATTAAAAAAAAAATGATTATCAGTTTTCATGGACAACAGCCGTACTAGACTGTAGCATCAACTTAGTTCTGATTTATCCAATGGATAGTGCTATAATCCACCCTTTGAATATTAACCAGAGCCTGATGCGTAAAATTACAGCTTACATATACAATGTACATGTATGTACATGTAAAGCTTACAGTAAATGCACTTGTCGTCAGCTTCCCTGAGAGGGGGAAGGGGACCCCAGGCTATATACATGTAATTGTTGGGTAATAAAGACCCTTTTTACAAGGGGGAGGGTACATTAATTTTGTAGCCCTACCACTAGGGTTACCCTAGTACTAACCTGAGTATCAGGCATTTTTGGTGGAGGGAGAGAGAAAAAGAAAAAGACAGGGGGAAGAGAAGGAAAAAAAGCCTGCCTTCCACCCCCTCGCAACACGATACACATATCTGAAAATAACAACCAATCAAAATCACTTCCGCTTTGCCAACTGTCATGTCAAGATTACTGTTGTGTGTCAAGGAACTCAGCTTTGATGCTGGTATAACGTTCTACATTTAGCACTAGTGCATATATCTTCTTCAATTTGGTTTTCTCAAGATGAAACTAAGAAACAGCTAGCACAACCCCAAGCATGCCTTTTTGTTAGTTTGAAGACAAAGTTCTTGTTCTTTTTTCAATTCAATTCCAGGAACTTAGGCTTCATACTGTAGCTCCTTCGAGCCTGTCTAAATTATTTTTAGTCATAAATAACAGAGGAAATTGAGCTTATTCTTGTAGAATACGGTGTATCATTTCCGGTCGGCTGTGACGTTTCAAGCCTTTGTGTTTTATCCAATCATGCCAATGTCCAGAATCTGGACGGCTGACATGGGCAGATCAATGCCCTTGTGTCTCTCTTCTCCTCAGGCCTCTCCTCCTCCCCTTTCCTTTTTGAAGGCTGGATATATACTCTAGTACTTGTAGGTTTCTTCTGTTTTTGTTTACAAGGCTGGGAGGAGGGTAACCAGCTCTCTGAGTACTGGGGTTAATCACCAGGGTTATGTTTTTCCCTTGTAAACAGTTTTGCCGGGATAACTCACCTACCCAGGACAATTTTTTACTAGTTACGAAGCCTTGCACAGCTACCAAACAATTGACTTGACTCGAGGGGAAGGGTAACCCTAATCGAAGAAATTTCGCTTGTAAATGCGGGCTATCTTTAGGGTTACCTACTGTTAGGTTTCCCCTTGTAAACATACCTCTTATTAACTGAGCACGAGGTCCGTATGGGAAGTGATGGACCAAGATTTTTCACACAGCCTTATGGTTCAAGCACGCAGCGTGCAGGATATAAAAAGTGGGGGAAAACGAGGATCCATAACTTCCCCTTATATTATTGAATTCATGAATAATTCATGAGAAAAATACAAAAGAAATCACTTCCGTGAAGGACATCTGATCGGATACAGAATCGCCCTCATTTACAAAGAATTTAAGTTG
Organism: Actinostola sp. cb2023; assembly: GCA_033675265.1. Lineage (NCBI taxonomy): Eukaryota > Metazoa > Cnidaria > Anthozoa > Actiniaria > Actinostolidae > Actinostola > Actinostola sp. cb2023. The sequence goes on along the minus strand of JAUJYZ010000938.1, from coordinate 962,666 downwards.
AATTTTCTTGGCCAAAATGCTTCCTATCATCAAAATTATAGTAAAATATCCAGTTATATCGGATTCCATAAGTAATATACAATATTCGCGTCCGATCTGTATGGGATTTAAGGTGGCTGGACTGGGTTTTTAGGTGATGTTACTTTCCATGTTTGAACGGAAAATACGTTGCTGCTGACAAACTAATTTAAAATCAATTGTTATACCAAGTCTAGAGGTAGATTAAAGTTTGCCATAATATATGTTTGATCACGATCGGAGTTATTCTAGGGCCAAAATGACGTTATTACACTTTTTGAATAAATTCGATTTTCAGAGAGAGTAGAGGTTTGTTTAAAAAATTGTCTTCAAGACATAAAGTTCACATGGTCGTCTTCAAGTTTACGAAGTTTCAATGATTTCTATGGAAGCGTTTGCAAATAGATTGAATCGGAACTTTTTGGTAGCGAAGTTGTAAACAATCCTAAACAATTGTGTCGGGTGCCCGAAAACTTCGCTTTACGGACTTTAAGTAAACTTCTTTTGAGCTCATATTGTTCTGCAACCTTTTCGAAATTCCTTTTAGGAAACAGATATGCATTTTGTCTTTTGTCTTGAAGATTTCACTTGTCTTTACTGAAAGGGGTAAAACTGAAAAATCCGGTGATGAATTTTTCTCTAACTACATGTACCAAGTCAATTAGTTTAGATAGCACATTCATCAACCCTGAAGTTTCAAGTTCATTGAAACACAATTGTATTATTATATTATTGAAACACTACTCTCCAAGTAGGTCTAACACTTCTCCATAGTGGTAGATGTGATAGCAAAGACTTGTATGTGTTTTCTCCAATGATGGACACAGAAGCAGCTGTGTCGAGCTCTAAAGTGACTGGTTTTCCTTCAACTTGCATGGATACAGTATACTTTAATTTGCTTCTGTTTCATTTCTGGACTTATTTTGGTTGATTTGTCCCACTAGGTTTTTCCCATTACTGAGGTGGTAAACTGGAAGGCGTGTGGAATCATGCATAGAATTAACCTCATCCTCCGAGTTTGCCTCGAGATCTGTTGGTTTTATTTTGGGCAGCTCTCCAAAATATTGATTACGGTTTGTCCTGTGGAAACGGGACATCACATCACTCCCTCTCCTGATAAGGTGTCATTTTGTACTCTCCAAAACGAGGTTCTCATCAGTATAAATAGGAAATCCGATCATTAAATATTCAGTTAGCCGCAGTACGTTAAGCATAGAGTTAAGTATGTAAGAGACCATCGGGTAAGTGTAATAACACATTTGTAATCAATGATGTATTTCAGAATTTAAGTAATATAGTTTCATGTATATTGTATGTTCAGATTTCGAACCTTTTAAATGAGTTAAAACTCATTTGAAAAGATGGTTTCTGAATCCTGACTGTGTCTACTGTGGTTGATTCATTTGAAATCCGTCATGTGAAAGAACAGCTAAAAACGACGTTAACTACAAGTACACATGGACGAAGATATGGCTGAAGATGCAATTTGCGAGGAATTGTGGAAGAAATGCTATTAACGCGAAATTGACAAGGAAAGAAAATGAGCTTATCAATCGCTAGATGAAAGAATTATATTGTCAAAAGAATCTTCATGGGATTGGACAAAGCCTGGACGAATGTAGAAGCAAAACACGATAACTACGTTGTAAGTGACGAAGACTATGCAAAAAAAGACGCATTTAAACGTCAAGAACATGAAAAGATTCATGAAGACAAAGAATGCTCGAACCTCAAAAGAATGGTGGAACAAGCACGAATGAAGAGTGTTTCGATAGCGTGTTCGACTCAACAAGAACGACGAGATTGAGCGACAGTGTACAACACGACTTTATTCTCCAAGTCTAAAACTACAACGAACCTATGAAACCTGATACTTATGTCAATATCTAATTACATATTGCAACATCCTCCCCCTTGAGGTTTGGACCCGTATTATAATAAAATCAATCAATCAATCAAAGGTATAACTGTAACGTGTTCATAGACAACTACTTAGTCAGTTGTCAGTAACAAAGTCATTTAAGTAGCTCGGTACTTTTCTTGTCCTCTGTGAACGACGGGTGCTGTTTGCTCCTGTTCGATGTGAGGGTTGTCTTGGACTTCAGCTGTTGCTGGTGGGAGATGGTTCTGCTTGTCTGCATTGCCACTTGGGTTGGGGCTTGTTCTGCTGTTGAGATGTGGGCCTGTCGGCTGTCTGTTGGAGGCGGCTGTTCCCTTGACTTGTTCAGATGTTGTCGGTTGCGGCGGTAGGTTCCTCCATCTTGGCTCGCTACGTAGTACGACCTGTCATCTAACTTCTCCGTCACGATCGCTTTCCTCCATATTCTTTCACCTGGCCTGAAGGGCTTCATACGAACTGTGTCTCCTTCACAGAGGGGTGGTAGGTCCCTTGCATTTTTGTCATATATGGCTCGCTGCCTTTCTTGGCGCTGCTTTAGTTGACTCTGCTTCTTGTCGGCGTAGTATACACGAGGCTGTAGTAGTCTTTTCGTGGTTGGGAGTAATGTCTTCGTCCTCCGGTTCATGAGCCTCTGCGCAGGGCTTGTCTCTAGTCCTTGCGTTGGTGTGTTCCTGTAGTCCTGAATGGCGGTGTACAGGTCAGTTCCAGCTTCAAGTGACTTCTTCATCAGGTTCTTCGCTGTTTTTACGGCGGATTCGGCCTTACTTTGAACTTGGACTAGACGTCCAAATGTATATTGGTGAAATTTCTCTAAGGAGTAGACTATTGCTAACATTTCTTTCTCGATTTGGGCGTAACGAGTTTCTCACTCTGACAATGCACGACTTGCATATGCGATGGGTTTGCCTTCTTGCATTAGCATTGCTCCTAAACCACTCTGACTCGCGTCACATTGAATCTCAAGGTCCTTCTTGGGATCGTAGTATCTGAGCACTGGAGCCTCAGTGACTGCTTTCTTTACCTCTGAGAAGGCCTTCTCTTGTTTCTCTGACCACTGCCAATCGACGTCCTTTCGTGTGAGCTCGCGAATGGGCAACATTACATCTGATAGCTTGGGCAGAAACTTGGCAAGGTAGATGACGAAACCGTTTAGTCTCTGAACGCCTTGAATGTCTTCTGGCTTCGGCATGTCCACAATCGCTTTGACCTTATCGGAGTCTATCTTGAGGCCATTACTTGTGAACACGTGCCCCATAAAGGTGACTTCTTTGCATCTAAGCTTGACCTTGTCCTTGTTCAGTGCTATCCCGCGCTCCCGACATCTTTGTAGAAGCGCACGCAGTTTCTGGTCATGGTCCGCATTGGCCTGGTCATCTGTGCTTCCAACACCATATATTAGAATGTCGCCTGTGATGTCAAGCACTCCTTCTAGGCCTTCTAGGGCTTGGTTGACATTCCTCTGGAAGATCTCTGACGATACGTTAAGACCAAACGGTAGTCTACGCCATCTGTATCTCCCGTAACGGGTTGCGAAGGTCGTGAGGATACTCGACTCCTCGTCAAGTACGCAATGCCAGAAACCCGACCGCAAGTCGACTGTCGAGAATACTTTTGCTTGTGCCAGCTCGGGTAGTATCTCGTCTAGGATCGGCAACTGATACGTCTCTCTTTTGAGGGCTTTGTTGAGTTATCTGGGGTCAATGCAAACTCTCAGAGCTCCCGACTTCTTTGTTGCAACCACAAGGCTGCTGACCCAGGGAGTTGGCTCTTCTATGGGTGCAAGGACTCCTAACTCTACGTACTTGTCGAGCTCGGCCTTTAACTTGGCAGTAAGCGCGGTTGGGACTCTCCTGACGGGCGTTACAACGGGCTTCACATCCTTGTCTACTTCCAGGTGTACTTTCCCAGGTAGGGTTCCTAATTGACGGTTAAGTACATCACTGTATTCTTCCAGCAACTGCTCAACGGTTGTAAGGCGCTTCACCTCTGATGTCTCTTTCACGCTTTTAACATTCGATGCCGTGACGAACTTGTCTGCATTTACCGTGATGAGTTGCATGTGCTGGGCCGCTCTTGCTCCGATAAGTGGTGTGAGGCTTTCTTTCACCACTATGAACTCCAGCGAGTATTTTTTCCTGTCTTTGGGATTGTGGATGATTAACCTCGTGGTACCAATGGGATTCATTTCGGCGCCGTTCCACATTCTTAATCTTCTCTGCGTCGGGACGATCGGCTGCTCTCCCGCATACTTTTCGGGGATGATATTTATGGACGATCCACTGTCGACCTGGAAGGTCACGCTCTTTTCGTCAATCAGCATTTACGACACTTATCCCCCCATGCTGGGCATTTTTCTCGCGAAGCTGGGTGTTCGCCGCCGCAGAACTTGCATTTGATTATCTTCTGATTCTGCATTCCGATCATTCCTTTCATACTTTTGTCGCGATGGACGCTTGTTGGGATTTTCAAATCTCACTTTATGAACATCAGAACTGGTTGTAGTTCCACTAATGACTTTCAACTGCGCTGCTGCTGTTTCAGCACTACGACAGATATCTATACACTTCTTGATGTCCAGCTTTCTTTCTTGAAGTAAGCGCTGGCGTGTCTTGGGGTTTTAGATCCCATAGACAATCCTATCTCTTATTAATGATTCGTTCATACACTTGCAAAAGTTACATGTCTTGGACTGATTTCTAAGCGCTGTAACATAGGAGTCAATCGACTCCTGGCTTTTGGTTGCGGTCATTGAACTGGAAGCGTTCATATGTTTCGTTGAGTTCACCTATTGCATACTGGTCGAACTTCTGTATTACATTCTCCAGCGACTTCTGTTCCTCTTCGGTGGCGAAGTCAAACCCGTTGTAGATTCTCAAGGCATCTGGTCCTATACAGTGAAGGAACAGTGCGGTACGGTACTCCTCGGTCTGTGCTCTCAAATTGGTAATCACAGCGTAATTTTGCCACATTTGCTTGAACGTTTTCCAGTTCTGCACTAGCTTGTCTTGGTCGAGAACTTCGAACTTGTTGGGAGGCGTAATTCCTTGTATTGGCGCAGGCATCGGCGCCGTTGATGAAGATGGTGAATCCTTAGACATTTTGTTGTTTTTACCAAGCTGCCACCATGTTTCGATAGCGTGTTCGACTCAACAAGAACGACGAGATTGAGCGACAGTGTACAACACGACTTTATTCTCCAAGTCTAAAACTACAACGAACCTATGAAACCTGATACTTATGTCAATATCTAATTACATATTGCAACAAAGAGAGACATGAAAGAAACAATGTTTAATTATAAGCAAACATTAGATTACATTTGTATGTTAAAAATCTGATTGAGAAATTAAAGAAGATACATGTACAGACCAAGAACCCCTAGTACAATGTATATCAAGAATTTTCAGTAAAGTAAGCAAAGATTTCAATGAGTGCAAGGAAGCCAATGACAAAGTACATTGAGTTATTGAGTCAAGAATATATGACGTCTGAAATATCGTGGATGAAGAGAATACAGAAATCTTATAACAAAATAACCAAATGAATGAAATCGAGAAGAAAACCGCTGAAAATCGAAAGCAAGAATCCTGTGGTGTGCATTTGGAAAAGGTAAAGCTGACAACTTTTGATGGAAACTTGAGAAACTACATTTGTATGCTAGATTCAAGACAGATTTCCATAAACAAGTCATGCCAAATTAATCAAAAGACTCTGCTCCGTATACTCTGAGATCATGTCTTAGTAAATTAAGAGTCTCTCAATTTCGTAAAAAGTGCGGACAACGACATAGAGAAGATGTGGAAACATTTGGTTGAAAAGTATGCCGATCCAATACAAATTAGCTTCAAAACAATCAAAGAGAATGACAAGAAATTCATTGAATTTGTGAGCGTCGTACGTAGAAGACAGTTACAGAGATCTTGTCAATCTTGGATTGGAAAAGGAAATTACGACAACCAGTTATGTTAGTGTGATAGAGAAAGAAGCTAGCTACCACCTGACATAAAAAGAGAATGGGCCAAAATGGTGACTGACAGCTCAAGCAAAATCGATAGAACAGACAAGTTTCCAAGTCTTCATGGAGTTCTTAATTAATCAGAAAAAAGTGATGGAATCAATGACGCTGCAGATTTATGCACAAACACCTTTTCATCAAGACCACTTGTTCAGACTCATTATTCTACTGGAAAAGAGAACAAAGAAGAAAGAACAACGAAACCAGAAACAGAGCTCTCTACAATTCACACTGCTTGTAATTGACTAATGGAGTAATTAAGTTGGAAAAATTCACGGATCACTGAGGAACTTGATTTGCATACGAGGGTTTGAAGTTTAATCTTTGTGCGAATAATTATGAATACAGGAATTGGGTTCTTTCTTAATTATATCGCTTCTTCAGCTCTAGTTTTCACACCAGCGCGTCTTCCTCTTCTATTCCAGCAGGTTCCAGGCATGGTTTAACTGATTGACGAGGAGGGAGGACACAAATATTAGAAATATTTTTTACGTATTTTTAGTATAAATTTTATATATTATTTATTCCTTATCCTTTTGTAAATAGTTTTGCAATTCAGTCAAACACTACTGCTATGTAACTTTTTAAATAAACGATCTATCGATCTATCTATCTAGATGAACGCGTTATATAATCGTTAAAAACTTGCAAAAAAGAGCACAATAAGCCAGTTCACGCTGTCGGCTGCCATTTTGAATTGGGGCAAACGCGGCAAAATTGATAGAAATCTGGATCACTTTGACTTGCCGTAACTCCGCTCGATTTCGTTGAATTTTCAAAATTTAAACTTCGATAATCAGCAGGCATGCATATCAGTTGTTGGACTGAAAATACGACCAATGTAGTTGTTTTAACTACCTTTTTCGAATCAATCTTCTTTTCACGAATGGACCTTAAAATTTCGAGCTAATTTGCATATTCACGTGCCGAACGTTTTATTTTGAAAACAAAAATCTTGCTTTCTCGATTTGTAGCGTTCCAATACCCATCATATCATAGGACATAAATAACAAAGGAAACATATTTTCTAAAAAGGTAAGTTTTTAAACATCCAACGAAATCGAGCGGAGTTACGGCAAGTCAAAGTGATCCAGATTTCTATAAATTTTGCCGCGTTTGCCCCAATTCAAAATGGCGGCCGACAGCGTGAACTGGCTTATTCAGATTTGCCAAGCGCTGGCCGATGTCCTCTCGAAGGTAAAATCTGAATCCACATCAGGCCATGAGCCGCAAACTGTCAAAATTAAACTTTCTCAGCATACGGTGAAGTTAGACGACTGACACTTTTATTTATGAAGTGTTTCGAGAATACAGTAAAGTTTAATTAATTAATAGTTATTTGAAGAAAAATTGAATTTTTACGTCACATTGACAAAAAATAGGGGCAAAAACGTATTTGTCATGTGACTGAGTTTCATACCTTGCTACACCTGAGTTTCATACCTTGCTACACTTGTGCGGGCGCATCCTGTGGGATTCACACAGGGAGCCCAAATGCAACATAATTCGTACTAAGCACAGGAAACCCATCAAAAAAAATATGTAAACCTTAATTTGTCATCGATGTCATCAAAGATATCCATGATGTGAAAGGGTGCCATATGCAAATCATCTTGAAAATTTGCGGAGTCAAAGATTTTCATACTGTCTTCTAAAACAAATCTTTCTTGATCGAGAATATGCATGGTTTGATGAAGATCTCAGGATACTAGTACATGTATACCAGTGAATGATCACTAATCTGGGCGTCACCTGATAGTAGAGTTTTCTTTTTATTGTTGATCAATATTAAATCCATCAAAGTCATAGACGTGTTGGTTATTCTAGTAAATTATAGGTTCTTTGATTAAGTTTTCCAAGTGAAAGACGACGTCCATGCAATAAGTCCAAATAAGTCTCGGCCATCCTTAGAATATACCCAGTCTTCCAATGTATTCGCCACAGACAAGTAATTATTGGTTAAAGATTAATCCGTACACGACGAGATGGTTAAACATTTACCAAGAAAACTTAATAATTGCGATTTATAAGCTTAAATCAAAACTCGTTCCACGTGGTCATACAGTGCCTTCCCAAAACACATAACAAATACGATATTTGACAAGGAACACATAATTTCTACACATATTTAAAAGTAGTCAAGTTAGGTCTACTACCTTTATTGGTTTTTGAAGGCTTCTTCTTCTTCTTTTTTCTTTCTTTTCCCATATTTCACGGCCAAAAGTACAGCAATGAAAACAACTCCAAGTTTGTGGTTACTAATGTATCCGCTGTCCAGATATTTGTTGGGGAGGGGATAGTAATACTCTTTAGTTGTTTTAATAGTTTTCACCTAGATGTCAAAATCTTTTAGTTTTATAAAGGAAGAGAGTTCATGCAACTCCATGCAACTATACATTTTATGATTATTGAAATGATTTACCAATATCTTTATTCTTGCTAATATAAAAGCTATGAAGAAAAACATTGCCTTACCCTACCCATGTAGAATTTGTAGCTTCCTATACTGCAGGCTCAGATGTTCAATCCAAGATGGCGGAGAACATGGACAAAAAGTTACTTTAAGAATAAGCGACCTTTGCTGCCTGCTTTTCTTTCTCTTTGGGCATATAATGGACATATAATGGACAAGTAGAGTGTGCTTCAGACTGCTACGAAGAAATCATGAGCGTTTTCCTACGAAACTTGCAAAAAAGAGTTGTTTTTGACGCAACTACGCTGATACGAGACACGAGTCATCTTATGCAGTTACTGAGCGTGGAGAAGTTTGACGTTAGTGTCGTGTGCACTGGTGGAAAACTAATCAAGAGTCTTAACCTTAAGTATCGCAAGAGAAATATCCAGACAGACATCCTTGCTTTTCCGTATTTTGAGGTATTAAACGTGTGGCTTCCTCAATGGAGATACATACATGTATATTGGGGAATATTTTTGAAGCCATTGTACTACTTCATATACACCAGATTGGAACTCTTATTATAATTTTATAAATATTTTCAGAATTGGAAACCTGGTCTCATTCCCAAGCCCTCTCTGCCCTGTGAATACAATCTTGGTGATGTCATACTTGGCATGCACGTTATTGAAAAAGACTGCGAGGAAGCAAACAAGAATATACAGGAATACCTTCCAGTACGTCACTAATAACTTATTGCAGGGTTGTCATTAGGGTTTTGAATAGCAGCTAGCCATCACCCCATGCCAGATAAGAGCTAGAACTGCAATATGTCATGTGCTTTATAGATTTGCTACATTTCACAAGCAGACACCTAGAAATAACATACTTGTAAAAGGTGCAATTAATGTCACCAAAAACATGACATACATGTACATTTGTACCAGTATTCTTGGTTTTCAATCAATCCCTTGCATTGAGAATCAAGAGATAAAGACACGGCGGCCATGTTGGTTGAACAAACAATAGACACTAATGAGCAATCTTTTGTTGAAGTTCAAAAAAATGGGAACTTATGGATGGTAGTGACTATATTAAACATGGAACCACCCAAAATCATCCAAAACCATCCAAAACCACCCACAATTACCAGCTCTTATAAACGATGCTGATTGCGTAAGTGTAACGGCAAAGAGCCGTGCCGTAAAGGCCTTAATGGGGTGATGCTGGATTATCATGTTTCGCGCCCAATTTGGTGTATGTCACTCAGTCACTCTGTATATACGTAGCCATGTCGGGGACAGACGTGAAAAGTATGTTCTCCTATTTCTAATATATTTTCAGGTAGTGAAAAGAAGTATTATTTTGTCATGTTATGATACAATTTTAATCATTTCATTTTGCTTCAAAATAAATGAAAAGACAAATATAATGGCTTGTATGTCAGTTTAAGTGTTTGCACGCATTTCACGTCGATGCATGTTTCGTAGTGAATCACTCATAGAAGTCCCTTTTATCGTATTTTGATCACACAAACATGAGCATGGTGTAGTTGAGAAATGAAACATTGCTTCATATCGTGAGAACACTCAAATGTGATAATTGGCTACCGGTAATGTCCTTGAACTTTTCACCATGAAACCAAATTCCTAGATTTCTGAAACTTCACTTAGCTATTGCCTTGGAAGAAAAACTTAAATATAGAGTACCTTAAGGTTATGCGCATACATGTAGTTTGAAAAATGTATAAACAAGGATATGCCGATCTAAAAGACTGAAAAATTCTGTGTTTCAACCACTCGGAAATTGACAAGTGTCTAGACGACTGCCAAACAGCTCTCTTCGGAAAGCGTCTAAATACCGTATATACTGTTTGATTTGGATTGCAGTTATTTGTTGGGCCCCCTGTTGTTGTAGTTATAATAGCTGCTGTACATTGAGAAGTAAGCATTTATAGCTTTCCAAAATCGAAAATATACAAAGTATATAAAGCTAAGTTTTATTTTCCTACAATTCGTTTTAATTCATCTGGTAGTAGTGTACATTATTTTCACATCGGCATTAAATTCCATCTCAGTTTTATAGGTGGTTTTGGGTGGTTTTTGATGGTTTTAGGGAGAGGTGGTTCCATGTTATAGTCACTACCACTTATGGACTGCTAATAATGACCAATCATAATTCGCTGAGTTTCTTTGTCATAGAGTCGTTTTCGTATAACAGGGAAATAGTTATGGTACAGTTTGTACATGTACCGTGCAGTGATGGTAATGACCATGCCGTATCCAAGCATTCTGATTGGTTGAGCAATGATTTTACGCACTGTGATTGGTTGAATACAATGTCTTTGACTCTGTACTGTGACTCCGTGCCATAGGTTTCCCACTCCTATGAAAACGACTCTATAATAATGCACAGTAGATCATGTACGGTGTACTTTGTTACATCCTTGCAACATTCAATAAATTGTACACTCTCATGATACATTGACTATGATTGGTCATGAATTTATGTATCGTTGTGTTGTACAGGTAGTGATTGCTCATGGCTTGTGTCATCTATTAGGATATTCCCATGAGACAAAGGACAGGCTTATTCAGGTAGGCAATGGAGAACTACCAAGTACATAATTCAGTTTACTCAATGTTGTAGGCAAATACCATAATTATTCAAAGTTTGTATTCCATAAACTATGTCTGTCTGCATGTCTCTCTAGTTTATTACTCAATTTCCTTGAAAAAGAATAAATTGATGGAAATCTCCTCCCGCCATTATTTTGAAATAAAGTGCCTACTGGAGAAAATTAAGGAGATATCTTTAATTTAGAGTGTTTAAACTACATGCGAGTCTACCTACTGTACAAGTTCGTTAACATCTCTGAGAACTTACCACCCACCAACAGTTTATAATTTATCATGGCCAACAACCTACCAACTGTTACCCAACAGGTTTTCCACTGACTGGCTACACTGTACCAACTTTGTCAACCGACTGTCTGTTGGTCGACTGTCTAGTACCTTTCTTGGTACAGATGTATGTGATATTCTCTACTATTACTATATAATATTTTACGCCAGATAGATTTTAAATAAGGGGGGAGGGGTTGGGGAAATTAGGTGGGGCTTTGGGTTTGGGTATGGGTGTAGATTTTTTAGGTAGATAGGTGTCCTCAATTAGTTTACACTTGTGTAAGCTAGGTAATTTGACACATTAATAAAGGTTATTATTATTATTATTATTATTATATACCGTCTGTCTACAAGACAGACAGACAAACTGATGACATGCAGGCAGATTGGAAGGGCAAGAGACCTGGCAGACACGTGTACATGTTGGTGAACATAAATACAGACAACAGACCATTGACAGTGATACCATTTCTTATTGAAAGGCATACATTGGAATCCTTATTCTTGTGAATTATTTTCAGATGAATCAAAAGGAATCAGAAATCCTCAAAGGTCTCAATAAACTAACTGGCTATAACACAGTACCATTGACTCCATCTATTGAACACAATAATATGTAAGTTGAGCAGCCAGTGGTTAATAAGATAAAGTAAGGTATAAACGTCAGAGGCCAGTCTCTTTTACAATCAACATTTAGACACATCAGAATCATTGATCACCATATACACCTATTCCAATTAACGTTGATAACGGTCGATCTGAATTGGATGATTTGAAACTTTTAAATTCACGTTAACCTCCGCCATATCTCGTTCAAACATCAAGCGTGTTTCCAAACTTCAGATCAAATGAATGAATTTCGCATGTTACTAACAAAAGACCCTCAGTTTCCCATAATTCGTCTTGGTCTCAGATCATCCATTTCAGATCGTCCATGGTCAACGTTTATTGAAATAGGTGTATATCCAAAGAGCATTGAGATCCATATGGAATGCGCTTGTCTAAGAATTAAATTATTATTATTATCCACTTTATAAACAGTGAAGAGAAACATTCTGGGCACATAATTCTTTACTAATATCTTTCATGCAGCACATGTATTCAGTGTTGCATAACTGAATGTAATCCCTTCTACAGGCCCGATGGTGACATTGAAAGATTTCTAGAATACCAACACCAACCACCAGTACCAGGTGGCTCATCTAATGCTCGATATGACAAAATATTGGGAAAATATCTTAAAGAAAGTCAAAGAAAGAAAGACAGCCTGCTTCAATAAGTGTCAACATGACAGAGAAATGGTCAAAAGACATTGAGGGTAGAACTATGATGTTCAAGTAGGGGTCTATTGTACCCCACAAGAACAAGCGGAGAGGGTCTAGTAGACAGGTCTACTATACTGCATGGACCCAAGTATATGGAGTTCACATGTTTTTGTAAATGGGGGTTGTTTATGAGATTATTGTAAATAGACCGCAATGCCACACCGGTTTATGGATTTACAACCAATCAAAATTTTCAATAAAATACATTTATACAATAAACTTTATTTATAGAGGAAAGATTCACAATTCGTTATCCTCGCAAGTGATATTTGAGGGAATTATCGAATTGAGTCGGAGTCTAAATCACAAACATTTCCCAGGCCAGCATTCTCGTACCCAGAGCCCGCTCGTCATTTGGTTTGTCGCTGGCTCTGGGAAACCCTGTTGCTCGGTCGTCAAATTTTGACGACCAAGTCGTCAGAGCGCATGCTCATACTAAAGACCGCTGAGAGCGGGTACTGTGGAAGAGTCTACTGGCTACGTAGTATTTACGTTGGTTTGAATATTCAAACTAACAAGTACACAAGTTTGTACATTTATCTTCGTGTATCCGTTTAAAATCCCTTCGACGTTCATCACCGGTTCTTCTCTGGCTCTGTTGCGGTAAAGGCTGGACGATAAATACATGTTCTAATATAATCTTGCATGTGAACCTTCCTGTCTTCCGCTTTGTTATTGTTTCTCTTGATTATAAAAATATTCCTTTGAATACTCAAAGCGAGTACGATCGATTGTGTCTGTAGCCGTTACTTTACTTTTATAATTTATGTATTGTTAGATCTCCCTTTACAAATTCAGATCAATTTATGTCTACACAGTCACTCTCATTTCCATAGCTTTATAATTCAATAACGGAATACCATTGTATGAAAATACAACCGTCGCTGTCATTCCTTTCGTTCGCCTTGCAAGTTTGAATCTTTGTTGATCTCATGAACCAATCAAATACGATCAGTCATTGTTGATTTCATCAGCCAATGAAATTCGCTAAAATTTCAGGGATTCCCAGAGCCAGAGACAAACCAAATGACGAGCGGGCTCTGGGTACGAGAATGCCAGGCCAGTGGAACTTGTTCCCACTCCCTCCCCTTAGGGACTCGTGGTTGTATTAAAGGGGGACCAGGACGTAAATCGTTCAAAATTTGATTTACATGTAGCTGAAACTTCACTGAAATAATCTTGAAGGGTCTTATAATCACTAGTTAAAATATTTTCTCAATATTAGAGAGGGAAGTACTATATTTTTATGAATCTTTAGAGGTGTCAGTGACGTCACTTACTCAACCCAACATTCAGCTCCATACATTTCTTTGTATTTTATGATCAAAATATCTGAACGGTTTGTTCACTACAGAAAACAGCTCTGCATTGAAGAATGGTCAAACAATCAATCCTAAGCACAAATAATGTAAGAAAACTCCTTCACACAAACGTTTAGCTTCATAGAAATAAAATAATTAATCAAGACATTAACATGAACAAATGTATGGAGCGAAGCCATGTTGATTGTTTGGGTTGAGTACGTGACGCCACTAACACCTCAGTCTAAAGATTCATAAAAATGTATTACTTCCCATTGGAATGTCTGAGAAAAAAACGAACCAGTGATTGTATGGGTCTTTGACATTATTTCAGTGAAGTTTCAGCTAAATCTAATTTTGAATGATTTATGTACTAGTCCCCCTTTAAAGACCAAAGTGAAGCTGCTTTCAGATTTTCGGTGTCAGGTTTTTGACTCAGGTGGGCTCGAAGGCAATCAGCCTTCAAAAAAGCAAAACTAATCTTGGGTTTCCTGTGAAATGATAATGACATGAGATAAGTTCACTTATATGTTTGGGCTTCCTGTGCTTCAAATTGGCGACAACTGTGGCTTTCTGATGAGTGATAAAACTTGAGTTTATTAATTTGCTTGATGCACATCTTAGTACGTACTACATGGAAGTAAGCTTATATAAGGAAGAAGATTTATGCAGAGTAGTATTTTAGTTGAATCAGTCGATGCTAGGTAAAATAAAGTATTTGCCGTCATCGTAGATCGAACTTTGATGGCTTCTGCTCCGTTAAATTACCTTGAACATGTGTGGACGACCAGCTATTCGTTGTTTATTAGTTCTAGCACAATTTCCACGGAACTTTCATCCCCCCCCCCCCCCCCCCCCCCCCCCTCGTACACAGCACGTAGACAATTTCACCAAATATTCACTGTTTAATAGTCACTATGAACATGGCGAGCCTTTCTTTTCTGAGTGTAAGTACAATGCAACCAAGGAGAACATAAAAAGTAGTAGGCAATGGCCGTTTCTGGCGCATTTTGAAAACAGGTGAAATATCGGGGTAAATATCAGGTGAAATATCAGGTGAAATATATCAGGTGAAAAATCAGGTGAAAAATCAGGTGAATATTATAGCTTATTTTATAAGATATAATTCCATATTTTCAAATCAGGGAAATCCGCTTATAGACACCTCAAAAAATTCCAAAATTACCTTCTCTAGGAGTACCCCTTCAATTTTTTTCAACGACTATCTACACCCATTTAAATGCTTTATATTATACTGTTTACACCCTCTGAATATACACGTTTTCGACATCTACAGCCTATTTGTTGAAAATATCACCTGGATAATTCATATATAAAATCCTATCAATATTTTCAAAAAATAAAAAAAAAACCAAAATTTTTTTCTAAAAAGAAGGCTTTGGATACTTGTATGTAAATATTTTCAATCGTCTCAGAATTAGGATTCTAATACATATATGTTCCATTCTATCGAGGGGAAAACCACTAGTTTTCACCATCTAGACTCATTTTAAACAATTTCAAACTGGAATTTTATTTTAGCTCAAAAACACAGCTTTTTTCCAAAAAAATTAAATATTGGGGTAAAATCACACTTTTTTATTTTTCAGAGCTAAATTGATTGATTCACCTCCTAGACCCATATGATTGTTTACATCTACACCCGTTTGAGGGTAATTCCATCAAAAATTCCTCCTAAAATTCCGATCAAAAAAAATGAAAAGGGCTTAAAGAAACGGTGATTTAGTATATTAGGAAAAATAAAAAATGTCTGAAATTATTTTACGTCGAATTACTCATAATGGAAAAAATTATTATCGAGATTTGTCAGGTGGAATATGGAATCAGGCCTCTTCTTTAGTGGGTTCTACGTCTTTTAATAATGAGGTACAATTATTTACTGACTTACGAAAAAACCCTAAAAGGCGGTCTCCTCCTATAATTATACCTCCGACAAAAAAACCTACAAAACTTCATGCAAAAATTGCCAAGCAGAAAATTTTCAATGATCGAATTGCTAAGATGAAAAAAGATGGTATTAGCCGTTATTCATTACAGGATTCTGACTATAAGAAGCCGGTATATTTCCCTGAGATCGGTAAGGAGAATATTCACGATGATACTTTTAAGAGACGAAGAAAGAATACCTTTCACAAAATGGAAGCCGCGTTCAAGGGATTCATTAAATCATATGTCATTGAGAATAATACTAATGTAGATCCTAAGATTTATCTAGCAAGTAAAAAGAAGCAAATACTTAATCTTGTTCGTATAAATAAAAAACCTCTCAAATTTAAAATCATTCTTGAGGTCCAATTTTATAAAATTATTAATGGTGAAAAAGTGTATACATGGGCTTATTTTCACACCCCCATATCGCCAGTCCTAGAAGCTACCGATCGTAGTATGCTATATGATCAGATGATTGGAAATATACTCGAGAAATTCGACACCTATCAATCATCGGGGTCGGGGTGGATTTTTTATTCACTTGATAAAATAAATATTCATATTGACCGTTATAACCCAATTAAAGGTTCCTCGTATATTAAATTACCAAGCAGATTATTGTTGAAGAAAGCGGTTATAAATCTCAAGAATAGCGATAATCATTGCTTCAAATGGTCTGTTACGAGAGCTATATTCCCTGAGAAAAGAGATAATGAGAGGATAACGAAAACTCTTGTAGCAAATAGTAAGACCCTATTTTGGGATAAACTTCATTTTCCCGTACAGGTTGATAAGATCGGGGTCTTTGAGCGTAATAATCCCGAGTATCGAATTAATGTGTATGGATACGAGAAGGAGTTATATCCATTACGCATTAGTGATTACACGACTGATAGACAAACGATTAACGTATTACTCATTAGTAATAACACAACGAATCATTATTGTTGGATAAAAAATATTTCGAGATTATTGAGTTCCCAAGTTTGTACTAATACCCACAAACGGTTCTTTTGTGAACGATGTATGTTGTCATTTAAGACAAAATTATCATTAGATAAGCACTCAGAGTATTGTAAAAATCATGATGCTGTGAAAATAACACTCCCAAATAATGGAACCAAAATATCATTCAAAAATTGGAATCATTCTATGAGAGTTCCGTTTGCAATATATGCCGATATTGAATGCACCACTGAACCAATATCTTCTTGCCAACCGTCTTCAGATAGTTCATTCACTCAGAAATATCAAAAGCATAAACCATCAGGATATTCTTATATGATAAAATCTTATAACGATGAGCTATATCAACCAAAAATATTTAGATATACAGCTAAGTCAGATACTGATGATATAGGTAAACATTTCGTTAATTCAATCGAAGAAACCGTTAGAGATCTATATTCACGCTTTTTGAAATACAAAAAGAAGGTTAAAATGACTTCATATGATCGGAAGAAATATAATGAGGCAACCCATTGTCACATATGTGAAAAAGCGCTATTTGGTAATAAAATTCTTGACCACAACCATATCTCAGGTAAATATCGTGGTGCTGCACACAATGAATGCAATCTCACGGCTCAATTATAAGATACCGAAGTTTATCCCCGTTATATTCCACAATCTTAGCGGTTATGATAGTCATTTATTCATCAAGAATCTAGGTGTTAGTAATGGTAAAATTAATGTCATACCAAATAACGAAGAAAAGTATATCAGCTTCACCAAAGAAGTTCTTGTCGATACTTTTACTAATAAGGATGGCAAGCAGTGCAAATTGACACGTCAGATAAGGTTCATTGATAGTTTCAAGTTCATGGCCTCAAGTCTAGACTCCCTTGTTGGTAATCTCGAAAAGGAACAATTCAGAAATATGAGTTTATTCTATGTGGGAGAGGAACTGGATCTATTATTGAGAAAAGGGGTGTATCCATACGATTACATCTCAAGTTTAGATAGGCTAGACGAAACAAGCTTACCATCAAAGGATAAATTCTATAACAAGTTGAATAATAGTGATATATCTGATAGTGATTACAAACATGCTCATAATATTTGGAAAACATTCAATATCAAGACCATGCGTGAATATCATGATTTATATCTTAGATCGGATGTTATCCTACTAGCTGACGTATTTGAGAATTTCCGAGATGTGTGTATGAAGAATTATAAGCTAGATCCTTGTTGGTATTATACAGCCCCCGGCTTATCTTGGGATGCAATGTTGAAAATGACTAAGGTAGAACTTGAATTGCTGAGTGATCCAGATATGCTATTAATGTTTGAATCTGGTATTCGAGGGGGGGTTAGTACGATATCCCATCGATATAGTAAGGCCAATAATAAATATATGTGTGATTATGATAATACAAAGGAATCTACCTACATCAAATATCTCGATGCAAATAATTTATATGGTTGGGCTATGAGTCAGAAGCTACCCACAGGTGGATTCAAATGGATGAACGATAATGAGATTACCACATGGGAGAGCCATCCATGCATTCTAGAGGTCGATTTAGAATATCCCAACATACTTCACAATCTTCATAATGAGTATCCTCTCGCCCCAGAACGGTTGGTTATAAACAAGGTTGAAAAATTAGTCCCCAACCTAAATAATAAGACGAAATATATTATCCATCATGACACTCTTAAGCTATATATTAGTCTTGGTCTTAGAATAGCAAAGATTCATCGAGGTATCACATTTCAAGAATCAAACTGGCTGGCCCCGTATATAGCACTGAACACAACACTACGGACAAAGGCAAAAAATAATTTCGAAAAGGATTTCTTCAAACTTCTTAATAATTCTGTGTATGGCAAATGTATGGAAAATATTCGTAATCGACAGGATATTAGACTTGTTAATAGTCAAGCTCAAGCTGCTAAATTAATCAATAAGTCCAATTATAAAAAGCGGACGATATTCAGTGAAGATCTTGTTGCCATTCATATGGGTAAGACAGAGCTGGTATTCAACAAGCCTATATTTGTAGGTATGAGCATCCTTGATATATCTAAGAATCTCATGTATGATTTCCACTATAATTATATCAAAAATAAGTATGGGAATAAATCAAAATTGATGTTCACAGACACAGACAGTCTTTTGTATCAGATTGAAACTGATGATTTCTATAAAGATATCACCAAAGATATTAATGCTAAATTCGATACATCAGCTTATCCAAAAAATCATGACGGAATCAAAAATTTTGTTAATAAAAAGGTTATCGGCATGATGAAGGACGAGACTGCCGGTAATGAGATTGTGGAATTCGTAGGCCTTAGAGCCAAGTTATATGCGTACAAGATTGATAATATTGAGGTGAAGCGTTGTAAGGGTGTGAAAAGATCTGTTGTTAAAAGTGAGATCACATTCGAGGATTATAAGAATTGTCTTGATACAGGAAAAAAGCAACTTCGGAAGATGAATGTTATAAGATCTCATAAACATCATATATATACAGAAACTGTAAACAAAATAGCATTATCTAGAGATGATGACAAACGGATTATACAACCAGATGGTATTCATACCCTAGCTATTGGATTCAAAAATCATACTGTATCAGGTGGTAGTTCAGTATTCAGGGACCACTTGTAATTCCTCCCGCACAAAATTACGTCTTGGTGATCCATTAGATAAGTAGTATAATACCGGTTGATTAGCCGATACTATTGCCCGGGATATATCATAAATATTCATTGACCATATAGGATCAGTGGCACGTCTTTTTTCACCGCCTTCCTGTTCACCAGGAGCATATAAATATCTAACTTTTACCTCTGCTGGTAATCGTTCTTCAACTAATCCAACAGGTCTTTTATATTTCACATGGTTTTCATGGACTTCACTCAATTGTATCGAATCAATCGGTGCTTTACCAGTTATCCTTTTCACTCCACTGTTTATACTTTGTATGACCGCTGGTAGTCTAATAACCCATTCACGAGATCTTTCATTATTTTCCATGATCATTTCTTGAGCATTAATTGATGGCTAAACAACTTTTCACCAATGGTTCGATTAGCACGTTCAACTAATGCTTGGGCTCTATGGTTTCCAGCTTCTGATCTTTGTATTTTAACAGATTTATTTTTCATAATTGATGTAACTTCACCCAGAAATTCAGTGCCTGGGTCTACCATCATTGTTTCAGGCCATTGTAATTTTCTAGAATATATTTTATTAAACCCTCTGGATACTTCTATTGAAAACTTAGACGTCAAGGGTTCTGCATCTGTATACCTACTAGCTATATCAACTACTACAAGAGCATATTTGTATGTTTTTCTTTTAACAATATCATGTGGTAAAAATAATAGATCCGCTTGATGTATTTCATTTGGTTTTGAAATAGACCAATGATACCGTGGGATATAGTTTGGATGTGGTAAATAGATCTGCCACAACGCTTGCCTATATAACCACTTATTGGTGATATCTTTATCAATTTTGGTCGCATCAGAGAGTTTATTTATAGCATCATAACCTTTCCAATAACCTTTAGGACTATAGTACGTTTTTGATAACCTCATTTCCATAATAATATATAAAACAATATTCTTTTATAATATTATATAAATGACGCAATCTATTTCTGAAATTTTAGATGTAAATCGACAATACAAACAACCATTTGGTTTAAAAGCTGATAGAACCGTTCATCGTGTTACTTTCAACCCAAGCACAGCTAATCCCGGAGAGACCCTGTATGTTCATATACCTAAATTAAGTGATAATATTGTATACGTACCAGAGTCAATAGGATTACTTTTCAAACTAAACCTAGCTGCCACGGGTCATGCAAATAACACAGTGGTTAACAACCTAGGGAGAGCACTTAAAAGTCGCGTATGAGGGTTCTTTATGGCGGAGAAACTTTACAAGACACCCATCGTATTGATCTGTATGAAACCTATAACGACTTATTCTTATCGAAAAGAGAACGTGAAAATATGTTGATGGAAGGTATTAGTTCTGTCAATATGAGAAAACTTGGAACAGCCTCAGGTGATAAAGTAACCACTGATGCTAAGGATGTAGTATTAGGAGCTGTTTATGGTGATAAATATCGGTTACCATTAAATCACAGTATTTTAGATAATCATGGGATATTCTATGCAAAGGGTCTTTCTAATAATCTATTATTTGAGATTACTCTTCCAGAAAGCGGAAATATTGTGGTCACATCTGATAATACAAAACCATATACATACAGTCTTTCAAATATTGAGTTAGAATACACTTGTATTAATAGTGATTACCTAGCTCGGGAAGCTCTTTCTTCATATCAAGTCGGTAAAGGGTTCTATTATGAAAACGTGCTTCTACACAGGACATTCATAGTTAATAAAGCAACAGACTCTGTGATTAACGAGCATGTAAATATACCAAGAAGGTCAATGAGTGGAATTCTTTGTTTGTTTGTAGAACCTTATACAGTAGGCACAAGAGACTCTGAAAAGTATATAAACCCTGGATTAACCCAAGTGAATGTGAATATCGATGGTATACCTAATAAATTATTCTCGAAAGGTATGGTTCAAACAGATTTTTGGAATTCAATTAGAGGAAGGCTTGGTAAAACAGATAATGTAACCCAGAAAGATTTCTATAGTGATAAATTCGCTCTTTGGATCAATTTGAAAACAAACCCGGATAATAATATTCATGGAAATGGTCTTCTTCTAAATTCAACAAAAGACGGTGTTATGCTTCATTTTAATAGAACAGTTGGGGGATCTGGTAATATAACATGTCATATGTTTGTTATCGCTGATGCTCTTATGGAAATTCAAGACGGTAATTTAAAAGCAATATTATATTAAAGTAATATTCACTATTAATTATATATAAATGGAGGAGCTGAAAGATAAGATTCCATTTCACTGTATTATAACAGGACCAACAAATTGTGGAAAGACAAAATATTTAGTTGATATACTAAGAGGGGTATATAGAAATGTTTTTGAATATATAGTTCTAATATGTCCAACCTATTCGAAAAATAAAACGTATGAAGGGTTTGCTCAGAATGATAATAGGTTTATTGTTCTATCACCAGAATCAGATGATGTGGATGAGATAAATGATTTACTTTCATGTTGTCAAACAGTATTCTCTGGTACCAACACATTAATAATATTAGACGATTGTGCATTTTCAAAGGATCTCAAACAAAGATCAAACAAGTTTATTAAATTAGCATTCAGTGGTAGACATGAAGGGTTATCCCTATGGGTATTAACTCAACAATTATCAAGTATAGCTAAACCGTTTCGAGAAAATGTTGGATGTATTATTTCATTTTATAATCCTAATCTGTTGTGTGAAAAAACTCTGTTTGAGGAATATGGAGGAAATATGGGGTTTGAAGACCGGAAGTCTTTTATTAAAACATTAAAACAGGAAAAATACTCAAGAATGTGTTTTTGTTTGAGACACCCATATCAATCATACATTGAAATTCCGAGTGTAAATATTTAAATATAAAAAAATGTATATATATTATAAAGCATGACATCAATTCTTGACCAATATACAGATGATAAACTTGATGAAGAAGAAATAGTAGAAAAGAAACCAAAGAAAAAAACACTAATAAAAAAAAATGATAATTCAGAGGTAGAAGAAAAGAGAGAACAACTATCAATTCTGGCAGTACTTGGTACTATTGACCAATATACTGGAATTAAAATGTCCCTAGGTGATGTTAAGAAATTATCAGCAAAGGATATTGAGAAATATTATAATCGATATCAAATTATTCTAGGAAACAAAGTCACAAATACCCTAGTCGATACAGCTATAGAGGCCGCTGTTGGGGTTCTTTCTTATGTTGTCCCTATTGATAATAACAATGAGCTTTGTAAGGATCTACAAAACAATGAGATGCTGAAACAAGAACTGAATAATATCGCAGGTTATATTGTTTTAAAAGGTGGTAGAATGGTAGCTCTATCAAGCTGTTTAGTTCAACTAGCAAAACATGTTAAGATTAGTAATAGTGATGATGATTGGTTAGCTCCACCCATCATACATAGTAATTTAGAGGAAGAGATTCAACAAGCTGTTGATGAGAATCTTGAGCACTCTTGAGCATCTGTTGAGCATCTGTTGGAACCTGTTGAGCATCTCTTGAGCAGACTCTTAGAACCTGTTGAGCATCTGTTGAGCATCTGTTGGAACCTGTTGAGCATCTCTTGAGCAGACTCTTAGAACCTGTTGAGCATCTGTTGAGCATCTGTTGGAACTCTCTTGGAATTTCACTTAAAATATTATTCTTATATAATAGTATATTAAAAATGTCAGAAGAATCAAAAGATATAATTACCAAAGAACCGGAAAATCCAATTATAAAACAAAAAGACCCTAAGAAGGTTGCCGCTGGTAAAAGACTAGCTGAATATCATAAAAAAGCTAAGAAAGCTCTTGAAATAGAAAAGAATCATGAAACTGAAGAAGAAGAAACATCTAATTCATGGACGCCAGAAATATCACTAACAACAGCATTGACACTAGTTGGAATAAGTCTAACAGCTATAGATTTATATTTTAGATGGAGAAATAATAAAAAAGTAAATACACCTGTGAAAACCGCTAAAATGGAAGACATCACACCTGAAACTAATAAAATTCCTATACCAAGAATAGGTATGGAATGAAAAACTATATAAAAAATAAAAACTTTATTAAGAATATATAAAATGGAAAACAAATTGATTAAATCAGTTACCGATGCTGCTGTAGTTGTTGGAATAGCTGCAGCGATTGGTTATATTGGAAAAAAGGCTATGAAAGAATCTTTTATTAATGATCCTAGTAGTAGTTTAACAAATTATGGAAAATGGGTGCTAGTACTATCTGGAAGTATGTATGTGAAGCAATATCTTGAAGATCAAAAAATCCTACCAAAATCACTCTAATCATTTAAAATAATAAGTTCTTAGTTAGTAATATATAATGGCAAGCGCAGTTATTATGATGGTCGCTGGGGCTGTTTTGAATGCAACAGCTTTCACCGGTTCAATGTATTTAGCAAAATCCCTTGGAACTGATCGATGGTAAACATGTTGATGAAGAGAAAATTAGACATGATAAGGCTATAGAACTTTATCAGAAGAATATGGGTGAATGGCAAAAGAAGAAACAAGAGTATGAAGAATGGTTGGAGATGCAATATAAGAATAAACAAATAGCTGATAGCAATCTATATGATACGGATTTTTCTTTTAGGATATACTCCAAGGCACATCCAGATTTTAATTTGAAAGAACCACAATTAGGTGATTATTATAAACCTAACAAAAAACAAAAACAGTATGAGATGGCGTATGTTGGTTGTGGGATGCTGACTGCTGGTTATTTAGCATCGAAATTTATATAAAAAACTAATTATTAATATATAGTATATGGAAGTCGATGGTTTAGATTTTGACCCACTTGAATCTGTAGATATAAACGATCCTATCACAGATGATGATATACAGGAATTATTACCACAACAAAAAGAAACTAGACAAACTTGGTGGGAAAGAACTAAAGAACGGTTTAGTAGAAGGGGTATATCAAAAGAACGTGGATATAAATTATTTAAGAACTCAGATGAAAGCAATGAAGATTGGGAAGGAAGGGTAAGAGAAGACATAGAAATGGTAGACCTTGCTAAACATAGTGAAGAAAGAGTTGAAGAAGCTTGGGATAGAATCAAAACCAAGTATCCTAATGTAAATCCTAAAAACTCTCCATTCGTCACTACAATTGATGAATATGATAGAGTGATAGTAAGAATTAATAGACTGGGCAGCAAACATCATGTTCTGTTTAATGCTGAGGGTGAATTAAATGGTAAGTTACCTAAAACAATTGTAAACTATCTTGGTGATCCTGCTGAAAAAGTTGTTGAGAATAATGAAAGAACTATATTTTCACATCGAGAAAAATTACAAACATTAAAAGAAGAATTGGATAATATATCTCAAGCTGGCTCTAATGATGTTAGAGAAAGATTGAATATATCACTCCGTGAACAGATTGAGGAAACTAGAAATGAGATTGAACAATTAGAAGAACAAAATGAAGTAATAGAAGGGCGAATGTCTCTGAGAGATCGTATAAAAGCTGTTTTTAAAAAGTATGGTTTTACTGTTTTTTCTGTTGTATCTGCAGTTAGTATTATTATTAGTGTTATTATTTCTAGTCTAAAAAGCGGATTATCCGGTGTTGCAAAAGGTTTAGGAAATGGTTTGAAAGCTATTGGTAAGAAGCTAGCCCAGATACTACCCGGCATGCTAGGTAGTATAGCTTCTTTTATTTTCAGAACCGCGGGTGAGGTTATTAGTTTCTTAGCTAAAAACGCTTGGTTATTGATAGTTGCTGTTGTTTTGTATTTTGTTGAAAGATATAAAAATAAAAGATGATTATATAGTATAAATGGTAATATTGTATATTGAAAAAACAAAAGCAGATGAAACTATTTGGTTTAAAAATCCTATTAAAAAGAGTACACGTATATCACTTGTAAGTTGTAGTTTTTATAATGAAATATATAATCTTGTAGGTGATGGATTGATTTACTATGATGAAAAGAAGTTTGTTATTATTATTCCGCCGGGGTATTACACACAGAATATATTTAAACGTGTTATAGATGCGTTGAAAGTTAGTGACAAAGTCTCCATCGAACTATTGAATACCGGAAAAATGATGCTCATAGCCAATCAGGCTGTAACACTAAACCCGGGTTTAGCTAAATTATTAAACATCTCAATAAACCTTGAACAAAATTCAAGAAATGTTATAAATATTATTCAACCTACTCAGTATGCACTATATTTGTATTGTGATCTTATTGATTCTACACAGGTTTTATTAAATAATAAATATTCACAAATATTAGCATGTGTTGAATTAAACAAGGTTGGAGAAAAACTAACCTATCATCCTAATAATACCCTGTACACACCTATTAAAAATGATGATTATATTAATAGTATTAGGGTTTGGGTTACAGATTCTAGTGGTAAGAGCATTGATGCTGGAATATATCCAATGATGATGGTGATTGAAATCATATAAAATAATAATATGTAGTATTATATATATGGTTGATTATGATATGATTTATCCGGAAGTACCAGAAGTACAACAAACTGGTGAAAACTTCAGATTACACAAAATAAATATGGTTATATCTCAATTAGTAACGGAGATAAAACATTACGAAAATGTTAGGAAAAAATATAGTAAGATACGTGGTATACTTCATAAAACTGCAGTTGCAACAGGAGTCTTATCTGTCATTTTAACAGGTTCTGGTGTAACTACTAGTTTAACAGGACCTGGGATCATTATCGGTGTTCCTTTATCGGCTGTTGGCGGGTTGTTAGGTTTAATATCAGCTAGTTGTACAATTTTCACGAAAAAACTTACTAAAAAGGTAACAAAACATGAAAATACTATTCAGCTTGCAAAATCAAAAGAAGATAGTATATGTGATCTTGTATCAAAAGCCTTGAGCGATAACAAGATTGATGAGAAAGAATTTGAACACATTATGACTGAACTCAAAAAATATGAAAAAACTAAAGAGTAGTATTAGGGTGAAACGGAATAAGGCTTTTTTAAAAAACGATGTTCCAGATGTTCAAAAGATGAGGGAGGAACTGAGAAAGGAGATTGTAGACCAGCTCGTAAATCCAAAGAAATAACTTTATCCTTTGATACAACACCTTACGGAGGGTATATATACAAGTTGCGATATGATAAGAATTAAATATATATAAATATTATCTCATATTATAATAATATAATATGAAATTTACTGAATTCATTAAAAAGTATCCAAATTATGATAAATTTCGTTTTTCAGAGGATAGTAGTAGTAATGTTCAATTTCTTAGTAATGGTGTTGATTACAATCCGTTTGATGAGAATGGTAATCTAGTTAAAACAGTATATCCATTTCCTCTCTGGCATGGTAAAGTTGAAGAAGGCCCTGAAAATATTCGTGACTTCCTTAGAACCACATCTAATAACACATTTCCAAAAGAGCTAACTATGACAAAAACACTATATACCCAATCACTTGTACATCATTTGATAAACCACCTCCAAAGTATGATTCCACATCACTCGATATTTATGTAACACCAAGTAAAACGTTTACAATAAAGCCACGAGATATGTTAACAGATATAGTATTAAATCATGTTACTTCGAAAGAAGCTTACATATGGTTGAATAGTCCTAATATGTCTTACTACCCTCAACAATTAAGTTTCGCTTGTTGGTGTGCAACTTCTGGATGTGGAATCGGTGTCGACCTAATAACAAAAATCAATAATCCTATGATCAACTCATTACTCAAATTTCATATACTGTTTACGAGTAGGCGAGTTTTATCACAGATGAATGTTCAACTACCTGGAGATCGATCTTTTACTAATATTAATAACAAATTTGATAAGAGTGGTTATAATAAGATATGTCGAGAGTTTGATATATCACCAAATAGTAACTTTCGATTTACTGGTGATGAAAACAATGGTCTTGCGGTCGAATCTATAAGAAAATATTTGATGAGGTTGATGATGTAACTGAATCCTATGATAAAAAGATGGATGGATTGTTTACAAATAAATGGCCTGGTGGTAAATTCAAATTTGGTGATGAGACTGGGACAATACGGTGGAAATAAACTTGATCATATCTCACCACTACAAGAGCATCCATATTTATATTTTATGCTGAATAAATCAAAAGGTTTAACCAGAGCTGGACTCTCACGACTGAACCAGTCAATCGAGGCTTATGTGTATTGTATCCTAGGATCTCAAGTAAATACACGATCATCTATTGTTGACAACTCGGGTTCTTCACAAGAAACACAACTTGAATTTTTAAGACTATTCGAAAGCAGTATAATTGAGGTAGATATTTCTAAAAGTATACAGAGATACCAATTAGCGGTACAAGAATCGAAACAAAAATTAGATCTTGCTGTGGCTATTGGTTGCTGGTTACTACCATCGAATCTAATAATCAATAATAATACTGTTATCGGTTATAATAATAAGTTGTTAAAAGCTTCAGCAGATATGACCTTTGGTGTTAATAATATTAATTATGAAACGAAATCTGTTGGTATAAAACATAATAACATGGGTCATTCAAAGGTTAAACTACCACATCAGATTGATAAACCAGATATTTCAAATAACTCAGATAAACCATATGTAAACCCTTCACCACAATCTAAAACACATGAAAATAATTTAGCTGCTATAACAGTTGGGGTTGCTGGTCTTGCTTGGTATATATTTCGATAAATGGATGCTATTACATCACGGTACAGCTGTGCCGGTCTTGTGACATCCTCAAATTACATAATTGATTGATAAAACCAATTATGTAAGCATAAAATATAAACTATTAGTAGTTATCCTTCTTTTTACGAATATTGAGCGACTTATAATGATCTTCAGGCAATTCGTCTTCGTCGATGAACTCAAATTTGTATCGCCGTCCATCAACCTTCGACCACCCCGATCGACACCGATTAAGTCCTTGGCAGCACCACAGGGAGCCCAAGCATAAATTCAGTAAAAAAATAAAATTCGAAATAAAGTATTTTTTTCCGCTATACACCTTTGTTGTCTGTTAACTTAACCTGCCTGGTGATTTTTTTTCAGAATTTTTTTTTTTTCTCGGACCAGTAAGGAAAAATGGTCCGAGAAAAAAAAAAAATTCTGAAAAAAAATCACCAGGCAAGTTAAGTTAACAGACAACAAAGGTGTATAGCGGAAAAAAATACTTTATTTCGAATTTTATTTTTTTACTGAATTTATGCTTGGGCTCCCTGTGGCAGCACATGCTAACAACACCGGCATTAACTCCAAGACGAGTCTGTACAGAGTGCATTGACCAGAAATACTTAGCCTCATTATTCTCCCAATCAATAGCTTTTATACATCGTCGGTTCATACGATTATATTTAACAAAATCATAATTACGTCCTTTGGCAGCCTTGAGACAGTTCATCTGTTGTGTTACTAGCTGTAAATTAGAGATCCTATTATCAGTCTTATGCGCATTAATGTGATCAATCACACGCCTCCCTCTAATTGGATCATTAAAGCATTCATATATGAATCGATGTGTAAGCACATTTCTATATTTCTTATTCAGAAAATCATAGATGAGAAATCTGTAATACCCTGTATTCGATTTCTTTCCCACTAATAAAGTACTTGAATTATGTAAAATGATTCCATCAGAGTTTGCTGCATATGATTTATATATAGGATGAATATTAAATTCCATATTCTCAAATATTTTAATATTAGTCATTTTATAATATATCATATAACCCTGTTCTTAAGCCGTTTTGTATTCCAATGATTTTATATATGAATTATCCAGGTGATATTTTCAACAAATAGGCTGTAGATGTCGAAAACGTGTATATTCAGAGGGTGTAAACAGTATAATATAAAGCATTTAAATGGGTGTAGATAGTCGTTGAAAAAAATTGAAGGGGTACTCCTAGAGAAGGTAATTTTGGAGGAATTTTTTGAGGTGTCTATAAGCGGATTTCCCTGATTTGAAAATATGGAATTATATCTTATAAAATAAGCTATAATATTCACCTGATTTTTCACCTGATTTTTCACCTGATATATTTCACCTGATATTTCACCTGATATTTACCCCGATATTTCACCTGTTTTCAAAATGCGCCAGAAACGGCCATTGCCTACTACTCCAAAGAACGTGTTCGAGCACCATGTTGTTATTACCACCACTGGTCATAAGTATTGCATGCGCCGAAAATCATCTCGATCAATTCATCAAACGCCACAGGAATCCCATCTCAACACAGGAAGCCCAATATTGTTTTGTTGCTCGCTATGCTCGCAGCAATTACTCCACAAACATCAATGAAAGGAATGGAGTGTTTAATCTTTTTAGATTCAGCATCTTGTTAGTTTAACATTTGAATCTAATCTTGCTCTCTTTGAGTACAATAATTGCACAATCCTCTCCAACTAACTATGAACTAAGATAAGTTATCCTTTCCATGTACATGTATGGGACAGACCATTCTCAATCTCATTAATAATTCACCACGACAAAACAAAGAAAATCACTACCGTGAAGGACGTTTGGAAATGTGTTCTTAATTGGCCATTACAAAAAAGAGCAGGGGACTGGGACCAAGTCCGTAAAACTAATTCAATAAGAAACTAGCAAAAATGGGCATCATTTTCTGACAGAGCAGATCAAACTTAGCTAATCTGGAAAGTTTGGTGAACTTTGGCTTAATATTGACGATGCTAGAGGGCATCAAAGATGTACATTTTCCCATACAAACTCTGTATTTTTTAACGTTGTCTACCGTTCACTGTAAAATTTCAAAATTTCAAAAGTTTATAATTCCGACAGAATTCACTCAAGTCACATCAAACTTTGCACATATGATAATTTCAACATGTTGTTTCATGTCATAAACTTAATTTCGTAATTACATTAATTCTAATAAACTCGTTCCCAGTCCCCTGCTCTTTTTTGTAATGGGCAATTACTGTAGCATGAAATTTGGCCAAGTTTAGCTTTAAATTTTTAATCAGTCTCCCATTATAAATCATTAATGAGTTGGAGAAGTCGTTCCCAAGCCTCCAATTCAGACTAGACGGGATTTCCAGTCCTTGGAATTAGTTCCATCGCTTTGGACTGGGACTTAATTGAGCAGAGTGGAGATCCCGTCTAGCCCTCATTGTTGCACCAGGCCCTGGGTGTACGAAAGGTGGATATTGCTATCCCTTGGATTTAATAAATCCTTATCCAGTGGATAACTTTATTAGATAATAACAGTACCAGTAACTACATCTAACCTCGGGTCTGGCAGTAAATTCCAACTAGTTATTACTGTAACATATACATGTACTTTATTGCTTTGGTACTGACCTCAGTGCTTAGTTAAAATACACAATACTTTCTCAAACTCATTAATAATTCATGAGGACAAAACAAAGGCAATCATTATACTGCGAAGGTCATTATACTGCGAAGGTCATTATACTGCGAAGGTCATTATACCGCGAAGGTCAGGTTTGGAAATGTGGTTTTATTTAGCATAGAATTTGGTCAACTTTAACTTTGAATTTCTCCAAGAATTATTAATGCTTTGAGAAGCTATATCAAACACTCAAAAGAGTTCTTCCTCCAATTTCAAAAACACCTCGAGTTGATTTCAAAAATCTCGGCTGCACCTTGTTTTTACAACCCATGTCTCGGTATTTTGAAATCTGAGGAAGAACTCTTTTGAGTGTCTGATATATTACATGAAGTCACAGTCACTGCACCATGGATGACTACACAACTACGTACAGCTTAGAAAGTAAAAGCCAAATTATTGAGGCATTAATACTTGAGATTTCATCTGTCTTGCTAAAATGTCTTAGAAACCAGTGCATGATAGTAGGATAGATGAGATAGCAATGATCTGTGCACTCCATATAGTTTAGCCTTCTAAGTCAGGCAGCTCTGTAAAGATAGTAGAGAAAATGTTGAGTTTAGAATGTGAATGAGTTGAAATCAGCCCATGCCAGGTGTCAAAATAAACTGGACTGAACTGGAGCATTTTATTGTCTATTCTCAATTATAACTTACATAGTTCATATTATCGCGCGATCAAATTAATTAGCGCGAGCGTGCATCCATAACTCGATGGTGCACGCCTGTGCTCCATCAAATGACGTGTGCAAATGTTTAAACCACACGACAAAGAAACTGTTTCTTAGCGAGTCTCACTGCAGGGCAAAAATCTAAGTTAAATACGAAAAACGAGGACAATAATTTAGGTTTTCCTAACTTTCCAAATTTTTATCGGAAAACGTTGTTTGTTTCAGTAAAATATGAACACGTCTTATTAGAGAATTTAACATTCAGTCGCAATTAAAATTCTGTTTCTCGTCATTCCTAATTGTTGCTATAAATTGGTTCATGCTTTTCGCTGTGCGTCTATTGAGTTATGGATGCACTTGGGAAGTTTGGAGAGCACTCGAGCAGCTAGAGTTGCTCTTGGCTACGCCTCGAGCAACTCTTACGCTTCTCTCATGCTCTCCAAACTTCCTGCGTGCTCCATAGCCTGATAGACGCACGCTAAGCATGAACCAATTCTTAAACTCATTAACAATTCATGAGGACCAAAAAAAGGAAATCACAATTGAATGGTCAAGTATGAAAACGACATTTTTGATGATTATCATACACCTGTTTTCAAAAACGTTGTCCATTTACAAAATACAAAATAGTAAAATAGTATAAAGGAATTAATTAGAGAAACAAAAGAAATTCAATCATGCAGAACTCTGGCTCATTGTTTATCTAATTAATTCCTTTTTACTATTTACTATTTTGTAAATGGACAACGTTTTTGAAAACAGGTGTATATAATATTATGCAATTGCTTCAAAAATACATCTACTGGCTTATTGATACATCTACTGGCTTATTGATACATCTACTGGCTTATTGATACATCTACTGGCTTATTGATACCTATACCTATTATTGATACCTATACCTATTATTGATACATCTACTGGCTTATTGATACCTATACCTATTATTGATACCTATACCTATTATTGATACCTATACCTATTATTGATACCTATACCTATTATTGATACCTATACCTATTATTGATACCTATACCTATTATTGATACCTATACCTATTATTGATACCTATACCTATTATTGATACCTATAGAAACATGATTTGGTGATTTTTATTTTTATTTTATTTACAAAACTTCCACCATACAAAATAACCGGGGGGAAAGAAAAAATTGATAATAAGATAATTATAAGATGTATGGTGAGGGTCACACAACAGAGCTAGGCTCTACATTAAGTGCACCCAGGTGAACAGAAGAAATGAATAATCAAAAAGAAAAAAAAGGATTTTTTTGGATCGATTACACTAGAAAAAGAGCTTGTTTTGCAGTTTGTTTTTCATAGAAATCAAAAATGTGTGTTTTTGACATAATGTTTCAAAGCTGAGAATGAGGACTAGACGGGGTTTCCAGTCCGAGGCGAAACCATTAATTATTACATGCAATGGGCTAAAGGCAATAAATAAAGAGTTCCAAGGTTTTAGTCTTGAAAAGAAAGAATTCCAGTCTTTGCATATGCTCTGCTCACACTACTACTGTAAAACCCCATGAAAAGCCTATGAAATAGGCAGAACCTATGAAATACCCTATGAAGTTTTTTCATTTAAGAAATAAGAAACGTTTTCCGTGTTTGCACAGGCTTATGCAAACCGAGGGGAAGTTTGGGAGAACTCGAGAGCAGACAGTGAAAACCCGAGACCGCAGGTCGAGGGTTTTCACCTGCTCGAGAGTTCTCCCAAACTTTCCCGAGGTTTGCATAAGCCTGTGCAAACACGGAAAAACGTTTTTTATTTCTTTTATAAAATAACTACAAGGTTATTTAGGAATATGATATTTATTTATGCAAGTTTTCAGTGATCAAATGTGCGATTCTCCTGAAAAGCATCAGAAATCGCGTGATATCCAATCAAATTTCACGAAAGAAATCAAGTTTAGACAAAGCGATCGACTCATAATTTGATAGAAAACTACAGAAATATGTATTTTCTGGACTTCTTATGTGAACTCTGTACACTTAAAAAGGAAGCAAAGTGAGAAAAGTCGATTTACTGACAATGAATCGCCAAAACAATCTGAAATAGTTGTGAATTTGATGAATGGAGAAGTAGCCGAAGTCAAGTAGCCGAAATGCAGTCTTTGTCGTATTTTCTATGATTTCCTCGCTTTGTTCGACTAGAATAAGTCAAAGATGGACGTTCCTGAGACACCAGAAGCTATTGTTTTCTCTTAAACACTTTTCTTGCTGGAGAAAGAGGTAAAACTTTGCTGTACAGTTGGACATTTTTCACACACGGCTGTAATAAAACTTAGTAACTTAAGATTAAATTTGTTGTTTGTAGCTACAAGAAACGCTTCGTTTAAGTTAATTTAGTATGGAAATGGTATCGTTTATTAGCTCTACATTTCAACAAATGACTGAGTATGTGTTTGAGAATCCTGAGCAGTTAAGATATTTATTTTTTCTTCGATATTGTACACAAATTTCAACCATTTGTCGTCGCTTCTTGAAGTTGAAGCGTAAGCGTATTGAAATTTTTTGACAAAACTTGAAGTTTCTGAGTTTGAAAACAGCATCAACATAACTGGACAACACTTACTAGAGATAACAAGAAAGAAATATGATTCCATGGTCGTTGTTAAAAATGTATTTAGTAAATAAAATGATTTTTGACAACAAACAAATGTCGTTCAAATTCACTGAATTGCTCTTTGACATGTCTTGGCCGAAAAAGCACATGGGCATTTTGTCTGCGCATGCGTGAACTGCCAACATAAACACAAAGACCCTCTGACACGCGCATATATCCCGCGCCATCCCGCGCTAATTTAAATACCAGGAATAACAAACAAGATGGCGAAGTTCTACTTCAGATATTTATTTATTAACTTGTCTATATGAATATATGCAACTCTAAAATGATGGATTCTATTTTATCAATGCTGAAGGCATGCTGCAGTTGTCATAACCAGTATTTACGATGCATTATGAGTTGCATATTGCATGGTGAGGGAGGTCCAGACATGACAAGCTAAACTGACAATGGCTGCCGTCTTCGCCGTATACATGCACTTTGAACATTCATAGCAGGAGCTATGCATTTTTTGAAAGTCATTTATTGTGATGAATGGAATGACTATTGAATAATCTTCGCCTCCGTAACATAAGCAGCTTGGGGGTCGGTAGAAATCGAAAGATAATTTGACTTGAATGCTTGGAGTCCACATTTCTGCTCGTCGCGAGTCCCGTAAATGGTAAGCATTAATAATTCAATGCAAAACAGTAGAAACAAGTTTTTAATTTTCTTAATAACTAATTTTTCTGCAAAGTCTGTTCTCTCATTTATACTTTCAAAGACTTAGAATAAGGAAATAGACGAAGATATGATAGAACCATGGCTTCGAGAAGTAACACAAAACATCAATTCCGCCATTACACCGAGTATAGGGTGAGAAGAATCTATTAAATCTGACAGCTATACAATTTTTGAAGCCCCATTCTCTATGAAAACTGAAATTATATAAAGGAATGAATGCTGTGGTAATTATCTCCAACTTGGGGGTCGGTAAAAATTTCAAGAAATATCTCGTTAAAGTTCGACCTAAATTGAACACTTCTACATATTCACCGAGCCATAGCTCGAAATCGCGTCCACCTGAAAGACCATTTCATTAAAATTCTAAAAGTTTACTTTCATCACAATTACCAAGCGTTAATCCAGTGCTGTAGAATACTTGATTGTGGAAATAATCAACGCTGAACATCCAACTCCAAACACCACAGTCGCATTTCAATGTAAAATATCTCGCCATCAAAAGAAGTAACAGCAGCCAAAGATATACCCAGGGGAAGAAGTGTTTATCGTCTTTAAAAATGAGTAAATTTTCATGACGCTTAAACTTTAGAAACGCGTAGATCTCCTACAAAATATCTTTAAAATGAGCTATCGAGCTGGAAAATGGTTCAGACGTCACTGGTCAATGCTGTGTTGGCGCATGCGCAGACAAAATACCCATATGCTGGCCGAAAACCGTGTTTGCATAGCCTCATGAAACACGGCTAATCAGCCAATCAGAGCGCGCGTTATATAAAAGTTATTTTATAAAGTGCTATGAATTTTATTTTTCATAGTTCTGTGAAAAGGTTCAGGCTATTAAATTTGCCTTTTGCAGAAATTATCAGATTTATACCCTATGAAATGAAGTTTCATAGGTATAGCCATGCTATGAAATATCTATGAAATTTTCCTCTGGAGAATAAACCCTATGAAAACAATTTCATGCTATAAAATAAGTATGACATTGCAGTTCAAAGGCTATGAAATTTTCCTCTGGAGAATATACCCTATGAAAAACGTTTCATAGGTGTAGCCATGCTATGAAATAACTATGGAATATTGCATAACAAAGGCTATGAAATGCAATCACTATGAAATTTCATGGGAGTAACCTATGAAAAATATAAGTCTTATCTGAAAACTTATGATTTAAACTTACCAATCAATGATCTGTTTTATAGTTGTAAAATATTTTGGTAAACAACTAATTAAGAAATATAAAACAGTTTTCCGTTTTATATACTCTGATCTAAACACGCGGGATGTTGGGAGAACACGAGAGAAGCGTAGGAAACCACGACGCGAAGCGGAGTGGTTCCCAGCTTCTCAAGTGTTCTCCCAACATCCCAAGTGTTTAGATCAGAGTATATAAAACGGAAAACTGTTTTATATTTCTTTTATAAAATAACTACAATGTTTTATAATATTAACTACAATGATTTCTTTTTGAAAAAACCGTTTATTTACGCGAGATTCTACTGATCAAATTTGCAATTCTCCTGAAAAGCATCAGAAATCGCCCATTGTCCAATCAAATCTCGGGAAAGAAATCAAAATGGCAAGCGACTCGACAACTTTTATCTGTGCCGTTTCGCCGTTTAATAAGTGTTTTGACAGGAAATGTTTTGAAGAATGCTATTTTCTGTCAGAAAATTAAAGAAGAATGCTTCTTACCGCTTCCTTTATCAGTTTGTGTATCCTGTAAATACGAAAAACGAAGAAAAGCTGAGCTAATGAAGACGAATCGCCAACTTTTTGCCGAAATATTTGACAACTAGATGAATGAGCACGAAGTCAGGTAGCCAAATATCCGAAGTTTTTGTCGTATTTTAAAATCTTTTCAGCGTTTTTCTCGATAAGAATGTATACACGATGGACGTTTTTGAGACATTTGACAATTTGTAATAGCTACAAGAATCGCTCTGTTTTGTGAGTAAAACTAGAGAACTCATAGAACGGTTAGTATGTGATTGAGAAAACTGAGCAGTTAGATTATTTAGTTCTCTTCGTTTATATTGTGATTTGTCGACAAAAGTGGACGATTCGTCGCCAGTTTTTGGTGTATTTAAAACTCAATTCTTGCAAGTTTTCAGTTTCAAAACAGCAAAATCACATCTAGATAGAACTTGAACTTGAGAAAACAAGAAAAACTAATTATATGGCTTTCGTTGAAAATATGTTTATTAAATAAAACATGTTTAACAGCAGAAAAACTAATATTTGGTGTCGATCAAATCCACTGCATCGCTTCAAGGTCGTTCAAGGTCATGACGTAGCGTGTTTATATACTCACATCTAAAACGGTGTTTTGACCAATGAGAGCGCGCGTTATATCTAAATTATTTTATAATAACTAATAATACATTTCCATCATATCATTTGATCAGAACACATTTCATAACTATAAATATTAATGTAAAACATACAACATAAAAACAATCATATTTATCCTTTTATTTTATGTACGTGTATGTACCAGTATGAGCAAATAAACATTACACATGTCTCCCTAGATTACATGTAGGGATATGCTCCAAATCTAAAAAAAGGTGTTGTGGGAAAACTATGCACTTGTACAGCAACAAACTAAGATTTGAGAATTAATTTATTATTGGATTAATCATTCACTTATCAGTTCATTTGCCTGGAGTTTTCCAAGATTTTCTCCCATTGAACTTTGGACTTCTTATTGTTGGGAAGACTGAACATTATCACATAGATTTTCTCTTGGTATTTTTGGCTAATTTAGACAAAAGCTTCAATAAAAGTTTATCATTTAACCAAAGAGCAAACACACTGCAGTTTGACAGCCATTTGATATGAACAAACAAAATGACATGGTCAGCAGTCACGCACATTCGATCACATGACTAAAATACGGCTGCTGATTGGTCCGTGGCGTGTTTGCAAAAATGAGTGGGAAAATGAAGCTTTGCAGTAGTCAGTGAAGTTGTCAAGAAACTCTGGCTTTTTATTCGTTTTTATGCCGGTAAGAAAGACTGATTAGCTATTTTTGAAGTAAGTAGAACAGGTAAAACAGCTTAGTAAGCTTTTACATGTTTAAAACAAGCATAGACTTTACTTTCTACGACTCTAGCAAATTTGTAAGTACCAACTAAACATGTTGTCCATTACTTTGGGCTATAAGTTAAGTTAGAACTATTTGTTGATAAATAAAGATAAACATTTGTGCACAAACTAGTTTGAATGGCTGTCTTTATTATTTCTATATCAGGTAAATCGTTGTTCTTCAACAAGCTATGAAGATTTTGGTTACAATTTAGCATTGTTAGCCTGACAAAATTGATAGAAACAAAAGCTATAGTTCAACACTTTGACTAGCCAACAACTGCATATGTAAAACATAGATAAACTATTCAAATACTCATCATATTAGTAAACTATTGTACTTATATAATATTGGTAAAATAACGTGTACAAAATTAATTTGCATTACCATTTTGATGTCTCTACGTATACAGTACTGAGTCTACAGTATGTATCTTGGCATGCAAGTATTACCTACCATGAAACTTTTTCTTTTTAATAGTTGTTTGGCTTATAGTTTTCATTTATTTTTCTATTTATCTCTTTAACTTTTGTTTTGGCACAGGAATTTTCATGGTATATTTTCAAAGGTTTATTCACAGGTATTTATCCAGTAGTGGATCGATGTGGATTTTCATAGGTTTCAATTATGCAAAAATCAAATATTTCATAGCATAATGATAAAGCCTTTCATAGTAAAATCCTATCAAATATAAGTTTATGAAACGGGACATGTTTTCATAGGTCACATTTCATAGGGCAAATACATGAAATCCCTATGAAATGTGACCTGTTTCATTGGTAGACCCTATGAAAAAGATTTCATAGATACTTCATGGCCATCGTTTCATAGGGTTTGTTTCATAGCATTTTCATAGGGATCATTTCATAGCCTTTTCATAGGCTGTAAATTTCATAGCTATTTCATAGGTCACAATTTTCTCCCCGGTATTTATGTTTCATAGTAATTTTCTATGAAACATACTATGAAACAGGACATCGTTTCATAGGTTACATTTCATAGGGCAAATACATGAAATCCCTATGAAATGTGATGCTCCGTTTTACGGGTATTTATAGCTGCACTGAGCTACACGGATTAGAAAGAAGTCGAAACAAGGATGTGAGGTCATGAAGAATCGAACCGGGTACCTCTCGCATAGTAGGCTGCGCACTAACCAACTAAGCCATCCTTGCTCCTTGTAGTATTATTCTGCAGATTTGATTGGCTGGTTACCTCATGAATAGTTAATGAGTATGAGAAGTCATGAGAATGAGCGACATTTGACTTTGATTTTCTTCCAAACTACATCATTATGAAACAAATTAAAACACCACTTTCTCAGCAAATTTCCATCTCTCTTCTTGATATATTCGGGAATTTTAGGAAGGAAGATCCGCAGATCAATGGAAAACACTAGATAGCAATGACCTAAACCAGGTCAAGATTTGAATAACAATAGAAACTATTGTACAACAATAAGAACTATAGACCTTATTCATGAGTGCTGGATCTTTCATATAAATTAAAATAACCACTGCCATCTGAAAAAGCAATTATTCATCACTATTTTTGGAACATTTCAATAGTAATGGATAAAATCACGAGAAGATATCGTAAATGATATTTACAGAGTTCAGTATGGGATTTTGCCGTCATGCGTACCAAATTTTTCGAAATTGCTTAATTTCAAGGTTTAGTACTTTCCACTAAAAGAAGATATTGATATAAGATAAGTGTAAAAGTTTTAGAGAAAAATGACATGTCCTTGTGGAGTTATGAACGTTTTTAATTCTGATAATACATCAGAATGAGGCTTGGTATGCATGACGGCAAAATCCCATACTACACTCTATAAATGTCATTTACGATATCTTCTCGGATTTTATCTAATACTATTGAAGTTTTCCAAAAATATGAATGAATAATTGCTTTTTCAGATGGCAGTGGTCATTTGTATGTGAAAGAGCCTAGTATTCTGATCTCGAAAACCAGCACGCGTGAATAAGGTGTATTGTTAGATATGCCGAGCTCGTTCTACAAAGGACATGTCTTTGTAGAATGAGGCATCTATTGTTATTCAAATCTTGACCTGGTTTAGGTCATTGCTATCTAGCGTTTTCCCAGATCAACAGCCATTTCAATTCAACTATTTCAGGATCCCTTTCTTTTAAACGCACGACCAAACGGCATTCTGGGATATCACAAAACTATTTGTCAGCGACATTCGACACCTCCAGCTTTAGAAATATTTTATCAAGTATTTTATCACCTGGACCTACTGGCAAAATATTGCACCGGTTGCATGCTTTACAAGTCGAAAGTCGCCAAAACAGCCTTAGTAGGTCCTGGAATACACCACAGAATGACCAGAACTTCTGAATCCGCCATTTTGGAAATTTGTCGCCATCTTTGCAGATTCAGTTTCATGAAATAGCATCTCGCCCCTGGATTATTTCAGGAGAACTGCCTCTACCACACCAGTCAAGCTTAATGATGCTGTTCTGGGGGCTTCTGTGGTCAAAACATGACAATAAAAGACAGTCTTTATAAATAGTGGCAAAATAGGCCAAGTTCTGTGATGCATCTACAGAACCAATAGCCATGCCACGAGAGAACTAATATCCGCGTGATAACTTGAGTCATCAGAACTGTCAAGATTTCC
The DNA here is from genome assembly GCA_033675265.1 of Actinostola sp. cb2023. Taxonomy (NCBI): domain Eukaryota; kingdom Metazoa; phylum Cnidaria; class Anthozoa; order Actiniaria; family Actinostolidae; genus Actinostola; species Actinostola sp. cb2023. The sequence continues at coordinate 922,100 of JAUJYZ010000938.1, read as the reverse complement.
AATGTACCCCTTTTATGGATACAAAATTTCCTATGGCGCGTTTATGTACAGAAAATCGCTAAAAACATCAAAGATTGAAACCATTCACATAGTAAGGTTTGTTGTTCATGAACAACACGTACGGATCACTGACATGTAAAAGCATCCTAATTTGCATACTTTCACGAAATATTGTGGTATCACTATTAATTCAATCACCAGTTCAGTTTAATACTGATGATTTCAAGCAGAAAATAAATATACTGTAGTAGTCCGGGAGCAGATGTCGCTGAAAGAAGTTCTGTGGGAATTTCATGATGATTTCAAGTGACCAGTGCAGAAGTGTTGAGGGGGACCTAAGGAACACGTTAAATGTTGTCGGCACTTCTGTAATGTATGCAGAGGGTTTTTACTGGGTGTTGAAAAAGTGCTCTCTGTGGCCTTGCATGAAAACGAGGCTGAATCATAAAATTGATTCAAAGTTGGTCTTTTAGTGGTATTTTGGAATAAACTATTATCAGTTTTGATAGTCTGAGATGTCCAACTGAATATCATATCTTATAGTCCAGTCAATCTACGGATTTTTTGGGGTCCAGATCAAACTAATTGCAATAGAATGTTTTTCACTGTTAAGATATCAAGAGAGGTGACCTAAGTAACATACTAAAAATCCCAAAAAATCCCTTCGGTGGAACATCTCGAAAATTGGAATTAAAGATATTGATGTTTTACCACAGGGTTCCCGCACCATGAAAAAAACAGCCAAGCTGTTGTTTGAGGTCAAACAAATTGCAACAGAAATAATTTTACTTCCATATGATAGAGAGGAGTGACCTAAGTAACATATTGAAAATCCCACAAAATCCCATAGAAGAAACATCCCAAAATTTGAATTAAATATTTTCATGCCACACCACAGGGTTCCCACATCATAAAAATGTAATATCCCACAAAATATATTCTTTCGAAATGATTTTCGAAGTTTTTCAGATTACAAGTGTCTGAGAATGATAAAACAAGTTTGACAACTTTGATATTGGTCTTTTTGAGTAAAAAGAAACAGGAGTTTTAGGGGGAGGGGTAGGGAATTAACTGGTAAACTCTTATAAATAACCACAAATTGGCTTTTGAAATCATGTTTCTGGTCGTTTTATTCGAAATTTGAAATACTACTCATTTGGGGTAGTTCAGTGTTAGCATATAATTATCAAAATTAGAACGCCGAATCATGCAAATTGGCATCTGCCCTCAGCTTGCACATTCATGGATTATTATTAAAATATCGCGCAATTGAATGTCATCTTCAGCGATCAAGTCGGGCGCCAACGAGTTCAGGTAACTTTATACCCCTGCCACATTCCACATGCAGGAGAACAATCTAGTACATGTACATCTCAGGGTTCTGCATGCAATCGCATTTGACCTCGGATCATCTCCAAGGCCTGGACTTGGATGCTGGTGGCGGGTTAGTTCTAATCGGAAGAAGCTTAATTTTCATTAGACAGTTACCATTCCCACCCTGGACACTCGCACTGATGTTAGTTCTTGATTACCCTTCCACTACTGAACCTGATAGTACACCTTCTTGTTGTGGTATGCTGCCACTGATGATGTATGGTGCAGGGAAGGATTTTTTTTGCTGTAAAAAGGATGATGGGCCTGCAGTAAACTAACCGCATTCTCAGTTTCAGGCTTTTCGGGGGGAGAGAAGGTGGAAAAGGGAATGAAGAGGCGCAGGAAGGAGAGAGGTAGGGCCTGATACTCAGGTTACATTCTGACAGAAGTGTGTGTACCTCAAGGAATCAATCTATCTTCAGATGTTCCACCATAAAGAGAGACAAGTGCATTTTCTATCGCATTTGTGGCATTCTTTTGTGTGGACTCGTAAAATCGGCAGCTTGTCAGGAAAAAAAAACACACTGAAACTTCTTCAGAGCGCAGCTGATTTGCGTATTCCATGCACACATGATGTTGTCACACTGAGCACTGCATGCAAAATGTTTGTGCATACAGTTTCCGTTCCCAAGGCGCACTTTGCTTGCTTGATGTCAGGACACACCACATGATTAGCAATTTGTGCATCAAGTTAACGGTGCGGAAACACCGCAGAATGAGGAGATCCGTGACAACACCAATCAGTGCTGTAGTCAGTCGTGCTACTTTTCCCAAGAACGCAGATCGAGAGCACCTCGAGCTTCTAGGGTGTCAGGGGTAGCCCCCTGGAAATTTTGAAATATAGAGCCTTGGAAATACCATTTTCTTCCTTTTCCAGCGGACTTTCTCGCTACATAAATACATATAGCAAAATGCTGGCCATTCATTGTTATGCTTAACTAACTACAATAATTCATGCATGTATAATGACTGAGGATAAATACACTCTCTAAACGGTGCCATTTCCATGGGTTTTTGACTCAGTGAGTCGGCGAGTCCCGGGCGGCGAGTACAGCTAGTAGACAAATGTTAAACGCTGTAAACCGGTCTGATCTGGTCCTGACGCATAACGGCATACCCAAAAAAGCAATAGGACTGTTTGGAACAAAAACGTACGTTGAATTATACTTCTAGGATATTACGTACAGGATTATGCAAGTTACATTGCCGCCGTGATAGTTGTAACTGTGCTAATGTGTTTATTTCGAGTAGCAGATAGTACATATAAGAGACGATTAAATACATTAGAGGCAAAGGCTCTCAAGCACCTTTCTTTTGTTCTGCGAATTTGACGATAACATCAAAGTTAATATCCTTGTGGTTGTGTATGTGCAAGATGGCGAATGAAGAAAGTTGTTCTCCCGCCATGGAGCTGCACAGTGAAGTCTTCAACAGCTTCATGGATGGAACTCCCGGGCTGCGCTCCGCAGTGCATGAAGACACTACATACATAAACTTAGCAGAGTTTTAACGGTCGGCTACATAGATTCCTGGATAATAGGCTGGATTAATTGGCTAGTCTAGTGTCTCAGTCTACTAGGGTCTGTAGTGATCACCTCTGAACATCCACCGGTGCCTCCATCTTAATTGTTACTGTTCATCTAATCTCCTCCCGATTCGTTCCCATGCCGACCCAATATAACTGTAAATGGATTGAAATGTTCACATACAGGAGTCATAACTGAAGTTTTGCTTTGCCGTAAACATTTCCAAAGGGACAGTTTCAGTTTCAGGCAATTTTTAAGGTTTAAAGCAAGTTCACACAACAGTGTTTAAACATCTTTAACGGCTCCTAAACCGTGTACTGTAATAACGCGGGATGTATTTGGACTCAAAAATACTGTTATTTGGACGCGAAGAGCGTGCGTCATATAATAAAAGCCTTTGGAGATGACAAATGAATAACTTTAATAACGAATTGATTTGATATGAAAATAATTGAAATATAAACAATAATAGTTAAAAAATGAAAATCTCAAACAATTTTAGTACGCATTTGTGTACCACTTTGCGTATTGCTGTCTATGCCCGTGGTATAGTTTTGGACTGGAAACTGTCTAATGGAAAGCTTCTTCCGATTAGATCTGACCTGCCACCAGCACCCATGTCCTGGCCTCGAGCTCCTCACTCTGAAGCCAGTGATCCGAGGTTATCAATTTCAAGAGCCAATTTGTGGTTATTTATAAGAGTTTACCATGCAGTTAATTCCCTAACCCTAGCTCCCTCCAAAAACTCCTGTTTGTTTTTACTCAAAAAGACCAATATCAAAGTTGTCAAACTTGTTTTATCATTCTCAGACACTTGTAATCTGAAAAACTTCGAAAATCATTTCGAAAGAATATATTTTGTGGGATATTACATTTTTATGATGTGGGAACCCTGTGGTGTGGCATGAAAATATTTAATTCAAATTTTGGGATGTTTCTTCTATGGGATTTTGTGGGATTTTCAATATGTTACTTAGGTCACTCCTCTCTATCATATGGAAGTAAAATTATTTCTGTTGCAATTTGTTTGACCTCAAACAACAGCTTGGCTGTTTTTTTCATGGTGCGGGAACCCTGTGGTAAAACATCAATATCTTTAATTCCAATTTTCGAGATGTTCCACCGAAGGGATTTTTTGGGATTTTTAGTATGTTACTTAGGTCACCTCTCTTGATATCTTAACAGTGAAAAACATTCTATTGCAATTAGTTTGATCTCAAACCACAGATTGACTGGACTATTATAGGCCTGGGATAATTATATTACGTGACCGGAAGTAGAGGCTTCATTTCCTGTCGGTAGCCCTAAGAATGACATATCTAAACTAAACACGACTTTTCATTTCCAGGAACGAAGGAAATAAACATATTTACAACAAATTTCATTCACTAATCTTTCTACTCGTCACTACCAGAGTCATCGTACTCAGTTCGCAGCGTATCGTTATCCTCATAAGCATTTTCACAAGAATCACCACTCAGGCCCGTAGCCGGCAATGCAGGGGGGAAATTATTGGGGGGTACAATCTGACGAGCTCCTAGGTGGTGCAGGATTATGCGCCTCCGAAAATATTTGAGGTATAGAGTCTCTGAAATAGCATTTCCTGCCTTCTGAAGGTAGTTTCCAGCAAGTTTAGACTGACACTGACAGAAGACCGATCATGTGGCCATGGCCAAATCGTAGGGCATTTGATGGGCTGTAGACACGTACTGAATCACATCATTATGTGCACATTATGTGTGTTTTATAGCTATTCAAACGAGATCTAGTGTTCATACTGGTCAAACACAAAACCATGGATATTGTACTCATTTATTGAACAGCCGATAAGCTAACAGTTCCATTTGCCTAACATGGCTGTTCGAGTTGACGTTGAAAAAAACGACAACTTTCGGGTCATATCGTTTGGCAGTCCGACCTGTTCCTATGCCACGCACAGTCCACCTACTCAGTGGTAGGACACAAAACCATGGACGTCTTTGGATTCACTTTCCGCGTGTCACTGAATTCGGGTTTTATCCGATTTTGCATTTCTTTGAGAGGATTTCTTAACCAGTTTTCCTACTTCGTGAACGGTGTCAAGACCGCCACTTACACATTTTAATGATTTTATGGAATCAGCGACAGCTAGCCAAAATTATTGGGGCCCCATGCCCCATGCCCCATGCCCCATGCCCCATGCCCCATGCCCCATGCCCCATGCCCCATGCCCCATGCCCCATGCCCCATGCCCCATGCCCCTCCCCCTGCTACGGGCCTGCAACTGTCACAGCAAAAACTGTGTCGGTGCAGTTCAAGTCAGATTTTCGGCACTGGCATCGATTGTTTGTAATGAGCAACGGTTCTTTTAACAGCCACACTTGACCAACTGGATGATTGCTTGACGTGCAGGTGCTTGATTTGTTATAACGAGGATCCATTCATCGCCCACTTTCTCCCATCCGATACCAGCCATCTGGCTGTGGCAAACTAGGACTACATATACTCTGTCATTCATCCAAACTAACATCTGGTAGTACGTGGGCACGGATAATTGCTTCATACAGTGCACTCTGTGTAGGTGGTAGCCTGTCCGACTGAGCCTGATTACTTCTCCACAAGTGTCACTGTCTCCTCTGCTGGATGCAGCATGGTTCCAAGGTTCCACAAAGCACTTATGACACCTTCATCTGTATCTCAAAATGCTTTAGAGCACACAAGTTTTGCTTTACCAGAAAACCACTGAGTGCATGGAGGACGAGTAGTGCTGCCAGTTTAGCACTGCAGAGAGCATTAGCAATCGGATCAAGCTCAATCACATATATGATGGTACTTTTTTCAGTGACGAACGATGTCTTCTCACACCGCTCTGGATAGCGCCTTAGGGATAGTACTAGAACGTTAGTGTCTGGGGAATAGATAAACAACTCCATAGCACCATTGGTAGACTTTGCGTCTAGAGCATGGAGCACCGGTTCACAACAAAGACCTCAGGTGGCAGATGTTCAGAAAGAATCAGGTTCAATGAGATAGGCTACCACCTACACAGAGTGTACTTTATGAAGAAATTCTCCATGCCCACCACCAGATGCTATAGTTTGGAAAAATGACAGAGTATGCAGTCCTAGTTTGCCACAGCCAGATATTTTCAGATGGGAGAAAGTGGGCGATGAATGGATCCCCGTTATAACGAAACAAGCACCTGCACCTCAAGCAATCATCCAGTTGGTCAAGTGTGGCTGTAAAAAGAACCGTTGCTCAAACAATCAATGTCAATGCCGAAAATCTGGTTTGAACTGCACCGACCTCTTGTTATGACAGTGGTGATTCTTGTTGAAAATGCATATGAGGATAACGATACGCTGCAAACTGAGTACGATGACTCTGGCAGTGATGAGTAGAAAGTTTAGTGAAATGAAACTTGTTGTGAATATGTTTTTCCCCACATTTCTGGAAATGAAAAGTCGTGTTTAGTTTAGATCTGTCATTCTTAAAGGGGCAGTGTCAAGCCATATGACCGCGTAAGCCTGGGTACGAAGAAGCGAGAAATAATAAAAGTCCACCGTGGACTTTTATTATTATCGATGTTTTCAATCCGTTTCCATCGACCTTAATCATGTTTGTTCAAGCGTCTAATGGATCACTAGTAATAATTCAAAGCATGTTCTTCATTTTCAACAATTCCTAGTGGGGATTATTTCATCTTAGAACTGACTTTGAAGCCGTTGAAAAAAGTGTCGAACAGCCGTTGAGAGGCAGGCCGCCATCATCCTCGAGTGAAGAAAACCGAATTGTAAACCGGCAATTCTGGTCGATTTCGAAGGAATCTTGATCATCAATCGTAGGTGCAGTACTGTTCATGACTTTTGAAGAGAAAAACTCACGTAGAACGACTTGTAAACCGGTCACGAGCTTCCCACCATCTACTTATGTGTTGGGCTTCCTGTGTCTTATTTGATCGGCCATTGGAAAATGATACCGCCGTGAATTCACATCTAGAATTCAATCCTTTTGATACATGTATATTGAAGTTCTAAAATTGCTTTCTAAATAAAGATTAGTATCTACATGAGTCTTGTAGGTCATTTATTTAGCGATTAGAACGGTTTTAGGGGGGTTTTGTAACACGTTACCGGGCAAGGTAGGCTTCTCAACCGAGTGTTATTGTTTTGATTTTAATACGCATGCGTGAGGCTTGACACTGCCCCTTTAAGGCTACAAGAAATGAATCCTTGACTTCCGTTCACGTGACCGCTATAATAATCCCTTTAAGTTATGTTATTCAGTTGGACATAGATCTCAGACTATCAAAACTGAGAATAGTTTATTCCAAAATACCACTAAAAGACCAACTTTGAATCAGTTTTATGATTTAGCCTCGTTTTCATGCAAGGCCACAGAGGGCCCCTTTTCGACGCCCCGTAAAAACCCTCTGCATACATTACAGAAGTGCCGACAACATTTAACGTGTTCCTTAGGTCCCCCTCAACACTTCTGCACTGGTCGCTTGAAATCATCACGAAATTCCCACGGGAATACCATTGCTCCCAGACTATAGTGCCCAAAATTCGAGTGTAATCAATCTAAAAATCAACAAATCATGTTTGTATACTGTCTACTACATGTAGGTACATTTATTTAGAAGCCAGTTGTTGTATTTTTGAAGCAATATTATTGTATAACATTAAAAAAATCATCAGAAAAGTCTCTTATAGGCCGTTTCCATTCTCAGCCCTTCGATATTGTAAAGGAGGTTTGGTATATGTTAGCACCGCCAAAATAATGGTCGATCACATTTTGAATTTCGGTGTGACATTAGTTTCTCACTCTTTTTCTGATCAATGGAGACCTATTTGAATGAGAGCTCTCCAAATGGTCACGCGAGTTAACCTATTGACTCCTACACCGGCCGAAACCGGCCGTAAACATCGATACTGCTTTGAAAAATTCTAACTTTCTGAATTTTCGTAGTTATTAGTGACAACTAGATAACTCTTCAAATTTTAACCTCAAGTAAACTGACTTACAATGTACAGGTCCGATTTCTGGGCATTAGTTCAAATTGTGTTTTTGACGCAATTTCACACCTCGAAAATGAACATTTGACTTGGATTTTCTTCCAAAATACATCCTTGCAAAACAAAACGCCACTTTCTCAGCAAACTTCCATCTCTCTTCCTGATATGTGTCATCACGCCAGGATTATATAGTTATTACATATGTAAGATATACAATTTTTTTCTTTAGTTAAACGTTTTCGATCATTCGATCATCATCAGGTTCAGTGCTGGAGGTCAATGATGAATGAAATTAAATACTCTAGGGAATAAATTTAGGTGATAGGATTTAACTTGTTTGTTTAAGTCTGGTCTTAATTTAGCAATGTAAATGATGCCGGGAACATACGGGAATTTTTGACAGCAAGCATCCCGCCCTTTGTGTTTTTAAGATTTTTATAGAGTGTCGAGCCACTTGGTCCTACAGGCAAAATATTGCACCGGTTGCATTCTTTACAAGTCCAAAGTCGCCAAAAATGCCTTTGTGGGTCCTGGAATCCACCACAGAACAACCAGAGAGACGATTTCACAGTTGAGTCCAACATTTTGAATTCCGTAATGGCACTGCCGAGATGTCTTCATGAAAATCGCTTCTCGCTGCTGGGTTCTTTCAGCAGAACGGACTCTACCACACCAGTCAAGCTTAATGATGCTGTTCTGGGGGCTTCTGTGGTGAATAATGGCTATAAAACACTCTAAAATGCAAAATTGGCCTCTTCAAGCAGTTAAAACTAATGGCCCCGACGAGATCCCAAGACGAAAGGCAAACCACGTAAGAACTCGAGCCCACGGACATGCAGAACTGTCAAGATTTCCATGGAAACCCCTTATATGGAATCGAAATTTCCTATGGCGTGATTAGGTCCAGAAAATTGCTAAAAAACTCAAAATAGCTCAGGAGCGTCAATGGGTTAAAGGAGGGCTCTGACGAAAATCTTTCGAAATTTAATTTAGCTGAAACTTCATTGAATAATTCTTCAAGGGTCTAATAATCACTAGTTAAAATCTTTTTTCGATATTCCAAACTAAACACAAAGAAATAATGTATGGAGCGAAGCCATGTTGATTGTTTGGGTTGAGTAGATGACCTCACTGACACTTCTAAAGACTCATAAAAATGTAATACTTCCCATAGGAATTTTGAGAAAACACATTAACCAGTAATTGTATGGCTCTTTGAGATTTTTTCAGTGAAGTTTCAGCCAAATTAAATTTCGAACGATTTTCGTCAGAGTCCCCCTTAACCGAATTTCAAAACGCGATTGATCGTTATTTTGGCGGTGCTAACAGTCGAGTGATTTCGGTAGTAAAAGCACACAATTTGGTCAATTTAACTTGAATTGAATTTCTCCAATAGAAAGCTAGATCAAACACGAGAAAGAGTGATTCATGCAATATCCAAACAACTCGAAGTTGGTTAAATAACTGGGGTTTTTTTTTCAACACACTTCTCAGTGTTTTGAAATTATTGCTGCATATCAAAAATGTATGGCTAACTAAGCCAATGTGTACTGCATATTCTGAACATTTTTATGCCTTTGTGTGTTTAGACGTACGTACAAAAGGAAAATTTTATTACTGATTCCAAGCTTTCGGAACACCCGACAAATGGTGTACAACAATGAAACAATAAATTATTATAATAGTAAAAAACTAAATACAATGTACAAGTGAAACGAAGCGAAGACATGTGGAGTGAGCTAATCAAATCCAAACTAATGGTAAAGTGAGGGTGTGCAGGGTGTGAGGGTGTGAGGGTGTGCAGGGTGTGCAAGGTTCTACATTTGTAATGATCAACTAATCAATGAATAAAAATGAAGAATAACATTTTACAGTTTTGCATTTTCACATTCTTGGGGCGAGGGGGTGAGAAATGGACTATTTAACCTTTTTGGGGTGGAGAGGAAGGGAGAGTACTACAAATGTATTGTAAATGCAACACCTGCCTACCTTCATCATCGCTGTCATCTGAGTCTGCTTCACCGGGATCAAACTTTTCCTGAAAAAGAAAATCCCCATTTGAGTTCAATTCAAAGCTAACATACTTCATGTATGTTGTATGTGAGAGAACAGTGAGCAACCTGGATGCATGACGAGAAGCTCCAGTCACATTTGCAGAGGTTATGTATCCTATCTCCAAATATCCATACAAACTACATAGCCATACAATGCTGTGTAGTACATGTATGTATACATGTATACATGTGTACATTTACATGTATCATCTTCAGTCTTGACACCAATGGGAAAAGAAAAAGTATCCTCATTAAATATGAGAGTCTGAATTAACAGGTTTTAGACAGGCAATGTTATGTTGTAGTTTAAAATGATTTTTGGTTTAATTTAAATTGAATTGGTTCAAGTATAATTAGGGTTAGTACGTATTAGGGAAGACATTATTATAGGTTTAGGGTTAGTATTGAGGAAGACTATATAGTAATGAAGTACCTTGTGGTTAGGTTTAGGGTTAGTATTAGGGGAGGCCCTCCGCACGGAGTTGGTGTACAACGTGTAAGCTACGAATTTTAAAGCTGAAATTTGTTTAGAAAATGTTCTAGTTTTGTTTGATCAACAAGTTTGTAAAAATATTTACATGTTTTGAAAGCGAATTTATCAGTCCATCTCTAGTTGAGAAATAAATTTGGTCAAGAGGAAAAAACTATAAGAAACAAGCAAACAAACGTACCTGTCTCCCGCGAAAATCTCGAAAAACCCCGTAACATCGAAGCTCCGTTTTGACCAAAATTTTCTTGGGCAAAATCGTGCGTTAGGCAAAACCTTTCATCGCGCACTTATTGCCTTAGGCGCGATTCTGCCCATCACGCACTTTTTGCCTATCGCGCACTTTTTGCCCTTTTTGCATTTTCTGCCTATCGCGCACATTTTGCCTATCGCGCACTTTTCGGCCATCGGACGAACGTTGTATATTTTTTAAAGTTAGACTTTCGCTTTATAAAATGATATATATAGTTATAAAATTTTATTAAATTATTGTATTGTATTACATTAAATAAAATAACTTCGGAAGAGAGACAAGCTGTATTAAACAATAAATCAGTAACAGAATTTACGTACAAATTTGTGTCAAACCTTTTATATATATGGTTGTGAAGCTTATGAAATATAAGCTTAATCGGCCGAGCCGCTGGATTGACGTGTGGTGTGAACCGTCTTGAAACCATAATTTTATACACATAAAAATAGGTATTGGCCGTAAGTACCGTTTTCGTCATTTTCCAGCTTGATTATCAACGGACCATGCAAGCTAAGGCCTCAAAGGCCTAGAATTCTTGTCGAAACAGAACTTGGATATCCGAGATTTACCTAAAAAGCGATTCCAACATCAAAAATAAGCTTACATCTCACATCTCTCGACGATATATTTCGGCGAAATTTTGTTTACTAAACGCTGATCGATGTTTTGAAAGCGTTGACAAGAAGTTTGTCACATAGAAATCAGATCGAGTTCAGCCATATTAAAAGACGTTTTGTTTTCATCTAGTTTAATGTTGTGACTTGCATTACTACAGTCAAAGTACTCCAGAGCTACTCGAGAACGATTCATCATTCAGTCGAAGCCTTTGCAAATTTTTGATTGGCCGGCCTTTGGGGCGGGAACTAGCTGTCACGTCCGTATCATCGTCTGCCGTCGCAGTTTAGCCGCCGTACGCGTTCCGTCGCCAAATTTGCATGTCCACAACATTTCTTGTTCAGTGCTACTTTTACATATATAACTTGAAAGTTTTACGGGAATTTTCATCAATGCGAATGGACAAAACCAAGCAATTCTTCGCCTTCGGCTTCGATCCAGAGAGGCTTCATCATGAGCTAGCTGATCTTATAAAAAAAACATAAGATATTTTGAAGTTGATCATGCACGACATCGACAATTTCGTTATTCTAAAATCTTATTTAAAATCTAGCTTCAATAGCTTTATTCCACTTAAAGCAAGACAAAATATAGAGTATACCGGCTACATTTATTTTGCCCGGTGGTAATAAATAAAGAGAAACCATACAACCAAGTTTCCTCCGTTTTATTTGGTTTCAAAACACGTGTAAAGCTCATAAAGTATTACATTTTTAAAACCAAGTCAATATCAACTAGTTAACGTCATCGAAAGCAGTAATAAATTTTCGGTAGTCTTCAAATACGATACTGTTAGTGTAGATGGGCAAAAATGCGCTATGGGCAAAAATATGCGATAGGCAAAATGTGCGCGATAGGCAGAAAATGCAAAAAAGGACAAAAAGTGCGCGATAGGCAGAAAGTGCGCGATAGGCAAAAAGTGCGCGATGGGCAGAATCGCGCCTAAGGCAAAAAGTGTGCGATGAAAGTTTTTGCCTAACGCGCGATGAAGACAGTGAATCACACAACTTTGGACAACAAAAATATTTTCTCACGCTGTTTATTGGTAGATATTTCGGTGATCCCAGATGTACAGACATAAACAACAGCTGGAAATGATAGAGAATTTCAAGTGCATTCGTACCATCAACTCAGTTTTCATGGTAAGCAAATAGGGAATTTTATAACCACAAAAAAACTACAAATTGTGGAATAAAAAAATACGCAAAAATTGCACATTTTTTCCGGTACAGTTCGAAAAAATCGGCATATAATTTTTATTATTGCATCAACCAAAAAACGGTTCCTGTTTCTGAATGCATCTTGTTTTTACTATAAAACTACAAATTTTTGTCGTGATTGGATAATTAGTTTTCGAGAAAATGGCTAAAAAGTAGCGTGAGAATTTTATGTTACGCTCTTGTACACCAACTCCGTGCGGAGGGCCGGGGACTTTATCTTAGGTTTAGGTTTATTAATAATGTGCAATGCATTACTACCAACGAAATCTTGGATGGTCAAGTGGTTACGGTCTTGGGATAGCAAGCCAAAGGTAAGAGGTTCAAGTCCCAGTCAGGTAGGATATTTATTTGAAAAAAAAATGCTAATTAGATATTAGTTCTAGATAGTTAGACAGACAGACAGACAGTTAGGTAGATGAGAGGGGAGAAGATAGAGAGAAAAGGGAGGGAGGTGAAAATTATTGAACCCTGACGGGAATTGAACCCGTGACCTCCTGGATACTTAGTCAGGCGCTGTAACTAAATAACATAATAAAATTACAGGGTTCGTGCTGTGATATAAGATTAAAATTCCAGCAGTATTCCAGCAGTATTCCAGCAGTATTCCAGCAGTATTCCAGCAGTATTCCAGCAGTATTCCAGCAGTATTCCAGCAGTATTCCAGCAGTATTCCAGCAGTATTCCAGCAGTATTCCAGCAGTATTCCAGCAGTATTCCAGCAGTATTCCAGCAGTATTCCAGCAGTATTCCAGCAGTATTCCAGCAGTATTCCAGCAGTATTCCAGCAGTATTCCAGCAGTATTCCAGCAGTATTCAAGGACTCCAAAACGATTTTTTAAGGAGTATTGCTAGGTGAGATATTATCGTTTACAGGGTGTTTTCACTGGTTACTGTTTGACATTCCATATTCACCGGCGTATAAGCCGCACTCGCAGATAAGCCACACCCAGCCCGAGTTTGGCAACGCAAATTTTGGGAAAAACTTTTTGAATAAAATTTATTTAATAGAAATCACACATTAAATGGGATCTTGAAAAAGCTACATGTACATTACATGCTTTGAATACTTCAACGGCTTACCAATAATTTTAGTTTTGTAATAGACAATTTTTCAGTGGAATTCTTTACGACAAATCACGATCCAATACAATCCCACGACTGATTCAAAACGTCTTTTCCACTAACTTTCGGCATTATCAGTTCTAAAATCTAAGGTTCATTAGCGTGCACGTGAGAATGTTATGTTTGAGACACGTTAGCATGTGAACCATCCCTCTCATCAATGAAAAACACTTTAGCAAACCGTTAGGTCTTGTAGTAAAACTGTTAGCACAATTTAGCAAACCATTAAACTGTCTGAAAAGGCATTAGCACCCGTTTATTTTCCTGTTTAACAGCTAACCAATGGCCAAAGTTAAGATAACTGTAATCACTGTAAGAATCATAGCCTACCGTATGTGCATCAGACATGTCTTCAGTAAAGTCGGTCGAATCGTTGTTTAGATAGTTGTTTATCATACTACGATCTCTAAACATTCTCTGGCTTCTGAGTTTACGTGGTAATAGCCTGCCTTCTTTTCCGCCTCCGTTGGCCCCAATCCCCCTCCCTTAGGGCCAAGCTACGCAGGCTACGTGGTAAGTTTCTTGATTACATAACTCACTATAGATGAACAACGAAGGTATGCCCAAACATCTACACGAATATCCAAATACTTTAATTTTTCATTCTCAATCCATCAACATTCACTTTGACCAAGTGAACCAATGACAACAACGTAGTGAGACTTCAATGACTTTTAATAATAAGAGAAAACATATTTTATCGGATAAAATCTGGCTCCACAAAAACGACGATAACAATTTCGCTTTTACAATCCTTGATAAATGAAATGAAGACGGAAAAGAAACTACACCCAGCGTGACGATGAACTCAACAACTGACTAAAAACGTAATAGTAAAACCTTCAGCATTAAAAACTTGAATTCCAGAAACGTGAGTAAGCAAGCTCTATAAACAACAAATAAAATAACGTATAATCAACTACGTAGACTAGTCTACTTCACCGCACTGGAGATCAAACCATCAGTCAATCGTCAAGTTTATTGTTCAGTTTTGCCACGAAAATTATTTCTTAGATACGAAGTTAGATTGTTTCTCGATGTGTATTGAATGCAGGGAAATGAAATTCGAAATCTAAACTTGGTTTAGCTTGAACGTTCAAACGGTTATAATATTTTCTACCCAAAAATAGCCCCTGATTTATATTGGAAAAACCTCTAACTGCGAAATCACATGGTCAACTCCCTAAGTCGCTCCCAGTACTCCTCGTTATGAGCAAGTAACACCTTCTTTATTTTGAATTATATTTTACATGCAGTAATTTTACAGCAAGCATGTTCAGCTTACAGCTGTAAATACGATCGATGAAGAAACCTTTGCATGACTGCAAATATGGGTGTTCCTTACTGTTATCCAGGAGAGTATAAATTCAAGGAGTTTTCAAGGAGTTTGAGCTGAATTTTAAAATTCAAGGGCTTTTCAAGCGCCCTTGAAAACGCAAATTAAATTCAAGGAGTTTTCAAGGAGTTTAAGGAGTAGCACGAACCCTGAAACAATAACAATTATTCACTTACCCCTAATCCTCCTGCTCCCATGCTGTTTACCATCTGTCAGGAAAAGAATTGTCAAAGTGTAACAATTTGTACATGTATTTATTTGTAACAATATATTTATCAATAAATATACACAGAAAAAGAGTGAGTTCAATGAAAAGATACTAAAGTTGACACCTTTTAATTTGCTACATGTATGTACATACATATATATGTACATAGTCTATCTTGAAATTCTAGCATCCAAAATTGGGCTTCCAGTTGATTTTTAGACAGCTGGCCCAAATCTTTGAACTGGTGAAGCGCAGAAAACCCAATGTGTGTGTGAACAATAATTATGTGAAGGGAAATGTAGGGATTATGTTGGCAGTAGAGAAATTAAGACAAATTACAGTTACAAGTTACTTGTAATAATGTACATGAAGGAACTTGTGGGTCTAGGGGTTCTGTACGGGACCGCAAATGAACCCAGGCCCGCAAATGAACCCAGGCCCGCAAATGATCCCAAGACTGGATCCCAAATGATCCCAGGCCCGCAAATGATCCCAAGACTGGATCGCAAATGAACCCAGGCCCGCAAATGAACCCAGAGAGGACCGCAAGTGATCCCAGAGATAAAATCAGGAATCTGGAACGGAACAAAATGGGATTTCACACAGAGAAGTCCTGAAATGGAGTTTTCCAAGGAAACAGTGGAATGCTCCAGGTCTATATGTCTCGGATGACATGGAATGTTGTGAAAAGTGCTTGTATGAAATGAAATCTGAGTTTAATTGAGCCATATGTGCAAATGTATCCCATTTCCTTAAGCTTGGTAACGACTAAGCATGATCAAATGTATTATTTCACTCCGCGTTCGCTGCGCTCACTCGTGAGATATCTAGTTGAACACTCGGAAGATAAATTCGTATCTCCGCGCGTCCATGTTCTCATAATTATTGCTAATTATAAATAATACTGAGGACACGTTTGTTGCTTTAAATGGCATAAATAAACAAATAAATCGTTTCAATTGACACTACCCTGAAGTGTCTTTTCAGTGTCAGTTTTACTGAAGCATTTGCTTCCTTTCGTTAAAGTTCTTATAGTTATCTCGACGAAATTATGTTGGATCACTCGGCCTTTGCCGTAATTTTTGATATTAATCTAATCACGAAATTACAAAATACCGCATATTTTATCCCCTAAACTGACACCCGGGCCTTTGGATGATATGACCTGCAAGGTAGTGAAAAACAATGAATAGAAAAAAAACGTGAATCATTAGTAAAACTAATTAAACTCAGCAGGCCGATGCAAATGTCTAAAGTTTGTACTGATCAGCGGTGTCAGGTTTAATCGAGAAAATACGGTAGATATGAAATAAAGTGCCTAATCATGAAGATGAAGTTTCTGTTAAAATAAATGAATGATGACGCTGAGAAATGCCAATTTGAGGCAAACTGAGAAACAGTTTATATTTATTAAAATGTTTTTACCCTGGTTAATTACGGAATAAAGTTCAGTTCAGGGTCAGACTCGTTGACAACTTTGTGTGATTGAGTTTGAATTGGTAGTTCACTGTCTGACGTTTCTGGAGATATTAGCCTATTTTAGCTGGTATTTCGCGACATATATTTGCTATTCATCACCTCCAAGCAAACCAAGATGGCTTCGCGTTGCGCGAGCGTGTCTCTTTCTTAATTCTTGAAAATAAATTATATATATATTTGGCTGGCTATTCACATGCGATAAAAGACTCGCGGCTCGGGAAATATCCACCACTACTCACCGACGCTGAGGGGAGTAATTGTTAATCATTTGAGAACAAATTTTATTGAATAAGACTGCCAAATGCTTTTCTAAAAAATGACCATTGTTCTTTAATATGAGAAAAAGTGTAAAATCCCATTTTGTTCCGTTCCAGATTCCTGATTTTATCTCTGGGATCACTTGCGGTCCTCTCTGGGTTCATTTGCGGGCCTGGGTTCATTTGCGATCCAGTCTTGGGATCATTTGCGGGCCTGGGATCATTTGGGATCCAGTCTTGGGATCATTTGCGGGCCTGGGTTCATTTGCGGGCCTGGGTTCATTTGCGGTCCCGTACAGTTCAACTGTTTTAAATTGGTTTCCGTATGATTGGGAAGTAGTTTATAATACAGTGATAGGGAAGGACGTGCGCCATGCGCCATTGGCGCTATTTTAGAGTGCATGGCGCAAAAAAATAAAATTAATGGGCCCAAGGGGCGCATAACAATTCCAAAACACTTCTTCTATGAATAAAGTTGAACTTTACTTTGGAAAATTGTACCTTTTCATGATTTCTACAACCATTATTCCAAAGAATCTCGAAGCGAACAAAATCGAACACGATGAGAGGGTATTTTATCGATGTTCCTATCACCAAAATTTGAATGACAGCTGACCGCATCGCAGGCGCTAGCGACTTTCGCCAAGCATACTTTTGCAATTTTTCATTCGCTTTTTGGTCAATTCAATGCCGCCCAAACGATTTAAAAGCGGAAAACAGACTACTTTAACTTCCCTTTTTGGTAAAGCAAGTAATAATGAAAACGAAGCCTGCTGTCTTGATGGAGTTTCTGCTGCCATTGACGACAGTGAGCCGATCGAAATCGGTAGAATAGATGCGAAGTGGCGAGTTTCTCTTCACTGTCGGTGAATAGCTAGTTTAGGAATATTTAATAAATATTCCTAAACTAGCTATTCACCGACAGTGAAGAGAATAATTGTAGTATATACTGACTTTTTTAACCAATCAGAGCATGCGTTCTTAGGATATTGGCGAGTTGGTATATACTAACCACGCTTTAATAGCCCCCGGAATAGCCGTTCAAACACGTTAGATTCACTGTATCGTAACACAAGCGTCCAGTTCCGTTCAGTTGTTTTAGACAGTCAAAATGATCTATGAAAGTTATCTAATTTAAAATATATATATCATGGCCCATCAATTTCAACTGATGGCCCACTTTGAAAAGCCATGGCCCATAAATGAAACAAATGATGGGCCATTGGCCTACAACCCAAACCAGGCTTCCCTATCACTGTAATATGGTACAGTTTGTGCCGTGCGGTGACCGTACCGTGACTGTCCCATGCCCAAGCATTATGAGAGGTTGAGCAACAATTTTGTGCACTGTAATTGGTTGAATAGATGTATTTTGATTCCGTACTATGACCGTAACTCCGTACCGCAGGTTTCCCACTCATACGAAAACAACTCTATCAAGATGCAGTAAGTACTACATACATGTACATGTACTGTAGTTTACATGATTCACTCACATCTTCGAAATTAGCTTCATCTGGGGTGTAGTGGTCTTCTGCATCTGAGTCATCTTCATCTTTCCATTTATTGAAATCAGTCTTAAGGAAAGCTGGCTATGGAAAGCAAAATTGAAAGTACATAGCTTTGATTAGTATATATGTACAGTGTACATGTACCACACAAGTGAATCGTGCTTTTTGTGCGCTGTGATTGGTCAATCAAACTAGGGATATCCTTGGCTATTTTACCTCCGAGCAAAGCAAGATGGCGTCGCGTTTTGCGATTGTGTCTTTTTCTTCTTGAAAATAAATTCTATATATTTTTCTGGCTATTCACTTGTGTGGTATATACTAAAACCATTTATTATTCCCCTTAGTAATAGATATTTACCTCACCACTCAAATTCACCACTACTCACCTTAGACTGGGAATATTGTTAACTATTTGTACATTATGCAACTTGTTTCCATTGTAAACTGATCAGCTTACAATTCAGTGTTTGATGGCACCATTTGATTTTACCTGGCATTTAAATCTAAATGTAGCTTAATAGCTGATATTTGTATCAATTCAAAACTGCTTACTTTTATTTTGTCTTTCTGGAGCCTTGGCCAATATGGCCCTTCATCTTTTTTCTTGATGTTGAAAGTAATTTCTCTCAAAGTTACCTGTTGTTTTGATTCCTAGAAAAACGCAGTAATAGAGTTAAAAGTTACTTGTACTTGTACTTCTATTTACCTTTTGCTACTGTTACTGAATACCCTGTCACACTTAACTATATGCATAACAATAGAACATAATTATGGTATTACATGTATGTGTCATTTTCAAAGAGTTATGCTATAAGAGCTTGATATAGTGGCAGTGCATTGCAGAGCAATGTGAGGACTTTGACAATCATTTAAAAAATACATAAATAACATAGCAATAAAACTTACTGCTAAATGGGGACACCACTCTCACATTCACTTCTATATTTTGTACACTGAACACTCATCTCACTAGTTTGTTTTTATTGAGGGAGGAAAACCAGAGTAGTGATACAGTACCCAGAGAAAAATCCTTGAAGCAAGGGAGACCTAAACTCACATTAAGCAGCCACATTAAGTGCCCGGTCCAGGAGTTGAACAAGGCTCCACAGTGTCTAGCAGGGGTTTCAATAGAAGCCGGTTACCGCCGGAGCTCCGGCTTCTACTTGCCGTGCCTCCGGCGGCTACTTTTGTCAGTGTATGATCGTACTTTTAATAAATTATTGTCTAGATGTAAAATCAAATCAAACAACCTTCATATTTTTTGTAGTATTTATTTAACTTTACATCTTTCACGCACTACCAAGATCAAATAGCGATGACTAGTTTCGTTCCTGTATGAACCTCTCCAAATCGCTGATATCCAAATCAAACCCCAAAAAAACAGACAAAAAACTTTCGGGAAAACCTTCGCGGACTTTCGTTTCTTCGCTGAATTTTGTAAAGAGCGGCTTTTATGAACCAAGTAACATAAAAAAGACCGCCTAATTAGCCATACGTGAAGGTTACGTCTGCGCTGGATGAAAATGTAAAAAAACACACACATAAAGAATGCATTTCTACGTTGTGGAAATATATTTACTTAGTGAAATAAGCGTTAAAACATTTAGTACTATTTAGTAATATTTAGTGCTAAATAAGAATTCAGTGAGCCGTGTCAAGAATTAATCATGATAGATACATTTATTTCCATTCAGATTCATTCAATGAAACTGAAGTCATTCACGCTCCACACTGATTTCTTAATTCACGAATATAATATTTGCACTCTGATCTAGCAAATCAGTTGAAACTGACTGACTGTTAAAATCGGGCGTTAAAATCACATTCGTTGTTCTGATAGCTGCTAAATTAATTTTTCGCAAGTTAGAAATTAGCGCGATTGTGTTAGCCCATACATTCTGGCGCCAATTGCACGAGGTTGTGAGCGCCTCCCTTCTTTAGATTTTTAATTTACATGAGCTTTGGACTCCAAACTTCATTGCCCTCAAATTGTACTCTTATTAGTACTCATAGATACAACCGTGTACATATTTTAGTTTAGTATTTTAGATCAATTTTCTGTCAGTTTAAACTTCCTGGAAACTACTCTCAGAAGGCAGGAAATGCTATTTCAGAGACCCTATACCTCAAATTTTTTCAGGGGAGCATGCCCCCACACCCCCCTAGGAACTTGCGTCTTTGCCGCTCGACAATGTCACAACTACGGCCCTGATATATGGTGGACGGTATTCTACTGTATATCTTCTATATGAAGTTCCCTCAAATCAGTACAAGAAAAAAAATTGAGTGTACGGCTACTTTGAGCATCTCGTACAGCTACTTTAAAAATTAATGAAACCCCTGGTCTAGTATCTTCAAATGTACTTGTCTAGTACCTAAAAGTGTCTAGTACAGACTCCCCCCTCCCCCCTGGGTGGACACCCTATAGGGTAGGGTGATAGGTTACAAGTACAGACTATAGCATTATGACAGTGATTTATAGTATAGTACTCAATAAATCTTAGTGTTTCTGTTTGCATTAATAATAATAATTATAATAATTTGCATTAGCAAAAACAAGCTGGATCGCCCCTGGGATTCCTATACAAACTAGACGCTTTAATTAATAAGCGTTCACTCGTGCCCTGGTGCGATTGAGCACTGGTCTTCTTGCAATCAGAGTAGTTTTTTTCAGCTTCAGAGTTAGTTATCAAGTCAATAGTCATTACTCGTGCCCAGGCCGTAGGCCGCGGCACAAGGTATAAAATACAGATCCTATTTTTTTTGTTCCCGTCGCAAATCTGCAATCGAGTGACACTGGGAACGAGACCACGAGACTGACCATGAGGTTGCAGCGATCGACGTTGTACGAAGAAAGTCAAGTGAAGATGGTCAAGGTATTCATCTTCTGTTTTTTCCTCTTTACGCTCGAAATGCTTACAAATACACACACAGTTCGCGGTAAATCTACACTAAAAGACGTTGAGCGTTTTCGGAAATATGGATTGTTCCGCGAACACATGAAAGCCATGAATGCCATGAAAGACTTGAATGCCACGAAAGCCAAAGTTATACTCGATCAACATGTTATGAAAGCCTTGAAAGCCATGAAAGCAAATACCAAAGTTGGGGCCAAAGTTATAAACAATGCCAAAGTTATAAATTACGATCAATATGTTATGAATGAAAGCCTTTATTATACAAACTTGAAGTTAAACTGTTGTATATTTATGAACTACAATCCTGAAAGTGAAAGCAACCCACGATGTTTACCGACGAAAGTTTCTAAACACAGGACTGTCAGGATATATATCTAACATCAAGGTGAAGTGGACTTTACTTTGCATTATTTGTGTCATGACTGTTACTGTTAGTATTGTTGTCATACAAGTTTATGCTTGCTATTGCTGTTCTACCTACCTAAATTAATATAAGCTTAAACAGTTATGATTGTGATATATTTGAGAAAGCAAGCGAATTATCTGTCAATACTGATGAGAAGGATTCAGAGTTTATATCAATAAAAACATGTAGATCAAGATATGCAAAGTTTATTTATTATAACCAAATTAAATAAAACTACTATGATGTTACTGTTAGTAGATACAACTACCAAATACCATTAAATTACCATGCAGTTCGTGATAGAGAACCAAGCAGAATATCAGTGAGGCGACTTACACATGCTTTATATAAGCATAGTCAGGTAACCATGCACTGAGGATACATGTTAACAGTATAACCACACCCAAACAGTTCCGGTACATTATATTTATATTTATATTTATATTTATATTTATATATTAGGGCTCCCATTGATAGCAGTACGTTTTGTTACTGAAGGGAATACCCTGTTTAAATAAAGGTTTTCATTCATTCATCTTAGGGGTAGTTTTGAAAATTTCCAAGCATCCCCAATATTTTTATCAAAACTCCCCGTCATCCCCTCCCTCATTCCCCAACCCCCCTCCTGCTCCCCCACACCCTCCAACACACATCTCACCTTCCATCCAACACACACCTCTCCCTCTCCCACTATTCCCGCAATGGCTTTCAGTTTTTCTCTCTCCTTTTCTGTTTACTGGATTTATGCTTTCTTAAAATGTTTTGCCGTTCAGAATTTGTCAGTTGGCATGAGCAAGATAAAAAAAATACCACATATCCCTCTTCATTGCAATTCGATTTTTCCCCAGAAATATTGCAAAACGTTTCAATAAGAGAGTGAGTATCACTTATACAATCAGGCATGTTGAGCCTTTCATTGTTATCAAATATTATTACAAAATACTTCAAGTTCTTCCTTTTTAAATTCTGCTGAATAACACAACTTATATAATACTCAGAGAAGCAAAGCAAAAAGCCAGTGGTTGTGACATTAGTGTTTTCTAAAATTAATTTTTGAAGGAATGTTTTACTTGAATGAGCATTGTGTGACAGTATTCCCTTAAAGCTTGATCTACATTCTACATTAATATCTGCATCAATTATTTCAATTTTCTTTGGTAATATTAATTCACGTGCATCATTATTTATCATACTGTTATAAATAAAATAAATTGGCATGCTCATAAATAGCATCTAATGTAACCGGTTTCCAATAACCACAAGACAGGACAAGAGAAAAACATATGCAGTAAACTGAAATGACACAACTGTTTATTCTGACCAATATGCATATTATGGTTGTCGAGAATAGCACATAAATTTTTACCAACATTTTCAGTAAGATTTGAAACACAGTTATTTTGTTTATCAATGTGTATACCTTTAAGCTCAAATAAAACATCATTTGTATATAGAGATTGGAAGTATTCCTTTAAATCATTTAATGTATGGGCCTCCAGCAATATACAAGTCTCTTGACTATGGGGCATGCCAAATGAATCTCTAGCATGGGAATCAAATATTTTGAAACTACCTTGTACAGTACAATAAATACCAACTGTTACACATCCTATTGTCAATACAAAAGAATAAAGGTTTCTTCTATTAAAGATTGTAAAGCATGTTCTAGTGGCATGGAGTACATAAAGCCTTCAATTGAAGAATCACCATGCAATCTTCCTGTATAACTTTCACTGTACTTCAGTTGATAATTACAGTCATATACTGTTTTCTGTTAACGTTAAATAAGACTGATGACTTGATAAAGTAGAGTACAAGTCATTACCAATATTCATGATTTGAATCAAGTCACTTGATGACGCTATTGATTTTGTATCCTTGTAAATAAGAGCATATAAAGTCATTGCTGCACATTGCTGTACTGCATTTTGACCAAATACTGGCACATTACCTTGGCAATAAGGTGCATGGATTGTCTTACTAGGACTAATGTGAGTTGGACCAGGTTTTTTTTCTATATCTCTACAAAGGCAGAAATGGCAATAATTAAGTCTGTGATTGAGACTCTTATAAACAGGTAGTTGTAAATTACAATAATTATTGGAAGCTTGATTATTTCTCACAGGCTTTGTATTTGTTTTATTGAGTGCTGTATTACATGTAGATGTCTTCCCTTTCATATTATGTGGATGTTTTCTTGGTTTACATAGACACCTTTTGTCTTCATCACTGAATAACTTACTTCCAAGATTGAATGTGTGAATATATTGATGGACTCTTGATGATTTGGGTACATTTTTTGTAATGTATTTTCTTTCGAGCCTCCTTATTTTTCTGCTTTTAACTATATTTAACATACATGAATTTTCTTTTTCGACAGCCTAAAAGATACCTAATCGCATATTTTAACCCCTAAAAGATACAACAAGCACCCCGATACTTTTATACTGGATAAACGGGCCAGTTGCAAATTAAACTAGTAAAATATTGACCCAATCCTCCTAGATTACAAACCATATGTCCGTGAAACAGTACTAACTAATTAGACAGTACTAAATAGCACTGATAAAACAATAGAAAACAATAGAGATAACACTATTTAGTACTATTTAGTAATTATAGTTGTCGTGTCTTTCGCGCCAAAAGTCGATTATGCAAATTATGTAAAATTATGTAAAGGTGAAGCCCAGTGAGTTGGCGGCGTTTACCACGAAATTTTAAGTTATAAAAGTTAGTACTCACATTTCCTTAAAATTTCCGTGTAATAACAAGTTTATACGCCTGGATTGGAGTCAAGAAATGTTCGCAAGCAAGAATTTGTGTTGTTTGGACAGGATATTGTCGTTCTTGAAGCATAAAGATCAAGTTTTCGTCGAGCGAAGGTACATCGTGTCATGTTAGACTTCGTGTCGCGTTGATTGCTACGATGTCGAATGTCGACGATTCAGTGATTTCTGAGAGAATCGTAGCTTTAAAGAGGACCAAATCTGGTCACCTTGGTGAGATTACCAAGATTTATCGACGACTTGAGGAATATCTCAAGGATTATACGTTCTTTATCAATGTTCAAAGCGAAAGGGAACGCTTGGAGACACAATGGTCTCGTTACACACGTGTATATGGTGAATTTATTGAGCTTTTAACCGACCAAAACGAAAGGATGACAGAAGCTAATAGTCATGAAGAGCATGTTAAAGCTTATTGTGAATGTCTTAAATCAATTGAACAGTATATTTATCATCGTGTTGGAGAAGACAGTGAAGTAAATATTTCAGTGCACGCACTCTCAGGAATGCGAAGTATGCATATGTTAAATCAACCAGACGACGATGCTCGTAGCGTAGTGTCTACACGTTCTAGAAAGTGTATGAGCTCTAGCGTTTCCAAATCTAGTTCAACTGCTAGAGAAAATGCCAAGTTAAAGAGAATTTTATCTGAAAAGAGATTACAGCAATTGAAAAGATCTAAAGAAAGGAAACTAAAGGAAGAACAATTAAAGCTAGACAACGAGATTGCGGAAGCTGAAGACGTAGCAGAATTAGCTCAGACGAGAGACCAGTTTTATGAGGAGTATGAGTGATGAAAACGACCCTGTTGTAGATATTAATGTTTTTCAACACAAGCAAGTGGTCGTTGATAACTGCGGTTCTATTGAGCCTAAAGGTGTTAATACGTGTAAGGAACAGCTACCCAAGGAACAAGATGTTCATTCTAACGATACGCCTACGTGTGTACAAAATTCATCTGCACAAATGCAAGTTACAAATAACCCGCCATCCGAGAAGATACCATTATCTACCTCAACACCAGCCCAGCAAGCTATGCCAAGGCCATATATTGCAGAATCTAGTCTAAATGTTAATGCTACTACATATTCCCCAGTTTGGACGACCAACGAACCCAACAAGGCATCGCCCTTTAGCACTACTGAAAACATGATGGACAGAATTACGTCAGGAATAGATTCTATAGTCACTCGATCCAGTCTTCCACCCTTGGACGTTGTGAAGTTTGATGGCAACCCACATGAATTCTTCAGATTCAAGGCACGGTTCCATGAAATGGTTGATTCTCAGAATATCTCTGAAGTGCAAAAGATGTCGCGACTGTTGCAATTCCTCGATGGACAAGCACACAACGCAGTAAGTGGATTCGAAGGAGTGCCTGGCGGATTGAGAAGTGCATTGGAATTGTTGGAACGACGTTTTGGACAGCCACACATAGTAGCAAAGTCGTGTGTTGATACATTGGTGGATGGACCCAACATATCAAGTAATGAGAGAATAGCGCTGCAAGGACTTGCGGATCGCTCAAGAACCTTGTACGAGACTTTAAAGGCAATGGACGCACTGTCAGAAATGAACATGTCAAACTTAGCTAAATTGACAAGCAGATTACCCATACGACTACAGATGAAGTGGAGAGACGAAGCTCAACGTATTAGAGCGAGAGGACGGCCTCCCAATCTAAAGGACATAGTCGAGTTCGTAGAGAAGCAGGCTGATGCAGCAAGTGACCCGGTCTTTGGGAAAATTGGCGAATCGTACAAAGGATTACAGAAACCGCCATTTAAACCAGGTCGACGATTACAATCATCCAGTGTATCGCCTGCAGTGAGCGGAGCAAGGGTGACAACGTTAGCAACCCAAGTCGAATCTCAAAACCAGCAAACCTCATCAGTAGAGTGCAAGAGTGTCACCTTTTCAGAATCAAATTCTAAATGCTTCAGCTGTGAATCCTCGCATAAGATCGAAGATTGTTCTGACTTTGCCAGCAAGTCTGTCCGACAAAGAAGTATCCTCGTGCGACAAAAGGGACTGTGCTGAAACTGCTTAAGAAAGGGACATTTTGTCGCGCAATGTAAATCAAAGTTTCGGTGCAAGACGTGTCAGCAGCTGCACCATTCATTACTACACAAGTCAGTAGAGGATAAAGATTCAATCTCGTCTAACGACCCTACGTTTAATGTGAGTGTAGTAACTATGCCAGATGTTGATGTGGAGTCAGCGAGCTACGCTAGTTATTCTACAAAGGGAAGGATCGCCCTGCAAGTCGTACCAATTCAAGTCCTTAGCAATAATGGACATTCTATTAGTACTTACGCCTTACTGGACACTGGAAGTGAAGAAACATTCATTTCAAAGAACATTACAGATAAACTAGGAATACAGATCAACGATTATGATGATTTAGCTGTTTGTACGCTTTCCGGAGAATCAACGGTGAAGGTTGGCCATACGGATCTGGACGTAAAGGCAGTTGACAGCCAGCACAATGATGTTGTGCAGATCAAGGACGTTAAGGTAGTAGAGAACCTTAATATTAACACTACAAGACCGAAGGACTTGTCGAAATGGTCCCATTTAAAGGACATTGTAATACCCGAAGTAGACGAGAAGCAAGTGTTGATGCTCATTGGCGCGAACGTACATGAAGCTCAGGTTCACGTTGAGCACCGCGTCGGAAGAGCGGGAGAACCATATGCTGTTCGTACGGTACTGGGATGGGCGGTGCTCGGACCAGTAGATAGTACAAACTCTTGTCAATCGTCGAAGGTCAACGTTAATTACGTGAAGTACGGAAGTGAATTAAGCGACCAACAAATGAGTCTGTTCCTTAGACTTGAGGACGTTGATGTCAACAAGAGCTCAAAGCGAGCAATGTCAGTCGAAGACCAGGAGTCAATGAAACAAATGGAGAGTTCAGTTCGTAAAGTAGATGGACACTACGAAGTAGGAATGCTGTGGAAGAGCACAGAACCATGGTTACCTGACAACCGGCAGATGGCCGAAGCAAGACTACAGTCACTCAAGAGAAAGCTGGAACGCAATGAACACTTACATCGAAAGTACAGAGACTTTATGAACAATCTAGTAGCTAAAGGCTATGCAAGGAAACTGACCGCTAAAGAGGCGGGTAAACCAAGCAAGAAAACATGGTACTTACCACACCATGCAGTGTTTCATCCACAAAAGAAGGATAAAGTTCGTGTCATGTTTGACGCAGCTGCCCTGTACAATGGCGTCTCCCTAAATAACCAACTAAATCAAGGTCCTGATTTGTCGAACAGTCTTCTCGGCATACTTCTCAGGTTCCGAGAAGAACCCATCGCATTCGTCGCTGATATAGAAGGGATGTTTAATCAGGTAAAGGTTCCTCCAGAAGACAGTGAGGCACTGTGGTTCCTTTGGTGGGAATCGGGCCTAGAAGAACAACCATCAGAGTTTCAGATGACTACGCACATTTTTGGTGCTACTGACTCGCCGAGTTGTGCCAACTACTGCCTAAAAAGAGCTGCGGAAGACAACAAAGAAAGATACAGTGAAACAGTCGTGATTACAGTCAAGAATGACTTTTACGTCGATGATTTAGTCAAGTCTGTTAAAACTGAAGAAGCAGCAAAGTCTTTGGCAATCGAGATAACAACGCTACTTGGAGAGTCTGGCTTTAGATTAACAAAATGGATGAGCAATAGTCGAGAGGTGCTTGCAGCGATACCGGAAGGGGAACGAGCCAAACCGACGCTCGATCTTGATCTTGATAATCCCCCAATACAGAGAACACTCGGCGTCCAATGGGACGTAGAGAAGGACGCGTTCCTATTCATGATCAACGAGCCCAACAAACCACCAACAAAGCGCGGAATTCTCTCGGCCGTGAGCTCATTGTATGATCCTATTGGATTTGTTAGTCCAGTGCTATTGGAAGCGAAGAAAATACTGCAAAGGCTTTGGAAGTTGAACCTGGGTTGGGATGATCCCATTCCAGAGGAGCTACAACATCACTGGAATAAATGGAAATGAGAATTGACGAGCTTGTCGCATGTCCAAATCCCTAGAGTCTACCTGGTGAATGAAACGGATATCATTGACGTATCTCTTCACCTGTTCGCAGATGCTTCTGAAGACGGCTATGGCATGTGCGCCTACCTTAGATTCGTCCAAGCAAATGGACTGATTCACTGTTCGTTTGTAATTGGAAGATCGAGGAGTTCTCCAGTGAGGCCTATATCAATACCCCAGGCTTGAGCTACAAGCTGCAACCTTGTCTGTCAAAATATACAGAGTCTTGATGGACGAGCTTACATGTAAGATAAGTAGATCAATCTTCTGGACTGATTCCCAGACAGCATTACAGTATATTAACAACGTGACGAAAAGATTCCAAGCTTACGTTGCAAATCGCGTAGCAGAAATCCGTGAAGTTACCACCCCAGACCAGTGGAGGCATTGTCCTGGGCGCCTCAATCCCGCTGATGATGCTTCACGTGGGTTGAGCCCTCAAAAGCTGTCAAACGAGCACCGTTGGTGGAAGGGACCACAATTCTTGTGGGAACCAGAAGATACCTGGCCTGATGTAAAGGTAGAAGAAATCTCTGACGCTGATCCCGAAGTGCGGAGCGAAGCAAGAATCCATCAAGTTGGCGTCAATGCTTCAGACAGCAAACAAGCGATGAGAGACCTTATAGAGAGATGCAGCTCGTGGTCTACATTGCAAAGACGCGTTGCTTGGTTGGTACGATTTTGTCGTTGGATCATCAGTAGAAGAACTGCCAGTCATACAGGCCCACTAACACTTGAAGATTTGAATAACGCAACTCATGTTATCGTTCGAAGCGTCCAAAGGGACTGTTTCTCTCAAGAACTGTCAGAAGTTCGAAGCAAAGGAGAAGTTAGGAAAATAAGCGTTACGGCTGATCTGAGGCCAGTTGAAATGGATGGTATACTTCGCGTAGGAGGCCGATTACAGAAAGCTGTTGAACTGTCATTGGACGAAAAACACCCAATGATTTTGCCTAAGAAACACCATCATTTTGGATCATAACAGGAAGAAGTCTTGTAAAAACCACAGTGAGAAGATGCTTTAAATGCCGTCGAATGAATGCACGCCCATTACAGCAGGTTATGGCACCTCTTCCAAAGGCGAGGCTTGAAGCCTATCAACCGCCATTTACCTATACTGGTGTCGACCTATTTGGTCCACTTGTAGTTAAGTGGGGCCGTGGAACAGCAAAAAGATGGGGATGTTTATTTACGTGCTTTACGACTCGAGCAGTGTACCTCGAGGTGGTGCCATCGTTGGAGACGGATGACTTCATCATGATCCTTCGTCAATTTGTTAGTAGAAGAGGACCTCCAAAGGAAATCTGGTCAGACAGAGGAACTAACTTTGTGGGGGCCAACAGAGAATTGAAAGAATCCATCGCGCTGTGGAATGAAGCGAATATTGAGAGACAACTTCAACAGAAGGGCATTAAATGGATCTTACAGCCACCGGCGTCACCCCACATGTCTGGCGTATGGGAAAGACTTGTCCAGATTACAAAGAAGCACATCAAAGCTGTTGTTGGGGACAGTCTGTTGAACGATCTTGAATTAAGAACACTGTTTGCTGAAGTAGAGTTTATAGTCAATAACAGGCCTATTACTGCTGTATCAGATGATCCCACAGATTTCACAGCCCTGACACCAAACCACTTCCTTCTACAAAGATCCACTCAACTTCCACCCGGAGTTTTCGTAGAAGAGGACAAGTTCTCGAGGAGAAGATGGAGGAAGGTACAATACCTTGTAAGCCATTATTGGCAACGATGGATCAAAGAATATCTGCCTAACTTACAAAGAAGACCTAAGTGGCTTACAACAAAGAGAAACGTACAACCTGATGACCTGGTTCTGGTGGCAGAAGACAACGTTTCGCGAAACAAATGGCCTTTGGCCAGAGTCACTGAAGTTTTCGTGGGACAAGATGGGAAAGTGCGCTCAGCCAATGTGAAAACAGCAACCGGAAACTTTCATCGTCCAATCGCCAAGCTCTGCCTTTTGGAGGAAGCAGATGCAAAGTAAAGATAAAGAAACCAAAGAGACACTATTCAAAGGAACATTGACTTTAATGTTATTGTTGAGTTGAAAGACACTTAGTTTAATGACAAACGTGCTGTCAGTAGATGTCCAGCCCATTTGTGGGGCCGCTATGTCGTGTCTTTTGCGCCAAAAGTTGATAATGCAAATTATGTAAAATTATGTAAAGGTGAAGCCCAGTGAGTTGGCGGCGTTTACCACGAAATTTTAAGTTATAAAAGTTAGTACTCACAATAGTACTATTTCACGGACATGGTTAATTGCACTCTAGGTAACGTTCACAGCGTCTTCTTGCCCTTGAAATTCTCTTAAATCTTTCACACGATAACCACATACATTCAACATAAACAGTCAGCTTGGGCTACCTGTGATTACCACTCAAATAGAAAAAGCATACTGATCTTTTGATCGTTCATGATACAGTGTACCCCAAGTACTCAATTGCACCAGGGCACGAGTGAGCGCTTGAACCAAGCGTCTAGTTGTTTTGTCATTTTGGTTGTAGTTTGTGTTCACAGTTATTTCACTTGCATTTGATATTTCATAAGAGTTCATATGATTTTTTCAGATTTTTCAGATATTATTTTGAGTCCGCGGAACGACCTGGTCTGAATACGCTTGACATCTTTTAGAGTAGGTCTACCGCTAACGGTGTGTGCTTTTGTATGTGAGATAAGCGTATTAGACACACTTCCTTCAAATCGTTTTTTCTCACGATCGCAAGACGACATAACCTTCCCCAAACAAGGTTTGTGAAGAAAGAGGTCGACTGTCGATAAAACCTCATAGATCAGCTTTTAATGGTCTCGTTCCCAGTCCCACTCGATTGCAGATTGTGCTTAGTCATCATAGCTGTATTCACTTCTTAAACATTTCTCAATGTTTAGATCTGAGATAACGATTATAGTGATCAAATCAGTGTTTGGTTACTTGTTGGGTGACTCGGTAGAACATACAGAATTTGGAATCGCCCGGCACTCGACAACATAATAAAGGCCAGCTCAGAATTTGTATAAACTGCTGGCCCAGGTTGCATGAAAGGTGAATAGCGCTATTCACCGGATAAGTCCTATCCAACAGATAAAATTTATTGGATAACTGCATCAGTTTTATCCGTTGGATAAGACTTATCCGGTGGATAGCACTAACCACCTTTCGTGCAACCGGGGCTTAACAGTGCTAGCAAAATCAAGAAAACATACTTAGATTTTGCTAGATATCTTTCCGTGATTGATTTTGAAGGTTGAACTTGCCCCTTGACCTCCGGTGCCTCCTGATTGGTTTGTCATTTGTAATCTCTCTTGTGGTCAGACTTCTTGTCTCCAACTCTTTAACATTCCTCGACGTGTACCCCCCAAAACAATACGTCTCCATTCTTAGACTCGTGCCCGGCCTTAGGCCTGGGCACGAGTAAAAACCTGGATTGCAATATTACGAGTATCTACCATAATGGACTGCATAAAAGCAGCATCGATCTGCTTGACATGTACGTACCTTTGGAACGACTTCTTTGTTAAATTCTAGTTCTAATTCGTATTGTTTTTGATCATGTCCGCCTCGAGACCTACAAATAGATGTACACAGAATCAATCAATACTGCAACTGCCATGTACTGTATTAATCAAGAGGTTTATTCACTTACCTAAAAGTGAGTTTTGTCTCCGTGAGTTCTATTTGAGGATCTTGACAATCTTCAAGTGCTATCGTTACAAAGAGGTTGGCTTTTCTCTGCGCCCAGAGCGTGAGAGGGTGAAGTACACTTCCAAGACAAGGCATAGTAACGTTAGTACTGCAGTTAGTGGATCGTGAAGGAGAAAACTGTAAAACTTACCAGTCCATTTTGTGTCTGTGTTAGGTTTGAAGGAAATGAACGTACATGTGATCGTTGACCGAGGGGCACTGGGTAAAATAACTAGCATGCATTGCGATGGCAGAAATAGCGGGCTTTGAGAAATAGGGAAGGGGGGGGGGGGGGGGGGGGGGGGGGGTTGGGGTATGGGCAGTAGAAAAAATAGGGAGATGAATAAACCCCTTCTGACGACTGGTATATCGGCTGATAATGTCCGCGACTGAGAGATGGTTCGAGAAATGAACAGTTGGCCGAGAAGTAGATACCCTGGTTCCAGAGGCTACTATTAGTGGGGAGGCGAGCGAAGAATGGCACTCCTACGCACCCGTCAGTTAGTTCCGTCACGTAACGCTCTCGGCTCACAAAACGGGTACGTAGGAGTCTAGCTGAGAAGCAAGAAGCGAAGCTTCGATATTTTGAGGACCATCTCTCAGCTGCCAAGGACATTATCAGCCGATATACCACTATTAAAGCCAGAAAGGGGTTTATTTATTTTATAACCCTTCAATAAATTCTCTACATAAAACACTCGGCTCGGAAAAACACATTCATTGCACATTTTGTTGACTTTTCGTGCTTTTCGGACTGCATTGTCTATACGTACCAAAACCTTTATTTCCAGGTCACTCGCCAAAACGGGACTGTTGTTCTGCCATGCATTACAATTTAGATAATTTCATTTTTCTCAAAAGTGGGAGATATCATCTCAAAATTAACAATCCACGAATTCGAGTCGTACATTAGCCTGCGTAGCAAGCGTTTCTTTTGGGGGAAATTAAAGGGCGAAAAAGTTGTTTTGGTGTCGTTTTTTGATACGAAAATTCAGTTTTGTCCGCGCGAAACCTAAGACTAGTGCAAAAAGCCGGAATTAGGGGAAGGGGGAGAGGAGGGGAGGAAACGCTTGCTAACAAACCCCAGGTTTTTGAAAACCCCGTTCGTGGACGAACGGCCGGGCTCTCTGATTGGTGCGATGACTTGACAAGCGTTACACTAGAATGGCTTCCCAGTATTTTTTACTACATAACTTGTTTGAAAACCGGTTTGACAATTAAGAAAGTGTGTGAAGCGAGGTATTTCTAGCTGATTTATTCTGTTGACCGTTGGATTTTCGAATGGCCTCAGGAATGAGCTCTTAGAAAGACTTCAAAGGATATGAGATTCTCAAAAATGTCTTCACATCAGTAGTCTGATAATTAAAGAACACTTTGGTGTAGAAATCTGAGCAAGAAATTATGTTTTTGAGTGGTTTTGAGCGATTCGAAAATTTCACCCGTTTCTAGCTTACATATAAGCTTAATTAGGATTTCTACACCAAAGTGTTCTTTAATTATCAGACTACTGATGTGAAGACATTTTTGAGAATCTCATATCCTTTGAAGTCTTTCTAAGAGCTCATTCCTGAGGCCATTCGAAAATCCGGGTCCTTACAAAGTGCGAGCCAGCGAGGCATGCGAGCCATGCGAGGCACACAGCGAGGCATGCGAGCCATGCGAGGCACACAGCGAGTAGGCATGCGAGGCATAATAATATAAGTACCATATTATTTATTATTATTGTTTTCTTTTGTACCATGTCAAGGGTCGAGGATATAACTCTATATTGAAAAGACAATGTTTTTAAAAGTGAATGCATGTCTACTCATTACTT
This sequence comes from Actinostola sp. cb2023, assembly GCA_033675265.1. Classification (NCBI taxonomy): domain Eukaryota; kingdom Metazoa; phylum Cnidaria; class Anthozoa; order Actiniaria; family Actinostolidae; genus Actinostola; species Actinostola sp. cb2023. The sequence continues at coordinate 887,980 of JAUJYZ010000938.1, read as the reverse complement.
TAATATCTGTGCCTTGTTCAACGGACCATATCCAACATCAGAGACGAAATAATTCGAAGGCGTAAAAATTAATTCAAAAATATTTTTTTAGACTACCGAATAATGTGCAATTTCACAGTCATTATCGTGAGATTCATAGTGATTCTTATTTTTTTCCTCTAAACTGAAGCTGAACTTCCCCCTCCCTTCCCCACTGGAGAGCCGCTAGCAGGCTAGCATTTCAATGGTTTATGCAAATTTGCGATCAATGGTGAAATACTATACATCTACCCAGGAACGTCCTTCCACGAGTTATCGGGCAGTGCGTATATTGACTCTCATTACTCGGGCCCTTCCGAAGGAAGCCCGAGTTAGAAAATACACTTTCTTTTTTTTTCTTTTTTTTTTTTTCAGGTGAAGGAATGACAAAAAAATGCGAAGAATGCGATGTATTTGATCCTATCGAGTTTCAAGATTTCTCATCATAGATCTTCAAGCTATTAAGTTCAGGATTGTAGTTGATCATTCCACGATGAAGCTAAGGCGCGTTTGCTTTTGTTATAAATGAAACGACATCTTTCAGAGTGGGCCCACACGAATAGCCGTATGCTTTTGTCTGTGAAATGAGCCTGTTTAAAGCCCGTGTTTTATCGGCTGTTCTATAACGCCTTTCCACGAACTCGAACTCATATCCAAAAATGAATTGAGACAAAGGCGATCGAGCAAGTTCGAAAATCAATGTTCGAAAATCCGTGTTCTTTTCAGTAAGATGAAAACAGTTGTAAAGTGATCCTTATCTGAGTCATACATCTATTACCGGCGACCTACTCGGGCCCAGGCCGCAGGCCGCCCGAGTTTGCGGATTTCGGTAGAACCGTTGATTTAAAACCGAATTTCCCGGACGCTCAAATTTGAAAAGATAAACGAGAAACAGGACTCAGTGAAATCGGAAAGCAAAAATTACAATCGAAATCAAAACGTCCTTAGATTTTTTTTTTTTTTAAAACAAACGCGGATCTATTATAGAAGAAGACGCTCAAACTGACGAGGGAGACTTGTGACGTTCTGACTCATAGATAAAGAATCAAATCTCAAAGGCAAATCAAATGAACTCGACACATCATGTATATACATAGTCTCCCTCGTCACGCAACTCTTGTTATAATTAAACTCACGACCAACGCCGTACAACGGTCATGTATAACTCCATCTATTGACAGAAAGCTATATGTACAGAAGTCATGCAAACAGTCGAGCCAGTCGAGTTATTTTCAGTAGCTCATGATGGATGTTTATTTTATTCCACGTTTGAAAAATTCAGAAGGAAAAGGAATCGTAAAAATCGTTCTTCAAAACTACATCAAAGCATTTAAGGCAAGCAAGGTCAATGTTCGTAAATCGTATAGCCCTTCATCTGGCAGACATATAATCTCCCTCGTCACGCAACTGTCAGTCATTGTCAGGTCTCTCCTCACGCAACTGACATTGTCCTTTTCATTTTATATAGAACTGCCGCGTAGGCTATTTAAAACAGCAAGGTCAATGTTCGAAAATCCGTGTTCTTTTCAGTAAGATGACAGTTGTAAAGTGATCCTTATCTGAGTCATACATCTATTACGCGACCTAATTTTAGAACCGTTGATTTAAAACCGAATTTCCACGCTCAAAACAGGTCAGTGAACGGCAAAAATACAATCGAAATCAAAACGTCCTTAGATTTTAGGGATCTATTACAGAAGAAGACGCTCAATGACGAGGGAGACTTGTGTCTGACTCATAGATAAAGATCTCCGCGGACTCTTGTTACTCGGGCCCAGGCCGCAGGCCGCCCGAGTTAGAAAATGCGGATTTCGGTAGTAGTAGTAGTAGTAGTTTTGTTCGGCTTCAAAATGACGAGTATGCGACGTATTTAATCGTATCCGGAGTTTCAAGATTACTCCGCAGATTTGAAAAGATAAAGGAGACACAGGACTCAAGTAGATTATGAATCTTAGTTTTGAAAGCAGCTGTAGATCTTCAAGCTATTAAAAGGTCAGGATTCTAGTTCATCGTTCAATGACTAGAAGTGGTAAAAGGACTAGAAGCTCGCTTAAAATATATATATTTTTAAACAAACGCGAGGCCGTTATCGGAACCATCTGACCTATGCAACCTCAAGACGTATCATGTTCGTACTCACCGGACTAATAGTCTCCCTCGTCACTCAACTGTCACTGATTGTCATGACGTCAGAGAAATTATATTGTATTGAAGAAGATGTCCTTGTTTTATTCGACGTTCGAACCGTAACTCGAACCCGAACTCGATTCCAAACTCGACGTTTCGGGATCTGAAGCTAGAGAGGGGGCCTTTACACAAACTCATCAAAATCAAATCAATTGAACTCAAAGTCAAAAGGTAATCAAATGAACTCAAAGGCAAATCAAATGAACTCGACACATACATGTATATACATAGTCTCCCTCGTCACGCAACTGTCAGTCATTGTCAGGTCTCTCCTCGCGCAGCTGACATTGTCCTTGTTCTTCAACCAACTGGCATTCATTTTCAAGTACTTCCTCGAACAACTGACATTTTCCTTTTCACAATGCCCGAGTGAACGCTCATTGAGCGTCTTGTTATAATTAAACTCACGACCAACGCCGTACAACGGTCATGTATAACTCCATCTATTGACTATATGTACAGAAGTCATGCAAACAGTCGAGCCAGTCGAGTTATTTTCAGTAACTCATGATGGATGTTTATTTTATTCCACGTTTGAAAAATTCAGAAGGAAAAGGAATCGTAAAAATCGTACTTCAAAACTACATCAAAGCATTTAAGGCAAGCAAGGTCAATGTTCGTAAATCGAGATCGTATAGCCCTTCATCTGGCAGACATATAGTCTCCCTCGTCACGCAACTGTCAGTCATTGTCAGGTCTCTCCTCACGCAACTGACATTGTCCTTTTCATAAGCCCGAGTGTACGCTCATTGAGCGTCTTGTTCAGAAAAACAATCTGCTTTAATCCTGTGGTAATTCTCTTGTTCATAATTTCGTATACGAGAACAGGATATCCTTCAATTATCTATGGTACTTACGTTCGCCGTTTGCCAAATAAAAACTCTGTGAATGTGAGCTAAAACCACTTCCGGCAAAGAACTTGTGAATCGATCGCATATCCCAGGCCCGTAGCCAGGATTTTTTGTGGGGAGGTGCTCCCCAGGCCAAAGTGGACCAAACTATCAAAATGCACTTAGGATAGCAGCAATTCATAGAGGGTCCTGGAGGGAGCCTACAAATCCCATTTCCCAGTCGATTAAAAAAAAAAATCCCAGTCCCATTGACATGAATTCAAGAAAATCCCAGTATCGTGGACTCGCTTCTAGCGACCACCCTATTAGATAATTCATCTAACAATTTCCTGATCTCATACTTTATGGCAAGTGTAAATGATTATTTCACTATGTTTGCATTTCTAAGTGTGCTTTTTGAAGACTTCCTTGCTTTGAAACGTATTAAAAACCGTTCTCTTCGTTGCTCTATTCGACCTGAATTTTGTGGAATAATAAATGGTTGCAAAAAAAATAATCAATTTCCACTCTTTTATATGATTCTTCCCGAGCGTGTTGTGGTTGTATGTGCAGCTTCATCCTCGTCTCCTATCACAGCAAGGATAATATCGTTGCAGGGCCATAGGAAATGGAAAATAAGTGGTGGAAGACGTTTAGCGAGCGCCGTAGGCGCGAGCCGCTAAATTTTTGAAATCTAGAGCCGGCTCGGAAATGCTATTTCCAGCGTTCTCCAAGAGCTATTTGTGATTTACGCGTATTGCTAATTATTTCCTACACTGTCTCGGCAAACCAATGCATATTGAAAAATGTATAAGGCTTATAATAATATGCTGTTTTGCAATACGCTTTCCCATTCCCAAAGTGGTTTTGAAATTCCCAGTCCCATTAGCAAAATCCCAGTCCCAGTGGTACAATCCATTTTCCCAGTGTAAAAAAATGGCCATTCCCAGTCAGTCCCATTTAATCACAGACAACCCAAGCTCAATACGTTTGTAAGGGAATGTATGGGGATTTAAAATATGCCGTATTTTATTTGGAAATATTTAATTAAAGTTTGTCAACTTTACCTGTGTTGTATCATTCTGTTGATTTTTGACTCTTGTGTGCAGTTTAGGGGGAATTTTAATAGGGATTTATTTAACAGAATGACACAACAGGTAAAGTTGACAAACTTTTATTAATTATTTCCAAATAAAATACGGCATATTTTAAATCCCCATACATTCCCTTACAAACGTATTGGGTTGCCTGTGATCCAGCCTCCGTGGGTGTTTGGTGACAAACAGATTTACCACCTCTTCTAAGTCAAATTCAAAGTTATATAATGGATTTGCATGGACAAGTTTGGCGCGCGGTTCGTTCACGGTGGAAAGAGAGTGCAGTCGGTTTTAGTTTACCAGTGAATAGTGGACCTTTCCCCAAAAAATGTGGATCTTTGGGGTCTGTTGAGGGGATGCGAACGCACCCCGTGTACCCCCTGGTATACTCATATTCAGTGGTTGCCTATATAATAAAAAAGTTGTTAATTGTTTGAAAAGGATATTAATAATCTGAAAACTGAAGGAAGAACGAAAACTCCGCCTCGGCCTGCGGTTCTATTTCTTGTGACTTATTTTTTTTGTATTTAGAATTTGTAGTCAGGATTCATAATATCAATATTTAATATTTAGGATTTGTCTCTGACTTTTTAAAGTTTTACGCAAATTACGTGAAATTAAAGTACAACAATTGCAAACGCGATCAAAGCCAGAACACTTTGTCCAGGTGAAAGGCCGGGTTGGCCCATGGACCCCTAGAATGTTTAGCCTGATGAATGGTCGTTAACCCCGGCCAGTCAGTACTAACATTAATTGTGTTTGTTTTTCAGGTTTTCTAATAAAGTTATCTTTATCAGTGTATTTCAGGTGTTTACAACGTTGAAGTTTTTCCAAAAAAGCCTACGCACGGAATGGAAGATGGATCCGCGCCCGTGGACTAATTTAGTCATATATATTTTAAAAACCTATAGAAGGAGCAATGGAGTGATTGGGGGAATACATCGTGATAGTGGCTTTTCCTCGATATATGCAATACCCGAAGAACGTGCATATAGAGAGACGTTAGACTGTACAGAGACATGCCCACTACTTTGAGTGTTGTATTATATATAGCTAATTGCATGCATAATCATTATCGGGTTGAAAATCATGAAAGCTATGACCCAAAAGGAATTCTGGGAAATTAAAACTCTCAAATAACACCGTCAAATCATCGACCTTTTTATCCAGACTTGTAGGATCTTAGCTATAAGGACGTACGTTTCGGTCTTTGACCAAAGACCTTAATCAGTATGGAAAAACGTTTATATCTTGAAACTAGCAGCGCGCGCAAATTAATGTCAGAATTAGCAAAAGACTCTTTTAAAGTGATTCCCTTGAAAAAGAAGCAAATCCTAGAATTTTCTATAACTTGGCATGGTGATACATTACAGTATGGAGTTTCAAAAAATGCAATAAAAAGAGGGGGTCACCGTGCTCATTTTTGCGCTACACTGCTTTGAAATTATGGTATTTTAGGGTTTCCGGTCGAGTCTCGCGTGGCATCGGGATCCGGTAAATAATTTTCTATAACTTCTATAACGTGCTTAATTTTCCATAACTTAAAAGACAAACTATTAATAATGAAATGATGTGTTTGCTATAGCTTTTGTATCTCTAGCCTACCGTCTGATAGTAAGAAAATGCTCGAATTTTGCATAGTTGTCGAAAAATAGAACAAAAAAATACAGATGTTCGAAGCACCGAGAGGATCTAAAAATCGATACTCACTATGCTTTCATTCAATTTTTTTTATGTTTGAAATCCTAACTTTTTTTAATACTTTGCTATGTACTAGAGAACTATAGTGTAATGAAAGCTATTGAATAAAAAATGGGGGTCACCGTGCTCGTTGGTGAAATATTTTGCAAAACGTTCAGTTTTGGGACGTACTTTTGATAATTTCCGCGTGGAGATTGGGTAGAGATTCTTCCAAAATAGACATTTTCTCTTTCGTAGTGAAAAGAAACGTGCTTATTAATGTGTGGAAACTTTGTTTGTTACATTTTGGGTCTTGTTTTGTTTGTTTTATTTTGTTCGCATTTGTAAAAAGGCCGTTTTAAGCCGGTTTATCTCAATAGCTGCCATCTTGAAAATTTAGCGATCTCAAGTGTGCGCGAGCTCGCGCGAGCTAGAGAATCGTGCGCAGTAAGCGTGCGCAATGCAAAACAAGGGAATCACCTTAAACGTCAGGGATCTTGACATAATCGTTCCTCGATCTTTTGTCTTTATTTGAGTACCACGCCTCAAGAAAAAGTATTTTGTGGTTATTTTCCTCCCTAGCTGTCCATAGTAGCCATGTTGTCAACATCAAACTCATGTCATTAGCGTGTTGGGCGATTTTGGATGTAGGCTGCTGCTTCCTATGGCTCTCCTGTGTTCCCCTTCTGGTCTTCATTGATCTTTCTGTTTGTCCATAGTATACAAAGTACAGTCGCACTCGACTTTGTATACTATTTCCTTGCTCAGGGCTAGGTCTTTTTCCCCCTTGGGACGAAATATTCGAATTCTCCGCACGATAAATAATTTAAAAGTTCCTATAATTTATATAAATTCAAGTTATTTTTAAAAAGCTAACTGATGCTAAAAACTAATTACTAAAAACTAAATATAAACATCTAAGATAAAAATATATGAAAATTACATTATCATACTATGTATAAAATTCTTAAAAAAAGAGGCCTTCCTTCAGTTTTAGTTTCACTGTGAACATGGACCCGACGCATTCAATGCAGCAGGGGCCAGTTTGTCCCGAAAGCTTATCGGGTCCGAAAAGGGTTTCTTATTAAAAATCTATATCTTCAAAACAAATTATAAAATAACTAGCTATGATATAACGCGCGCTCTGATTGGTCAAAGGATGCGTATTCCGCGTGCTCTATGAGAGCACAGTGCACGCGCGCGCAGATATTCAAGCATATTTGCAACGAACAAAATTGAAAACTTGCTTTAAAATCATAATTGTATTTTATAAAAGAAATAGAAAACTTGCCCGCTGTGCTATGTGAAGATTTATAGCACTTGGGGACTGATCAGAACACTCGAGAAGTGTTGAGAAGCACTCCGCTACGCGTCGTGCTTCTCTTCACACTTCTCTCGTGTTCTAATCAGTCCCCCGCGTGCTATAAATCTGCACATAGCACGCGCGCTCGTTACGCCTCGTGCTTCTCCTAGCACTTCTCTCGTCTTCTTCCAATTCCCGCGTGCTTCTATAACTCGATAGAGCACGCTACCTCGGCCGAGTGCTTCTCGCACTTCTCGAGTCTTCTTTCAATTCCCAAGTGCTTCTATAACTCGATGGAGCACAGCTGCCGAGTTTTCTATTTCTTTTATAAAATACAAGTATGATTTTAAAGCAAGTTTGCAATTTTGTTCGTTGCAAAAATGTTTGAATATCTGCGCGCGCGTGCACTGTGCTCTCATAGAGCACGCGGAATACGCATCCTTTGGCCAATCAGAGCGCGCGTTATATCATAGTTATTTTGTAATTCTTCAATAGAAGCACGCGGGAATTGGAAGAAGACGAGAGAAGTGCTAGGAGAAGCACGAGGCGTAGCCGAGTCTATCAACATCTATCAATATACAAAGACGTTGCAGATACTTGCAAAAACGTGTGAATATTTGTGATCCTCCTTTGACCTGGAAAACACTGCAGATTTAAACCCAAAGTGTTTTGGTCGTAAAAATGTTAAGATATATATTTTATATGATCCTTTTATAGTTGACTCTTGGCTGCCGCATTGCGAGTGAAAGCATGCAAAAACAACTCAGTAATTCATATTGTGGAAATGGTAATTTTTCAGTTAAATATTTTAGTTTCTAGCGCGAGACAGAAAATAAATAAGTATAGTAATGGGCTCCTGGTATTGGAATATTTCAGTAAACTAAAAACAATTCAGTATAGTGAGTGTAAAGAAGATCTATAAAATGCGAACTTTATGGAACTCAAGAAAATCGTCGTTAATTCTACTGATGGTACGTCATTTTAACTAGAGGTTTTCAGCAACATGTATCTTGTGGCCCCTACCAGTCAAAGCCAATGCAACCACCAAAAAACACCATTCACTAGCGTGGACAATCAAAGATTCATAGAATACCAGCACTTTGAGCTTTTGTTTTAGTTGTTGCAAGAAGCAAGACTGGCTCCTTGTCGCTAGAGTGAGTCGGCAAAACAACGAACTAAATAAGGTTCCTTGTGGAAAGTACATGATTAGTGTAGACGACTATGACTCACTGCTGAGGAAGGAATGTCCGCACTGAACACAATGATGGCCGAGAAAGATAATGATTCAAGGAAGCTCAAGGAAACAAAGGCGAAGAAAAAACTACATCATGCATTCACTGGCAAATTTAAATCACTAAACAGAAAACTTTTGGTTTCTAAACTGTTTTATTTTTGCTACTGGGGAGCCGTTGGGTCGTTTTTTCCTCTCCTTGGCGTATACTTCAAACAGCTTGGGATGAATCCGAGCCTCAGCGGAACTTTGGTTGGCTGTCGACCAATGGTGGAATTTTTTAGCGCACCAGTTCTAGGGACGCTAGCAGATAGGCTAAACAAGAGAAAATTCCTCTTAATGTTTTCACTCCTTTGCTGGATTTCGTTCACCTTTTCATTCGCCTTCATTCAACCAGCTCCAGTAACTTGTCGCAAGTACTTTGTTCTGACAAAAAACGTTTCGAAAATCACAAAGGGAGAGACTTCAGAAGTCCAGAAATTTCTCAAGCCGAACACTCCCAATGAGGCTGAGCCCAAGTTCAAGGCGAAAAGTTCACTGGTCTACGACCCTGAAGGAGTGCATCAGGTCTTTATGGTCTTACTGTTCTTAACTTTGATTGGGGAGTTTTTCTCAGCGCCAGCAATTACTCTGGCCGATTCGGCAACTCTGGGGATGCTCGGAGAAAACAAGGAGCTATACGGAAAGCAGCGACTATGGGGAAGCCTCGGATGGGGGACTGCCATGTTCTTTTTGGGATTCACAATCGACAACATGAAAGGAGTGGAGATGTGTGGCGAGACCATAAGTCAGAATTACACCGTCGGATTTTATTCATTTGTTGTCTTCATGTCCTGCGCCTTCCTTGTAGCGACGCGTTTCAACTTTGTAAAGCACAAGGCGTTCGACGGGACTATTGAAACAGAACCAACGAACAATCTAGAGCTTTATCAGACACTATGTTCCTTCCGTTACGTCGTATTCCTACTAGTGACATTTTTCATGGGCTTCGGAGTCGGGCTCATTTTTACATTCCTTTTTTGGCATCTCGAGGATCTCGGAGGACCTCCGACGCTGTTCGGAATAGCATCGCTAATTGATCACTTTTCGGAAATTATTTGCTACTTTTACGTAGGTCATTTTATAAAATACGCAGGTCATATGCCTGTATTGTACATTGGCCTCGCAGGGAACTTTATCCGCTTTGTATACATAGCTTGGATAAAGAATCCTTGGTTAGTACTACCACTGGAAATTCTTCAAGGTTTCACTCATGCTGCAGTGTGGTCAACCTGCACAAGTTACATGGGGCGCATAGCACCCCCCGGATTTGGCACCTCGGCGCAAGGGATCCTGCAGGGGTTGCATCATGGCTTAGGGAGAGGCTGTGGAGCGATCATTGGGGGTATTCTCGCTCATAACTACGGAACAGATACTACTTTCCGTTACTATGGAATGGCAAACTTAATTGTTCTCATTCTGTTCTTCATTCTACAAAACATTCTAGGACCAGACGAGAGAATGTCAAATAAAGCCCTGGGCCTTAAAAATAAAGCAAAGCAGAGCCCCACTACAAATGGTCCCTATACATCTGGTTCACCCCCATCGATTGTTGGTCCTGTAGTGCCTGGATTATTTGAAGAGCGAGTCACAAATGATCCCAAATTCCAGGTTGTAGGTCGTCACATTCAGCCACCCAGGAAACAAACAAATTTTTGAGTTATTTTGATGCAAGTACAGTATTCAACAATGGTTTACACGCTTCAGACTTGACGTAACACCATTTATGAATGCTGGCCATGTCAAAGGCAAATGGCTAATTAAATGAGTTCAGAAGTGCTCATGAATATATGATATGAGGGTTAGGTCAAATCAAACTAACGGTGGAAGAGGAAGTGGCCAATATGCTTGCTGGAGCTATCAAATTCAACCAAATGGTGGTCGGGGAGGTGAGGGGGAGGGTGGGGATTTAGTAGGATGACAGTCACAAATGGCAGTTCATTATGCAAAGTCTGAGTGTCATTGTTGTTCATTCGCATGTTGCAGGCCAGCCTCATCCCAAGGAATTCTCTCCTAATTAACTGAGCATGAAGCCATGCAAAACCTGAGGAACAGTTGGGGTAGTCTGTGTTGTCATGTTAAAGTGCACCTAACCCCTGTGAGATTGTTTTAAAAATCTATTCAATATAAGCTGAATAGTTGTTGGGTTCAGTATTTTGTGATTTGAACCTTGCATTTATGAGTTATAGAGGTTTGAAATCTCAATATGCAAATTTGATGACGTCTACCCAGGAATCATTTATTATACAAAAACGCCCTTGTGCTGATTATTGACATTTGTAAACTTACAGAATATTTTCACAGTCTTTATAAATGATTTTATAACTTTTTTGCCCATTTCAAAAAATAAGTTCTTCTTGAAAAAGTCTAAATAAGTTATGGCAAATTCCTGGGTTGACGTCATCAAATTTGCATATTGAGATTTCAAACCTCTATAACTCATAAACGCAAGGTTCAAATCACAAAATACTGAAACCAACAACTATTCAGCTTATATTGAATAGATTTTTAAAACAATCTCACAGGGGTTAGGTGCACTTTAACTGATGTCATGTAATAGAGGGAAACCCCTGGGACTAGGCTGGTTGACAGGCATCTGTAAATGAAAATAGTATACAATATTTAGATTTACATGTATGCATATGTACTTTCAATGAATTGAACTGATCATCATGACAATTAATTTTAAATGATTACAGTGCGACTACACCAACCATGCATGGCCACCCAAACACATTTTGAATCAAATTTTCTAATCACATTTGTGACGCTGAATAACAGAATGATGTTGAATTCTACAATTTAAACTGTTTCTTGTTCACCCTTGATCATATACATACACATATAAAGTAAAATATATGCTTTTAAAGCGAAAATCTGAAAATTTGTGCAGATTCTATTGTTTATATACTCAATTGTGATTGGATAATTTGTATGAAAATTTGTTTGGGTGGCCTTGGTTGGTGTAGTCACACTGTAACAAAGCTACAAATAATAATAAAATTAATGTTATTGTTAAAAATGACAATGACATGAACTATATTATAAGAAATAAAGCTGAGAATTCAATTTCTTTGGGAGTCCAATACATATGTATCTTTGCAGTGTGTAATGACCTAATTTTATTATTTATTTATTTATTCTATATCCAATAAAAATAATATTAAAACATTGATACAAACTATCAGTGTAACCATCTTCTCAAGGATGAATAATTGACGTACATGCTTCACAGATAACAAACTTCATCATTAAATTAGGATCATCACATAATAAATTACTGTAAAAGTTTGCGTAGATACCGGTATAGGATTGATAATTTTCTCTTCAGACTAAAAGGAAACTTAGTGGAAATTTATAAACCTTAGTCTGTATATAGTGGACTAGAAATCATACCTGTAGCAGCTAGTAAGAGCATGTATTTCTGATTGATACAAAATTGTATTAATTTGTATAGACTGCAAAACTTACTGGTATCTTGAAAATTATAGTAGACCATGATTTTATACATTCTATGCATATGATAAGTCTGATACAATATTCGTAACTGTACTGTAAGGGAATTAAAATTGTAATTCCCATACAGTATGGCTGTTTCATATTGTATATCTATTACATCTAAGCAAATATTACGTAAACCATAAAACCATATGCGGCAGTAACAATAAGCAGAATGGCAGTAGAAGTGGTATTGAATAGCTGTCTATATGTTATGAGTCCATACCAACACCCACACAAAATAAAAGTCAGCAAAGGGATAAATAGTCTGCTGATGTCCAATTCTATATCTTCTTCATTTTGCCCCAATGGAGAATTTTGCTGTGTCATATCTGAAATTTGGGCATGTATTACTGAGTAGTTTGTGACACCATAAAAGGACAACCTGGCGCTCTCGTCGTGTAGTAGTCTTCCGCTGTATACAAAACGCACTCTTCTGCCTTGAGCAGTTTCATCGGGAAAGCTAAGTCTGTGAAGAAAGAGTAATGGAAACTGAATTGTTTATACTCTGTCTGAAACAGCTTGCATAAAATAATAATATTTATAAAATACATTCAGAAATCTCTGTGATCTGATTGGCTGTTAACCGTGTTTGTATCAGGCTATGCAAACACAGTAATGACACCACAGTTGCATTTATTTTATAACTTTAGGAAATATACTAGGCTAACCATAGGTCAAAAATTGCGACCTCCAAAAACCAAGACAAACTATATTTAGCAGCACAGGTAGCCCAATATTTCAAACACGCACATTTAGGTTGTTATATAAATTACTCTGCAACTGTTTATGTGAATTGTTTCTCTTCCCAGTACTGCGGACACTCTTGAGCTTTCTTTTCATCAGGCATTTGAGATATACACGTGATACAGATTCTGATTCTTGAATTTTATTCACTCTGTGGTTTGACAGGCCTCCATGCACTTAAAAATGTTTTGATTTCGCGATCGTTTCTTGTCCATTTCAGCCATGGGAACGGTCCATTATGATTGGTTGATTTTTACAGAGATGTGATTTCCGCTGTCACAGTTACATAAGAGGCTAGTTATTGCAAGCCCTTGTACATAACCACCTGAACAGTTTTAGAAATCTATTGACATAGAATTTATAAGCCATCTACGCTTCGCTCCGACGGCAATTATTATCATGCACTGATAATTTGCCAATTTGGAACTAACCTGAGTATCAGGCCTTCAAAAAGGAAAGGGGAGGGGGAGAGGCCCGATTTGGAACTGGTTTGGTACGGTTGGCGGCACGATAAACGAATGAGCTGTTAGGCAGATAATTCAGTGACAATGTCTCTGCATCTGGGATGACTTGGTTTCCAAGAGCATTTATACGGTACTAGGATTCGATCGACTACTTATGTTGTCCACAGTGGCAAATCAGTGCAGCAACTTAGCACACAACAGAGCCGAAAGACTAATAAGAGAACATTGCCTTCCCCTCAATATGTCGCTAATATGAAGCGATCGTCAACAATAAATGAAGATCTTTACATAATTCCATCGAAGAATCGGATATAAAGTACGAGCAAAAAGGCTTCGAATCCAATCTATAAAGCACAAGATCACGAGTCCCAAATGACCAAATGAACGACGGGAACGTACGATATATGACGTCAGGGCAAAAGTCATGTGAAAAAAATATTTCCAAATGGAATGAAAAACACAAATCGAGAATCGAGCTGGCATCTAAAACACAGGAAGCCCAACCAAAGATTAGTGTTGCTCCCAGTTCGCTCGCTAGGGCTCGCTCACTGGTCGCAAAAACGTTCTTCCGAGTTTGCATAGCCCAGCTCTCTACTTCTCCCAAACTCCGACTTGTGGTTGCAACAGGCTATACAAACGCGAAAAAACGTTTTATATTTCTTTAAAAGTACAGTCCAGTCCAGACGTGATAAACAGAACTCCACTACCCTGCATTTGTAACTGCAACTTAATACAATTTAACTTAATATAATGTAACTACAATTTATCTTACTACTTGTCAAGCATAAATGGGATTAGTAAATTTGTAGATGTTTAACAGCTGTCTTACAACTTTGAACAGGCGTGTAAAAATGACATTTTTGTAGAAGTTGACACACAAAGGCAAATTTTATAGCCAGGACGGATGGTGGAATTCCAGTAGTTGCCAGCTTCTACAGGGAATGCCGATTAAGAATGCATGCGTGGGGTCAATATCACCACATGCAACATGTTGGCGAGGTGCTGCATTATCTATTGCATACTATAAAATAACTACCGGTATGTGTATGATAATGCACACTCTGATTTGGCAAAGGATGCGTACATGCGTGCTGCATGCTCTATGAGAGCACAGTCAGCACGAGCATATATATATTCAAACATTTTGTAACAAATTGAAAACTTGTATAATTATTGTATTTTATAAAAGAAATAGAAAACTTGTTTGCTGTGCTATGTGCAGTCATAGAGCATGCAGGGACTGATCAGAATGCTTGTGAAGTGTTGCGAAGCACTATATGCGTACTTCTCTCATGTTCTGATCAGTCCCTGCACAGAGAGTGCACAAAAGTTTTCTATTTCTTCAGTGTATAGAGCTGCTGTGAGCCTCTTAGTACTGTTATGCATGACATACATTAATAATTATTGTATTACTATAGTACTTCTCACCTTTTCAGCTCACCAACAGTAATACTTGGATCAACAACAAAATTTCTTTCCACTTCATGGTGTTTAACCCTTAAAGACAACTGAGGTGCTGAACTTTCCTCGTTTGTGGACTGTGAAGACCCTGCATCAGCACTATGTCCTGCCCTATACCTGAGGCCCTCTCCATAAGTTCCCTCTGTTTCAGTTTCTGAGGGTCTAGAACTTGGAGCCCTCTCTTGATTAAGATCGTCTCGAGGTGTTCCCTCTTTTTTATCCTCTGATGGTCCAGGCCTTTCACCTGTTGTCTGCCTCAGGCCCTCTCTAAAATGTCCCTCTGCCTGGCCCAATGAAGGACCATTGTCCGAGTGGTTTTCACTCCCCGACTGTGATTGCTCTGTGGACTGTGAAGTCTGCTGTTGATCTTGTTCTCTTGATTCATGAACGTCTTGGAAACCGCCTACACTAGCAGTGGAAGATTGTCTTTCATCACTTCTAGAGGTAGCTTCAACTGACGTCGTCAAATACAGCCACACGCCACTGAAAGTGGACGATATACCACCACTTGCGTTAAGAAAATAAAGAACTGTCAACATAGTAATTACTAAGAGAGCGACAAACGCCAGTAAAACGTCATTGTCCACTCCTTCCACAACGCCAACGGTGCCACTTGTGGTCGTCATCGTCATGACTCGGTTACATTTTCACGGTCTTCAAATCCATACAAATTATAAACATATTGGGTTCCAGCTTTGGTTTTCAGCAACGCGAATAAAGCGTCTATCAGTGGGTCTGGCTAAGCTAATGAGTTCGACACAGCGTCTTAAATAGCGTCAATAAAACACATGTACGTTTCACCTGTTAATTCACGATCGAGCGTTTGATCGCCATGGGGTTTACCGCTGATGAATGTCCGTACTGCAGGCTCACTTCAAACCCCCGGAAATTCCACAAGACCACAGTTGTTGCTCAAGAGTAGGTAAGTCAACTATTTGCCTTCTTATGCTTGTCAGAGTTGTTGAAGCTGAGCATATAGCGCTTCTTAAAATACTTCACTGAATTGACTTTAAAATATTACGAACGTAATATATTTAACATGAACGGCTAAAGCTTGTAAATAAGTTAAAACATGAAAGCAGTAGAGCTGAAACTACTAAGCTTATAGTGAAAGTGAGCTTATCAAATTTGATTTCTTACGTGTATGTAGCTTATTTAAACTCGAAGTATTTCGAATATTATGATTCTTGTCGAACTCACAGTCTTCATGCTTACATGTATATTACATGAATTGACACTTTCCAAACGAATATTATAAGTCTTAAGTTATGTGGTGTTAATTAAATACCGAGAAGGGTTGATAATACATGTATGTTATCATGGGGTGTAGTGGAGGGACAGATATGTTGTAAATCTGCTACTGTGAATTTATATTTTTACTAGTGTTGTATATTTGTACCCCATGTACAAATGTACATGTATACATACTACTCATATCATTCTATATTGGAGTTGCCCCTCCCCCTTCCCAAACAAGAACCTGGAAATTACAATGTGTACAATATGGAAGCAAAATCTTGTTCAAGAATAGATAGCAGACGTTAATTGAGATAACCAAGTAAATTTTACAGGAAAATCGAATGAGGGGATATTTTTTGAGATATAATGAGGTTTTGGAGATAATTAAGTTCTGATCAGTTCCAGATATGATATTCAGTAATACAGGCAATACTCCAGTTTTTAGATGTTTAGACACTGTTAGCTATTCTACATTTGCTCAGCCTTAGCCTCAATTATATACATTTAATCATATGACCTGTATTTCCCGACTTGCTCGCTCTTTTATTAAAATAAAACCATTGGAAAAAGTCACATGATGGGATCCCGATGCATGTGATGGCATAAGCCGGTCCGGGGAAAGCTGTCTGGACCAACCTTAAATTTGATCTGTTTCTGTGCACTATATTTATTAGTTTTGCAAGGTTTTTTTCATCCCTTTTTGTAATGTTCAATAAACTGGGTCATATGATAAAATGCTTATTGACTGAGTTAGGTCTGGCCAGACAGGAAAATACTTGGCTCTTGGTCATTTGTACGGACCTCGCTGCACTCATTCCGTACGGCATGACCTCAAGCCAAATATTTTCCCGTCCAGCCCTCCCACCCAGTCAATAAGTACATACAGTGGAACCCGGTTAATACGGACACCATTGGGACGAGACGCAGTGTCCGTATTAACCGGGTGTCCGTATTAAACAGGTATATTTTATAGGCATTTGTATGAGTTTTGATTCGGCTGGGACAGAACAACATGTCCATAATAACCGGGTGTCTGTATTAACCGGGTGTCCGTATTAAACGGGTATATTTTATAGGCATTCGTATGAGTTTCGATTCGGCTGGGACAGAACAAAATGTCCGTAATAACCGGTGTGTCCGTCTTAACTGGGTGTCCGTAAGGCCGGGTTCCACTGTAGTACTGTAAAAAAGGTTTTGAACGTCCGACTTCAACATTTCTTCACATGTATTCTCATTGGTATTTGTGAATAATTTACACTGAATTGATGCTAACACTAAGCAAATGTGTCTTTTGTCAATTCAAGGAGTACAAAGGTGGACTATCCCAATAACCAACACCCATATTATGTTTTATGGTCTACATGTAGCTGAGTGTTATATATTATATGTCTTTGTAGATTTGTCTTTGCCAATCATGAATGTTGAACATGAAGTTAATCTATTGGTAGAAGAGTTAAAGAGACTTGGTTCACCCAATGCTGAGGGTAACATTGTGGTAAAGTTTGGAGTATTATTCAATGATGATCGCTGTGCCAATATATTTGAAGGTATAAAATCAATGTGTTTCTGCATGTGGGTATAGCTAGAGAATCCATCCATCAATGCACTTGGTTAACACCCTTCTAGGATGTACATCTCTCTAAGACAGACACCTCTCTAAGACAGGCATGCCTTTGTTTGGTGCTCTTTGTCTATAAATTAATTCCCTCTCTAAGGTGGACACCTTACTAAGCAGGCTCACGCATGGCCATCTTAGAGATTTAAGTTCAACTCTTTTAAAAGTACTTTATATCCATGTTTCCACTCCTAAATGTACTGTAATCTTCCCCCTGCCCCTTCACCCTCTCCAGTTCTTATTCCATATCCTCTGCACCCCCTCTGAATATTTTATTTTTGTCTTTTAAGCTCTTGTAGGTACATTAAAAGCAGCCAAACGAAAGAAGATAGTAAGATATGAAGCTGAGCTGTTACTACAGGGAGTCCACGACAACGTTGACATCATTCTTCTCAAGAGTGACTGAACATTTCTGCATCAGTATATTGTTATGGGCACCTGTACTCAATAAGACATTCATCTGCACTTTATTTTTTCAATATTGTTAAAATTCAATCATGGAACTTTCAGAATTTTTTTTATTAATAATACATACTTGTGATAAAAGAATATGAAATATTAAAACTTTTATTTTTACACAAAATTAATGTATTCTGTGCTTGTTGATTATTTTGAATGAGTGAAACCCTGATAGGAAATATAGGATTATCTAAATTTCAAATAGAGTACAAACATAAATAGTACTACTAAGCTACCTACCTACATGTATCTACATTTGTATATATCTTGTATGTTGGGTTGCTTCTGATATATGAAAATATTGGTAAAGAAGGTGGCACTCTTCACTACCTACATGTATTCCAAACATCCTGCACACTTCAAAATCAACCATTTTAATTGAAATATCATTTTAAGATCAAATTATTATTATCTAAAAATATAAATACAAAGTCAAACTCACAGCAAGTACTGGAGTGTATAGATTCATTAGCACATTCAACAGTGGTCTGAATCAATTTCCAGTCAACTCTCAGGCAGGGTCGTAGCCGCCAGTTTTTGAGTGGTCCAGTTTTCATAAAAAATTAATAAGAAACATCTGAATAATTAAAAATGTAAATAAATTGAAACTGATTGATTCGAAAAGTGATCTGGTCCCAGGGGGGGTACTCAGGGGTATCAGTGACGGGGAGGTGCGAAGGCCTTTTTTGGGTTTGAAATTCGCGGCTTGGGACTTTTTTTGGGTTATCAATTTTCTGGTGGCCGTTTTTTGATATAAAGATTTTGGCAAGGACTTTTTTTGGGGTTGATAAAAATGATATCCTACCATTCTCGATTTTATGCAGAGTAAAATTGGACTTTTTTGGGGTTACGATTTTGGGCCGTTGGACTTTTTTTGGGTCTTGATTTTGCGTAATGGACTTTTTGGGGTTAAAAAGTTTGGCCTCATTCGCACCTCCCCGTCACTGATACCCCTGAGTACCCCCCCTGGGGATCTGGTTGAAACCGGACCAACCATACTGGCGGCTACGGCCCTGTCAGGTGTATGGCTTAGAGAGGTGTCCAAGACAGACATATTTGTCTGATCCCTGCTGCATTGTTTTACTATAAAATGCACTCTCTCTAAGGTGGACACCTACAATGTATCTAAGTGGGACAGCAAAAGTTGTTTCCAAGGATGTCAGTCTTTGAGAGAGTGGACTAATGATGGGCTAGTTTGCAGAATATGTACCTGCCATTCAAAAGTACTTCTGTCTAAAACATCTATAGTTTCCTATGCAGCCTTCTTTTGTTCTGTCACGCAATGCTCCCGGCCCACTGATGGCTGCTTATTACTCGGGCCCTTCCGAAGGAAGCCCGAGTTAGAAAATACACTTTTTTTTTTTTTTTTTTTTTTCAGGTGAAGGAATGACAAAAAAATGCGAAGAATGCGATGTATTTGATCCTATCGAGTTTCAAGATCTTCAAGCTATGTTAAGTTCAGGATTGTAGTTGATCATTCCACGATGAAGCTAAGGCGCGTTTGCTTTTGTTATAAATGAAACGACATCTTTCAGAGTGGGCCCACACGAATAGCCGTATGCTTTTGTCTGTGAAATGAGCCTGTTTAAAGCCCGTGTTTTATCGGCTGTTCTATAACGCCTTTCCACGAACTCGAACTCATATCCAAAAATGAATTGAGACAAAGGCGATCGAGCAAGGTCAATGTTCGAAAATCCGTGTTCTTTTCAGTAAGATGACAGTTGTAAAGTGATCCTTATCTGAGTCATACATCTATTACCGGCGACCTAATTTTAGAACCGTTGATTTAAAACCGAATTTCCACGCTCAAAACAGGTCAGTGAACGGCAAAAATACAATCGAAATCAAAACGTCCTTAGATTTTAGGGATCTATTATAGAAGAAGACGCTCAATGACGAGGGAGACTTTGTGTCTGACTCATAGATAAAGATCTCCGCGGACTCTTGTTATAATTAAACTCACGACCAACGCCGTACAACGGTCATGTATAACTCCATCTATTGACAGAAAGCTATATGTACAGAAGTCATGCAAACAGTCGAGCCAGTCGAGTTATTTTCAGTAGCTCATGATGGATGTTTATTTTATTCCACGTTTGAAAAATTCAGAAGGAAAAGGAATCGTAAAAATCGTTCTTCAAAACTACATCAAAGCATTTAAGGCAAGCAAGGTCAATGTTCGTAAATCGTATAGCCCTTCATCTGGCAGACATATAATCTCCCTCGTCACGCAACTGTCAGTCATTGTCAGGTCTCTCCTCACGCAACTGACATTGTCCTTTTCATTTTATATAGAACTGCCGCGTAGGCTATTTAAAACAGAATTTCCACGCTCAAAACAGGTCAGTGAACGGCAAAAATACAATCGAAATCAAAACGTCCTTAGATTTTAGGGATCTATTGCAGAAGAAGACGCTCAGTGACAAGGGAGACTATTTCGGTCGGTGACTCATAGATAAAGATCTCCGACTCTTGAAAGTACGCTGTCATACGTATTTAAACGTATTTGAGGTCACTTGAGGTCACATCTTAATCTAACAGCTTTTGATTTTTAATCGATAATTCCTTTCTGATTTCGAGATAAATCGAACAAGATTTTTTAATGTATAGGCAGAGACAGCAGATTGGTCGAGCTTTGTCACATCATACTGAATCAACTGGATGTTTAAAAATACGAAGTTCTAACTCATGATGGATGTTTATTTTATTCCACGTTTGAAAAATTCAGAAGGAAAAGGAATCGTAAAAATCGTACTTCAAAACTACATCAAAGCATTTAAGGCAAGTAAGGTCAATGTTCGTAAATCGAGATCGTATAGCCCTTCATCTGGCAGACATATAATCTCCCTCGTCACGCAACTGTCAGTCATTGTCAGGTCTCTCCTCACGCAACTGACATTGTCCTTTTCATTTTATATAGAACTGCCGCGTAGGCTATTTAAAACAGAATTTCCACGCTCAAAACAGGTCAGTGAACGGCAAAAAATACAATCGAAATCAAAACGTCCTTAGATTTTAGGGATCTATTGCAGAAGAAGACGCTCAGTGACAAGGGAGACTATTTCGGTCGGTGACTCATAGATAAAGATCTCCGACTCTTGAAAGTACGCTGTCATACGTATTTAAACGTATTTGAGGTCACTTGAGGTCACATCTTAATCTAACAGAAGCAGCTTTTGATTTTTAATCGATAATTCCTTTCTGATTTCGAGATAAATCGAACAAGATTTTTTAATGTATAGGCAGAGACAGCAGATTGGTCGAGCTTTGTCACATCATACTGAATCAACTGGATGTTTAAAAATACGAAGTTCTAACTCATGATGGATGTTTATTTTATTCCACGTTTGAAAAATTCAGAAGGAAAAGGAATCGTAAAAATCGTACTTCAAAACTACATCAAAGCATTTAAGGCAAGTAAGGTCAATGTTCGTAAATCGAGATCGTATAGCCCTTCATCTGGCAGACATATAGTCTCCCTCGTCACGCAACTGTCAGTCATTGTCAGGTCTCTCCTCACGCAACTGACATTGTCCTTTTCATAAGCCCGAGTGTACGCTCATTGAGCGTCTTGTTATTATTTAAACCCAAACAACATTCCTTTCCCTTTCTTATCACCCAAGCAATCCGGCGGTTGACATAGTTTGAAATAGGCCAATCACGGGTCAGAAATATACATCGCTACTCAATAGAGCATGCCAACGTTCGTTCGTGAGCCACGCTTCCGGTGAGCTGTACACAATTTCAGTTGAATAATAAGAATTGAATACTCTCCCTTCTATATCTTTAAACGTTTCTCCTCTGTACATTGCTCATGCAGACTGCAGACAATCCTAGGCCTGTTAGGTGCTTTACTTGGTCTTTCATGAAACAACAACAATATGACCTGACTTATTTTAAAACACTTCGTGTATCGATCAAACACGAACGGAAGAGCATGATAGATCAGGGATTTCCCAAAGCCTGTCGGTAGATTTATGAACAGATCTTTCTCTATTAATAAGATTTTCTGAATTGCCTACTTCTAGTGATGATTTAGACCAGGAATTCTAAAAACTTTGAGACTAGTTCTTTGATCTCTCAAAAGAATCAATAAAAGACAAGCTATGATTGGTCCAAATAATTTGGTGTGACTGACTTCTAATTTTACAGTGCAACTACACCAACCAAGGCCACCCAAGCAAAATTTCATACAAATTATCCAATCACAATTGAGTATTTAAACAATAGAATCTGCACAAATTTTCGCTTTAAAAGCATAAATTTTACTTTATATGTGTATGTATATGATCAAGAGTGAACAAGAAACAGTTTAAATTGTAGAATTCGACATCATTCTGTTATTCAGCGTCACAAATGTGTTTAGAAAATTTGATTCAAAATTTGTTTGGGTGGCCTTGGTTGGTGTAGTCGCACTGTAAAAGCCACACTGTGATTGGTTAAATCCGAGAAAGGAATTGTTTGGGTTTAAGCAGCCGTCTGTGGGCCAGAACTAAAGACGTCTGATGGAACAAAAGACGGCTGCGTAGAAGACTAAAATGTCCATGGCTACAACAGGAGGGAAATTTGCATGAGCATGCGCTTAACCGCTGGACCATAAAAGCGTAATTTCGGAAAGCACGAAAACCGATTATAGTAATAATAACGCTATATATATTTTATTCTGTTGCTATTTTGATCATCAGAGTTCGACAAAAAGGCTTAATATAGTCAAATGTTAATTTAATTCTGGCTTTTCACTGCATACTGGCTATTCACAAAATTCGTATTTTGTTTGATATTGAACGGCACAGGAAGCCCAAGCTGGAATTTTGTGGATTATAACTTTAATTTGTTTTTCTATAAATAAACAACAGTCTTGAAACTGTCCTGGTGTCTTGTGGTATTTATTTACTATACCTTTACAAAGTTTCGTCGAATTTGAAAACAATTTAGATGTCTTCCCCGACCTTTCCATGAAGATATTTTTGTTGTTATCATGAAAAACTGTAATTTTTTCTCTTCTGGCGATTTTTTCCAACAATCTCAATAACATATACTGAAAGCATATGGTACAGTTCTATGAAATGGAAACATTTTTGTGGAGTTTTGGGCTGGATTTCAAGCAATATGCAAAAAATGTATATTTTTGAGTAATGAAATTTATGCAAACTTTACACTTCAATAAAATGTTTACACTTTGACCGATCTCAGCATAATATCTAAAAACATGACCTTGGATGGGAATATTACAAGAACATTGGAACACTGACAGAACACGCCCTACCATAAAACGAATACCATAATAAATGTGTTGACGATTAATTCACATTCTACAAATTATGACGAAGATATTGTCGAAAATCTTCGACCGAGCGATTTTTCCCAGAGAAGTTACTGGAATTTTTCAAAACAGGAAACATGACTTTAATGAATTATGTTGTGGATATTGTGGAGATTTCGGCTCAATTTCGAGATAACTAACTTTAAAGATTGGGATAATTGAGTATTCCAGACATCATACCCAAGTTTATCTTCGTTTATTTGAAGTTGATTTGGTGTTGATGAAAGCTAAAATATAATAATATACATTCCATATGTATAAGAATTGACTAAATGTATTTACTTTCCCTTACATCTTCTTCGTGACTGAGCTTGCAACGTCGACAAACTGTTTACTCCATGTCAGCTGGCCGCCATGTTGTCCAAAATAGAGTATTTAGCACAGCAAAAGAACAGGAATTTGATATCAAATAAAGGCATAATATTCTAATATTTCGATCAATGAAATAACTTTAAGGCACAAAGATAGCATTAAGAATTCATTTCTGCGTGTTCAGTACATACAATTCTCGTAACACGTCCGCAAAAACTGTAAACATTGGAACCAAACAACTTGTGTCGAGTACATCTTGTATTCATCTGACTGTGGCGACGCATGCGTACACAAAAGTCCCTCCTGTTCATGGCTACATGTATACACCAGTATCAGTAGTTTCATTTTAATTAAAAGCAAATGGATGCAAACATGAGGATTTAGGCCCTTGAGTTTCAAGTGTACATGTACATGTAGACGTGTTGATGCAAATTTCAGACGGTTTATACTGCAGCTTCCTGTAGTGGGGGTATTCTGCTATTGCATATACTCCTACTCCTAGCGACGAAAGTGATGGTAGTGGCTATTCCTTTTGTTCTATGTACATACAACTGTAGAGGATTTATGTCGGTATCACTGTATTATGCCTATTCTGCAATAACAATACAACTGGCCCTGGCATTCCCAAGCCAAAGGCAATTTTCTCAATTTTGCCCTGGCTCTGACGATCTTTATTGGCTAAACAATTTATAACAATCGTCAGATCGAGGAAAAAATTGCCTCTGGAACCCAGGGTAAAATAACCACGGTTTTGGCAGCAATTTCCAATGATATCTCTCCATCAGTAGAGTCGAAATTTCTTCAGTATGTCAGGTATAGGCCAGTGTTTCTCGTCTTCCTTATTGGTCCTTCTGTATTCTCGCGTTTCCTGGTTTACCTTTTCAAGACAATGTCCACATAGATGACCCACCAGCTTGTGATTACCACACACTGCGCATGCTTCGATATCAGTTCTATTTTTCAGCCATTTATGTTGATATCTGAGTTTCTTCTTGGAAGGTGTAGTCTTCCTCTTGGGTACAGCCATCCACAGAAAACCCTCTTTTTCTACCCGTTCCTCCAATTGACAATCTTCAAAATTATAACCACGAGGAGACAAGTCATAAGCGAGTGCCATTGGTGTGAAGTTTGTAAAGATTTGCTGCTCAAGGAGATAGATTCTTGTACTGAAACCTCGGAATAATTTCAACCACGAGGAGGCCGCCATTTTGGATGTTTAGTAACCTCGCCTAAGTTCGTCGCGAGGGAAAATGGAAACGAGCTGGACGTTTGAGCCTGGGTACCACAACCTTTGGACCCAAATGATTTGGAAGAGTTCTTCCTATAAATTTCACGATTGTTCGTTTGTTTTTTTCAATGGCATAAAAGACATCGATGGCCTTTAGTTGATAGAAGAGGTTCTAGTTTTATGATTTCTGCTGGATTTCGCTTTCGTCGTGCCTTTAAATGCCCCCGTCGTTATGCCAAATCACGTTTGATGTCCAAGATGGCGACCCTGGAATCGCTGCACTTTGACAATTTAGTTTTGCGATCTCTTCCTTTGGATCAAGAAAGAGAGAACTTTGTTAGGCAGGTGCCTGGAGCTTGTTTCTCTCTCGTGGATCCCACACCCGTGAAGAATCCTGCGACTGTGGCGTATTCGCAGAGTGCTTTTTCGTTGATTGATCTGCCAGAGTCGGAATTGAAGAGGACTGATTTTGCTGAGTATTTTGTTGGGAATAAGTTGTTGCCGGGTTCAAAGACTGCAGCTCACTGCTACTGTGGACATCAGTTTGGACATTTCTCTGGACAACTGGGGGATGGAGCAGCAATGTTAGTCAACTGCAGAATACCCCACCTCGGCAAGCTACCCTCTTGAAGCAAGCGTTGCGCGTCAGGACCGAATGCATATCTAAAGTGTACACGTTAAAGCATACTTGTCTTGCTCTCTACTGTATTTGTGGCGTTGATGTGCATACAAGATGCTTCGTTCTACTAGAGCGCAAGACAGGGACAGTTACATGTTGATGCGTATACACTTTAGATATTAATATGGTACTGACGTGTACCGCTTTCTTCAAGGGGGTAGCTTGCCGTGGTGGGGTATTCTGCAATTTATTGTTCCCTCAATACTTATAATAATAATGACTAAAAATGACTTTATTAACATCTCCGAAATCTTATAGCTGGGCACAATACTTAAATCTAAATACAATTAAATCTAAAGCTTAAATCTTAACTTAAACTTAAATTAACATAGACTGACATTGGGTTACAGAATGTGCACAGACCATGCTGCATATATATGTACTGTATTGTGCATATACCTGGATACATGTAGGTTTTCATATGACTGTGGAAAAAAAACACAGAGCATGACACTGTTGATGATGACGATGATGTGATTATGATGGTGATGAGTTATTCATGAATTTCTTCAGAAGCCACGTACTGGTTACTTTCAAAAGATGTGCCCTCTACCTCTACCTCTACCTCTACCTCTATCTCTACCTCTACCTCTACCTCTACATGTACCTCTACCTCTACCTCTACCTCTACCTCTACCTCTACCTCTACCTCTACCTCTACCTCTACCTCTACTCTACCTCTATCTCTACTCTACCTCTACCTCTACCTCTACCTCTACCTCTATCTCTACCTCTACCTCTACCTCTACCTCTATCTCTACCTCTATCTCTACCTCTACCTCTATCTCTACCTCTACATGTACCTCTACCTCTACATGTACCTCTACCTCTACCTCTACCTCTACCTCTATCTCTACCTCTACCTCTACATGTACCTCTACCTCTATCTCTATCTCTACCTCTACCTCTACCTCTATCTCTACATGTACCTCTACCTCTACCTCTACCTCTACATGTACCTCTACCTCTACCTCTACCTCTATCTATCTACCTCTACCTCTACCTCTACATGTACCTCTACCTCTACCTCTATCTCTACATGTACCTCTACCTCTACCTCTACATGTACCTCTACCTCTACCTCTACCTCTACCTCTACCTCTACCTCTATCTCTACCTCTACCTCTACATGTACCTCTACCTCTACCTCTACCTCTACCTCTACATGTACCTCTACCTCTACCTCTACCTCTACCTCTATCTCTACCTCTACCTCTACCTCTACCTCTATCTCTACCTCTACCTCTACCTCTACCTCTACCTCTACCTCTACCTCTACCTCTACCTCTACCTCTACCTCTACATGTACCTCTACCTCTACATGTACCTCTACCTCTACCTCTACCTCTACCTCTACATGTACCTCTACCTCTACATGTACCTCTACCTCTCTACCTCTACCTCTACCTCTACCTCTACCTCTACCTCTACCTCTACCTCTACCTCTACCTCTACCTCTACCTCTATCTCTACCTCTACCTCTATCTCTACCTCTACCTCTATCTCTACCTCTACCTCTACCTCTACCTCTACATGTACCTCTACCTCTACCTCTACCTCTACCTCTATCTCTACCTCTACCTCTACCTCTACCTCTACCTCTACCTCTACCTCTACCTCTATCTCTATCTCTATCTCTATCTCTACCTCTACCTCTACCTCTACCTCTACCTCTATCTAACGATTTTCACATGTTTATTTGTCTGCAAATCCCACACAGCTACATAAATGTACAGCATGTTGAAGTGCTTCATACTTGTTCTTCATTTTGAATTAGATATCTGGGAGAAGTAATCAACAAGCAGGGAGAGAGGTGGGAAATTCAGTTAAAAGGAGCTGGTCTTACTCCTTATTCCAGGCATGCTGATGGCAGGAAGGTTCTTAGGTCCAGTATAAGGGAATTTCTTTGCAGTGAGGTGAGCTTTATATCACCATAGAAACACCTGTGCATAAACACAGAGCCCTTCAAGAGCAGTATAACTGAGATGGTAGTGATCAGAATCTAAATTCTCCTTTGGAATTCAAAAACTCTAACAGAGAATTTAAAGGTAATTATTTCTGCAGCTAATGTATGATCTTTCCTTGAACTATAGGCAATGCACCACCTTGGGATCCCAACCACCAGAGGTGAAGTACAAAATGTAATTTATCCATTGTTGTTGTGGTGATTTGGGCTTCCTGTGGTATCATTACCTGGGCTCCCTGTGGTATCATTACCTGGGCTCCCTGTGGTATCATTACCTGGGCTCCCTGTGGTATCATTACCTGGGCTCCCTGTGGTATCATTACCTGGGCTCCCTGTGGTATCATTACCTGAGCTTCCTGTGGTATCATTACCTGGGCTTCCTGTGGTATCATTACCTGGGCTTCATGTGGTATCACTACCTGGGCTCCCTGTGGTATCATTACCAGGGCTTCCTGTGGTATCATTACCTGGGCTCCCTGTGGTATCATTTACCTGGGCTTCCTGTGGTATCATTACCTGGGCTTCCTGTGGTATTATTACCTGGGCTCCCTGTGGTATCATTACCTGGGCTTCCTGTGGTATCATTTGCTTGGGCTTCCTGTGGTATCATTACCTGGGCTTCCTGTGGAAGCATTACCTGGGCTTCCTGTTGTAGCATTAACTGAACTTCCCTTGGTATCATTACCACACATAGCCCATAATAATACAAAATATATTTTTCTTGATAGCTGCATCCTGTGTAACCTCAGATGCGGTGGTCGCCAGGGACATATTTTATGATGGTAATACTATTGCCGAAAAAGCTACCATTGTCATGAGAATGGCCCCAACATTTCTAAGGTAGAATACGCTTTCTATAATTAAGGAATATAAAATGATCCACACATGTCTATTTCTGTGATATAAACACTACAGTAAAAACCTGCATATAAGAATTTAACTGCAGATAAGAACCTCCATGCTGAAATTTAGCCAATTAAGCATCCAACATACATGTATAAGAACCAGTTCAGCCTGACAAATGAAGCAGGTTCTTATGTGAAAAATGACTAAAGCTGCAGAAGACACAGGTACAGTCACTGCTGAATATGCAGAAATATTATATTTATTATATACGGTTTGGTTGTTAATGTTTAGTGTGAATATTAGACCTTTCATAAGTCAACCTCTCCAACATGTTGCTGGTAATGTTGCTGGTAATGTTGCTGGTAATGTTGCTGGTAATGTTGCACTGTGTGTCAGTGTAGTAGTAGACGGTAGTTGTTCCGTTTACAAGAAGCAAGATAGGGTTCTTTGTAGGATAGACCAGCAGAAGTTCACATTTAATACATTCACTGTTTAGACTACTATAACAACAACGTCCGTAACACAACGCACCGACGCTAAACTATATGATTACAAATGGTCACGAGTTGACCTTGTCCTACACACTTCCCCCCAAAGGAGAAACTTCGTCCCGAAGGTAAAAACATATATATGATTAAACAAAATAGATTTGTTCTAACAGTGTCTGTTAAGTACTATGGCCATATCTGTGTTCTTCTTCTGTTGATCACCCTTTTGACACGTGAACTTGATTTGAGATACAATTTGGATAACGTCCACAATGGAGAGAGTAGTGCTTGGGATCTATGTGTGATGGTTGGTAGGTAACCAAGCCGTATTGGTGGATTGGACATTCTGCCCGAGCGAGTCCTCAGAGCCGGTTCTGAGTCCGCGTCGAGCTCTGACTGCTCGTCGCTTGGCCGCTCGTCGCTTGGCCGCTCGTCGCTTGGCCGCTCGTCGCTTGGCCGCTCGTCGCTTGGCCGCTCGTCGCTTGGCCGCTCGTCGCTTGGCCGCTCGTCGCTTGGCCGCTCGTCGCTTGGCCGCTCGTCGCTTGGCCGCTCGTCGCTTGGCCGCTCGCTCGCGCTTGGCCCTCTCGTCGCTTGGCCGCTCGTCGCTTGGCGCTCGTCGCTCGTCGCTTGGCCGCTCGTCGCTTGGCCGCTCGTCGCTTGGCCGCTCGTCGCTTGGCCGCTCGTCGCTTGGCCGCTCGTCGCTTGGCCGCTCGTCGCTCGTCGCTTGGCCGCTCGTCGCTTGGCCGCTCGTCGTCGCTCGGCTGCTCGTCGTCGCTCGGCTGCTCTCTCTCTCGGGCGCAACGTCGTCTTCAGACCCTTCGGTTTCAGATTCGTCGTCTTCAGATTCGTCGTCTTCAGATTCGTCGTCTTCAGACTCGGTTTGGGATGCCGAGTGCTGCTCGTCGTCGGTGACACTTGCGTCAACGTCGATTGACTCAAATGCTTTGACTAACATCAAGTCTTGATCTTGTAGAGGTGACGAGTTGCTATGTTCAGTATTTGTGGAAAGGTTTGCTGCGCCTCGTTGAGTACTATGTTCAGTGTTACAGGACTGTCTCTGTTCCTGTAGTCGTGGAGCTCCAGTTTGGTCTTGGAGGACCCTGTAAGGTAAAAGCAGGTTACGGTGCAGCACCCTGTTTTTACCTCCATCGACTCGTCTCACTATGTAGACAGGTAGATCACCCGATTTTCGGATGACAGTGTAGGGGGTGTCCTCCCAACGGTCTTGCAGCTTGTTCTTTCCTCTAATGCTGAGATTCTTCACTAGTACGTAATCTCCGGGTTGTAAAGAGGACTCCACCGTCTTAGCATCATACCTTCCTTTGTTATACTCCGCTCTTTTCTCCGCTTCTCTTTTTGCGACGTCATACGCATGCGACAGGCGGGCCTTGAGATTCTCGGCGTATACAGCGTAAGGTCGGGCAGGTTGCTGTTCCTTGTGTATCCCGAGTGCGATGTCAACTGGTAATCTTGGTTGACGTCCATACATTAAGAAGTAGGGAGAATAACCAGTTGTTGAGTGTCTTGTGCAGTTATATGCATGAACAAGGGGCGCTATGTGTTCCGGCCAATCTTTCTTCTTATCCACATCGAGGGTGCCGAGCATGCTGAGTAGCGTTCTGTTAAAACGCTCAGTCTGACCATTCCCCTGGGGATGGTAGGGTGTGGTCCTTGACTTTTCGATGCCCGCAACTTTACACAGATCTTTGATTACGCGTGACTCGAAGTCTTGCCCTTGGTCCGAGTGGAGTCTTTGTGGCAGTCCAAAATGTACCAATACCTTCTCCCACAGGACTTTAGCTACGGTTTCTGCTTTCTGATTGCGCGTGGGTATTGCCCAGGCGAACTTTGTAAAGCTGTCGGTGACAACGAGTACATTCTCGTAGCCTCCCTTGCCTTTCTCGATCGACAAGAAGTCAACTGCTAACAGTTCCATGGGCTCAGTTGCGACAATGGGGATCATAGGTGCACGTGGAGGGTCAGGAGTCTTCCGTTTGATGCACCTCTCGCATTCTTTGATGTGTTTGTCAACACTGCTCGTCATGCCGGGCCAGAAGAAACGCTGCTGAATGAGGTCAAGAGTCTTGTCCTTCCCCAGGTGGCCAACATTGTCATGCAGACCCGTCAGAACACGCTTGTGCATTGATTCCGGTAGGACCAGTTGGAATACTTCTTTCTCGTCAACTAGGCGCCGCCGAAACAAAACCCCATTACGAAGGGTGAGTCTCTCTCTGTCCCTTAAGATCTGTCGAACAAGACGACTCTCTCGTTCCGGGTTCACATTCTGGTCGTGAAGGAGTGTTGTGGCTCGACTGATGATAGGATCCTCTCTCTGTAGCTTGATCCAATCTGCGGTAGCCATTACTTTGAAATTGGTATGTTGAGAGAACAATACGTCAGGTATTGCTGCGGGTTGCATGGCTAGTGCTTCCACCGATGGGCAAGCGAGGGTTTCATCGTCATACTGCGATTGAACGGCGTGGTAGCTGCAAATTGCTCGGAATACTTCCCTGGAACAGGTGTTCGCATTGCTACTATCCAATAGGTTGAGTTTCGCCAAGAATGGGCGGATGTACTCCATATCGGTAGGTATCTCGTCGGTGCCTGGAGCACATGAGTTGTACGGCACTCGTGACAGTCCATCCGCGTCGCCGTTGGCTTTTCCTGCTCGATATGTGATGTCGAAGTCAAATGTAGACAGGTCGGCCAACCATCGGTGATCGGTGGCACTCAGTTTGGCGGTGGTAAGGAGGTATGTCAAGGGGTTGCTGTCTGTCACCACGTGGAACTTCCGTCCGTACAGGTACTGTTTGAATTTATCGGTCACAGCCCACTTTAGAGCGAGGAACTCGCGGCGATATGCAGAGTATCGTCGTTCTGCTGCATTCAGGGAGCAACTGCCATAAGCTATGACACGAGGTTTTCCATCCTGCGCTTGGTATAATGCGGCGCCCAGGCCCTCTCCTGAGGCATCAGTGTGGAGGATGAAGGGAGAGCTGAAATCTGGGAAAGCCAAAATTGGGCAGGAAGACAATCTGTTGATCAGCGTCGTGAACGCTTGCTGGCAATCAACCGTCCAGGTAAAAAGGCTCTGTTAATTTCCGATTGGTCCCTTTTACATCAGGGCTACGCAACAAGCTGTTGAGTGGGGCAGCAATCTTAGCGAATCCCTCGATGAACGATCGATAGTACCCCGCAAATCCTAGAAATGTTTGAAGCTCTTTCACGTTCTTGGGTGGGTGTCCCAACCATTTCTTTAAAACTACAACTTTATCTGGATCTGGTCCCACTCCCTCCCTGGAAACTACGTGGCCCAGGTAGGTTAACTTGGTTTGAAACAGGTTACATTTCGAAGGCTTTAGTTTGAGACCATACTCGCCCAATCGAGTCAATACAGCTTCAAGACGCTCAAGCATTTCGTCGAAGCTTCGTGCAAAGACTATGACATCGTCTAGGTATGCAAGACAGATCTCGAGGTTTAAACCTGTCAAGCAGCGTTCCATTAGACGTTGAAAAGTTGCTGGTGCATTTGTTAACCCGAAAGCCATGCGGTTGTACTCGTACAAACCAAAAGGAGTGGTCACAGCTGTCTTGTGCTTGTCTTCTTCTTTCATTTCCACTTGCAGGTAGCCACTTTGTAGATCAAGCGAACAAAACCAACGGGCACCATGTAGGGCTTCCAATGTCCTGTATTCTTGGTAGCGGATAAGAATCTCGAACCGTTTTAGCGTTGATCTTCCGATAGTCAACACAGATTCTCAAGCTACCATCACGTTTGCGGACTAGCACTACAGGCGATGCGTAGGGACTCTTTGACTCTCTAATGACATCCGAATCCAGCAGTGCCATTAAAGCTTCACGGAATTCTTGTAGCTGACCCGGGGGTACACGTCTATAAGGCTCTCGCGTCGGCACGTTGTCGGTAAGAAGGATTTCGTGGCGGACGGCGGCTGTACAACCCAGGTCTTTGTCGTCTTTAGCGAAGACGTATGACATCTTTGACAACAGCGCGTGAGTCTTGGTTTTCTCGTCCGCGTTTAGAGTAGTGTCGTCGAGATTAAAAAACTCGCGTAGATGATGAGATGTTTGTTCACTTTCTGGTGACTCTACCGTAGGGCGAGGGACTACCTTTGCAACGTGTGCATATGCTATAAGTGCTTTAGCTTGTAGCGTTACAGGTTGATTACTGTTATTTGTGATTTCCACGGGAATTTTGCAACTAGTACGGTCCGTCGACAGGGTAATCAGTCCCGGGGTTACAGCTAATCCACCCTGCCCAGTCGTCTCGAGAAGAACATCCTTTGTATGACAGGAGGGGATTTTATGGACTAGACATTTGAGTACAACCGATTCTTGCGCGTTGACGGTAATGGCGTGTCTAGAAACGCAGTGGACCTTCAATCCTGCGTCATGCGTGCGATTTAACCGTTCCGTGTCTCGCATATCTTGGTAAACCCGTCGCCAGGCAGAGGAAGTCCGCAGGGTCTGTAGGAACCTCTTACCCCCAACCGTCTGGCACCTTTGCTGAAACTGTTTTGCAATGTTCGTCCCGACTACGAGGGGAACCCTTCGATTGTACTCATTGTCAGGGACAACTAAAGCTAGTGAGTCTAGTGACGAGTCGACACCAGCCTCCTCCCCAGGGAATCTAACGTTAATAGAAATATACCCTAAGAAAGGTACATTTTGTCCAGCTGCACCCACAACACGCAAGATATCTTTCACTGAGTGAATTTGGCAGTCTCTGAGATGTTTATCATAAAAATCCTTGGACACAGATGTGATTTGACTGCCTGTGTCCAAAAGGGCCAAACAAGCGTGACCATTTACGAAAGCTACAGATTCATTCGGCTCTCCGACAAGTTCCTTGAGGACCGTCGCCAATTGCTCGGGGCGGGGCTTTGGTAAGTTCAAGACCTCTGATTGCCCCTGGGCAAAGGCCTTTGTTCGTTTCCCGAAAATCCCGCGCTGGCATCCGGGGTATTTCTGCATCCTATTTGCACATGGCCTATTTGGCCACACCGGTAACACACCGTCTCCCTCTCCCTGTTTGGGGATGGCACAGAGTTTTGCGCTGGTCGTTTCTGCTCCCCATTGGTCTTTAGGAAATCGCGTACTTCCTGAGCTAACGAACGCACTTCCGCTACCCACGCCGGGGCCTGGGGTTCAGCCAAATTCGCTTTGGATTTCGGTGACTCCTGGCTTTCAGGGAATGATACCTGGTGAGACCGGGCGACCCCCCTCGGGTTTTGGACACACAATTCCTTCTCTCCATACCTCGCGGCTGTAATTAATTCGGCAAATGTTTTGCACGCATCCTTCTTATGGCGGGCTTTGTCTTTGATGGGGTCCCTTATCCCCTCCCAAAACAGCATTCTGAGTTGTCTTTCGACAGCAGTTTCATCCGTCAGCATTTCCGTACCCCTGGCCATCGCCATACGGATATGATTGTCTAAACGCGAGGCAAACGCAGCGACCTCTTCATTTTCGCGCTGCCTAAACCTATACGCCTCGGCAAGGACTTCGTCCCCCGTAGCAGCACCAACATCGCTATAAAACTGATCCAGCTTTTCCAGAATTTCAGCCGACTGTGAGTCAGCCCCCAACCCCACTAACTTGGTCTTGGCTTCCCCTTGCAATGACCGGCGGATTTGCTCTGTAATTAGGCCATCGGTATATAGCCCCCTGCGGACAGCAGAGTCGACTTCGTAACGCCAAATTCGATATGGAACCCCTTTACCCTTTTCAGTGTCGCCAAAGCCAAAGAATTGCGAAAACTGGGGACGTGAAACTAGTTGTACCGAGTTCATGGCAGCCGAGCCCGTGTTATTTATGGGTTGGCTCGTTGATTTGCGATACTTATTACCACTCACGGTTGCTGCTACGCGATACCTGAGGAACGCCCCCAAACTAGCAAATTCTTCTTTGAACGCCTGTATACTAGATTTATGCTTATCTTTGTAAGCTTCCATCAGCTCATCTTCTCCCAGGCCATCTGGACTCTCTGTAAGAATCGCCTGGACTCTCGTAACTTCTACAGTGATTTTCTCTTCGGTTGTAAATTCCATCACTCGAGACAACAGTAAAACAGCAATTACTCCAAATTACTTCTCTTCTTCAACTGATACTTTCCTTAGTCCTTTATCGGGCGCCAATATGTAGTAGTAGACGGTAGTTGTTCCGTTTACAAGAAGCAAGATAGGGTTCTTTGTAGGATAGACCAGCAGAAGTTCACATTTAATACATTCACTGTTTAGACTACTATAACAACAACGTCCGTAACACAACGCACCGACGCTAAACTATATGATTACAAATGGTCACGAGTTGACCTTGTCCTACATCAGCACCTTTAGAGAGAAGCTAGAATACTCCACAACTCCCAGGGTGTTTTTATATCACAGTATATCAATACATAAGTGGTCATTTTATAATGGGCTTGTAACACCCGCCACGTGACTTTTTAAATTTTCACCGAAGACAAACGAAAATAACATAACTTGAAAGAGCATACTAAAATTAGTAAAAGTTGAAAATTTGAAAAGAATCAAGCAAATAAGAAAAACGTTAACGGCTTTCAAAGTTTCCCGCTTTGACAAGGATTTGTATGAGTTTTCGCTTGCAAGCCAACATACATTTCCATACAAAAAAGGCAAAGTTTGAATGCCTGTAACTATTGCCCTATTTACGTATTTCCCTTCAAACTTTCCACTTTTACTAACTTTAGTATGCTCTTTCCAGTTATGGTATTTTCGTTTGTCTGTGGTGAAAATTTAAAAAGTCACGTGGCGGGTGTTACAAGCCCATTGCTTTAAATTTTGTGGAACAGGATTTTGATATTCCTGTGATAATTTAATTTTGCATGATCGTGTCTCTGTTCTCTGATATACATGTAAACATGGTAGCCTGCCATTCACAGCATGCATACTATCGCCAATATTTTATAGCTTAGTAGTTGTTTCCAATAGAAAGTGAAGTGCTGCGAGTTGAATTATTTGCAGGTTAAAATGTAACTGTGCACAAACATTCAACATTTCAGCAAATGACATGAGATAAGTTCACTTGTATATTTGGGCTTCCTGTGCTTCAAACTGACAACACGTGACTTTCTGACGAGTGATAAAACATGAATTTATTTCGCTTGATATACATCTTCCTTTTCATCACGTTTAATCAAAAGCCAGTCTTGAATATTAGTATGTACTACACTGAAAGTATATAATAATAATAATAATAATAATAATATAACTTAGGGAGACGATATATGCACAGTAGTATTTTAGTTCAGCTTGAATCAGTCGATGTGAGGTAAAATAAATTGTTATATACCAACTGTCAAAGTCCATTTTTCTCGTGCTCTGATTGGGCGAGCGGGTATCACGTGAACGTGAACAAGTTTTCATGTTTCCCCGGCAACAGCTCTCAGTGGGCAACAATATGTTGTGGACCGGCAATAACAAAACCAGAAGTTGATTGAGCTTTGCAACCTTGATTGACCTTGGTAAACGCGCTTGAAATTACATCTTTTTGTTGTTCTTTGACAGTTGGTATATACAGTAACAAAACACTTATTGACTGGGACCTCGGGAAAGCAGTATGTTTTGTGGTCCCGAGACCGCGAATGTTTCCCTCGGCCCTTGGTCTCGAGACCACAAAACATACTGTTTCCCTCGGTCCCAGTCAATAAGTGTTAAGTATATGCCGTCATCGTAGAACAAACTTTGATGGCTTCTGCTCCGTTAAATTACCTTGAACATATACATTGTACATATATGAATAAGAACTGAACATATTGATTATAGATGTGTGGACGACCAGCTATTCGTTTGTTTATCAGTTCTAGCACCATTATCACGGCAAACTTTCATCATTCCCCCCGTACACGGCTGGTAGACAATCTCGCCAAATATTCACTGTTTCATAGTTGAGCCTTCGCTTTCTTTTTTGAGTGTTAGTACGGTGCAACCAAGCAGAACATATTGCATCACCAATACAAAGACCATGTTGTTGTTACAGTCATTTGCAAAAATTCTGGCCGCTACGAAATATCAATATATCAATATATCGGGTGCATTATGGGCAATTAAATAATCGAAAATTCCCCTTAAAGCGGGTTAACGCCAGCAAAGTTGGTATAAATATTTAGTATAATGTTTATTTTAGTCTTACGTTTGTTGTTTGTGAATTTTGCTTCATTTAATAAGTTAGGAAACTCAAAATAGTATTATTTAATTACCCATAATGCACCCGATATACTGATATATTGATATTTCGTGGCTGCCAGAATTTTTGCAAATGACTGTATTACCACCATTGATCATAAGTACTGCGTGCTCTGAAAATCATTGTGATAAGGGAACAATAATAAATAGGTTTTTTTAAATTGTGTTTATTCAATGACTCCTTTTGTAATTATTTCGTAAATAAATCTCCAAATTGTTATAAACATATTTTGTGGGGGGAGGGCTGTATGGAGAAATCTGGGAGGGGACCCCCAAACTACAAGTTTAAACTTCACAGTTTTAGTAACTTGGATGTGCTTGTGAAAGTGTTTATTTTGTAATTAGAGTTTTTAAAGAACCCTGTCACCTGCTCATTTAGAAAATGGCCAATTTCCCGCCATCCTTTCAGCGAATACTCCATTATTCACTTAGTCTATTTGTTTGTTGTAGGTTTGGTTCGTTTGAGATATTCAAGCCCACTGACAGAATCACTGGACGTAAAGGTCCAAGCATTGGTAGGACAGACATACTGCATCAGATGCTAGATTACACCATCAAGACTTTTTATAAGGAGGTATTCTATTGCTTTAATAATAAACAAGACGCTCAATGAGCGTACACTCGGGCATTATGACAAGGACAATGTCAGTTGCGTGAGGAGGGACCTGACAATGACTGACAGTTGCGTGACGAGGGAGACTATGTATATATGTGTCGGTGAGCATAGATAAAAATCTCTGAATCGTACTTGAATGAAAATCTTTATTTAAACAGGGTATTCCCTTCAGTAACAAAACGTACTGCTATCAATGGGAGCCCTTCCGTAGCATGTACTTGGAACGTCCAGTTGAGGTTCATATTCATGGTCAGACGGTTCTGATAACGTCTTTGGTTTCTTCGTTATCGCAGTCGATTCAGTGAATCGTCGAATCAAGAAAATATATTTGCAATACTCTTTCATAGTTACAAGAGCTCTCTCGGTGTGCAGCATCTGTGTAATGTAAGCTTTAGTGCAATTCTAAATTTAAAGAAATGAATGATCGAAATGACTATTAATAAATGGATGGATGAATGAATAAATATAAATGAATGAGTAATTTCTTAGTGTAATTTTAGACTTGAATATAGAGTTTCGCGCGCTGTGATTGGTCGAACTGTTCAAGTGCGGAAGTGAGATCACCAACGATTATGGTGAATATTCACTCAGCGATTATAATGGTGAATATTCACCGTGATTGACTTGGCATTTTGCAAAAAGTTGTTAACTAAATGAATTAATTTTGGATGACTGAATGAATGAAGAAATATATTGAAAAGATGAATGGATGACTTATGTATTATTCAATATGTTGTTGGGGAGTCCAATTGAATGTGCACTCATTTGTTGTGGAGACCCATACATGTAGGTAGTTTTGCTGAAAGAATGTCTTCTACTTCTGTAGTGTACTTTGCATTTAACATCAGAGTAAGAGTAAACATTCAGGGCAATAATACGTATATTCTTGAGAAAAATATGAATATTTGACGATGCTAGAACCTGTTTCTTGATGATACGTCGAATGTACTTTCTTAATTTCCTACTTTTTCGGAAAATAGACGTCAAGCTTTTTAAAGAAATTCTGCTTGGCTCTCGATCACGATGAGCATGGCGGTGTATTCTACTACTAGTACTAACCGTGCACTTACTATCACAAGCAACAAACATGGCATAGCGAGATCTTACATTGTTTATTGTATTCAATTCATGATTATTGACATTCAGCTTAACTTGTACACTGGCTTCAGATATATTTACAAAGGCATCTATAGCACTTAGTCTATTTTCAGTCAAACTTGCTTGTTCACCTTGATCGTTGGCCATGACGGTATGATGGTGATAACGACGGTATATGCACTCCATTAAAACTCTCTCTTTGATATGATGACTTAGCACTATCTCAGTATCTGGCCTGAGCGAACAATACTTTGGATTAAGTTCGATATACGCTCGGAAACTATTTGACACGTTTGAGTGACCGTTTGAGCGATGTTTGAGCGAATCATACTTTCGGATTTAGTTCGATAGGCGTTCGGAAACTATTCGATCCGTTTTTGGCGACCATGAATATGCAACCTCAAGTGACCTCAAGTACGTTTAAAGACATACCATAGACATACCAGAGTCGAAGAGTCAGATCTTTATCGATGTTTACCGACACAAATAGTCTCCCTCGTCACGCAACTGTCATTGTCATAATGCCCGACTATACGCTCATTGAGCGTCTTCTTCTGTAATAGATCCCTAAAATCTAAGGAAGTTTTGACTTCGATTGTATTTTTGCCGTTTACTGACCTGTTTTGAGCGTGGAAATTATGTTTTAAATAGCGCTACGCGGCGGTTCTAAAATTAGGTCGCGTAATAAATGTATGACTCGGACAAGGATCATACAACTGTCATTTTTAGTATTTTTACTATTTGACCCTTTGAGCATAGAATTACTTCATTAGGCGTTTGGATATCATCGCCCCCGTTTTCAGCCAATCGAAACCCTGAAACAGACATTCTTGACCGATACGATCACATTCTTCACATTTTGTGTACTACCAAGAATACGAAGAAAAAAATATATACAAGAAAGCCCATTTTATGACTCGGGCTTCCTTCGGAAGGGCCCGAGTAAATAGTTAGTAATTTTTAATGATAGCTTTAGTAATAAAGTACTGTAGTTACAATGTATATCCTCTCCTACTAATGGCCACACCTCCCCACAATGGCCACCTCTGAGTAACAGCCAATGTTTTTAGTCTGGCTTCCTGTGGAAGGCCCGACTCTAAAAATGCAGGCCGTTCGTCGTCATCGTATTCTTTGACCTCAAATCGCCAATTGGGTTCTACAGCGCATGCGCCCTGTGCTGGCCGCTTAGATAATCACAGAAGGCTCTAACCACATGGTTTATCAACACGAGACATCGCTTCTTCAGAAACCTTGTTTGAGGAAGGTTATGCCGTCTTGTTTTCAAAATAACCACAATAATTCATAGAGATATGGATTTATCAATCTAGTACTAGTAGTGAGTTGATACATGCAAATCAATTACCAGGTATGTCAGTTGTGAGGTTTTTACACCGAGCCGAGGTAAACCCATATTTACACTTCATCCAAACTGTCATTGATCACTCTGCGATGTCTAGTTTATGTATACGGTATTTGTATTTGTATTTGTATGGATATATTTATGGTTACCAAATAAACTATGTCATTTTCATTCAGGATTCGCTGAGTTTGTGAAATCGCAGTAAATTGCAAGGAAAGCATGTTCTACTGAGTCACGCAATGAGCGACCAAACACTGTTTTAATCGCACTAAGATATCTATATTTAGTTCAAATAGGCTACATATCAGTTAGAAGCCCGACTTCACGCTAGTAGAGCGTCTAGTTTTGTACTTTAATGCAAGTCGCAAAATTTTGGTTTGATTCCAATCATATTAGAACATACAAGACGCCGGGTCTGTGTTGCTCCTGCAACATCAGGTCTGTTTGTTACTGCTGATATCTCCTTCCTGACCTGCCTGTATGGCATGTGTCCGCTGCCGCCTGAACATACCATCTTAGTAATAATTTTTGATTATTTGATTATTTTATTATCTTCTTTATTTCATTGTTATTTGTAGTAGTCTGTACTTGTTTTTGTATTATTGGTACAGGGTGTAGCCTTGACCAGAGTCCTTCCTCTACCCTGTAAAGTTGTTAAATAAAAAAATCATCATGAAGAAGTTGATGCTAGTGTAGAGTGGAAATAACCAAAAGATACAAATGCCCTCCAAACGTCGCAGCATGGATCTTAATATTGTTCTGTTTTGTGTTGTAGATTCATGATGCCCATCCAAACATCAATGAAGACAAATATCTAGCTTTCTACAAAGAAGTCATCACCAGAACAGCAAAGCTTGTTGCTATGTGGCAAAGCGTTGGCTTTTGTCATGGGTAAATTCATTTGCATATAACTACATGTGTCTCTAAGCCCATTGGGTTAATTATAGATGCACAAGAGGAAATATGAACAAGCTAGAGTCTTTTCTAAGCCAAAACACATATTGTGCGTACATGTAGATGGAGAACACCTTTTTATACTAGCCAGAAGTCAGAGATTGTGCAAGAGTGTTTGCCACTACATACA
This sequence comes from Actinostola sp. cb2023, assembly GCA_033675265.1. NCBI lineage: Eukaryota > Metazoa > Cnidaria > Anthozoa > Actiniaria > Actinostolidae > Actinostola > Actinostola sp. cb2023. Next base: position 846,890 of record JAUJYZ010000938.1, on the reverse strand, counting down.
TGTACATTTTGTATGTAATTTATTTGAAATGATGAGCAGTGGAGTGGTTTTATATCCGATAAAACATGATCAGCAAGTTTATTGAACAGCTTAAGAAATCCATACCTTCGTTTCATATTTTCTGCAAAAATATTGAAGATTTAAATAAGTTTGACCAAGAAAATCCAAGTTATTAAAAGTAGTATGCAAATTAGGAGGAATCTATATCAGATATAAAGACACTGTCACGGTGATGATTTCTATTGTATTTTCTTCATTAATTAGGAGGAATCTATATCAGATATAAAGACACTGTCACAGTGATGATTTCTATTGTATTGCCCATTACAAAAAAGAGCAGGGGACTGGGAACGAGTTTATTAGAATTAATGTAATTACGAAATTAAGTTAATGACATGAAACAACATGTTGAAATTATCATATGTGCAAAGTTTGATGTGATTTGAGTGAATTCTGTCGGAATTATAAACTTTTGAAATTTTGAAATTTTACAGTGAATGTATGGTTTGGGTAGACAACGCAAAAAAATACAGAGTTTGTATGGGAAAATGTACATCTTTGATGCCCTCTAGCATCGCCAATATTAAGCCAAAGTTCACCAAACTTTCCAGATTAGCTAAGTTTGATCTGCTCTGTCAGAAAATGATGCCCATTTTTGCTAGTTTCTTATTGAATTAGTTTTACGGACTTGGTCCCAGTCCCCTGCTCTTTTTTGTAATGGCCAATTGATTTCTATTTTCCTCATTAATTATTCATGATTGTTTTAAGATAAGTTCTTCTTTCATCAGTGTATTAAATACTGATAATATGAGTATACTGGGCCTTACTATTGATTATGGACCATTTGGATTCATGGATTCTTTTGACAAGGACCATCTTTGCAATGAATCAGGTATAATACTTTTTTTCTTTACCTCTGAACTCGCATTACTACTGTATGTTCCACTGAAACCTCCACATAAATTAGACTTTTAGTTCTAAGATGTATTTGTCTTTGAAAGATTCTGAGAGAGGGAGGTATTCATACAGAGCTCAGCCTGAAATTTGTAAATGGAACCTGGGAAAACTAGCCGAAGCAATACAGGATGCTCTACCTTTAGAGAGATCCAAGGCTGTTCTAGAAGAACTGTAAGTACATACAGATATCACATTGAGGTCAGGGCTGCATTAAACACCTAACACCTGTTACTTTTTTATTCATCATACAACAAAGTATGTCAACATTTTTGAATGCCTTGGTGTCTTGTAATTGCTCAGTTTGAAAACTTGTACTTTTTCAGTTATGATCAAGAGTATCAAGCAGTGTACTTGTCCAAAATGAGACTCAAGGTAGCAGTTACCCAGAATAATGCATTCATGATGTATATGATAGTCATCCCATTACTTATTTATCCATCCATTTATCCATTTGTCCATTTATCTATTCATCCATCCTTCCATCTTAATGACATTACTTTTATCATCTTTCTCTTCAGCTTGGTTTATTTAACAAAAATCTGCAAGAAGATGAGTAAGTACCATATACACAGTTTATCTTGAGTTAGTTTGGATACTTAGTAATGAACACAGAGCATTCATCTGGTGGGGGTAGACAATACACCCCCCTGGAAGATCACTCGATGAAGGCATACTGTTAGCACTCTCCACTCCAGATATAAAAACATTGACTCAGCAGGAAGTTTCCATTAGGCTTCTGTCAATCATAAGCATCAAATATGCATACTGTGGCTTATCAGGGCCTCTGATATGGTGCGAGGAAAATGGAAATTATGCGATTTCTCCAAAGGTTAATTTAACCACCGCTCATTACATTCCCTCAATACTTACCTGTCTCACTAGTGCTACACGGCCTGCTTTCCTAGTAATCAAATATGCCTACTGTGGCTTCTTGATATTTCCCTCAATACCTACCTGTCTCACTAGTGCTACACGGCCTGCTTTCCTAGTAATCAAATATGCCTACTGTGGCTTCTTGATATTTCCCTCAATACCTACCTGTCTCACTAGTGCTACACGGCCTGCTTTCCTAGTAATCAAATATGCCTACTGTGGCTTCTTGATATTTCCCTCAATACCTACCTGTCTCACTAGTGCTACACGGCCTGCTTTCCTAGTAATCAAATATGCCTACTGTGGCTTCTTGATATTTCCCTCAATACCTACCTGTCTCACTAGTGCTACACGGCCTGCTGTCCTAGTAATCAAATATGCCTACTGTGGCTTCTTGATATTTCCCTCAATACTTACCTGTCTCACTAGTGCTACATGGCCTGCTTTCCTAGTAATCAAATATGCCTACTGTGGCTTCTTGATATTTCCCTCAATACCTACCTGTCTCACTAGTGCTACACGGCCTGCTGTCCTAGTAATCAAATATGCCTACTGTGGCTTCTTGATATTTCCCTCAATACTTACCTGTCTCACTAGTGCTACACGGCCTGCTTTCCTAGTAATCAAATATGCCTACTGTGGCTTCTTGATATTTCCCTCAATACCTACCTGTCTCACTAGTGCTACACGGCCTGCTGTCCTTTTTAAAATTAATACTGAGTCCATTTGTTCCACTTTCTGTCTTCAAGGGAATTGATTGAAACACTTTTTGAAACCATGCAAGAAACAGGTATGTTTAAATGAGATGGACAGTCAAACACAGTCTTTTAGAAAGGTTTTTTTCCTCATTTGTTGGTTTAACTTCATTGAAACTTCACTACATTTACAAATTAACTAAGAACTAATTATACAACACAAAAAGGAAAGTATCATCCTGGATTCCAGATGAATTTTTTTATAGAGAGGAAAAGTGCAAAGGGCGAACATCAAAAATGTTTTTCCTCTTGCAGCTTCACCGCTTGCCCTTCTATAAAAATTCCTCTGGCACCCAGGGTAGGAAGGGTGTAATAAATTGGAGGTCGAATACAGTATTTCAAAGAGACTCTAAATAAGTTACTTGTAACTACATTTTGTATAATCAGGGAAGAGCCATTTTTCCACATGGATCTGTTGAATAAATCGTTATTATTATTATTATTATTATTACTATTATTATTATTATTATTATTATTATTATTATTATTATTATTATTATTATTATTATTATTATTATTATTATTATTATTATTATTATTATTATTATTATTACTATTATTATTATTATTATTATTATTATTATTATTATTATTATTATTATTATTATTAATCACTGATCTATTATCAAGAGTCAAGTTTCTTTGTCATTCAATAATTATATTATTTCGGTTTTCCATTTCAGAGCAGTGTCATTTCTCTGTAGTGAATCAATTAGATCTATGTGTTGCATCTCATTACCAATAGAGCAAGAACTAATGGTCAGGGAAATGACATGTGGTCTGGATTGGGAAAAGCTGAAGGACCCATTGATTATTTTCACCCTGCAAAACAGTTTTATCTTTTTTTAAATATTTATAATATATGTTACACAACAGAATTACTGATTTTACCGACACTATTAATAATTGCTGTATATTCTCAAAACACTTTTAGATAAAACAACTACATTCCTCTCATTTATTGATAAGCCAAGTCAATCCTATTAAGACTTCAGTTCCATTAGGACCAGATTGTATTCTAGATCAATTTCCTATTTTCTTATCATTCAGTCTCCTCAATTATCTACCACACCCAAAGACACTATACTTCATCAGAACTTCTTATTCCTATTTCCCACTTACAATATTTTGACACAGTCAGATAACTTATAATTTTCACTATCCAGCAGTATAACTTTGTTGCAGTATTTCAGAAGTTAACTATATAAAATCTTTAGATTACTTGTACGACTTAACTGCGTATTTGGTAATTGTAATCTAGAACCACATAGTATATAGCCAATCACGAACCTAGATCAAACTGACATTGATATAATGATAGACAGCTAGTGCGCGTCACTATAAAGGTGACCGCACCTCAAATTGTAATTAGTCCTAGTCCTAGAGTCCTAGTCTCATAGTCAGTCCTACACTCAAAACCGATCCAAAGCCTACCGAGAGCACTCCCTTAACATATATATAAGCCAAATTATGGTGTGTTTTCATTAAAAAAATAGTATAATTTTGAGGGACTAATATTATTTTTTATTTTTTATTGATGACATTTAGGAGCAGACTTTACCAACACATTTCATTGCCTGAATAGTGTTCGGCCATCAGGAGGGGATAAGAGTACAGAAATGTAGGTCGTTAGTTAAGTTAGCTGTTGTCATTAGAGAACTGGATAGTGTAGCGAGAGAGTTCGGTAGTCTTGCGTTTACAGTTGATTCTTAGAGCTTGAGGACAGTTTGTTTTCGTTAATTATTATTATCTTTTTTATTGTGATGGTTTATATTGTGAAGCGCCTTGGACTTTAGGGATAGTGCGCTATATAAATAAAATTATTATTATTATGATGATGATGATGATGATGATGATGATGACTTGAGATGGAGACCGAGTGAGAGTTGATTCATTCATTCTTTCATTCATTACCTCTTTTCCTTTTTTGTCAGTTCTTTTCTCATGCTCGCGCGCACCGTAACATACATGTTTCTTTCTTCTTTTGTTTGCTTCTTCCTCACACACTCTGTGTTTGCTCACGCATCCCGTTAGTTTTTTCAACGTTGTAATGATAATAATATGATGACGTCTATACACACATTGTAATCCTGAAGATGAACGTGTACTGAGCTCAAAAATAAATTCCAGTATTTGTATAGGAGATCGCACGACCTCGAGTACCTAATAAAACAGCATTAGTACCTATTAATTACGAATTGTATGAGAGGGTCGTGCGATGTTTTTATTTATAGTACAATCAACAAAAAAATTTAAAGAACGCCTTCTTGCTCGCATATTTGTAATTGATGAGTCAAACACATATACAGTCAATGTCATTAATTAACACTACAATAAATGTCACGTGTCTCATTCTATATTCGTTTTGCGCGCGTGGAATGTTAATTTCATAGGCATAAATCACCTCTGCCTGTGAAATTGTTAAAATTCTGTTTTCACACTCAGTGACTGAGGTGATGTTTGCTTTTGAAATTAAAATTCTATGCATGCACAACGAATATATTATGAGACACGTGACATTTATTGTAGTGTTAATTAATGACATTGACTGTATGTGCTCATTTACTCGTCTCTGGTCAATTGTCTAAAAGTACATTGTAATTTACATTATTAAAAAAGGTAATAGGTACTCCTACAAGTACAATTAACAATTAATTGTACTCCTCTCGTCCAATCAGAATCAAGTGAATGAATGAATAGACAAGTGATTTGGCCGAGTGTACTATATAAATATATTATGAGTTCATTCATTGTTGTAGTTGTTGTTCAGAGTACAGAGCAGCTCGTCATAGTCAGAGTTGAGTCAAAATTGTACAAAAACCTTATTAAAACATTTGATATACATTTAGACTTAAACTAAAGGAAAGTTCATATTTGTTATTTGTGAATAGATTCTATAATATATTTTGTGTTGTTCATAGCAATGAAGAAGTCATCCAGTACCTAGTATCACAATGTCAGACAGTAGAAGAATTAACAAAGACAATGCAACCATCCATGGGAGATAGGTATACATTTATTGCACATTTTGACACTCTTTTAATACTCGATTTTATCAGAAAAACGAATTGTTTTGGACCGTCAAATCTTTCGAGATCAGATTTAGGAATGTTCGCGAAACACCCCAAAAGTCACAGTTTTCATATCAAAGTGACATTAAAGTGCATATCAGGGTTTTGGGTTTCTTTTGAAAATCGATTATATATGAAGTGAATAGTGGGATGGTTCAGTATTTTGTGATTTGAGCTTCGCATTTGCGAGTTATGATGGTTTGAAATCGTGATATGTTAATTAGGTGACGTCAACGCCGGCATCATTTATTATACAAAAGCGCCCCTTTGCAAATTACTGACATTTTTAAACTGGCAAAAAGTTATTCTACAACTTATATAAATGATGTTAAACTTTCATTTCTATTTTAGAAAAGAGTGCTACTTGAAAAAGTTAAAATAAGTTACGGCAAATGCCTGCATTGACGTCACCTAATTAGTATATCATGATTTCAAACCTTCATAACTCGCAAATGCGAAGCTCAAATCACAAAATACTGAACCATCCCACTATTCACGTTATATGTAATCGATTTTCAAAAGAAACCCAAAACCCTGATATGCACTTTAAGGGTGGACTAACATATTTATTTCGACTGTTGCTAAGGAAAATTTGAAACCTCAAAAAAATCGTAAAATTCAAAGAGAAGAGAAGGGACTTATAGGAAGTGATTGTAAGGGAGAAAGCTTTGTCATAGCATGACGTCATCAAATTACATCACAATGACGTCATCAAAACAGAAAACGCTCTTTTTTCCCAAAGATTTATAAGATACTGTAAATCTATGATTATACACTTGTTCTACAACACAAGGAGCAGACAACTGAGCATGGATTTGGTATTTAAATGAAAAATGATTTTTTTATGGACGTTTTTCGAGCTGTTTTTAAGGATTAAATTCCATAACTTGTCATATTGTCTTCAGTTTTTAAAAAGCATGCTCAGCAATGTTGACTAGGTCGTTGATATTCTAGGTTAGAAAAAAATAACCCTCAGTGAACGTGCTCGAAAATTTTGAAGGTTTTTGAAAACGAGAATCTGCGCATGCGCAATGAACTTGTTAAATTTACCGTTCTTTTTCAGCATTGAATTGATGGATTTCGGAAAAGAATCCTACGAAAATGTTTAGACAGTTCTCTATTCTGTCATTTGGCATAAAAATTATTATGCAGCAAAGATGTTTTGATTTTTCTGTTGTACCCAAGCAGGAGATGCGCGAATTGTATGACTTTCAATTCATAAATTGTATGCTTGTTCATTTCTGCTAAAGCGAAATTTAAAACCCCTAGAGAGAAGTAGGATGTTAACAAGGCTATAAAATATCAAAATTTCAGAAAAAAATCCTCAACAAAGCTAAAGAATTGAAGACATGTAAAACCCCATAGCAACGCGGTTGCATAGTAACGAAATATGTTAGTCCACCCTTAAGGCCCCCTTTACACGGTACCGGACGAATTTTTAACCGTTTAAAAAGTTGTACGTTTAGGTGTTCCGTTCACACGGAACTGCGCTATCCGGACACAAATTATATACAAAATGTTATCCAATTAAAGAGACGGTTCCGTGTAAACGGTGTGTATACGGGTCAACTTTTTGAACGGTTAAAAATTCGTCTGCTACCGTGTGCAGGGTGTCTAAGGAGCAATGGTGGCTTAGTTTGTAAGTGCACTGCCGTCTTAAGCAAGAGTTACCCGGTTCGATTCTTCATGACCTCACATCCTTGTTTCGACTTCCCTCTAATCCGTGTAGCTCAGTGCAGCTTTACAATGTAAATACCCGTAGAATGGAGCACTGATGGAGGGAGGGGGGTAAGAGGGCACACCATCCACTCCCTGGTAGACCACTTTCGGGTGAAGGGGCACCGACGTTAATGTCGGCCTTTACCTTTACCTTTACGCTGTTAATAGTTGATAATAGATATTGTGACTACCTCTCACTTTCATGGTTTAATGGGATATTTTCAGGCAGTTGCAGATGTTTATGATGCTCATGCAGTCCAACCCATCCTTGTTGGAACAACTGGGAGGGAATCTTGGCTCAATACAGAAGGAATTTGACAAAGTTGATCAACTACGCCAACTGAAGGTTTGATTTTTGTAAGATTGAATGATGGTTTATTTATCGTTGATCGCTTATACATAGCTAGGCTAGTTTGAACCTAGGCTCAGTATCCAGCCGCTGGGGTTTCGTGCGCCCGCGATATCGCGGGCGCACGAAACCCCAGCGGCTGGATACTGAGCCTAGTTTGAACCCTGTATAACTAAATATATCAATTACAAACAATTAACAACTAGACCCTGTTAGCAGGGTTCACTCGTGCCCTGGTGCCGGATTGAACCAGTACATTACTAAGGACCAGAGTAGAATAGCTGATATCGAAGTTACACTCCAATGACTCTGAACAACGGTTTCAAGTCGAGGCTATCGGGTCAGAACAAAAACTTGACCCGATAGCCTCGACTTGAAACCTTTGTTCAGAGTCATTGGAGTGTAACTTCGATATCAGCTATTGGGATCCCTGTGGAAGTGTGGGGGCTTTCTCAGTATATTACCGTCCGTGTGGATTTCGAAGTTTGTATACGAGTTTGATTTTTGCTTGAAAGCTTCCCTTTTCTACCTGGAACCAGCACATGTCGCAGTTATCTTTCGTGATCAATGCGGTATGTTTTATATTTCGCTCTTAGAGTGAAAATATTTGAACATTTTAAAAGTAAAATCAAGAGACCATTCCGATTAATCATCTTGGTATATAAAAATGTATTCAACGAGTAAAGTTCAATGATTGATAGTTGTTGTCGGTCGATTTTTCATTTAGACTTCGAAATATAAAATACCATAAATATAAGCTTGTGGTTCCTTTCTAGTAGAACACAGCGTTGCGTGACGACCCGAAAGGCGGCTGCGAGGGAGAGTAATAGACGTCCAGCTATTTCCGTGTCAGTTTTATAATTGGGCTTCCTGTGGTCACAGGTAGCCCAAACGTAGAAATCAGTGGATCGTGACGTCTTTGGATTTTCGTTCGTTGGATCAGGAATGAGCTCTTTAGAAAGCCTTCAGAGGGTATGAGATTCTCAAAAATGTCTTCACAACAGTAGTCTGAAAATTAAAGAACACGTTGGTGTAGAAATCTGAGCAAGAAATTGTGTTTTTGAGTTTTGAGCGATTCGAAAATTTCACGTGGTGTGGTTCAACCGGTCATTTTATAGTTTTGAGTATGAGTTTGTTTGTTTCTCAAAAGCATTATTTTTCTATATCGTTCCCTAAAAAATACTAGAAATAAAGATTAATAGTTGTTGAAGTCCACTGTGTAGTTTTCTTGAGGTTTTGAGTTGTATTTATTCGATGATGGGTCCGAGTTGTCTTGTGAATTTTGATGTGTTGACGAGCGCTGAACAGCGACCGATGATCATGAAGGCCGAAGTTAGGATTTGTGTGCAGCTAGTTTCTAAGCCGTGGTGGATGCCTGGGCTCTGACTTGTTGCTTTATACCTCGTCTTTTTATCCTTCATTTGGCCAACACATTTAATTTAACCGCTTTTTAGATCGGGAATCACGACGCCTATATAACACATTGCGCATGTGCGAGACAATTCTTTCGAGACAATGCTTTCGCTAGACACACACCAGCTTTGACAATATCATCTGATTTGATTTGATTTAGACTTTATTTTTAGTGACGATTGTCTATGGAATTAGTGGTCATGCGTAGTGTTTTGGATTTGACAAAGTCCCACATCGATTGCGAGAAAGATAAATGTTTGTATATAAATGGTTCCAATACATTTACATCTGATGGAGATACTAGGCCTCGGTATATTTGGTCTCGATAGCATGTGACCGGATATTACAACTGACGCCCCCCAAAAAAACGAAAAAAATACGCGTTGGGTTTTATAACTCGTGCGGCCTACGGCCTGGGCACGAGTAATTACAAACAGCACAACTAATGTTCAAGCTTGCTCCCATTTTGTTTCCATTATTGGTCTCTCGTCCTTTTCCTATTCTCTCGTCCTTTTCCTATTCTCTCGTCCTTTTCCTAACCTCTCCTGCTTTTCCTATCCTCTCCTCCTTTTCCTATTCTCTCCTTTTCCTATTCTCTCCTCCTTTTCCTAACCTCTCGTCCTTTTCCTAACCTCTCGTCCTTTTTCTATTCTCTCGTCCTTTTCCTATTCTCTCGTCCTTTTCCTAACCTCTCCTCCTTTTCCTATTCTCTCGTCCTTTTCCTATTCTCTCCTTTTCCTATTCTTTCCTCCTTTTCCTATTCTCTCGTCCTTTTCCTATTCTCTCCTTTTTCTATTCTTTCCTCCTTTTCCTATTCTCTCGTCCTTTTCCTATTCTCTCGTCCTTTTCCTAACCTCTCCAGCTTTTCCTATCCTCTCCTCCTTTTCCTATTCTCTCCTTTTCCTATTCTCTCCTCCTTTTCCTAACCTCTCGTCCTTTTCCTAACCTCTCGTCCTTTTTCTATTCTCTCGTCCTTTTCCTATTCTCTCGTCCTTTTCCTAACCTCTCCTCCTTTTTCTATTCTCTCGTCCTTTTCCTATTCTCTCGTCCTTTTCCTATTCTCTCCTTTTCCTATTCTTTCCTCCTTTTCCTATTCTCTCGTCCTTTTCCTATTCTCTCCTTTTCCTATTCTTTCCTCCTTTTCCTATTCTCTCGTCCTTTTCCTAACCTCTCCAGCTTTTCCTTACCTCTCCTCCTTTTCCTATTCTCTCGTCCTTTTCCTATCCTCTTGTCCTTTTCCTAAACTCTCGTCCTTTTTCTATTCTCTCGTCCTTTTCCTATTCTCTCGTCCTTTTCCTAACCTCTCCTCCTTTTCCTATTCTCTCGTCCTTTTCCTATTCTCTCCTTTTCCTATTCTTTCCTCCTTTTCCTATTCTCTCGTCCTTTTCCTATTCTCTCGTCCTTTTCCTAACCTCTCCTCCTTTTTCTATTCTCTCCTCCTTTTCCTAACCTCTCCTCCTTTTCCTATTCTTTCCTCCTTTTTCTATTCTCTCGTCCTTTTCCTATTCTCTCGTCCTTTTCCTATTCGCTCGTCCTTTTCCTAACCTCTCCTCCTTTTCCTATTCTCTCGTCCTTTTCCTAACCTCTCCTCCTTTTCCTATTCTCTCGTCCTTTTCCTATCCTCTCGTCCTTTTCCTAACCTCTCGTCCTTTTTCTATTCTCTCGCCCTTTTCCTATTCTCTCGTCCTTTTCCTATTCTCTCGTCCTTTTCCTATTCTCTCGTCCTTTTCCTATTCTCTCGTCCTTTTCCTATTCTCCCCTCCTTTTCCTATTCTCTACTCCTTTTCCTAACCTCTCGTCCTTTTCCTATTCTCTCGTCCTTTTCCTAACCTCTCCTCCTTTTCCTATTCTCTCGTCCTTTTCCTATTCTCTCGTCCTTTCCTTTTCCTAACCCTTTTCCTAACCTCCGTTTTTTCCTATTCTCTCGTCCTTTTCCTATTCTTTCGTTCTTTTCCTATTCTCTCCTTTTTTCCCTATTCTCTTCCATCTACTTTCCTCGATTTTTGTATTTTACTTTTTATTTCACATCTCATTTCTATGAATGCCATTCCAATGTAGTATTTCACTATTCCAGTCTAATTTCTTGCTTTGGCTATGTCTGCTAGGAATTGAAGCCAAGAGAAAAGATGGAAAAAGATACTAAACTATGGCGTCCTTGGATATCAAAATATAGGTACAAACCGGCACTGTCCTTGGCGTGACAATGATAGTATAGAGAGAGAGGGGGAGAGAGAGAGCAAATGCAATCAGACAGGAAGAGGCCAAAGATAGCATGTTTGCATAAACACAATCATAAAACTTTGAATGACATGCCGCAATGCTCACTTTGTGGACAGCACTGATCAACAAGTTTCCTGCAAGAACATTGTAAGTGATCTCTGATCAAAATCTAAATCTCCTCAAGATTCTTTGAATTTCAAAGGAGAATTTGGGTTTTGATCATCACTTCGTTCTTGCAGGGCCCTCTTTAATTGTTGTTTATTTCCAGTGCTCGTGTTGCTGAAGAATTCAAAGATGTGGCAGATTTGGATCAGGTAGTTTTCCATTTAACCTTTTCACCCAACCAATGCATGTAGGGACAGCTGCCACAAATGTATGTACAACATTCTCCTGTATCACGTGATGACGTTTTGTGACATCACGTGAGTCCAGCGGTGCTCTTCGGTGCGGGCTCGGATGAAACATCACCCCGCCAGAGGCGATGTTTTATCCGAGCCCGCGCCAAAGAGCACCGCTGGATTCTCGAGCATGCTGTACAATACGGTCACTGGCTATTTGTACTGAGCTATTTTGCTCCAAGTCTGGGAATTTAATCCACAGTTTAATCTAATAAATGAAATTAAAAGTGAGTGTAAAATGAAGTCATTTTTTAAATTTCGATCTTTTTAAAATTTGCAGGCAAAAATTGATCATAAAAATACCATGCGATGCAACAATCCACGGTAAGTCTAGTACTCGAGTGTCTACATTAGTGACACCCCATCAATGTTGCTTGTTGTACTTTCAGATTTATTCTACGAAACTACATTGCACAAAATGCTATCACTGCAGCAGAGAAGGGGGATTTTTCCGAGGTGAGACTACTAGAGGTTATTCACAATCATCAAACTCTCCTCTTCTGCCCAGTTGCCTTCCATGTTTGGGTCGCAACGCAGTCACCACTGACTCTGCTAATACTGATGATTTGTGTTTACAATGATTATGGGATTTTATTACCTCATGCAGCTCCCTTTCAGTCTTGTCACTTTTACCTGGCTAAGAACAGTGTAAGGGACTTGTGATCAAAATTCAAATTCTCCTTTAAAATTCAAAGAGCCTACAGGAGAAATTAGTTTTTGATCAACGATCGTTTACGCTGTTCTTGCGAAAGCGAAGTAAAAAGACTTAGACTTCACACACATATTTACAAGGATAAAAGAAATATATGTAAATAATATAATATAATAAAAAGTTAAGTTAAAACAAACATACATGGCTACATTACTTATTTTACAGATCAGACGTGTCTTAAAGCTGCTAGAAACACCATATAGCGATGACATTGATCTGTCAGAAGTTGATCTACCAGTCGACCAAGCACAAAGCAGTTCTAGTGCAAGCTGTAGTGTTCAAGTTAGTCCAGTTCAGTGTAGCTACGACCAGAAGCCTCCCGACTGGTCACTAGACGTTAGAGTCACATGATCATCGTAGTTCTCTCATGATTCTGATACAATTTTCACGATCCTTGAGGCATAGAGGCGTTTTCGTATGAGTCGGTAGCGTACCGTGCCGTATTGAAAGAGTTTGATTGGATGAGATGCATATCAGCACGCTTTTTGATTGGTTCAGAAAGGAAGCCATTTGAGTGTCAGGGTACCTTAGGTATCCCACTCATACGAAAACAACTCTAATCGAGTCACTGCTCGTAATGTTTTGTCAACTCAAAAAATTTAATGTCCACAAATTATGAGTTGGTACAAGGGAACCTAATACTAAGGGGGGAGGGGGACATTAATGACACAGGAACCCCAAGGAAAGAAAAGCGGAAGCTGCCACCAAAGAAACACAATGTTAGAGCAATATTGCCTCTAGTGTTGTAGGAGTTGTATCAAGATTGTGATGATATTAATGTAGCCAACCTGACCTGTCAGCCTTTAACAGATTGCTATATAGCGACGTCAGTTTTGGGTTTCCATGACAGCACATTCTGAAACCACAATTTGTGGAGTGTTTGTGCTTGATGTACAGGGCTTGGTCGGCATGGTTACCGAATGAATATATCACCTAATGTGATGTTATATAGAATCTAATGTACCTTTTTTATTTCCAATAAATGTCTGCATTTATTCATGATGATCTGAGATGCACTAGAAGAGTAGGTCCAGCTCATTTGGTTAAATTGACACAATGTATGATACAATATTAATTAGCCATTACCTAAATGAGCAGGGGACTGGGAACGAGTTTATTAGAATTAATGTAATTACGAAATTAATGTTGTAATTAGTATCTGTGCAAAGTTTGATGTGATTTGAGCGAATTCTGTCGGAATTATAAACTTTTGAAATTGTGTTGTCCAGCCAGAATTTTACAGTGAATGTATGGTTTGGATGGACAGCGTCAAAAAATTACAGAGTTTGTATGGGGAAATAGACATATTTGATGCCCTCTAGCATCGTCAATATTAAGCCGAAGTTCACCAAACTTTCCAGACTAGCTAAGTTTGATCTGCTCTCTCAGAAAATGATGCTAGTTTCTTATTGAATTAGTTTTACGGACTTGGTCTCAGTCCCCTGCTCGTTTTGGTAATGGATAATTTTATTATCTATTCAGTCTAAAATTATAACGTTGGGTTATATAGACCGAATTCATAAGCTAAAACCTTTACAGTACAAATTGCTTCAGCCATCGCAGTGATAGGGAAGGACGTGCGCCATGCGCCATTGGCACGTTTTTAGATCGTACGGCGCAAAAAAAAATTTCTTTGGGGCCTTAGGGACGCATTACAATTTCAAAAAAACGTGGGTCCACGTCTTCGTTTCGGAGATATTTTGCCGTAAAAATCGAAAATTTGTCCGCCATTTTGAATTCCCAGGGGAGACTGGGTACTATAATGAGAGTTCGTTTCTTTAAAAACCGCTGCTTTTTGCGCTTTTCAACATCAAAAAGCAGTTGAAAATCGAAAACATGTTCAGAAAGCTATTTTAGATATCAAAAAGGGAAAACATGGATACTATTTCGAAAAAAAAGTTTTTGGGGTCATTTTGACTTCCGGTTTAAAGAGCGATGGCCCCTTTAGAAAATTTATGGCCCATAAATGTAGCAATTGATGGGCCATTGGCCCGCCACTGTTTCAGCCTTCCCAATCACTGCCATCGGAAAGAGTACTTCAAAATATACAAAATTGGAAAGTTGGGTTGCTACTGAGATAAAGTATTCAAGAAGTTAGAGTCGTTTTCGTATGAGTGGGAAGTAGCTACGGTACGGTTCGTGCCGTGCTGTGACCGTATCGCGCCATCATCATGCCGTATCCAAGCATTCCGATTGGATGAGCGACGATTTTGCGCGCTGTGATTGGTTGAATACAATGTGTTCGTTTCCGTACCGTGACCGTAACTCCGTACCGTAGGTTTCCCACTCATATGAAAACGACTCTATGACGGATCAAAAACAGAGAGTTTTGTATGTATTTACCAACCGAGTCCTCACCGGCCTCGTTTTCATGTTTTTTTCGCACTATAAAGCTCTAATAACTTCGCAGGAATTTAACATTTCACCTTCAAACTCACAGACATAGTTTATTGGGACATTTGCTATCATTTTAATCTATGTTGCTACTTATAACATACATGTTTCCGCCTTAAGCTAAAAAATGTTAGAGGCTTCTTTGGAGTTCAATAAAAACTTGACGCTCGCACTATTGAAATGCACTCGCTGGCGTTAAAATGTGTTGAAAAATATGTGTTGCAAAACTATGAATCAATTGCGATATACCAAAATGTAGCTGGAAAGTTCTGTTTAACTTCGGCGAAAACCACCAATATTAGTACTACATTCTCATTGTTAGAATGCTAGTCTGCTAACAGCCCTCATTTTCCCTCGCGAGTTTTTAGAATCCCGTGGACGCGAGGAGAATGGGGACGAGCGGGGAGAAGGGAGAGGAAAAGTATAGCCTGCGTAGCCAGGCTCTAGGGGAAAGGAGGGGGAGGGGTGGGGAAAGGGGAAGGGGAGGGGGACTGGAGAAGAGGGGGCGGAGAGAAGGGGAGAGAGAGCCTGCAGTCACCTTGTTATTTTTCGTGTGTAGCGTTCGCTGGCGAACGCTGATTACCCATTGGCTAAAACCCTGTCAATCAAAGAGTTCAGATATTTTAGATTTAGACTGTGAACAGTCCCCCTTTTCCCTCCAAACTCGGTCGAACGAGAGAAAAACAATTTTCTCTCGTTCGACTGAGTCTGGAGGGAAAAGGGGGACTGTTCACAGTCTATTTTAGATTTAGATTTCATTCTAGCCTGCGTAGCCAGGCTCTATGGGGCAGGGAAAGGGGGAGTGGGGACGAGGGTGGGGACGAGGGTGGGGATTGGGGAGAAGGAAAGGGATTGAGAGCCTGCAAGCAAGCCCTGGGTTTTTTTATAACCCGCGGCCGCCAGAAGCCGCGAATTTCTATTGGTCTAAATTGGCCAAAGTGACATGTGATTAACAGACAGATTCTAACACATCCCAGACCAAGCCAATCCTTTAGTATTTTATAGTGGATGCGTGAAGTTAACAATGTAATTTATTAGAGAAGTTCAATTAAAACAAGAGCAAGATCAAGCCGTAAGGGTTCTTTTATCGGGAAAAGATGTGCTTGGAGTACTCCCACGGGGTACGTTCGGAAAAACTCGACATTTTCAAGCTTTTACCGGCCCGGGCTTTTACTAGCGTTAAAACGGAGAACAGACATAGCCGTGTTGTGGCGATTTCACCATTGAAGCCAAATGAACACTCTGGGTTTAATACCTTGCTGCTGACTTGCCCAATCGGCGGAACACATTAAATTGTGCAAGTTCAAGTTGTTAATTGCTGCGGCTCAGCTGAATATCTTCACAACCGTTTGGCGTGTATCGTAGATAGATAGATAGATAGACACCTTTATTAAACTCAAATAAAGTGTAAATTATTACTTCTTGACTTTAACCGACCCCAAAGAAAATTCGTTGCGTTTTAGTTTGGATTTTTGTCCAGTATTTACTATTTTTGTGGGGTTCTGCGCGAACAATAGAAATTTGAACTAAATCTGCTCTGCTGAGGTTCGCTTGATTTCAAATTGGCTGGTTTCCAGATATTATGTTCATCGATACTTTTCCCACAATATTTACTGTGTTTGGTGACTTTTATCGCTTTCAGACCGTCTGTAAAATACATTTATTTGGGAAATCCTTTGTGTTGTTGCTGTTTTGTCCCCCTCTAGCGACCATGATCCTTAGCGTTTAAACAATAGATTGTTTTGATTTGACGTCATAGTGGTTTAGGGCAATATTGCCCCTTGACCTTGTAATCTCTCTCATATCCGGCGCAATTTGATTGGTTGGTGAAATTCGATCTCGCATTGTTTAAAAGTAGGCGGTTAAGCAATCTCGTCCCCAGAGCCTGCGTTACTTTCGGCCAGCGGCGAGAACGTAGGCCGCTCTGCCTAGGTACTTCATATATGGTACATTTTTATTAGTTATGCCTCGTTCTCTCAAATGGTACATTTTTATTATGTATGCGTCGTTCTATCATATTTATATCGTATTTTAACATCTCATAGTAAGCAAAACATTAAGAATATACTTAAAAATACGGATTATTGTATATAGACAATGTACTATGGTCCACCATAGGCATAATCCATTTTTTGGGAACAGGATTTCTTGTTCTTCCGGTTTTAGAGCGCATGCGCAAGTTATCTGGTCAGTTGGCAATCTCGTCCCCAGAGCCTGCGTTACTTTCGGCCAGCGACGAGAACGTAGGCTCTGGCATAATCCATTTTTTGGGAACAGGATTTCTTGTTCTTCCGGTTTTAGAGCGCATGCGCAAGTTAGCTGGGCAGTTGGTTGTTGTCGAGTCAAATTGTCGATTCAGTTTCAGTGGAATCCTTCGAAAGGTTTCATTAGGGAATAGAGTACGCTTTAAAAGCACTTGGTAAAGAAGATACAACAATGAAAGAAACGCAGTATCTGAAGTCTTTATTAAAAGCAGTGGTTTTACAGCAGAAGGATACGCGAACAGTTCTTCCTACGGGTTTATATTTACTCGTGTCTACTTTACATATCAGTTAATTATTTGAATCTATCATCTTCATCTTCTCTAGTTATTGTTGTCTCTCCTTCAAATGTATTTCTTTTGAATCTTTCGCCTTCGTAAGCACCTCGATTGGCACCGGCTTTCAGTTGCTAGCCTAAAGAATATTAGATTTACGATCGACATATGTAGCTTCGTGTAAATTTTGAGCTTCGTTTGAAAACTTTCCAAGACACTTCGAGATACATATAAGCTTAATTAGATAAACTGGATTTTTCTCTGTGCTTAGATATTTTAATATTGCAGATCGAGGCGACATGTTTAAAATAACATGTCAATGAAACCGTTGAAAAATGTTAATTTTTGTTTTGAACGGAAGTTGGGACACCGGGTTGTTTTGACAACTCAATTTTCATTGATATATTTCATTTCCGGAATCTTGCGCGTGCGTAGTTTCTAAAATGGAATAGCCAATCAAATTGTCTCAAAAATGGATTATGCCAGAGCCTACGTTCTTCGCCGCTGGTCGAAAGTAACGCAGGCTCTGGGGACGAGATTGGTCAGTTGGTTGTCGATTCAAATTGTCGATTCAGTTTCAGTGGAATCCTTCGAAAGGTTTCATTAGGGAATAGAGTACGCTTTAAAAGCACTTGGTAAAGAAGATATAACAGTGAAAGAAGCGCAGTATCTGAAGTCTTTATTAAAAGCAGTGGTTTTACAGCAGAAGGATACGCGAACAGTTCTTCCTACGGGTTTATATTTACTCGTGTCTACTTTACACATCAGTACGTTAATTATTTGAATCTATCATCTTCATCTTCTCTGGTTATTGTTGTCTCTCCTTCAAATGTATTTCTTTTGAATCTTTCGCCTTCGTAAAGCACCTCGATTGGCACCGCCTTTCAGTTACTAGCCTAAAGAATATTAGATTTACGATCGACATATTATGTTCTTTGAATAACCAATCACTCTTAGCTTCGTGTAAATTCACAGGGAGCCCAAGCATAAATTCAGTAAAAAAATAAAATTCGAAATAAAGTATTTTTTTCCGCTATACACCTTTGTTGTCTGTTAACTTAACCTGCCTGGTGATTTTTTTTCAGAATGTTTTTTTTTCTCGGACCAGTAAGGAAAAATGAAAAGGGTGGACACTCCACTTCGATTATCGATTCGAAACGACCAAACAGCTCGGGGAAATACGATTTTTTTGCTATAAATACTGAACTTATCGGCTGCAAACTCCCACAACATATAATCAGATACCTATTCTTCTATCTCGTACCCATTGAAGAGCGAATTTCAGATTAGTTGGGAAATAAATCGCCAGCGAATTCGAAACTACTTTCAAAACTAATGCATACCGAGGCGAATCCGTGCCGTTGGCGCAGCCGGCCCTGGAACCGAGGACAATAAAAGATGCTACGGGGAGGACGAGCGTGGCTGTTGACCTGACATCACACGTCCGTTACCTCTCCATATTTCCCTTACAGCTTTTCCAATTATCTTCTTGGTTATCAAATATCCTTCGGGCGATATATTTTCCTTCTCTTCATCGACGTGACAGCAAATACTTGTCGTAGTTAAGAAACAACCCTCTCGATTGTCAGGTCAACAGCCACGCTCGTCCTCCCCGTAGCGTCTTTTATTGTCCTCGGTTCCAGGGCCGGCTGCGCCAACGGCACGGATTCGCCTCGGTATGCATTAGTTTTGAAAGTAGTTTCGAATTCGCTGGCGATTTATTTCCCAACTAATCTGAAATTCGCTCTTCAATGGGTACGAGATAGAAGAATAGGTATCTGATTATATGTTGTGGGAGTTTGCAGCCGATAAGTTCAGTATTTATAGCAAAAAAATCGTATTTCCCCGAGCTGTTTGGTCATTTCGAATCGATAATCGAAGTGGAGTGTCCACCCTTTTCATTTTTCCTTACTGGTCCGAGAAAAAAAAAATTCTGAAAAAAAATCACCAGGCAGGTTAAGTTAACAGACAACAAAGGTGCATAGCGGAAAAAAATACTTTATTTCGAATTTTATTTGTTTACTGAATTTATGCTTGGGCTCCCTGTGGTAAATTTTGAGCTTCGCTTGAAAACTTTTCAAGACACTTCGAGATACATATAAGCTTAGATAAACTGGATGTTTCTCTGTGCTTAGAGATTTATTGCAGAGGCGACATGTGTTGAAACACGAATACAAGATTTTTAATAACATGTCAATGAAACCGTTGAAAAATGTTAAATTTTGCTTTGAACGGAAGTTGGGACACCGGGTTGTTTTGACAACTCAATTTTCATTGGATATATTTTATTTCCGGAATCTTGCGCGTGCGTAGTTTCTAAGATGGAATAGCCAATCAAACTGTCCCAAAAATGGATTATGCCAGAGCCTACGTTCTTCGCCGCTGGCCGAAAGAAACGCAGGCTCTGGGGACGAGATTGGCGGTTAAGCACATGGGCATTTTGTCTGCGCATGCGTGAAATGCCAACATGAACACAAAGACCCTCTGACACGCGCATATATCCCGCGCCATCCCGCGCTAATTTAAATACCAGGAATAACAAACAAGATGGCGAAGTTCTATCTCATATATTTATTTATTAACTTGTCAAAATGAACATATACAACTCTAAAATGATGGATTCTATTTTATCAATGCTGAAGGCATGCTACAGTTGTCATAACCAGTATTTACGATGCATTATGAGTTGCATATTGCAAGGTGAGGGAGGTCCAGACATGACAAGCTAAACTGACAATGGCTGCCGTCTTCGCCGTATACATGCACTTTGAACATTCATAGCAGGAGCTATGCATTTTTTGAAAGTCATTTATTGTGATGAATGGAATGACTATTGAATAATCTTCGCCTCCGTAACATTAAGCAGCTTGGGGGTCGGTAGAAATCGAAAGATAATTTGACTTGAATGCTTGGAGTCCCCATTTCTGCTCGTCGCGAGTCCCGTAAATGGTAAGCAAAGATATTGCAATGCAAAACAGTGGAAACAAGTTTTAATTTTCTTAACAACTAATTTTTCTGCAAAGTCTGTTCTCTCATTTATACTTTCAAAGACTTAGAATAAGGAAATAGACGAAGATATGAGAGAACCATGGCTTCGAGAAGTAACACAAAACAACAATTCTTCCGCCATTACACCGAGTATAGGGTGAGAAGAATCTATTAAATCTGACAGCTATGCATTTTTTGAAGCCCCATTCTCTATAAAAACTGAAATTATACAAAGGAATGAATGCTGTGGTAATTATCTCCAACTTGGGGGTCGGTACAAATTTCAAGAAATATATCGTCAAAGTTCGACCTAAATTGAACACTTCTACATATTCACCGGGCCATAGCTCGAAATCGCGTCCACCTGAAAGACCATTTCATTAGAATTCTAAAAGTTTACTTTCGTCACAATTACCAAGCGTTAATCCAATTAATGCTGTAGAATACTTGATTGTAGAAATAACTAGACGCTCTTCTAGCGTGAAGTCGGGTTTCTAAATGAAATGTAACCTATTTGAACTAAATATAGATATCTTATAGTGCGATTTTCAGTGCGATTGAAACAGTTTTTGGTTGCTCGTCGTTGCATGACTCGAGCTCGATAGAACATGCTTTCCTTGCAATTTCAGTACTGCGAACTTTACAGTATATCAGTAAAAACGTTAATAGCCCGACTTCACGCTACTAGAGCGTCCTGTTTCAATCTAAATTTCGATTTAGACGAGAAAAGACTTATATTTTGGCCCCTTGACCTCCGGTGCTTTCCCTAATTGGTTTGTGCTTTG
The DNA here is from genome assembly GCA_033675265.1 of Actinostola sp. cb2023. Taxonomy (NCBI): domain Eukaryota; kingdom Metazoa; phylum Cnidaria; class Anthozoa; order Actiniaria; family Actinostolidae; genus Actinostola; species Actinostola sp. cb2023. The sequence goes on along the minus strand of JAUJYZ010000938.1, from coordinate 825,720 downwards.
TAATCTTTCTTGGCCAGACTTCATGTCTCCTTCGGCTTTAGCTCGACGTTAGCGCATGCGCTGTAGAACCCAATATGCGTTCTGGGGTCAAAGAATACGAACGCTCTGCATTTTTAGAGTCGGGGCTTCCACAGGAAGCCCGACTAATTAACGCTGAACATCCAACTCCAAACACCACAGTCGCATTTCAATGTAAAATATCTCGCCATCAAAAGAAATAACAGCGGCCAAACATATACCCAGGGGAAGAAGTGTTTATCGTCTTCAAAAATGTGTAAACTTCCATAATGTTTAAACTTTAGAAACGCGTAGATCTCCGACAAAAAATCCTTAGAATGAGCTATCGAGCTGGAAAATGGTTCAGACGTCACTGGTCAATGCTGTGTTGGCGCATGCGCAGACAAAATACCCATATGCTAGGCGGTTATCTAAAATACCCATGCTCGAGGATGTTTTTGTCCGCGCTCCGAAGGTGACTTCGGAGCGCTGGACAAAAACCGCTGGATCCTCGAGCATGCTAAAATACCCGGCCTTGCGGGTAGGCTCTCATTCCCTTCCCTTCTCCCCAATCCCCCTCTGTGCTCCCCTCCTCGTCCCCAGACCCATCTCCCCCTCCCCCTTCCCCCTTTCCCTGCCCCAGAGAGCCTGGCTACGCAGGCCAATTTCATTCAAGATAGCTGACGATAGTGAATCCCCGAGCAGCTGTACAAGTGAAAATATTTACTGCCGACAGGGTAAATTTCGACTTGGAAGTTCTTCTGTTCTCAGTGTGTTCTCAATGATCAAATTGAAGAGCGAGAGTCAAGTGCTTCACGCGGAGTCTTACTATAGAGGTCGTCAATATTCAGGCTAGATATATAACACATTATCTTGAAGTTTGCTATTCACATGTATTCAGTTGATCGCTCTTTTAACGGAGAACGAACTCGCTGTGATTTGCGATTAGCAGCCGACTGCTTCTTTCTGGTGACAACAGACGTTACCGGACGTTTGACCTTTCTTCCACCACAAAGTTTCCAATGTTACGTAGATAAAAAGCTCACACAAGTTCTTGATTTTTCGGCCACAAACGTTTATTGACGTTTATATATTCCAATAATTACTCGTGCCCAGGTCGTAGGCCGCACGAGTTATAAAACCCAACGCGTATTTTTTTTTTGGGGGGGGGGGGGGGGGGCGTCAGTTGTTCAATATCCGGTCACATGAGACCCAAATATAAGGGTTGGTAAAATGTATCTTCCTCCCAATCGATGTGGGACCTTGTCAAATCCAAAACACTATGCAATTCCATAAACAATCGTCACTAAAAGTAAAGTCAAAATCAAATCAGTTTATAGGGCAAATGGGATGTCTTTGCACAATGATATTGTCAAAGCTGGTGTGTGTCTAGCGAAAGCATTGTCTCGAAAGAATTGTCTCGCACATGCGCAATGTGTTATATAGGCGTCGTGATTCCCGATCTAAAAAGCGGTTAAATTAAATGTGTTGGCCAAATGAAGGATAAAAAGACGAGGTATAAAGCAACAAGTCAGAGCCCAGGCATCCACCACGGCTTAGAAATTGCACACAAATCCTAACTTCGGCCTTCATGATCATCGGTCGCTGTTCAGCGCGCGTCAACACATCAAAATTCACAAGACAACTCGGACCCATCATCGAATAAATGCAACTCAAAACCTCAAGAAAACTACACAGTGGACTTCAACAACTATTAATCTTTATTTCTAGTATTTTTTAGGGAACGATATAGAAAAATAATGCTTTTGAGAAACAAACAAACTCATACTCAAAACTATAAAATGACCGGTTGAACCACACCACGTGAAATTTTCGAATCGCTCAAAACCACTCAAAAACACCATTTCTTGCTCAGATTTCTACACCAACGTGTTCTTTAATTTTCAGACTACTGTTGTGAAGACATTTTTGAGAATCTCATACCCTCTGAAGGCTTTCTAAGAGCTCATTCCTGATCCAACGAACGAAAATCCAAAGACGTCACGATCCACTGATTTCTACGTTTGGGCTACCTGTGACCACAGGAAGCCCAATTATACAGCTGACACGGAAATAGCTGGACGTCTATTACTCTCCCTCGCAGCCGCCTTTCGGGTCGTCACGCAACGCTGTGTTCTACTAGAAAGGAACCACAAGCTTATATTTATGGTATTTTATATTTCGAACTCTAAATGAAAAATCGACCGACAACAACTATCAATCATTGAACTTTACTCGTTGAATACATTTTTATATATATCAGCCAAAGATATACCCAGGGGAAGAAGTGTTTATCATCTTTAAAAATGAGTAAATTTTCATGACGCTTAAACTTTAGAAACGCGTAGATCTCCTACAAAATATCCTTAGAATGAGCTATCGAGCTGGAAAATGGTTCAGACGTCACTGGTCAATGCTGTGTTGGCGCATGCGCAGACAAAATACCCATATGCTGTCCGGGACTGGACTATAGAGTAGTGCCTGCTCTTTCAAAAAATATTATGGGGTTTCTCAACTGTGTCGACGGAGAACATTTTCTCTATTCCAGGAAAATGCATTGTTTCAAGGAGATGGTTATTCTTCCCGTGTGTGTGTGCAAAACATGCCATGGAAATAAGAAAAGCATCTGAACTGAATATCTTCGACGATACTTCTGAATGAAGAAACAACTAGAACAAAAGAGTCTAATCGAAGTTTGGCGTACAACTGGTATTAAAATCAGACTCTTGTCGAAACCAGTAAACAGAGAACACATCTTTACCTTCTATAACAAACTCTCTAAACGTGCTTCTATATTTGAGAACGTGATGTCAATGGAATGTGTCACCCATGCAGCCGATGAGTAATCAATTGATTCTGACCAATGGGAATTTTCCGTTGTGTGAGCAACGGGTAATTCAAATCTCTTTGTGTTGTCCACAGTCCCTTCTTTTCCTCTCCCTTCTCCGTCTCTACGGAAGCCCAGGAGGGTCACTGATGCTTTTTGTTTTTAAGGTTTTCGTTTTTGTTTTTAAGTTTTTCGTTTTTGTTTTTAAAGTTTTTCGATTTTGTTTTTAAGTTTTTCGTTTTTGTTTTTAAGTTTTTCGTTTTTGCATTTAAGTTTTTCGTTTTTGTTTTTAAGTTTTTCGTTTTTTCGTTTTTTTTTTTTTTTTTTCGATTTTGTTTTTAGCTTTTTACTATATAAAAAAATTAAATTAAATTAAAATTAAAATTAAAAAATTAAAATATTAAAAAGTTAAAAATTAAAAAACCAAAAACCACGACTAGCGACTAGCGACATGGAGGCTACGTATCTACATGTACGTATCTACGTATCTACATCGGATCGAGTTTAATAAGTGTTTTCCCTTGGCAAATCTCTTCATTTAACTCAAGGTTAAAGTGAAGTGAAGATACATGTAAGGTGTCACGTTATATATGTATTTGTATTGTTTACGTGCTTTTTAATAAAGTGAGTACAACGAAGGTAAACTTGTGTCGTTCCATGTATTTTTAAAATCAGTATACTTGTACCGTTTCGTATTTCATCGCCATAAGCGACACTGACACCTCTCTTCCTTTACAGGTTAACCCTTTGTATACCAAGGGGGGTGGTATTTATTTTCTTAAAAATCAGTTACCAATACAATAAAAATTGTCAAGCCAATGCTTTACATGGAAGTTATATTTGAACAGATCACATGATGCTCTTTCATTTAACATATAGTATTATGGGATGTCATGAAACACATGACGTCACTGCTTGCATAATTATGATAATTATGCAAATTTCCAGGCAATTTGAGTTTTTGGAGGTATTTCATTGTATGATGTCATGTTTTTTTCAGTTTAGTTTTGACTTGTAGACATTAGTTATCTATTTGTAAAACTCTAATGCACCTATCAATGTTAAGCCGGTGGGGGGGAGGGGGGGGAGGCCGGGCCTATGGCGGGGATTTGACTTTTCAAGAAATTTTCAGTCAAATTCCCTCCCCATGGGCTAAAAGGAAAGGTCAAATGTGGTAAAAAAATTGTATACCCGGCCCAGGGCAAAATGTCCCTCATTTTGCGTCGAGAGATATAGTTTGTATAAACCCATTTGTCAGTTTTGAAAAATTTCAAAACCCAAACTTCAGTTATCGAGGTCCACACTTGGACCTGATTGAGGTGTTCAAACCACATCAGTTTCACTTCTTCTCTTGTCAAAAGTACCATTCTTGATACTTCAATAATTTTATCGGAAGGAATACCCTTGTACTGTTTTAATAAACCGATAGACTGTCACGAATTATCGTCATTCCAAACAAATCAATAAGTTACTTATGAAACTTGTTTGTCTTTAATGTAAGAGTAAAGTACGAACATTTGACGTCGACTGAAATAACATTTGAGTATTTTTAATCACCGGCCTACGATACTCAATTAATAATACCATTCTTCTGCTCTGCTGTAAACTTGATCATGTGAGTCTGATCACGTACGTGTTGAAAGCATGCTTTGATCCAGCAGTTGTTACGCCGCGCGGAAATTTTAATTTTACTTGTAATTTTACTTTTCAAATTTTCCCTACCCCGAACAAGTGTTTAATCAAAATCCCAGCCCACGGATAGCACATCTAGTAAAATCCCGCCATAGGCCCGACTCTGGTCAGACACATCCACACCTCCCATATAAGTGTTATACTGGTGAATGTGGCCAGGCTGAGGAAAGTTCTTCTTTTCCCAGTGACCATTTACTTTTACTGACCTTTCAATAATATGGATGTCTGTATCATCTGTAGGAATAGTGGCCAAAGTAGTTACGATTTTCCTGTCACGCCATGTGACACAGGTCAACTTTCCTTTCTGTCTATACAGAGACTCTCCCCTCTTCAGTGTTTTCACTTGTAATACCTTAGGATTGCAAATGTTTTTGGGAAGGCCTAACCGGTTGGACCTCACAGTGCCACAAGCAAGGGTCTTTCTTACTTGCAGCTCCTCAAATAAGGCAACTGAAGTATAATAATTATCCATAAAAAGATAGTACCTTTGTCCAAGTAAGGGTTCATCAATGAAATGACTACTTTTTTCCCTAGATCTTTCTGTACTACACCATTTTCCTTTCCAGTGTAAATCTTGCTCTCCAAGGCATAACCACTAGTAGATTCGGCAAGTGTGAAGCACTTAATTCCAAACCTCCCAGGCTTTATAGGGATGAACTGCCTGAAATGAATCTTCCCTTTGAACTTTATCAAAGTTTCGTCAATTGCAAGTTGCCTCTCAGGCTTGTACACTTCCCTGAACCTTGGTATTATTAGGTCCAGGAGAGGCTTAATTTTAAACAGTTTATTGAATTCAGCTGAATCAGGCCTGGGAGCCTGAGAGTTGTCAACAAAGTGGAGATATCTCAATATCTGCATAAATCTTGTCCTTGACATTACAGCAGGGAAAAATGGAGTATTCAATGTTGGATCCGTGCTCCAATAGGATAAAAGAGATGGTTTGTTTACAATTCCCATATCTAGGGTGAGGGCAATCCAAGCTTTCATCTCATCAACAGTTACAGGATACCATACTGAATTTTCTGACACACCTCTCTTCTGCTCTGCATACAAATTGGCTTGTGACACCAACAGTTGCCAATTACTTCATGAGTAAAGAATAGTTCAACAAAATCTAAGCTTGATTTCAAGTTTCTGGAGTTTATATTTTCAGCCATACCAACACTTTCATTGAACTCTATATCGACTCTACGTGTAATTTCATCCCCAGGGGGGGGGGGGGGGGGGTACTCAGGGCAGGGGTATCAGTGACGGGGAGGTGCGAATGAGGCCAAACATTTTAACCCAAAAAAAGTCCATTACGCAAAATCAAGACCCCCCAAAAAGTCCAATTTTTCTCCGTATAAAATCGAGAACGGTAGGATATCATTTTTATCAACCCCAAAAAAAGTCCTTGACAAAATCTTTATATCAAAAAAAGTCCACCAGAAAAATGAAACCCAAAAAAAGTCCCAAGCCGCGAATTTCAAACCCAAAAAAAGCCTTCGCACCTCCCCGTCACTGATACCCCTGAGTACCCCCCCTGGGATTTCATCACTCCATTCTTCTTCTTCTTCTTCCATTTCCTCACCTGAGTCCTCTTCTGATAGTTCCTCTGACTCCCCAGAACTAGAATGAGACTCCAAATCATCACCAAAGTCATCTTCAGAGTCTTGATGTTCCACAACAATCATGTGATTCAGATTGTCTTCGTCAATAAACGCGATTTCCAAGTGATTTTGACCGCTTCCAGAGGCAAAATCTGCTCCAAAATCAGGCCTAGAAGCCGCCATTTTTAAATACCCAGACCAATAAATCCAACTGAACTGTCAAACTTCAAAACTATGTGAAAAAGTCTTTAAAATCGGCCAAATCTTCGAGGGAATATACCTTGGTAATCACATTCAACATGCAATCTAAATACTAGGGTCCAAACCCCTAACACAACACGGTATGAGAGCATTTGAACGAGGCTGTATTTAACTACGCATATTACAGGCAGCCCAACCATTCCTTTTGAGGCTACTAAATAATGAAATAAAATGATGTTTGCGTCTTTTTTTGATGGGTTTCCTGTGGTAGAGCGCACGCGCGCTCAATATATAATACGTAGATATGTTGGGTTCCGTGTGCTGAGTAATATCCTATATTGGGCTTCATGTGCACATCCCGCGCGTCCCGCACTACATGTGTATATTTATACAAGGTATGAAACTAGGTCACGTGACAATTACGTTTTTGCACCTAATCTTTGTCAATATGACGTGAAATTTCAATTTTTCTTCGAATAACTTAACTTTACCGTATTCTCTAAACACTTCATAAGTTTCAGCCGTCTAACTTCACCGTACGCTGAGAAATTTTAATTTTTACATTTTGCGCCTCATAGACCGATGTGCGGTGCACTTCTCTGGTGCACTTTTCCGTGAAGCAGTCGGATTTTACCTTCGAGAGGACATCGACAAGCGCTCGGCAAATCTGAACTGTGCTCTTTTTTGCAAGTTTTAATATTTATATTTTCACTAAACATAAGTCAAAACATCTACAATATACTTTATTTGTTTTCTGTTTTGACTTTTATAAAGTATTTGTATTGTGTTTTGATTTTTATCGATTAAAATGCTTTAAAATTGAGGCATTGTGTTTTATAAATGCAGAATAGTCTCAATATTTAGTACTGTACAACACATTTTTGCTATCAGTGCTTATAAACAAAATGACAAACAAACGTATTTATTTCAACAATCAGTTAAAATAAGTTTACTAGCTTTTTACATACTGTTTTGCCGTTCTTTCTGTACAATTCATTCACTATATTGATCAGTAATACTATGGATATTTTTTCGTATTTAAAAACACGAAATTAATGCCTGTCACCACAATCAACGAAGTTGGGAATGAATAACAATGAACATCGGAGTGCGATAAAGCTGGTTTAATCCGTTCTTCCGTGAACCGTATTAAAAATTACTCTGTGTTTCTCTCAGATGATAGTATTTGCTAAATGTGTTGTGCTATTTCAATGACAAGAATGAGCAACTGTTAATATTTTAGTTCACAGCAGCTTCATGAGTCCATCTCCATTCATGTCTCCTAACTGATTCGATGTCAGTGAATTTGAGTTCGTCTATATTTTTGCTTCAGATGGTTTATGCTGTGTTGGCATTCCGGTTTGTGTTTTAAGAAGTACTGTAAGAAAGTACAAAATAACGTAGATGAGAGAGTCATAATGTTTAAACAGATAAAGTACTGTGAGGTTCTTTGTTGAACTTGATTGAAGTGTATTTCATTGACAACTGTACACAAGTCAAATAGCTCGGTCATAATTTATGAAAAATAACTGAAGCAGCCCTTCTGCCATTGTATAGGCAAGTGCTTTTATATCTTTTATTAGAGAACAGTTAGAGCAAAAACTACTAAAACCTCAAGAAAACACTTCAGAAAATATGTTTAGTTCAGCTTACTTTTCAACAAAACTGTCGTGTGTCGAGTACAACATCCACCATTCAAAATGAAAAAAGGCTACTTTAAAACCGTCGAATTTCTTTTAAAGTTACTTAAAGTTGACATGAATTGTGAACTTCTCAACTTACCATAGATCAAGTATAGAATCCAAATAAACCAACTCTCCCGGTTTAGCCGGGAGTCTCCTCAACTCCCGGTCTCCCGGTTTGAAGACAAAATCTCCCGGCTAAACACGATTTACGGTGAAATTACGTAATACAACGTAACGATCTTTTTCAATACCAGAATATGCGTCTTTTTATGCATGTGAAACGCTCGTTTATTCGATTACGGAGGCGACACAAATCTCCTATTTTTTATTGAGGTTCGGAAATGTTCTGCAGGGTAGTCCGCCATTTTGTTTTTGGTATTAAAGCACGCTAATTTAGCCTATTTTTCCCAGTCTCAAGATTTGAGGGCTCGGGGGGTTGGCAGGTCTGCGTTTACACCGAAATAAAACATGTTTTGTTTCATCAACTTCTCAGACATTTTTCAAAACTTCAGCGACTTCACCTTGGGTACCCCCCACGGGCCTGTAGCGTACGACGTCTTCGGCTCACGGAAAAGTGCACCAGAGAACTGCACCGCACATCAGGCCATGATACGCCATCAGTTTCACACCTTGTGTAAATATACACATTGCTGCGGGCGCGTCCCGCAGGACGTACACAGGGATCCCAACATTATACATTTCTATGCACAGGGAACCCAATATAATACGTATCGCGCGCGCGCTCTACCACAGGAAACCCATAAAAAAAAAGACGCGCGAATGCAAATATATATTTTTAATAATTATAAATAGCCTCAGAAACAATGGTTGGGCTGTCTGTGCACAATCCGGAAAGACTCCGTGCATGCTTGGGCTGCCTGTGCGCATATGTGAGTAGTTGGTATACAAAGGGTTTTAAGGGAGAAAAAAATTAAAAACGGCCTAAAACGCAAAACTAACACATCAAGGCAATAGAACAGTAAATTATCAACGCTGTGGTGAATTTTCAGTCCTTTATTGACAACGTAGTGCCATTATACGTTATTTTGTAATTCTACATACATTCTCTACCGTTATTCACAAGATCACAGCTTGGGCTGCCTGTGTAAAAACAAAACGAAAGATCAAAAACGAAAAACTTAAAAACAAAAAACTTAAAAACAAAAACGAAAACCTTAAAAACAAAAACGAAAACCTTAAAAACAAAATTGAAAAACTTGAAAACAAAAAGCATCAGTGACCCTCCTGGGCTTCCGTAGTCTCCAAAACTCTCCCCAATCCTCGCGCGTCCGGGATCGGTTTTACCCGGGATCTTTTTCTCTCGTTCGACTCATTCTCGTACCCAGAGCCCGCTCGTCATTTGGTTTGTCGCTGGCTCTGGGAAACTAGGGAAAGCACTAGATAGCAATGACCTAAACCAGGTCAAGATTTGAATAACAATAGGAACTATTGTACAACAATAGGAACTATTGTTAGATATGCCTCGTTCTACAAAGACATATTCAGGACATGTCTTTGTAGAACGAGGCATCTATTGTTATTCAAATCTTGACCTGGTTTAGGTCATTGCTATCTAGTGTTTTCCGGAAACTAGACCCTGAAATTTTAGCGAATTTCATTGGCTGTTGAAATCAACAATGAATGATCGTCAGAAATACATGATCGTATTTGATTGGTCCATGAGATAAACAAAGATTCAAACTTGCAAAGCGAACGAAGCGAATGACAACGACGGTTGTAGTAATTTCATACAAAATTATTTTCAAAAACTATATACCTTTTCAGTTGAATAATAAATCAATGGAAATGAGTGACTCATTGACTGTGTAGACATAAATCTAACAATACATAAATTATAAAAGTAAAGTAACGGCTACAGACACAATCGATCGTACTCGCTTTGAGTATTCAAAGGAATATTTTTATAATTCAAGAGAAACAATAACAAAGCGGAAGACAGGAAGGTTCACATGCAAGATTATATTAGAACATGTATTTATCGTCCAGCCTTATCGCAACAGAGCCAGAGAAGAACCGGTGATGAACGTCGAAGGGATTTTAAACGGCTACACGAAGATAAATGTACAAACTTGTGTACTTGTTACAGTTTGAATATTCAAACCAACGTGAACACTCAGGAGCGGTCAACGGCATCTGTTCAGTGGAAAAGCTGTTCTGACGGTAGTTTGCTGGGAATGACATGAATTATGAATTTCATCTGGTCTGGGAAAAAAAGTACCCCTCGCTCAATTAGATTCAAAACTCCTGGCAAACGTTTAAGACTCCTGGTAATTTTTTTACGTTTTTTTTGGTTCCCCGTATCGAAAACACCTGTAAAACGTTTTTTTTGGTTCTCCATATTGAAAACACCTGCATGGAAAACGTTTTTTTGGGGTTCTCCAGATTGAAAACACCTGGGAAACATTTTTTTGGTTCTCCAGATTGAAAACACTTGGGAAACATTTTTTTTGGTTCTCCAGATTGAAAACACCTGGGAAACGTTTTTTTTTGGTTCGGAAAAAAAAGTATCTGGGAAACGTTTTTTTGGGGGGTGGGAAGTTCAGAAAAAAAGTTGTCTGGGAGAAGTTTTTTGGGCTGACAAGGTTTTCTTGGTGACATTTCGGTGTTTCTCTCCTCAAGTTCGTTGCTGGCAAAAATATCAATAAACTTTTCTGGCTGGATCAATAGAACAGTTGTCCATCTCCCAGCACACCGTTGACCGCTCTCGAACACTACGTAGCCAGTAGACTCTTCCACAGTATCCGCTCTCAGCGGTCTTTAGTATGAGCATGCGCTCTGACGACTTGGTCGTCAAAATTTGACGACCGAGCAACAGGGTTTCCCTGCAGCGCCAGCGACGAACCAAATGAGGAGTGGGCTCTGGGTACGAGAATGCTGAGTTTGGAGAGAAAAGAGGAGACTGTTAACAGTCTATTAGAATGCCCACTCATTGTCTCGGCTGGGTTAATTAAGTTATGGGAGGCGCGACTGTGCCTCCGGCCGTTGTAAGAGTTAATTACCGAGAACGGAGGCAATAAGCCATATACACCTATTTCAAAAATCGTTGTCCCAGTCGAAGCAACAGTCAACACTCCAAGACTGCAAAGGATTTCGGTAAAATTTATTCAGTTGCGACCATTGTAAATAGTACCCGGCGCACCAACACGTTTGTAGTACTAGTATTTTCCAGGTCAATCCCTTGCGATTTACCCATTTTGGGTACTTTTGACATGCTATGGACGTTATTTTGTAGTCTTGGGGAAGCGAGAACTACAGACACAGGTTTGTTTATGTTTTAATGGTCATTTTAGATATTAAAAATGCTACAACGCGTTTTTAAGACTGGAATACTCCAGTTTCGAGTTGTTTAGCACCGCTGTACTACTTGACAAAAGACGCATGTTTGCAGGGTTAGCCTCGAGTCAGTGTAAATTATTCACAAATACCAACGAGAATGCGAACAAATGTTGTTGACAGTGGACGATAGAACACCACCAGTAACCCATGGAATTATAAAATAATGTTTCTATTGTCCAATGTCAAACAACATTTGTTCGCGTTCTTGTTAACTAGTATTTGTGTATAATTTACACTGACTCGAGGCTTAACCCTGCATACACGGGTCTGCTGTCTGAATTCACAGCGGTATCTGCGAACTCGAAAGGGACTATAGCTATTCGGTGCATTTGAAGTTTCTAACAATAATTTCAACTTTTTATCAAAATTGAAATTTTATTCATTTATTTTTAAGAGAAAATTTCGCACTGGGTGACACTCAAATGGCCTCCTTGTGATCCAATCATTTCCCCTTGAGCATCGTACCGTAACTCCCTCACCTCTCACCATGCGAACTTTTCCCTATACTTTGATAAATTAATTTACTCTAAATATAATCATCCTAATTGCTTTGTAGTGATTAGTCTGTCCTGTAATCAAAGCGAAAACGCTCTAACAGTTTACACATAGCTACATGTATGTAAACATCAACTGTAATGAAAAGAAGGAAAAAAAGAAGACAACAAACAAACGTCACAAAAACATTCGTTTTCACAACATATATACACCTATTTCATTCTAAGACCAGACGGGACTATATAGATTTGTGTATGTATATGCAAAAACGAAACTAAAATAGAATAATTTCAACTGACCCACAGTGAACTTTAGTCTTAGAATGACCCATTCTCCTATCGCCTTTCTCTCCGACAACCTCTACTGAAATAGGCGTATATAACTAGTGTCGATTCGAAAATGATTATCTATGTGCACTTTTAAACCCAACTATATGACGAGTAGTTACTTGCGCTTTCGTGACTTATGGGCGCCATCTTGAAAGGTAACCAAGCCTTTTCAGAAACAGAGAGAGCTTGGGGCAAACCATTCAATGAGAGATTAAAAAGCCTTTCTATTCTATTATCGTTCATTACCTTTCAATATAACAAAACTGTATCAAAAAAAGGTTTCAGATGAAAACGAAGCACAAAAATACGCAGGAGTATTTTATAACATGACCGCTTTCATGAGATCTTCCTCGTAAACTGCAATGACAAGCATGATACCGATGCCCAAGACCATACCAACGTTCTGAAGAATAAATGTCACAACAGTGTCTGTCTGGAGTGATTCACTATGCATCAGGTCAGGCAGCTGAAAGGCGAAATGGCAACAGTAAGAAAAAATAAATATATATATATATATGAAAAAATATATTAATAAAATAATAATTGTTGCAAGTCTCCAATAATCAGGACATTAGGAACACTGATATATTTAAGTTAATATTACACGATTATATTTTGCTTAGTTTTGAGATTTATATTTTTATATTTTACAGTTCATGTGCAGTACATATATACATAGGAGTAATTATTTATTTTTCTTTATTTTGATTTAAAGCGCATTTGATCATTTCGCCATGGAATATGCGCTATATAAGTTATTAAATTATTATTAATTTTTTTTGTTATAATAAAAAACAGTAAGAAAACATTCCATTCAAAAGCCGATACTTTGTTTACCAACAATAGCTTTTTTTAAAGTAAGTGTTTTTTTTACTGACCACACTTCTACTTTTCATTCGGCGAATTGATATCCTAGACCAATCAAAACGACTTTTGCACCAGTTATCGGGCAAAAATGGAAATTTAGAATTACCGTATATCAATTTCAGCTCGATCGAGGTTTCCTTGGCAGCAATAAACAAAGATCGTTGAAATCAGTTTTTCTAAAATATCTCAAGATTTCGATGAGCTCTAGACAACGGACTATATGCATGATAAACTACATACTAAGGCAAAGTAGCTGAGACAGAATTCACACTGTTTGATCTGAGCGATTTTGAATAATTCGCATAAACACTCTATGCGAATTAGTCAAAATCACTCTGCTCAAAAAGTTTGAATTCTGTCTCAGGTACTTTGCCTTATAGTACTGTAGTTTATCATGCATATAGTCCCTTGTCTAGAGCTCATCCAAATCTTGAGATATTATAGAAAAACTGATTTCAACGATCTTTGTTTATCGTTGCCAAGGAAACCATTGACATAATTCTAAATTTCTCTATTTGCCCGATAACTGGTGCAAAAATCGTTTTGATCGGTCTAGGATAAGTCTATCAATTCGCCGAATGAAAAGTGGAAGTGTGGTCAGTAAAAAAACTACTTTGAGTCGCCTTAAGAACACAAAAAGTACTTCGGTTCGACATATTTGAGCTAATAAAACATACAGTAGAACCCCGTTATCTCCAACTCCCATGGGAATCGATAAATTGTTCGAGATAGCGGGACGGTTCGAGATAACCGATAGCAATTGACTGAAAAAACGACCCTAGGGAAATGGGTTTGTGTTCTAGATAACGGGGGGATCGAGATAACCGATAGCAATTGACTGAAAAAACGACCCAAGGGAAATGGGTTTGTGTTCTAGATAACGGGGGGTTCGAGATAACCGATAGCAATTGACTGAAAAAACGACCCAAGGGAAATGGGTTTGTGTTCGAGATAGCGGGAGTTCGAGATAACCGATAGCAATTGACTGAAAAAACGACCCAAGGGAAATGGGTTTGTGTTCGAGATAACGGGGGGTTCGAGATAACCGATAGTAAATGACTGAAAAAACGACCCAAGGGAAATGGGTTTGTGTTCGAGATAACGGGGGGTTCGAGATAACCGATAGTAAATGACTGAAAAAACGACCCAAGGGAAATGGGTTTGTGTTCGAGATAACGGGGGGTTCGAGATAACCGAGTTTGAGATACTGGGGTTCAACTGTATCTGAAACAGCTGAATACAACAATGATCTTCACGTTTCTTTGGGAGGAGAAATTATATCGCGACTCCCATTGCAGTCAGTAAAATAAATATTGACTGATTGATCAAATCCAGCCTAGTCCCAGGGCTTTCTCTCGTAGCCAGGCGCGAAACGCGATACCTAAGGACGCGCGTGTAACTGCGAGAAAGGGACAGACTGTGACTAGGCTGGATCCATTGATCGATCCTTGGACACGGCTAGTTGCCACACTCCCCATCCCACTACACCTGGTCTGATTGAGTAATCCCTGGATTTCTGATGCTCCTCCGTTTATTCAATTGAACTTTCTTTCAGATCTCCATTTCATTTCCAAAGCAAAATGACATCGGACAACGCGACTTACCATGTCAACCAAAGCAACATAGAGGAACATGCCCCCAGCTATGGCAAAGATCCAAAGTCTGATATCCAATTGTTGCCCAACTTGTATGCCTATTATAAGGCCAATGTAACAAGAACATGCCGATAGGAAATTCGCCAAGAGAGCTTTTTTCACGCTCATACCAGCTGTAAGAAGAACGGCGAAATCACCTGCGAAAGAGAATATGTTTTTATCAAGTTCGAGTCATCAATGTAGAGATAGGTTGGGAGTGACAGTAGGTCCATTTAAGCGAGTGAAAATAAGCCGTGGCTTAATTTAGGAAAGTCAAGAAGGACTCGTATAAATGGGTCAAAACAGCTGGCTAATGTTCAACTTAGGCTTAGCTAAGCCTAGGGGTTCGAGCTCGTCTAAGTAGCAAAGGATCATGGTAAAATGTACTGAAGTGCCATTGTTTCTTTAAACACGAAGTTCCGGTATAAAAGGACGCTACCCAGGGGTACAACAATACATTTATTTAATCACAGGAAGCCCAAGCTGTGATTTTGTGGAGAATATCATAAAAAAAATTATGTAAATACTGTAATAAAAGTATTGAAACGGTTTATCATTATTATTCAAGTGGAGTTATCATTGAAACTGTGGTAGTGTCTTGTGGTCTTTATATTTACTATACCTGTACAAATTTCCAGCGAATTTCAGCATTTTTTGAGTGGAGACATCAAAAAATGCTGAAATTCGCTGGAAATGTGTACAGGTATAGTAAATAAAGACCACAAGACACTACCACAGTTTCAAGATTTTTGTTACAGTAGTTACAGAAAAAAATTGTTTTACGATATTCTCCAGAAAATCACAGCATTTAATCAATCTTTGTTAATCGCATATTCAGATAACTAGACTCCACAAGTGGAGTTAACTCGGGCTCCTTTTCTAGACATACAGTTCGTACTGCATACTAAAATTGGAACGATACAGATTAGCATGGCCCCGTGATTTAGTACCGACACAACATACTCGACCTATCGGCAACTATTCGTAGATATGAGCCTGCGATGCATCATGATAGCGGCACATAGCGCATGCGCAATAATGACCCATTGCAGATTTGACGACCAAACATGACAAAGAACAGATTGGGAGCCCGAGTAATTAGCAACGTTGTCTTACACCTGGGCTAGCCTGCGTAGCGTCTCTCTTTTTCTCTTGGAAATGGTTTGGGAAGGGGAGGAGGGTCGGGGACCTCCCCACTATCCTTCCATCACCTCCCAAGGGCCGCTACGCAGGGTAACCCTCCTACCCCTGGGAAGGCTCCTTTTATACTGGAACTTCGTGTTTAAGGTAGATTGTCTAGCCATTACACAATACCTAGTTCGTGGGGTAATTCATGGCAGAACACAGCTATGGACGTGCTGATTCCTCCCGATATACCAGACGAACCCCCTTCCGAGAAGGCAGCCCCTATTGCAAGGCCATCACTAATGTTATGAATGGTGTCTCCTATAATGATCATCCACGCCACAGCAGATATGCCATTAACAACTTTGCGCTCCTGAAAATCATCTCCACTGAACACAGACCGTCTGGACATAGATTGCTTCAGAGACGCTTTTTTGGACAATGAAGACTTCTTGGCAATGTGGGAGATTGCGTCTGACTTGGCATTCTGCACATGCGCAAAACAAGTAAATACACATACTTCAGGCTTTGGGGATGGGTATACTACTCTTCTTGTTTGTACAAGTCTTGTCGAATAAGAGCTAGGAGCTGAACAAAGTGCATACACGCGACGGTGTAACTCATGCATTTCCTTCCATTGCTATTATTATTATTGCTGGTTTGCAATCAATCCCTGGAGATTAAAGTACATGTACAAAGACGCAGCGGCCATGTTGATGGTACAAACAAGGGGAGCTAATAAGGAATGCTTTAAATGTTATCGGGTACCAACATGGCCGCCATGACGTCACGTGCAACTCAGCAATTGAAGAAAAGTTATGTTTTGCGGGTTAAGTAATATAACTGGATTATTAGGTACAAGCTATCTATAATAACGCTAGGTTAACCGAGATAGATAGCTGAGAATATAGTTCATTTTGAAAAATATAATTTGGTCAGTCAATGATTATTATATATATTGACAAGAAAAATGCGAATACACACATAAAATAGTATAATGGTTTGCACGCAACAAGAAACAAAATGGCTGACGTGTTGGTGCCTGATAACAAAGCATTCCTCATATTAGCTCCTCTTGTTTGTACCACCAACATGGCTGCTGCGTCTTTGTACTTTGAATATCCCGGGAATGATTGCAAGTTGGCAATAGACCTTTTTACCGATACGGCGGCCATCTTGGGATGCCCAGGGTGCAAGCTAGTAACCATTTGACCATGAAAAACTACGAAAACTTAATTTAAAGCAGTGAATTTGTACAAAATTATACAACAATACACAACACATGTAGATAGTAAGCCATACAACACTATGGTTAGAATGTACAGTTTTGGGGAGTTTTTGGGTCATTTGCACCCTGAACATCCCATAATGTTTTAGCCAAAACAATAGAATCCAAAATGTCCACCATATCGGTAAAAACGTCTATTATTGAAGTACTGCAAGCTTAGCAAATGCAGTGTTGAAACTTTACAAATTTTCTACCACTTCAACAAGGTTTAATAGTTGGTTATTCAAATATATGTGTTATTTTTTTGAATAATTGTTTAAAAGTAAAAAACAATGCCGGGCTATTTATTTGTAAGCTTTAAAAATAAATAACATGACGGTTTTCTGTTAGATTTTTATTGATGTTTAACTATTTGAAGATGGAATTCCTTTTCTTTTTAACAACTTTAATTGGATGGTAAGTACAACGGACGTTGACCTACCTCCAGACAACTGACTTCTTCATTTTCCGATTCAGACTGAGTATAATTTTCGAAAACTTGAGCACAGCTGTGAAATGATGGACTATGGCAGCGTGAACCTTGAGACTTTAGTATTAGAAATGCATTAAGGTTGGAAATCATTCATAGAAGCATTTTAAAATCAAGTTAAAGCACATTATTATGGCCTTGTTTTCACTACGCTGCAAGCATAGGTTCAAGCACAAGCATAACACATTCGTGTTGTCTGAGGACAGGCGCGTTGGATGCAAGCATAATAATAATAATAGTCTTTAATGGTAATGGTACTAAAACAAGCAATGCCCAAAGCTTTTGATCCTTGTGCTTATGCTTGTGTCAAGAGCCATTTTCAGTCTTCTTGTGCTTGCGCTTAAAATAATGCTTGTCATGTCGACGCTAGTGAAAACCAGACATGCTTAACCGTATTTACTCGTTTAAACGCCGCCCCCGATTAAGCGTCGCATCTGATAGCAAAATTATTAATAAGCACCGCCCTCGAATAAGCACCGCATTTATTCAGAGTTTGAACATTTATTATAAAATAACTTTTGTATAACGCGCGCTCTGATTGGCTGATTAGCCGTGTTTCATGAGGCTATGCAAACACGGTTTTCGTGTTTGCACGAGGCAAGAAGAAAATTGATCGAGCCGAAATCACGTAACAACCGAAAGGTCCAAATTTTGACAACAAAAATATGAACTGGTGATTTCGGCTCGATCAATTTTCTTCTTACCTTGTCAGAACATTACTAGGGACCTCAAAAGGCCATTCCATTCTCGTACCCAGAGCCCGCTCGTCATTTGGTTTGTCGCTGGCTCTGGGAATCCCTGAAATTTTAGCGAATTTCATTGGCTGATGAAATCAACAATGACTGATCGTATTTGATTGGTTCATGAGATCAACAAAGATTCAAACTTGCAAGGCGAACGAAAGGAATGACAGCGACGGTTGTATTTTCATACAATGGTATTCCGTTATTGAATTATAAAGCTATGGAAATGAGAGTGACTGTGTAGACATAAATTGATCTGAATTCGTAAAGGGAGATCTAACAATACATAAATTATAAAAGTAAAGTAACGGCTACAGACACAATCGATCGTACTCGCTTCAGTGAGTATTCAAAGGAATATTTTTATAATTCAAGAGAAACAATAACAAAGCGGAAGACAGGAAGGTTCACATGCAAGATTATATTAGAACATGTATTTATCGTCCAGCCTTTACCGCAACAGAGCCAGAGAAGAACCGGTGATGAACGTCGAAGGGATTTTAAACGGCTACACGAAGATAAATGTACAAACTTGTGTACTTGTTAGTTTGAATATTCAAACCAACGTAAATACTACGTAGCCAGTAGACTCTTCCACAGTACCCGCTCTCAGCGGTCTTTAGTATGAGCATGCGCTCTGACGACTTGGTCGTCAAAATTTGACGACCGAGCAACAGGGTTTCCCAGAGCCAGCGACAAACCAAATGACGAGCGGGCTCTGGGTACGAGAATGAAGGCCATTCGCGAAGTTTAAAAAAAATCGTACGAGGGAAAACCGCTTGGCAGCAGTTTTAGTGAAAATAGTGTCGTTTGAATATCGGCTGGCATTCACAAACACGGCTTACAATGATAATTTTGAATAAACCGTCCAAAAGCAGAATAGTTGAATTAGTATTTGTATTAAGCACAATAAAATCCAAGCAATATTGACGCGGAGCGAGCGAGTTAAAAAATACGGCAAACCGGTCATTCATTATGCGGGAATCACCTTAAATCATTTATAAATATTTTGTTAATAAACGTCGCCCCCGAATAAGCGCCGCATCCCAAACCCCTAAAATTTAATAGCCACCGCGACGCTTAAACGAGTAAATACGGTAAGTTGCACGATTAATTGAAAGCAAAAACAAGCTTGTAGAGTTCAATTTACAAATCAATTGGTTTAAAGGTTATCATTGATATTCATTCTTGTAAATAAGATACATGAGTAATATTCTTAGCAGAAGTCATTACTTCTAACGTTCTGGTCATCAATGGGTTTATAGGTTATCATTGATATTCATTCTTGTAAATAAGTACATGAGTAATATTCTTAGCAGAAGTCATTACTTCTAACGTTCTGGTCATCAATGGGTTTATAGGTTATCATTGATATTCATTCTTGTAAATAAGTACATGAGTAATATTCTTAGCAGAAGTCATTACTTCTAACGTTCTGGTCATCAATGGGTTTATAGGTTATCATTGATATTCATTCTTGTAAATAAGTACATGAGTAATATTCTTAGCAGAAGTCATTACTTCTAACGTTCTGGTCATCAATGGGTTTATAGGTTATCATTGATATTCATTCTTGTAAATAAGTACATGAGTAATATTCTTAGCAGAAGTCATTACTTCTAACGTTCTGGTCATCAATGGGTTTAAAGGTTATCATTGATATTCATTCTTGTAAATAAGTACATGAGTAATATTCTTAGCAGAAGTCATTACTTCTAACGTTCTGGTCATCAATGGGTTTATAGGTTATCATTGATATTCATTCTTGTAAATAAGTACATGAGTAATATTCTTAGCAGAAGTCATTACTTCTAACGTTCTGGTCATCAATGGGTTTATAGGTTATCATTGATATTCATTCTTGTAAATAAGTACATGAGTAATATTCTTAGCAGAAGTCATTACTTCGAATGTTCAACTTATTGACACAAAATAAGCATGCAACTTTATACTTTTTTAAATTAAAACAAGCATTTTATTCTTTCTTAGTTGCAGTGGTGGAATATTACTGCACATTCAGTAAGGAACAGCTATCAATTTGAGCAATGAGAAAACCTAGAAAATACAGTACCCCTTCCTTTCCTCACCAGGACCCCCAGGGTTTACGCTGAATTGAGGCTACGCCTTAGAAAATGTGTCTTGGTACAAAGGTGTCTAACAGCTCTGAATTATTCATCCAGTTGCTGGCTTCTTAACTGATCGAGGATCCTGTAACCCCCCACAAATTTCCTCTGTTCCCCTGACCCATCAAATAAGGAATTTGTACAATGCAAACCTGATAGACATCAATGAATAAAACTTCATCAAACCGTCATCAACAATCTAACACATATGACACATCAAGGTAACAATATGCTGACCTTTTCTGACGTCATTGTTTACATTTGACTCGATTAGCATAAATCGTACCTTACTTCAAGCTACAAACAAACTGACTCCAAACATCACAAGAGAATGTTTATAAATAAGAAGAGAATGTTATGTTTAGAAACTACTGCAAACTTAAGAGCATTTGCATGGTTCAAATAATAATAATAATTTATTACTTTTATAGCGCCTTATCCAAAGCTCTAAGGCGCTTAACAATACTTATAAATGAGAAGAGAATGTCATGTTTAGAAACTACTGAAAACTTAAGAGCATTTGGTTCAATACTTATTGAGAAACTGGCTTTTCAAAAACAAATTAAAGTAAAAGTTACAAAGAATGGACAATACTTGCCACCCAGCCATACACACAATGTACATTCTCTTCCTTGCACCATTTAAACCAGGACATTGAAACCTCAAACAATTCTTCGACATATTACTCTCACATTTTCGGCATTCTCTCAACGTGGTATTCTCTTGTGATTTTTGGAGCTTGAAGTGTGTAGCTTGAAGTGGGATTTTATGCTAATGCAGCAAAATGAAAACAAAAGGATCCTCATACACATGCTGTATGACTTGCAAACTATATGTAGTGCAAAATGTTACAGAAATGCTGATGGCAGTAATGAGGTTACATCCATATAGGTGCAAGGTGGATTGGAGACCACAGACTCAACATTATGAATCAAATCTAAAATAATTTGGTTTTGATGAAGCCAAAAAAAGTAGAACCAACAAAACAAACTTACATTTGAAACATTCGTAAGAACAATGTCACCATTTTCCTTAGGGAGTTTCTCAGGATTGTCCCCCAGACTTTGAGGCATTCCTTCATGATGCTCAAAGTTAGAACAGGCCTTTTTCTTTTTATAACTCATGTGGTGGCTTGATGGCCCTGGAAGCTGTCATATATATCATTCAAAGCATTGTAGGAAGGAATGACATATAAATAGAGGAGAAAGGAAGGAAGGGAATAAAGCATGGATGGAAGGGCCACAAGTTTCAGGGCCACAAGTTTGTAAGTGTATTTCACTTTTATGTGTTACCCTCTTGAAATAAAGTCTTCATCATCATCAAGTCTTCATCAAGGGAATAAAGCATGGATGGAAGGGAATAAAGGATGGATGGAAGGGAATAAAGCATGGATGGAAGGGAATAAAGCATGGATGGAAGGGAATAAAGCATGGATGGAAGGGAATAAAGGATGGATGGAAGGGAATAAAGCATGGATGGAAGGGAATAAAGCATGGATGGAAGGGAACAAAGAATGGATGGAAGGGAAGAAAGGATGGATTGATTTATTTATCAATACAAAAAAACTTGTAATATTATGTAAAGTGCAAATAAAGTATTCTTCTTCTTCTGGAAGGGAATAAAGGATGGATGGAAGGGAATAAAGCATGGATGGAAGGGAATAAAGAATGGATGGAAGGGAATAAAGGATGGATGGAAGGGAATAAAAAATGGATGGAAGGGAATAAAGCATGGATGGAAGGGAATAAAGGATGGATGGAAGGGAATAAAGGATGGATGGAAGGGAATAAAGCATGGATGGAAGGGAATAAAGCATGGATGGAAGGGAATAAAGGATGGATGGAAGGGAATAAAGCATGGATGGAAGGGAATAAAGCATGGATGGAAGGGAATAAAGGATTACTGACATTTTGAAACTTGCAATATATTTTTACAGTTTATAGATATGATTTGATAAACTTTTTATCCTAATTCAGAAAGAACACAACTAAATAAGCTATGGCATCATTCCTTATGCTACGTCACCAAATTAATTAGCATATCCCAATTTCAAACCTTTATAACTCACAAACGTGAAGTTCAAATCACAAAATACTGAAACCTGCAACTATTCACTTAATATATAATCGATAACAAACTCACAGGGGTTATAGGCACTTTAATATATAATCGATAACAAACTCACAGGGGTTATAGGCACTTTAATATATAATCGATAACAAACTCACAGGGGTTATAGGCACTTTTTAATGTGTTAATGGAAAAAAAAAAGACTCACCTCAAGATCCACATGGCTGTGAGTATGCTTGTGTTTAAGTCCAAAGTGCATTAGAACTTCAAAGAGGTAGAACAAGTAGATGGATGCTATCACCATCAGAGCTTTCCAGATGAAAAGGTTGGGTTCTGCATCATGATCGCCTTCTTCTTTGTGGGCATGGAGACCAAAAGCCTGTGAAAGAGCAATGAAAACTCAAAATTAAGAGCTTGGCTAGGCTGTTGTCCCAATGCAGTCCATACAGTACTGCCCAAGTCTGTCATGCTTTTTGCCGATATATCATAATAAATTATGTCATTCGATTCCCTTATGTATTATTTCTTTCTCTATTGGTTTATGGTATATGCTTGCATAAGAGGAGACATCAATATGTATGCATGTACATGCATGTAACTACTTACATGAGGAATAAGATGAAGAATGCCATCGCCAGCTAATGATCCAACAGCAAGAGCCACTAAAAGTGCAAGAACCTTTTTATACATTGCTTTTCCAACAAATGGTATGGTTGCTACACCCACTAGGGAAGTCAGGCTAATGATGGTGACGGACAGGAAACCATAGCCCCAGACTACAACAGCAAATAACAATAGTAGGATTAGTTTACTGAGGTATATTGTACATGTGCATGTACATTGGGAGAAACTAAAATCCAATTAATTAAGCTTCAAACACGAAGTTTACCCCTGCATGCCCAGGGGTAAGAAAATTAAGAGTTGCTAATTATTCTTTGTATCACTACATTTATTTTACAGTCAATCCAAAAAAGGTTGTCCAGAATATATACACATATAACTATCACGTGACCGTATATACGGAATACATTAATTCCGGGTTCCCTTGTTAGTAATCAGCTTTTGGCTACATTATTCAGTATAAAATCAACACTTTAAGACCTTTTAAACCCTTTTAATGTATTCTGTATATGCGGTCACGTGATAGTTATATCTGTATATGTGTATATAATCTGGACAACCTTTTTTGGATTGACTGTATAAACGTATACATGAATATGCGATAACAAAGGTTGATATCAAATGTATTGTTGTACCTGACTGACTGAGTTTAAAGTGAACGAGTGAGCAAATGCATTCATGAATGAACAAACTTGTATCAAATGAAGCCAGAATGAATAGACGGATGCACTATTTTATCCTTACAAAGGGAAGCAAGGGTGGCCGAGTGTGTCTGGTTCACCTTACGGACCAGGCGCTTCATGTGAGTTGAGTTTCTTAGTTCGTTCTCTCCCTTGCTTCAAGGGTTTTTCTCCGGGTACTCCGGCTTTCCTCCCTCAATAAAAACAAACAATATTTTGTTCTGAGCTGTGCTCCGTGGTCAGACATGGGTCGTATGGTGGCAGCATAGTGCGCCTTTATATGCCTTTGACTCAACCATGTTGAGCTGCGTCCTTTGTAATTCAGCTACTGGCTGCAAGGAAGGATGATTAGCCACCCCAATTAATTATTAATTTATTACTTTTAGCTGTATCAATTGTGGTGTCCTTTGTTGTGGTTTTCTTTTTGGTACAAGCACCACTCTGTAGCTGCTGCAGGAAGGCAGGGCATAGCTCTTTGAGGGAAGATTTGCTTGCTCCAACTTCATGGTCAATGTCGAACACTGTCATGAGTGAATCCAAGGAAAAACACTGCAACCAAACAATTTAAAAAAACTTTTTTTGATACTTTTAAAACGTTATCTAGAGTGCTTGTATTATACTACCATTTGCGATCAACTGTATAGCGTAAACTATTTTGACGGTTGTTTCTAGTTTCAAACGTTAGGTTTGCTGGCGGCGGCGGCTTTCGTTTGTAGGCGTGAATGTTATGGTTTTGACATGCAACTTGTCAACGTTTGACAGGTCTATTCTTAGCATTTTGGCATGGGAAACTACACGTTTAAAACTTATTTCTAAAGATGGCGGTTCAGCTAAAGATATTGTACGCTGACAGATGTAAAAAGCAAACTGTTGATAAGGAAATATTATGTCATTCCGATTTCGATGTTTTCGTTGATCTTGTTAGAGAAATAGTGGGAAGCTACATGTCAGGAATGAAAACACCAAAGCTTCAATACCGGGACGACGAAGGGACATTTGTTACGATGTTGGATAAATCAGACTTAGACGATGCTCTTGCTTGCTTATCACTCGTACCAAACACGGAGCAGGTCTTCCGAATGTGCCTGAAAGTAACAGACCAAGACACACCTGTTGGAAAAGAGAAACATTTAAATGAAATTCCCGCTCAGATTTCTGACAGTGCTAGGCGAAAATGACTATTTGTTGCGAGTGCACCCTCGCCGTCTGATGATGTACTAGAAGAACTAGTAATAACTGCTCCAAGCAAAACAAGTAAGCTAGAAAAGGATAATTTAATTGATACTCCTATACAAAGATATATTAACAAATCAGAATCCATGATGAGGGAGAAAGAAGCTCAGATTAATGTACTAGTTGCTAATAAAGAAGCCGGCATTACGCAAAGGATCGAGCGGGCTCGAGCTTACAACGCAGGTGAAGGAACGGTATGTCACAATTGTCACCTGAGATTGGGCCACACATCGCGTAAATGTTCTTTCGAAAAATGTTCCTCTGTGTTCCATTGCGGACTGGAAAAGTTCCATACTGGCGAGCTGAACTTAAAACAGATAAAACAGAAAATCAATAAGCTAAAAAATGAAAAAGAGTAGATGACAAGGGACGTTGAAAACAAAAAGACCACGATTCAAAACGTGCAAGACTCGATAGTCAATCGCCTCGAAACAGAGCTAGTTCAAGCTGATCCATATGGCTATCAGACAGGTGCCGGAATGAGAAACTGGACTCTGCTCCGAAAGCACGTATTTGTTCTTCAAAAATACTGCAAATCCAATCTAAATGGTAGGATACCACCAAAACATGAAATTCTGAAACATCTGGAAGCTGCACTTGGTGACTATCAACCAGCTCATACATTGGGCCTCAAACAAGCACGCCATCGCGGAAATCCAGCGAAAGAGTCCCTAGAAAAATTTGGAATTACATTTCCAGTCAGTCGAACTCCTGAACCATATACTAGTACAGGAAGACTTATCGAAAGAATTCAACCAATTTCTAAGGAAGAAGAGGACGAACAGTTGAAACTTGCACTTTGTGCAAGCGCAGCTAGTCCTGCTTACTTTTCACCGGACATGGCATGCGCAAATGTTCCTTGTGCGAATAGCGCTAGGCCGGGCAGTTATTCAGCGCAAGTGCCCTTATCGTTCACGACTTCCACGTGTACAACTAGTACTACACAATCATTACCATCAGATACCGAAGTCACCGAGGACTTCAATGCAGCAAAGGCGTTGATGTCTTTGAAATTAGATCAAATTCACTAGGTTTCTCTCTTTTTAGTGAATTTGTTCTGATTTCAAAGACATACATGTATAACTGAATGTTGTTGCCGTTTTAGTAGTCACTGTTTAGTACAAAAGAGTGATGATTCTCTTGTAATCAATTTCTAGCTAGTGTTATTTAATTAGCGCTTTCAGGTTATAATTGAAGGGGTGTCCATGAAAACTGCGTATGTGACTATGTTGATGGTTTTCGAAATGTTATGCAATTGTATATAAACATGATTTGGTCATTTTTAGATCGATTACACTAGAAAAAGTGCTTGTTTTGCAGTTTGCCGTTTTTCGTAGAAATCAAAAATGCGCGTTTTTGACGTCATGACAATGTGCGACATTTGATTTTGATTTTCTTCCAAAATACATCATTGTGAAACAAAACGCCACTTGCTCGGCAAACTTCCATCTCTCTTCTTGATATATTCGGGGATTTTCAATTCGACTATTTCAGGATCCCTGTTGTTTTCCAATCAATTTCTAGCTAGTGTGGCCTATTTAATTAGCGCTTTCAGGTTATAATTAGTACCGAACATTTGCACAGTTTTTGTGTTTTTACTATTATTCTGATTTCGAATACAAGTTTTTGCGATGAGTTCGTGATTGAATAATAAACATGTTTATACGTTTGAAAAGTTCAAGTTTTTGATACACTCAGAGTGACTATGTTCCTGTTTCATTAACTGATAGGATTTATACTAGTGCGTTAATACACTGTATTTCATTCAAGGAAATAAATAAGATGTATGCTTGTAAAATCCAATCATGTCTTGGTGTGTTATTCTATCCATGGCAAGCATAACCGCTAACTCAATATTAACATCTGAAACATCTTTGAGCTCATAGTTCAGTAGCGTCTTTAATTTATTGAAACACATCTCTTACTATAGGGTTTAGGTCGGGTGAAACACAGGTGTGTATATCAATTCAATTCCCATGTCTCCGAGGAATTCCTCTAGAACTTCGCCTGCATCGAAGTGATGAACAGAGAGGTTGTCCATGATTACAATATCCCCAGTTTGAAGAACAGGACGCAGAGTTATTGGGTTCACAGCATTTAATTCCCTGGTAAGTGGTAAAGAACTGCAAAAATTCGATGTTGTTAGTCGCTCCAGCAAATACATCGTAATATTCTGGCCCATTCAGTGAAACAATCAAGTTGACCGTCGAGTTGGGAGATTCTACTTTTCTCACAACTTCGATGCATCGCTCGCCGATAGGAGCGTGTCCATAAAGGCGAGTCCCTATATCGGGATACTTCACTCCAGCTTCGTCAAAGAATTTCAACCGCCTTGGATCCTTTGCGGAAAGATAATCAATGAAAAGCTGAGTGTACATGTACCTCTGGTACCCAGCTGGGTAGTGTACATGATATTCTGGAAGGTAAATCTCTGAAGATTGACGGGAGTTATTTTTTTGCGCGTGTATCTTTGTCCTGACTGCATTCGCGATTTTACTGCACACGCGATATGGCTGAAATAGATATGTTTCCGCCGACATTTCCAAATTCCTCTAAGATGGCGTATATTTCCTTCAGTGAAATGGAGCCTCGGTACTTTTTCAAAGTTTCAATTAATTCCAGATCGTCGGCCTGGAGTTTGCTTGTTCGATCACCTCCAACTGAGAAACCCTCTTCATTATACTCATCACAAAATCTATTCCAAACTTTTTTCACCGTAACAGTCGGTGAAATTTTTAGCATTTTCGAAATGTCGAAGCAAGCTCTTTGAGGAAGAAAAAATGTTGTCCGATCACCACCCAATCGTACGATTTCATCAATTATGGCTGATCTTAGATCGTTAGAAATTGAAACGCCAGGTTTATTAATGAGCGCCCAAAGCTGTTAACTTTCAGTGAATCCATCTTTTTTCAACAGTCAGAGATCGTATATCGTAGTACTGATCGTATTCCTAATTGTACTGAAACCTGAAATAAGTTTTAAACGTGTAGTTTCCCATGACAAAATGATAAGAATAGACCTGTCAAACGTTGACAAGTTGCATGTCAAAACCATAACATTCACGCCTACAAACGAAGCCGCCGCCGCCAGCAAACCTAACGTTTGAAACTAGAAACAACCGTCAAAATAGTTTACGCTATACAGTTTGATCGCAAATGGTAGTATCCTTGAAAAATATACTATCCTTTATTATTATTATTAGTATTATTATTATCCCGGTTGAGTGGTTTGCTCTATGAAACCATCTTAGAGTTATACAGCATTTGGATAGACGGTGAAAAATACATAAAAACGAGGCTGGCCGGTACATACATGTACATACCGTACATTTAATTGGACACTAACAGTAATAAGCTATATTAGTACACACCAACTCACCAATATCCTAAGAACGCGCACTCTGGTTGGTTAAAAAAGTCAGGCTATTCTACCTTATAACCCATCGATAAATTTTCGCGCGCGCCCATTGGCTTAAACGGGACACGTGGTAAGATTTCACTGG
Organism: Actinostola sp. cb2023; assembly: GCA_033675265.1. NCBI lineage: Eukaryota > Metazoa > Cnidaria > Anthozoa > Actiniaria > Actinostolidae > Actinostola > Actinostola sp. cb2023. Next base: position 797,193 of record JAUJYZ010000938.1, on the reverse strand, counting down.
ACGGATGTCAGGTAATACCCCCCAGTTTTGAGATGATATCCCCCACTTTGGAGAAAAATGAAATTATCTGAACTTTTTTAAGACTGTAATGTATTTTTAATAGGTAAATTAGCTTGTACAACATACATGTGGTGTACTTGTTCCTTTTTGGGGATTTTAACGTCGATATGACAGGTATTTGAGGTATTTTTATAATTTTTCGATCCCGTTGAACTACGAACAAACGTAAAAATCGGCGCCCAAAAAGTCACTCAAATAAAACCCAAAATATCAAGAAAACCACTGAAAAAGCTTCAAAAACTATCAATCTTTTATTTTCGAATACGTTTTTAGAAGTTTACACATCATCATTTTGTTTCGGTTTCTTCATCATTGAAGTCGACGTAGAAAATTTATCGAAGGGTTATAAAATAAATAAACCCCTTTCTGGCTTACAGGTATATCGGCTGATAATGTCCTTGGCTGAGAGATGGTCCTTAAAAATATCACAGTTGCCCTCGAAGCTTCGCTTCTCGGCCAACTGTTCATTTTTCGGACCATCTCTCAGCCGCGGACATTATCAGCCGATATATACCAGCCGCCAGAAGGGGTTTATTTACTAAATATTCACCTCCAAAACTCGCGATATTGAGTCAGCAACAAAATGGCAGCTGCCGGCTCGTGATTTTCAAACTTTTCTCATGTTCTCCCAACACCCCCAGTGATCTATTTCACCAGTAAACCACGGCAATTTGTCTTCTATTGCTTTTATGACATAGCCAAAGATAAAATGGCAAGAAAGTTGAGGATTATGTGTGTTTTTGAACAAAATTGCAGTTGAAGTGCACATGCTACTAACGCCATTCACGCCATTGAGAGTGTGCTGGTGGTTTGCTTTCTTCAGAATTTTTGTCTTTTTCAGTGAAATACTCCATATTTTTTGGCTTAAATCAGTTTTAATTAAGTTCCTTTTAGTTGGTATACTAAAACAATTATTCTCTTCACTGTCAGTGAAAAGCAGGTTTAGGAATATTTACCTCACCACTTCGCGTCTCAGTAAATATTCTACCGCTATATCCACCACCAGTTCAGAAAATAATAATAATTGTTTAAATAAATATAAATATATATAATGTATAAAATTAGGAGGCAATAGAAGTTTGATTTCTGGTACAAAACTTTGTCATGTCAAATATGACATGATATTGCTACAATATTATTCTCAAGTCCTACAAAGTACAATCGAACATCACGGCCACCTCCCCACAACGGCCACCTCTCTGTGACGACCAGGGTGTTTTGTCCCCGGCCACCAGCCTGGACACATATGTTTACTGGTTTTTGAAACCTCACAATGGCCACCTCTACACAATGGCCACCTCTACACAACGGCCACCTCTACACAACGGCCACAAAAGTTCATCCCAATCAAGGTGGCCATTGTGGAGAGGTTTGACTGTATTATATTTGTTAGTCTATTTTATGATTCTACCATTTATACATACTGTGATAGGGTACTGTACGTATTAATATTAATTTTCAAACTTACAGTTGCATTGTGAGGAGCACTTGTTGGAGCAGGTGTAGATACAACAGCCCGTCTACGTCGATGTTTATGGCCATCTTGTTCTGACCCCCCTGATGCACCATTGTCAGATTTTTCCACAGAAATACCTAACTTGGTTGTTATCTTTTTAAGGTCATCCTCAGTGAGATATTTCTTATTTTTGAACAAATCATCCATAAAGAATGATGGAGAGGGAAGATTAGCGTGCTTCTCGTGTTCGGTAATGCAGTAACCTTGAACAAGACGATAAATGATAATTGCACAAGCTTTTTGGAACCCATCTTCATCCAAGGAAGATCCATTTGCTGCATGACCATGTTCATGGTCAGATTCAGACTTTTCTACTTCTTCTATAACACTTTCTGCAGAGAAACACTGGAACAGAAGTAAACAATATAATATTATTTTTAATAGCAATAACAAGTAATTATTGGATGAGGTTGCATGAGCATAATATCGTAAATTATCAAGACCGAGGTCTGTGAGGCAGATAACACAGACCCAAGGTCTTGATAATTTACGATATCATGCAAAAACTGAATTCATTATTGTTTTATTAAACATTTTGTATAAGTGAGAACACAATTATAATCAGGTCAATGGAAATAAAATGGAAATGCTGCCATGACCATTGACTACTGCAAACCTGCCACTCTTTATGACCTTGAATGAACTTGACAGGATAAATCTATTATATGCAGCAGATTTAGATTTATCCTGTCAAGTTCACATGCTATCAAGAATTAACCGTATGCTCTCAGCCAATCAGATTCACTATGTAACAGTTATACAGCCTGCAAACTGTTTTTATTATCTAAAGACTAAAAGTTACAAATTAGTGTAAATTGTTAATACATTTATAGTCTATCCAAAATGAATAAAACATTAATATTGCATGTTGCCAGCAATAGACTAGCTATCAAATCTAAGGCAATATAATTCTGCTGAGATAATAATAATAACCTTTATTAACGTGTCAAATTACCTAGCTTACACAAGTGTAAACTAATTGAGGACACCTATCTACCTAAAATCTACACCCATACCCAAACCCCCCCACCTAATTTCCCCAACCCCCTCCCCCCTTATTTAAATTCTATCTGGCATAAAATATTAAAATCATGCAATAAATTTATTAATGTTGGACTCCTTAAAAATTCAGAGTTCTAATAATTTACAATGCATAGCCGCCAATTACAAGCTAAGTATTACTAAATAGTTTATTCAACAAGGCAAACACAATATTAAACTTTAATTGTGCATGTATAGCTTGTATAGCTGTAGATCTACATAGTTACTCATTAGATTAATGTACGTACATGTCGTAAAACACAAACAAACATACAGTATAAATGGCATGCTAATAAATATAGATACAATAAACAAGCCCAATGCAGTAAAACATATATACATGTATTAAGATTTGTCTTATTTTATAAATCCCAGCTTTATAACTACCATCAAACTCATCACCAATAGATAAGCTTGGGCTGCCACAAGTGAGGGGCTGACCTCACTAGTCTGAGTCCCTCAAGGAGGTAACCATGGTAACCATGCCACAGTCCACCCCCTGGCACCCATCACACTGACTAGCTTGCATATTAAGACTTAGCTAAGTACCATGAGATGGGAGGGAGGGGTGGGATAAATTGATCCGCAATGATCATCTTAACTATGCGATTCTATCAGCAAATGGGGCAAGTTGACAGATGACAGATGTATTGTAAGCCCTGTAAATGTCTAGGACTCCCCCCATGCTGCGGGTACCCAAGGCAAGACCACTGGCTAGCCAGCATTGTCTTCAGTTGATAGAGTTGAGCAGCACCTTAATATTTTTCTAAGAATTTAAACGAGGAATAAATTGATTCATTGATTGAAATTATATTTAGCCTCATTTATATTTCCCTCCATTAAGGTATGGTTATTGCTTTCATACATGTGCAGTACATACATGTACATGTACATACGTGACAGTGCAAAATGGAGTGATTATTTGAGGGCCCCCTTGCAGGAATTCAGTATACTTAAGAATACTTCAAGTACAGTCAACTCTCTCGTAAGCGGACACCCTCGGGAATTGAAAAAAGTGTCCGTTAGAGAGCTGTCCGCTTATGAGAACTATTTCCGTAAGCGGACACCAAAGAAAAATAGGGTGGATGTCCGCTTACGGGAGAGTTAATTACGTTTTAATCGGTAGAGAAAAATAGCAACTGAACCGTACACCTTGCTTCCCCGCGGACAAATGGAGATTTGACAAAACCGATCCCCACTGTTCTGTTGCTCTGTAAAAGGTCATATTTTTGTTGATTTATTGCAAATTAAAGACAAATTCCATTGCCGAAAGTCCATTATTATATGGTGTGTCCGCTTACGAGAGAGCGTAAACAAAAGAAAAATCCAATTTTCATTTTCAAAAGTGTCCGCGTCCGCTTACGAGAGTGTCCGCTTACGGGAATGTGTAAATACAGAGTTTGACTGGGAGGTAAAACGGGGATTTGAAAAGGTGTCCGTAAGTAGAGCTGTCCGCTTACGAGAGTGTCCGTTAGCGGAGAGTTGACTGTATACTACTTTCTCCCAAAAAAGTACAATTGAAGTATACTTTATTTATACATTTTGTTAATGTACGTACTTCATTTATATTTAAAATGTTAAAGTATACTTAAAGTACACTTCAATAAATAAGTACATTTTGTTTGATGTACTTCATTTATACTTAAAATGTTAAAGTATACTTAAAGTACACTTCAATAAATAAGTACATTTTGTTAATGTACTTCATTTATACTTAAAATGTTAAAGTATTACAATACAAGCAGGAATTGCATTCATGTCAATGTAAATTTACAGGCAGGGTATGTATTATAAAAATAAATGTACATGTATGCATTCAAGGAAAGAGTAACAGCAAAATGGTTCATCAGCTCATACAAAATAACTGGGAGAAAATGTTTTAGCACAATAAACAACCTAGAAGCACTCCAACAATATTCCACATTAACTTGAAAATCTTGTAGTTGCAATCAGGCATATTATAAGTAATGTAAAAACGTGAGTTGTCACTGATTTAGGTAAAAAATACTGTATTTACGGGGCCATATCCTTCCTAGACACAAAAACCACGAGACAGGACGATGGATCCATTTTGGTCTCAGTCTACAGGAAGCCCACCCATACCGATCGTTACCTGGACTTCAACTCTCACCATCATATGCAGCACAAACGCTCTGTCGCTAAAACCCTCCTTGGTCGTGCCCGTAACATCCCATCATCTCCCAGAGACAAATCTTCGGAGACCAAACATGTATTCGACGCTTTAGGTGCAAACAGTTACCCTGTGAACTTCCTAAAAAGCTGCAAAACACCAGGACCACAACAGCGTACACAACCGCAGCAACCACAACAGCCTGAGCAAGATCGTGGTTTCGTAGTTTTACCATACATTAAAGACGTGTCTGAAAAGATCACCAGAACCTTAAACAAGTTCAACGTCAGAGTTTCACACAAATCGACTCACACTATCTCGTCAATTCTAAAAAAGCCAAAAGACAGAATCGACAAGAGTTCCACCACGGGTGTCGTTTACCGTATCAACTGCAAGGAATGTAATAAAGTCTATGTTGGACAAACATCCAGGGCTCTAAAAACCAGGATAAAAGAACATACCAAAACCTTTTTCAACTTGGACCGCAACTCACAGCTGGTACAACATCATCTACAAACACAACACGATTTTGACAATCATCGATCGTGAAAGTCAATGGAACAAAAGACTGGTCCTTGAAGCTTGGCATTCCGCCATGCGGGAAAGTAACTCTATTAATGAACACATCTATTTCCCTAAAGTCTTATTATACAACATTCTTAAGTGATCACACCTAACGTTATATATTCCCTAGACGCCATATCATTACATCTAGCTGATGAAGGTTGCAGTACGCATCCGAAACGTCCCGGTAAATACAGTATTTTTTACCTAAATCAGTGACAACTCACGTTTTTACATTACTTAATATTCCACATTACACATACCATTTAGAGTAAAATTTCTACTAAGCAATATATGACATATTTTCATAAATATTTAGTGTCCCCATGTCATTATCAACCATAAATGTAAATTTTGATTTTAAAAGGTCATAAAACATCTTCCAAATAATAATAATAATAATAATAATGATGAAACACTCCTAAAGCGCCTATTCCCTCCCTTACCAAAATTAGGTACATTAAAGTATACCCCAAATGTAACTAAGGTATACCCTAAATGTACCTTTTTAAGAATAGGTAGGTTTAGGGTATATACTCCAAACATACCCTTGCATTTTTATGCAGTTCAACAATGTACCTCAAATGTACCCGACATACCCCAACTGTACCTAGTGTTAGAAATATATACCCCAACTGTACCTCTTGCATTTTTATCCAGTTCAACAATGTACCTCAAATGTACCCGACATACCCAACTGTACCTGGTGTTAGAAATATATACCCCAACTGTACCTAGTGTTAGAAATATATACCCCAACTGTACCTCGTGTTAGAAATATATACCCCAACTGTACCTAGTGTTAGAAATATATACCCCAAATGTACCTGGTGTTAGAAATATATACCCCAACTGTACCTAGTGTTAGAAATATATACCCCAAATGTACCTGGTGTTAGAAATATATACCCCAACTGTACCTAGTGTTAGAAATATATACCCCAACCCAACTGTACCTGTACCTAGTGTTAGAAATATATACCCCAAATGTACCTGGTGTTAGAAATATATACCCCAACTGTACCTAGTGTTAGAAATATATACCCCAAATGTACCTAGTGTTAGAAATATATACCCCAACTGTACCTAGTGTTAGAAATATATACCCCAACTGTACCTAGTGTTAGAAATATATACCCCAACTGTACCTAGCTAGTGTTAGAAATATATACCCCAACTGTACCTCTTGCATTTTTATCCAGTTCAACAATGTACCTCAAAACCCCAAATGTACCCGACATACCCCAACTGTACCTGGTGTTAGAAATATATACCCCAACTGTACCTCTTGCATTTTTATCCAGTTCAACAATGTACCTCAAATGTACCTGACATACCCCAACTGTACCTGGTGTTAGAAATATATACCCCAACTGTACCTAGTGTTAGAAATATATACCCCAACTGTACCTAGTGTTAGAAATATATACCCCAAATGTACCTGGTGTGTTAGAAATATATACCCCAACTGTACCTAGTGTTAGAAATATATACCCCAACCCCACCTACCTAGTGTTAGAAATATATACCCCAACTGTACCTAGTGTTAGAAATATATACCCAACTGTACCTAGTGTTAGAAATATATACCCCAACTGTACCTGGTGTTAGAAATATATACCCCAAACTGTACCTAGTGTTAGAAATATATACCCCAACTGTACCTCGTGTTAGAAATATATACCCCAACTGTACCTAGTGTTAGAAATATATACCCCAAATGTACCTAGTGTTAGAAATATATACCCAACTGTACCTAGTGTTAGAAATATATACCCCAACTGTACCTAGTGTTAGAAATATATACCCCAAATGTACCTAGTGTTAGAAATATATACCCCAACTGTACCTAGTGTTAGAAATATATACCCCAAATGTACCTAGTGTTAGAAATATATACCCCAACTGTACCTAGTGTTAGAAATATATACCCCAACTGTACCTAGTGTTAGAAATATATACCCCAACTGTACCTAGTGTTAGAAATATATACCCCAACTGTACCTAGTGTTAGAAATATATACCCCAACTGTACCTAGTGTTAGAAATATATACCCCAAATGTACCTAGTGTTAGAAATATATACCCCAACTGTACCTCTTGCATTTTTATCCAGTTCAACAATGTACCTCAAATGTACCTCATGTACTCTCAGTACATGCTGCAGTCTACTCACTTTACTTTATAGTCATTTGCCTGGAGTTTTCCAAGATTTTCTCCTATTAAACTTTGAACTTCTTATTGTTGGGAAGACTGAAGATTATCACATAGATTTTCTCTTGGTAATTTTGCTAATTTAGACAAAGGCTTTGATAAAAGTTTACCATTTTACTCAACTTACTGTCAGCTTGTCAGCCATCTTTGTGATCACACAAATGATATCGTCAGCAGTCGTGCACACTCAATCACATGACTAAAATACGGCTGCTGATTGGTCCATGGCGCGTTTGCACATTGAGCGAAGAGGCTTATAATTGGTGTGTTTGCAGTGTTTGAACAAGATCTCAAGAAACTCTGGCTTTTTATTCATTTTCTGCTAGTAAGTTGGACTGCTTAACTATTTTTGAAGTAAGTAATTACAAGTAAAACAGCTTAACAAGCTTCTACATGTCTTTCAGGCAAATTGGAAGAGAAAAACTTGGATAAAATGACTTGCTGTTAACAACCACATCGACTCTACTCTCTACATACGGCTCTAGCAAATCTGTAAGTACCACAATAAATACATAGAATGATATATAAAATGTAGATAGATAGATAGCTCATTTACAAATTACATACATGTAACTCCCAAAATGCTGAATTGCATAATTTGAATAAAACAATTAAACTAAACAGCTACAATCTCCTGCAATATAAACGAGACACCTATGATCCCTTCCCCTTCCACAATGTTGATCAGTGATGGTTTGTAATATTTGAGGGAATTTTGAACCCAAACATCAACTTTGGAACGGGGAGGGGGGGTGAGACTTACGATTTCATGGTGGCACATTTTATTTTGCATGGGATTGTCTCTAGACCTAGATATCAAGATAAACAAATGACGTAAAGTAGGTGTTGAAATTTATGACGTGCGAACGGATTTGAACTGGAAGTCACGAGAAAGTTTGAACTTACGTACATTGTAAGGCGTTCAAATATTTATGTAACAAGACGCTCAATGAGCGTACACTCGGGCTTATGACAAGGACAATGTCAGTTGCGTGAGGAGAGACCTGACAATGACTGACAGTTGCGTGACGAGGGAGACTGTATATACATGTATGTGTCGAGTTCATTTGATTTGCCTTTGACTTTGAGTTCATTTGATTACCTTTTGACTTTGAGTTCAATTGATTTGATTTTGATGAGTTCGTGTAAAGGCCCCCTCTCTAGCTTCAGATCCCGAAACGTCGAGTTTGGAATCGAGTTCGAGTTCGGGTTCGAGTTACGGTTCGAACGTCGAATAAAACAAGGACTAAAAATCAAAAGCTGCTTCTGTTAGATTTAAGATGTGACCTCAAGTGACCTCAATGAGTCACCGACACAAATATTCTCCCTTGTCACTGAGCGTCTTCTTCTGTAATAGATCCCTAAAATCTAAGGACGTTTTGATTTCGATTGTAGTTTTGCCGTTCACTGACCTGTTTTGAGCGTGGAAATTCTGTTTTAAATAGCGCTTAACGTGGCGGTTCTAAAATTAGATCGCGTAATAAATGTATGACTCAGACAAGGATCATACAACTGTCATCGTACTGAAAAGAACACGGATTTTCGAACATTGACCTTTCTCGCCTTTGCTTTGATGTAGTTTTGAAGTACGATTTTTACGATTCCTTTTCCTTGTGAATTTTTCAAACGTGGAATAAAATAAACATTCATCGTGAGTTATTGAAAATGATACGTCTTGAGGTTGCATAGGTCAGATGGTTCTGATAACGCACTCACGTTTGTTTTTGTTAAACTTGAAACTCCGGATACGATTAAATACGTCGCATACTTTCGTCATTCTTTAGCCGAATAAAAAAACTACGACTACTACTACTACCGAAAAACGCATTTTCTAACTCGGGCTTCCTTCGGAAGGGCCCGAGTAATGAACCAATAAAGCAAAGAAATGATATATAAGCATTAGTATTACTTTCTGAATTACAACAACTCAACAAGAGCATTGAAAATAACGATCAGTAGAGGTATGGCCATTGACCCCAAGACAAGAGCTATGGTGTATTATTTATCCAAACTACAAGGACTTTCAATTCGAAAAGTGGCGAAAGAGTGTAACGTTTCTAGAGCAACTGTGTGGAGAATTCGTAATATGGATATGAACAGGGATAGATCTGTGAATACACGCCTTGAGACAAGAGGAAGACCAAGAAAATTAAGTGTACGTCAAGAAAGGCAACTTAGAAGATCTATACAGATACTGAGAGAGCAAGAAGGTAATTTCACGATCAAGAGACTCATGGAGAACGCTTGTATTGCTAGACTAGAGGTTTCAGAGAGTACAATTTCGCGGTTTTTAAATAAAGAGGGCTACTATTATCTACAAGCTCGAAAGAAAGGTCTATTAACGAAGACAGACATAAAAAAAAAGAAGAGTTTTTGCACGGAGAATGCTAAAAGAGTTTCGTTGCGATGTGTGGACGCAAGATATATAGCATTTTACCTTGACGGAACGGGATTTGCGTACAAGAGAAATCCCTTGGATCAAGCTCTGGCACCCAAAGCCAGGGTATGGCGCAAGAGATGTGAAGGACTGGATCGTGGTTGTACCGCGAAGGGGCAAAAAACAGGCACTGGTGGCCGTGTTGTGAAGCTGATGGTAGCTATAAGTTTCGACAAGGGTGTGATCACATGCAAAGCTTATGATAAGTTGAATGGCTCTTATTTCGCCAAGTTTATTGACGACAACTTTGAGACCATGTTTGTCATAGCAGATAAAGGCCAAAGGCGATTATGGCTTCAAGACGGGGATCCAAGTCAAAACTCAGCCATGGCTCGTGCGGCTATGGCCCGTGCAAACTGTGAACTTCTCAGTATACCCCCGAGAAGTCCAGACTTAAATCCTATCGAAAATGTTTTTAAACTTGTTTCAGATGCTTTGCGTGAGCAAGCAATAACATCGCAAATCAAAAAGGAAACGTACGAAGAATTTCAGGATAGAGTAATAAATACAATTCAATCGGTTCCCATAGCAACCATAAATAACATAATTGCATCGATGTCAAATCGCTTGAAAGAAATTATAAAGAGAAAAGGACAGCGTTTAAGATATTAGAACTCCTGAAGTATTGTAAACAGCCTATTAGTTAATGTGATTTATTGATAATAAAAATCATGTGCAATGACTATTTCCTAAGACTACAAGTCTGCGCAAATTTCAGGAATAAACAAACGCCCTATAAATGTGAAGTATAACAATCAAACATGCATTTAAAACAATTTACTATCTTGATTATGACTGATTATGACACCTCTATCGCAGTGTCAGGTATAAACATAAAAGTCTTCATAGAATAAGTATGACACCGAAAACCCCACTCCACCCCTGAATGGGGAATCCTATGACAATGAACGGATCACCTCCACGGTACACCATCTAAAACATGTAATATTACAGCTCTGCAGAATACGCTGGGTGCACATTAAAGCCATAAGAAGTGAGCTCTGCACCATCATACCATGATGGGCTTGAAGTTTAGTATTCTTGTGCAAAAGCGCAATATAACGAGCTCATTGTGCAACGGTGTACCGTTGACACTAAAAAAGAATATATAACATATTATATATTATTTATACGGTTCACCGTGGTGTATCGTCGTTTAATATCTTTATATTAAGATAAAATCACTGAAAAAGCCTTTCATATTTATACTGACATATAAATGTCTCAATATACTAGTATATTGAGTTTGGACACTACAAGCATAGTATATAATTCTGAGTTTAAAACATGGTGATCCGTCCCGGTGTACCGTTCACAGCACCGACGTCTGCGTTATATCCATGAAATTTTGACATTATGCTAATTCAATTTCAAAGAAAACAGATCGCAGCTAATTACATGGGCTTCAGTGAAGAATGAATTCCGCAAAACAACGCGCACATGATGGGATACTGACTTGTTCATCCTGCGGGATTTGTGAAAAGAAATGAAATGCACGAAATCTTACTCTCATCATCTGTGTCTCAACACGGTCAACTGCACCCCCTCTCACAAAACTGAAGTGCTCATTCGCCGTGCAGAATATAGGCGAATCCTTCTCAAAGACAATGTCTTGAGCATAATGCGTCTTTGGAGCTGGAAAACGCACCATCTGTCCTTCGAGGAGCAATAGGAGATTGTGCCAAGGGATAATCTGGGCTGACCATCGAAAGTCATTTAAAAATATGACTTCACAACCTTCAACTCCAACCCAGGCAAAGCTTGTCGTAGCAGGGTTGCTAAATGTATCATATATCATATTTAATGGATTGAGGATAAAGGTTTTCCCGCAATTCGATGGGCCTGTAATTATGATGTTGCGATATTTCCCTCTTCCTTGCTCTAGCAATAAGCGTACAGCTCCTACGAACTCAGGTCCATCGATGTTGTTTCGCGTAAGTATATTTCTCGCGAGCTCCAACCATTTCTTATTGCAATTGGATACACAGTCTCCTCCAAAGGCAACGTTTAGTCGCTCTAAACGACTTTGCTGCGACCGAACCACAAGACTTGGTGCTTCGTTCAATTCCCATTCAACTCGGATTGCTTCGTCGACAACCTTTGGACCGCGGTTGGCTATGAACTGAGCGAGGTCTGTTTTTCCTTGACTTTGTTGTTCTTGGGCCAACGCTAAAAGTTCGAGACGGGACTTGATTCCTTTGCTTACAACTATTTGCGAAACTTCGTAAACACTCAATTGACGTCTTCTGGCTTTTCCTCTGGCACTTCGTTCTCTTGTGCGACTCCTCGCTCCTCTGCGCCGTGCTTCAGTTGCTCGCGTGGTTTGGGGAGGTCGAGCATTGGTAAGATCAGGATGGCCTTCTGACTGAATATACTCCGAATCTTCTTTCGTGGTGTAACTCCATGCAGAGTAATAATTCTCATGACGATTAGAGAAGTTTACATGCACACCGTGCTTCTCTTGAAGAACACTCCTAACTCTCCTCCACCTGTGCCGCTCAAACAACTTGACGCCCATATGATAGTGAAATCCTGACTCTATATGGTTTTCTTTGGCACAAACCCATTGTAATATCTGCACATTACAAGTCGAAAATGCATCTTCAACTATGGTGACAAAACTCTCCCTGGTTGGGAATATATCGGCATTGACTTGACTGTATGTTATTAAATAAACTCGTCTGACATCGCGATTGCGAAGCAATTCGTTCCCTAGTTGTTCTTCGCTGTCCATTCGATCATCAAATTTTATAACGTCACTACAGAATTCATTCGACTCTACTGAATCTAACACGATTGTTGTGCAATGTATGTCTTGTACATTTCATAGTAATTACCATATATGCATTGCTTTTTACAAATTGTTTTTTACAATAATTGAAGTGTTTTTTTTTCTGATTTTTTCCGCATTGTATTATTAGCCCTTTTAATAAGTAAACATATCATACATACGCGTTACTGCTGCAATATTTGTTCGAATTTTTTAGGATAATTAATATGACATTTTAAATGTGCATTTGCCGTTCGATATTGTGGTCTCTATCTCACACATTCATCCCTCCACACGCTGCATTCCAATCATTCCTGTTATAGACAATCTCCTGCAATATAAACGAGACACCTATGATCCCTTCCCCTTCCACAATGTTGATCAGTGATGGTTTGTAATATTTGAGGGAATTTTGAACCCAAACATCAACTTTGGAACGGGGAGGGGGGGTGAGACTTACGATTTCATGGTGGCACATTTTATTTTGCATGGGATTGTAGGTTGCATTAAAGTAAAATACTGGTACAGTATTTGGATTGCCCTCATCTGTTATGTCTATTTCACATCTGAACTCTTATGGACTATAAGTCTTATAGCTATATTATATATGACCTATTTGAATCAATGAATGACTGTCTTTATTATTACTATTCAGTTTCAGATATTCATTAATTGTTCAACAAGCTAATAAAGCCAATGAAAGATTTGGTTACAAGCATTGTTAGCCGGAGCAAAATTGGTAGACACAAAAGCTAAGTTCAACACTTTGACTTTGACAGCAAACAAACATGCATATGTAAAACATATAATATATAAATTATATGTCATATATGTAGTGTATTCTTTCCTTTATTCACCTAAAAGCTCTCTAACTAATACAACCAAAACGACATGCCGAACAAGCTACCACGCACATGTCCTATGCTACATTCCCGGATGTGACAACCGGAAGAAGGGCTGTGTAATATATAACAATTCCTTCCCTCTTAGGGAAATTCAGGAAGCAAATAAAAAAAATAACAATAATGTGTTCAATGGTGGCTCTAAATAAGCAAGTGTCTCTAATGTTCTGAACCAGCTGGGGGCTCGGTGTTTTTATTCTTGGTAACGCTGAGGCAGTCTCCTTTGTCTGGGAGAGTTCCTTCTTAGTTCTTGAGGACTTGTAGTCTTTTCCATTTCACTTGCCCCTTTCTGTTGTATATCCTTCGCCTCAATGTCTTTGGGAGAGTCCAAGGTAGGTTGGCTTGTACACGCTGGTATAGCCGAGGGGACTGATGCTGTGGGCAAGAGAGGTAACAGTGTTTCTCTTATGGACATCTTGGTTCACTTGGACATAGTATGAACGTTGCATTACATCATTACAATACCTGGCAGCCAGCGAGGTCCTGAACGAAGGTTGAGCACAAAAACAGAATTCCCAACAGCGAACGTTGGTTTTCAGTCTTCATTTCTTTCATAGGTTGACCATTCTTTGTTGCTTACCAGTGATGGCCTGAGACTTGAGTACCTTGTCCTTAGCTGCCTCTTCATGAGGAGGTGACTAATTGGCGAGTCGCCAGTCGCAGGGTGCAGTGTGGTGCGGTAGGATAGAAGAAACCTGTCAATCTTTTCCTCAAGGGGGACTCCATTATCCTTCATTTTCTTCATTTGGATCTTGAAGTGACGCACATAACGTTCCGCCATCCCATTAGAGGCAGGATGTCCAGGTGGTGTCAGGGTGTGTTTGATGTTGTTCCTAAGCATGAAGTCTGTAAATTCAGTACTTGTGAACTGTGGTCCGTTGTCTGTGACAATGTGTTCTGGGATGCCAAATGTAGCAAATAGCTTACGTAGCTGTTTGATTGTAGAGTGGGATGTGGTGGTCGTCATTGGTATGACTTCCAACCACTTCGAGTATGAATTAACCACAATTAAGAACATTCGGTCCATGAATGGGCCAGCAAAATCCAAGTGGAGCCTTTTCCAAGGGCCTGAAGGCCAATTCCAAGTCGCAACTGGTGGGCTAGCAGGTTTTGCTGCATTTTCTTGACAACTAAGACACTGCTTTGTGACTTCTTCAATAGATGCATCAAGCTTCGGCCACCAAAAGTGCTGTCTAGCCAGTGACTTCATCCTCACAATACCAAGGTGCTCGCTGTGCAGGTCTAGAAGAATATTGGATCTGAGAGAAGTAGGTATAACAACCCGGTTACCCCACAACAAGCAACCCTGTTCTACTGACAGTTCATTCTTCCTTGTAAAGAAAGGTTTCAGCTCGACATTTGAGCAGTGGTCTGGCCAACCCTCCTTTGTAAGGTGCAACACCTTACTCAGGCATGGATCCTTGCTTGTTTCCATGGCAACCGTTTTGGCAGTGAGAGGTATCTCACTTAGCTTCACATCATCAACATAACATCATCCTGTTGCACCTCACCTGCAGTTGGTTTCTCTTGAATGGGTGCTCTGGAGAGATAATCAGCACAGACGTTTTCCTTGGATGATATGTACTTTACCGAATTACAGTCGTTTCGCTTCTAAAACTTTTCGCCTCCAGTCGTTTCGCTTCTAAGTCTTTTCGCCTCCAGTCGTTTCGCTTCTAAAACTTTTCGCCTCCAAGTCCTTTCGCTTCTAAAATAATATACTTCCTAATAATGTTGCCGATGGTCCGTTCGCTTCTAAGGAATCGAAGGAAGGCTTGATCCCGGGGTTTGATATACTTATTGATCAGATAGATGTCCTAACTGACTACCGATTTTGGAAATTACTTTACAAATACGCGAAATACGTGTATTATAACATAAGAGTTTGAAGAATTGGACAGTAATCATTTGTATTTCCCTAACATAAGAAGAACTGGACAGTGAGTAATTGACCTTTACAGTCAAGTTATTCGCTTCGAGTTTACTCGAATTCTGATTGGATTATTACTTGGGCTTCCTGTGGAAGGCCCAAGTCTAAGATTACAGACGGTTATTCTTCGTCGTGTTTCTACGCCAAATCTGCAAGTGCACCATAGCGCATGCGCATGCTAATCTTCTCTGTATCGTTCCAATTTTTGAGTATACAGAAGTTGTGGTCAGCAGCTTATCAACGAAATTCAAGATGGCAGACGTACGTAACGATAAATCAAATCACCAGCAGCATTCAAAAAGGATTTTGCCGTGCTCCCTTGCTCGAGCCAGTCGAGTCGTTCATTAATACTGCTTAGTAAATATGCAAATATCCTAGAGAATACTTTTTGGCCTTGCAATTCTGTCTGAAAGTGTATTTCTAACAGATGTCTGTGGCTTAGTAAGAACTCGATCGTAATTTTATTGAGGTAATCGAAATGTGCTTCGCCAGCTTGTCAGCTTTTATTACGTATGCATGTTCTACTGAGTCACGCAACGAGTGACTTAAATTCTGCAAGTAATACATGTAGGCTAAAACTACTTCTGTATGATGATACAAGCTAGTTAGGTTTCACATTTAAAATCTATCAAAACAGCTTTATTAAGAAGCCCAAGTTCACGCTAGTAGAGCGTCTTGTTAAACAATTGCCCCTCCTTATATAGACACACGATGTCGGTCGACTGTCGGCCAACTTGTCGACCAACAAACTATCGACAGTCGGTCGACAACCTACCAACTGTCGGCCGATACACGGTATATATACACCGACTGTCGGCTGCCGGATCAGTACGATCGTTATTATTTTGATATTTTGAATGTATCATATTAGTACGGCCGAATTGGTTTTTCATTACCAAGAACGTAAGAGTCATTAAAAGGAAAATAGCGGACCTTTACAGCCAATACCGTACGTTCGAGTGATGCGAATTAGAAAAACCCTCAGCTCGCAGGGTATTCTTTCACTGACTTAGCTTATAAGTTTACTCAACGGCCAGCCGATCAAATAAGACGCTCAAGTACGTTAAAGGGGCAGTGTCAACCCATACGACCGCGTAAGCCTGGGTACAAAGAAGCGAGAAATAATAAAAGTCCACCGTGGACTTTTATTATTATCGATGTTTTCAATCCGTTTCCATCGGCCTTAATCATGTTTGTTCAAGCGTCTAATAGATCACTAGTAATAATTCAAAGCATGTTCTTCATTTTCAACAATTCCTAGTGGGGATTATTACTTGGGCTTCCTGTGGAATGCCCAAGTCTAAGATTACAGACGGTTATTTTTGTGTTTCTACGCCAAATCCAATCTCGTCCCCAGAGCCTGCGTTTCTTTCGGCCAGCGGCGAAGAACGTTCTCGTCGCTGGCCGAAAGTAACGCAGGCTCTGGGGACGAGATTGCGCCAAATCTGCAAGTGGTCACCATAGCGCATGCGCATGCTAATCTTCTCTGTATCGTTCCAATTTTTGAGTATACAGAAGTTGTGGTCAGCAGCTTATCAACGAAATTCAAGATGGCAGACGTACGTAACGATAAATCAAATCACCAGCAGCATTCAAAAAGGATTTTGCCGTGCTCCCTTGCTCGTTCATTAATACTGCTTAGTAAATATGCAAATATCCTAGAGAATACTTTTTGGCCTTGCAATTCTGTCTGAAAGTGTATTTCTAACAGATGTCTGTGGCTTAACTCGATCGTAATTTTATTGAGTTTGTGAAATCGTTTCTTGCAAGGTAATCGAAATGTGCTTCGCCATGCAGCTGTCAGCTAGGAGTGTGAGTGTTGAAGCTAATTACGTATGTATGCTCTACTGAGTTACGCAACGAGTGACTTAAATTCTGCAAGTAATACATGTAGGCTAAAACTACTTCTGTATGATGATACAAGCTATTAGGTTTCACATTTAAAATCTATCAAAACAGCTTTATTAAGAAGCCCAAGTTCACGCTAGTAGAGCGTCTAGTTTCATCTTAGAACTGACTTTGAAGCCGTTGAAAAAAGTGTCGAACAGCCGTAGAGAGGCAGGCCGCCATCATCCTCGAGTGAAGAAAACCGAATTGTAAACCGGCAATTCTGGTCGATTGCGAGGGAATCTTGATCATCAATCGTAGGTGCAGTACTGTTCATGACTTTTGAAGAGAAAAACTCACGTAGAACGACTTGTAAACCCGGTGAGCTTCACCATCTATTTATGTGTTGGGCTTCCTGTGTCTTATTTGATCGGCCGTTGGAAAATGATATCGCCGTGAATTCACTTCTTGTATTCTGTCCTTTTGATATATTGAAGTTCTCAAATTGCTTTCTAAATAAAGATTAGTATCTACATGAGTCCTGTGGGTCATTTATTTAGCGATTAGAACGGTTTTGGGGGGGTTTTGTAACTCGCTACCGAGTGTTATTGTTTTGATTTTAATGCGCATGCGTGAGGCTTGACACTGCCCCTTTAAAGGGGCAGTGTCAAGCCTCACGCATGCGCATTAAAATCAAAACAATAACACTCGGTTGAGAAGCCTACCTTGCCCGGTAGTGAGTTACAAAACCCTCCTAAAACCGTTCTAATCGCTAAATAAATGACCTACAGGACTCATGTAGATACTAATCTTTATTTGGAAAGCAATTTTAAAACTTCAATATATCAAAAGGACTGAATTCAAGAAGTGAATTCACGGCGATATCATTTTCCAACGGCCGATCAAATAAAACACAGGAAGCCCAACACATAAGTAGATGGTGGGAAGCTCACCGGGTTTACAAGTAGTTCTACGTGAGTTTTTCTCATCAAAAGTCATGAACAGTACTGCACCTTCGCAATCGACCAGAATTGCCGGTTTACAATTCGGTTTTCTTCACTCGAGGATGATGGCGGCCTGGCTCTCAACGGCTGTTCGACACTTTTTTCAACGGCTTCAAAGTCAGTTCTAAGATGAAATAATCCCCACTAGGAATTGTTGAAAATGAAGAACATGCTTTGAATTATTACTAGTGATCCATTAGACGCTTGAACAAACATGATTAAGGTCGATGGAAACGGATTCAAAACATCGAAAATAATAAAAGTCCACGGTGGACTTTTATTATTTCTCGCTTCTTCGTACCCAGGCTTACGCGGTCATATGGCTTGACACTGCCCCTTTAAGGCCTGGGATGGACGTGAAAACGAGGCTAAGCCTATTTTATTTTGCTGTTATGACAGGTTTTGCTCGAAATTCACGAAACTTCTCTCAGGTATATAACTTTACGACTTCCAACTTTTAAGATAGTAATATTTGTCATAAAATGATCACGTGACCTCTTGCCTCACTCCCATGTCCCTGGAAAATTTGTATTAAAATGGGGTGATGGGTATTTTATGTATGGCAAAAGTCATGCCATATTTTCGTTTGTCTTTGTGACAGGTATAACAATCTGCCCTCACACCTGAACAACTAATTTGTATTAAGGAGATATTTGACAAAATAGGTCACGTGACCTGGAGGGTCAATCATATTGAAGCGAATATCTCCTTAATGCACATTAGTTGTTCAGGTGTGAGGGCAGATTCTTATACCTGTCACAAAGACCAACGAAAATGTGGCATAACTTTTTCCATACATAAAATACCCATCACCCCATTTCAATTCAAATTTTCGAGGGACATGGGAGTGAGGCAAGAGGTCACGTGATCATTTTATCACACATATTATTATCTTAAAAGTTGAAACTCGTAAAGTTATGCAGCTGTGCGAAGTTTCGTGAATTTCGAGCAAAACGTGTCATAACAGCAAAATAAAATAGGTTAGCATCGTTTTCGCCCCCATCCCAGGCCTTAACAGGAAGCCCAATACACAAGCAACCCCCAAATAAGATACAGGAAGCCCAATAACTCCAATACACAAACAGAGGCTGGTGAGCCTGTGGTTTCATGTATAATTCTCTAATCATAAAGAAACATCTGAAGATTTAAATCAGTCCACTTTATTTGATGTTTGTTTGATCTAGATGTCAAACGTGTTATTCAGCACAAGTTACGTTCGATCGAGTGATGCGTGACAAACAACGCCGTAACCACAACACCGGCCGTAGCTAGCAACTGTAAACAACAAACGTGCGGAAGCATCTTAAAAACATTTATGAACAAAGATACGTTATATGTTATAGCAGATATTGAACTAAGAAATAAAATGAAAACTTCTTATTTATGGTTATAATAAGAGATCGAGTCATTTGCCGATGAAACTGGTTATTTATAGTAAGCTTATAAACGGCGAAAGCCGCGTTCGTTCCCATATTGTCCATTTATTATCAGTTTCTTACTGGATTCTTCTTACTTCAAGTCGGATTAATTATATAACTGGTTTATAGCTTGGTTACTGAGTTGTCACATTCAAGTCACACAACAGTGCTTTCGCATCGAAAAAGTAACGCTGTAACGCTTGGGAAATAGACTTTCATTTTCTTTCCTATCTTTAAAATAAGCTTTTTTAAACACAATACATGTTCTTGTGCACAAAATAAGTGAATCCACCAACTAGGGACTTAAATTTATCGCGGGGTTTGATTGTTTGTTGCTGAAGAAACCTTGCTGATGTCACACAAGAGTGCTTTCGCATCCATGGAGTGACCGCTTGGGAAAATTAGGCTTTTATCTGAATGATAATTACCTCTACACTCGCTTTGTCGCGATCACTGCTAATAACAACCCAATCGCTTAAACTCTGTCGTGTAAACAAGCCTTTACTCTGAATGTTTGAAAATCGAAAATCGAGCCTTTCCCAGTCTAAGCCGGAATCACAGACTGTGGTTAATAACTCGTAAATGGAGGTAAATATTGTCCTCACGATATCAAGTATTTAACATATATAATGTATTTCACTAGCCTCCTCTTAGTATTTCACGATGTTTCTTGAAATTTCTCTTGATATTTCATCACTTTCATTTAGAAGCGAACGGACCTGCCATTAGAAGCGAAACGACTTGCCATTAGAAGCGAAACGACTTTTGAATGTGGAGGCGAAAAGTTTTAGAAGCGAAACGACCTGATACCACTTTACCTTGTAGCTGTAGGCAGACAGGATTATAGCCCAGCGTTTGATCCTGGCGGCAGCAAGTTGAGGGATTCCGCTGTGTTCACCAAACAGTTTGACAAGTGGTTGGTGGTCCATAAGTAAGGTGAATGTCCTTCCGAGTAGGTATTGTCAAAACTTCTGTACACCATGGATAATGGCTAGAGCTTCTCTCTCTCTATTTGGGCATAGTTCCTCTCAGTCATTGTGAGGCTTCTAGATGCAAAGACTACAGGCTTGAGATCCCCATTTGGGGCTCTTTGTTGTAATACTGCTCCAATGCCTGTGGACGAAGCATCGCATGCCAGTACAAGTTCAGCATTGGCATCGTAGTGAGCTACATGTAACAGCACATCTTCAGACATCAACTGCTTAATCTTCTTGAACGTAGACTCATGGAGTTTGTTCCACTGCCACTTTACATCTTTCTTAAGCAAGTAGTAAAATGGTGCCATGCTGCTAGCTAGATTGGGTAGAAACCTCGCATAATAATTCACAAGGCCAATGAATGAGCGAAGCTCATTCACATTACTGGGTCTAGGGGCTTCTCTAATTGCTCTGACCCTGGATTCTGTTGGTTGGATCCCTGCTGACGACACCTTAAAGCCAAGATACTCTACTTCAGGTAGCAGGAACTTGCACTTTGACTCTTGTAGTTTGAGACCATTTTCCTGTAGGCGTGTCAAGGCCCCCTTCAGGTGGGCCAAATGCTCTGCATCGTTTCTCCCAGTTACTAGCAGATCATCCATGTAGACGGTTACACCAGGCAGTCCCTTCATAACATTCTCCATGGCACATTGAAAAATGCCAACAGCTGGTGAGTTGATGCCATATGGGATACGATGATATTCATACAGACCACAGTGGGTGTTTATTGTGGTTTTAAAATTTCCTTGACGGCTCGTCCAGGACTATTTGATGGTAGGCTTGCGATAAATCGAGTTTAGTAAACTTCTCTCCACCAGCTAGGTTCGCGAAGATCTCCTCCACTAGGGGCAATGGGTATCTATCAAGTTTTGCAGACTTATTAACTGTAAGCTTGTAATTGCCACAGAGTCATATAGCTCCTGATGGCTTAACAACTGGGACCACGGGTGCAGCCCAGTCAGAGTGCAGCACCTTTCTTATCACTCCCTCCTTTTCCAGCCGATTGAGCTCATCTTCTTCTTATAAATCATATTAGTAAACTATTGTACAAATATTGATAATTACATGTACAACAAGAATCATTGTTTGTAGGCTTTTATAATTGCATTAAAATGATAAGTTGTACTATATTTTAAAATGTCTCTTCAAAAGGTTGTAAAAGTATGCTACCCCGAGTATACCCCAATCCAGGGTACATTTGAGGTACATTTCAAAAGGTTCCAAAAGTATGCTACCCTGGGTATACCCCAACGTGTAGCTGTTCCTTCACACAACATTCAGATAGGCTTTGCTATATGAATCAGTGACATCTCTATTAATTTGAATTCGTTTAAATGTGAACACACTGGATAAATAACCTATTTTGCTTTCAATATAACTAATACATACATACATAGTTTTAATGTACCTCCCAATAACTAATAACGGTTGCATTTAACACAGCAGGTGGCATCAAACCAAGTGCAAATAAATTGTCAGATATCTTCTCACGTTTGCACTTTAATAAGTGCCTTCCCCATGTCATTGTAGATTTGATTTGTGGTTTAGCAATAAACCTGTGAGTACTAATACAACTGTCAGTTCTTTATTTCCATGGTCAAAAAGCTGTAAGTATAATAATTATTATTAAATATTTTCAGTCAGCACATTTAGTAAGTATGCATAAAGTATACTAGAAATATACTAGAAGTATACTTTAGGTATACATGTACTTTTTTCCACATAAAGTATACTTTAAGTATGCTTTTAAGTGACCAAAAGTACTGGCCCCGGTTGCACGATAGGTGAATAGCGCTATCCCGATCCACCGGATAAGTCCTATCCAACGGATAAACTGTATTGGATAACTGCATGCATCAGTTTTATCCGTTGGATAGGACTTATCCAGTGGATAGCGCTATTCACCTTTCGTGCAACTTTTGGTCAGTATACTTTAAGTATACTAATAAGTACAAATAAAGTATACTAATTGTCAGGTTGTTTAAAAGTATACTTAAAGTATACTGAATTCCTGCAAGGGGGAGTCAAGCATTATATAATTAACTACCATTTAGTTGTAGTAGTGTGATACTGAATATTACATGTGTATATCACTTTCGGACAAACACCTATACGTGTATATATATGTCATACATTTGATTTAACAAAATATGGTTTACTTAATAAACTGCTTGCCAAAAGTTACTCTTATCAATTGATATGAAACACAGACTGGAAATATACATTGAAGTAAATCAAACGATGATTAAATTATCTTCAACTATGACAGTGTTGTAAAGGAATATTTTGATGTTTAATCACATCATCATCATTAATATAGAGTTACAAGGTGTAAAGTACAAAGAAAGGAAGATGGATTGAAGATCTCTACTATATATAGAGGATTTTAAACAAACATTTATACTAGGTGACACTGTTTTTATATAGTATGCATCAAGGAATTGAACATGCATGCAATATTGTACATGTAGCCGAGACAATTCACTATATTCTAATTTATTCATCTACTATGATGGCCGTGGTGACTGTATTATGATCAAACAAGATGCTCAATGAGCGTACACTCAGGCTGCCATTATGACAATGACAATGACAGTTGCATGACGAGGGAGACTATATGTGTCGGTGAGCATATAGATAAAGATCTCCAAATCGTCCGCCTGCAGTACATGTACGTACTTGGGACATCCTGTTGAGGTTGCATAATTCATGGTCAGATGGTTCTGATGACGTCTTTCGTTTGATCGTTGTAATGAAGGCACGTTTGTTTTTGTTAATGAAACAAGAATGTCCAGGCCGACGTTGAGGAAAATCGGTCAAATAAAATTATCCCTGAATTTCGTACATTGGTCTATTTGCTTTGATGAAGTTTTGAAGTACGATTTTTACGATTCCTTTTCCTTCTGAATGTTTCAAATGTGGAATAAAATTAACTTCAATCATTACATTTCTCAGAAATGACGTGTTTCATTTTATTGTCCGATACCTTTCGGCAGTCATGCAGCAAGCACAGCGACATTATTATCTACCAAAACAAAATCTACTGGAAAATCAAATCCGTCGCTCTCTACTCTCTCTAGCTTTTTAGACATACATGTAACAAGACTGGTCAACTGCTTCTCTCTCAATTCAGCACGAGCTTCGATCTAGCACTTCTACTCGTCGAAGACGATGACTTAGCACTTCTAGTCATCGAAGACGATGACTTAGCACTTGTACTCGTCGAAGACAATGACTTAGCACTTCTACTCTCGAATGATGACCATGTGCTCTATATTTATCTGCCTTTGTAGAGCGAACAATACTTCGGATTTAGTTCGATAGGCATTTGGAAACATGTATTCGACCCGTTTGTGGCTAATGAAAAAATAAAATAAAAATAAAAAAGAGCCCATTATATAACTCGGGCTTAAAACACGTACTGCTTAATACATGCAGGATCGACATATAATTTGGTATACATGCAATGCTCACTTTCTGTTCCATCGGAATTTTCATTAACGTCAAACTATTGTCACACCAGACAAGGCGTTTTCACTTCAATGATTAATGGAACTTGTAAATAAAATCAATATCAGTCAAGCCAAAAATACAGGCAATTAAAACTTTCTAGAACAATTTCTAATATAGGATATAATTAATGAATTAATTATTATATTATTATCATTATAATTAAGCAATACGGAGGCTCGTGATTTTCAAACTTTTCTCGTGTTCTCCCAACATCCCGCGTGTTTGTAAAAGTGAATATATAAACACGGAAAATGTGTTGTATTGCTTTTATAAAATAACTACACGGTTTTCTTTACGCAAGTTTTCATTGATCAAATGTGCAATTCTCCTGAAAACATCAGAAATGGCTCACCAATGCATCCAATCAAATCTTGCTAAAGAAATCAAAATGGCAAAGCGATTCGTGCCGTTTCGCCGTTTAAAAAGTGTTTTGACAGGAAAATCGTTTTGAAGAATGCTATTTTCTGTCAAAAAATTACAGAAGAATGCTTCCTTTGTTAGTTAGTGTATCCTGTGAACACGAAAGACGAAGAAAAGTGAGAAAAAGCTCTGAGCTGATTCAATGAAGACGTCAAACTTTCTGAAATATTTTACAACTTGATGAATGGAGCACGAAGTCAGGTAGCCAAATCTACAGTTTTTGTCGTACTTTTGAACCTTTTCATAGCCGTTTTTCTCAACAAGAATGTATAAACGATGGATGTTTTTGAGACACACGACGATATTTTTTCTCTATGACACATTTTACTGAAATTAAGCTAAGCTTATTTAATTTTGAATTTAGCTACAAGAATCGAGAATTGCTCTGCTTTGTGAGTAACTTTTAAATAGAGTAATACGGCTATCGTTGCTTGGTATTTTCAGTCGTACACTTGATAAAATATTGTAGCTATAGAACTCAAAGAAGAGTTAGTATGTGAGTTTAATACATTTAGTTTTCTTCGTTATTCAATGTTCAAAATAGGACGACTCATCTGTCACCGTACCATATATATACCCATACCAAAATTTTAGTCGGTGTTTTATATGGGTAATATATGGCCCATATATGGCCCATATATGGAAAATATATGACACACTTCAGCTATATGCGGGCCATATATGGGCCTAAAATTTTCTGTTTTACTGGATATACGGTACAAATATGGGATAAAAACCCATATACGGGCCATATATGGGACTATATGTGGTAAATATATGGGCAGAAAATATCTTACAATTGGGTGTTGAAATGTGGGAAATATGTGGGATAATATGTGGGATAAATATGGACTAAAATGACAATATATGGAAAATATATGTCAGAGTAATAAATATGGGAAATACGTGGGATATGTTATATGGAATAAATATGGGCTGAAAAGATAAATGCGGTATAAATATGGAGAATGTCTAAATCTGGGAAATATATGGGATATTATTATATGGGATAAATATGGGTTGAAAAGATAAATGGCGGTATAAATATGGTGAATGTCTAAATCTGGGAAATATATGGGATATTATTATATGGGATATTATTATATGGGATAAATATGGGCTGAAAAGATAAATGCGGTATAAATATGGTGAATGTCTAAATCTGGGAAATATATGGGATATTATTATATGGGATATATGGGTATTATATATGGGATAAATATGGGTTGAAAAGATAAATGCGGTATAAATATGGTGAATGTCTAAATCTGGGAAATATATGGGATATTATTATATGGGATAAATATGGGTTGAAAAGATAAATGCGGTATAAATATGGTGAATGCTAAATCTGGGAAATATCTGGGATATTATTATATGGGATAAATATGGGCTAAAAACAAAATATGGAAAATATATGGCCAACAGGGCCATATATTGGCCCTTATTTCCGCCATATTGAATGACATCATAGTCACATGACAAGAAATAAGTCTGTGATTGGTCCATGAAAAGAGCGGGAAAAGCTGGTGGTCTGCCATTGCCGTGTTGGGTGTTGTAGGAGGAGAGGATTTCTCCTTTCTTTACCAGGGAAAACACTGCTTGTTTAGCTGAAATTACCAACTAGAAATGTCAAGGACTTGAACAACTGCTAAACAATCCCTTTAGTATCATTTTTTCTTGTTATTTGTGAAGAAATCTAACGGAAAATGCAGTATTTTCATGAATTATCTTACGTTTTTGAGAAGACATGCAACTACAATTCGCTGAAGGAAAAAGACGAAAATTCACGTTAGGTGAGTTGCTCAAATCAAATCCTCTCAATCAGTTAAATCATTACCTGATTTGTAATCATATTTACATCTTACAACTCAGTTAATTCACAGATTTTAACCCTTTCTTTCGTCTTTTTCAGACATAAGTGTGCTCAACAAAGTCAAAGACAAACCATTGGCATTGTCATCGAACAGTAGACTGAGAAAACTGGCAAAGCAACACGATTTTAATGCAAAAGCTCATGTTTTGTCAATGAATAATTGGAATTATGTGCTATTAAAATGTTTCAGTGACGTGAAATGTGTGATTTTCTACATTTTTATTGTTTTAAATCGGTATTTATACTGCACCAACATTTTGTACGATGTTCGCATTTCGGCCGTATATTTTCCATGTATTTTCCTCATATTTCCCATATATATTTCCGCATTTTCCCCTTCTCATGATATTAATAACATCCTGTGATGCGAGACTCACTTAATCAAATACTATTTTTACTCATAATTAGTGTTTGGTATGAATAGTTGTCAATGTACTTAGCAGCTAATTAGTCATGCATATAAATAACAACTCTTATGAAACAGCATTTTTTTAATGATGGCCGGTGCATAATTAGGGAAACAAAAGCATAAAAATAAATAAAAAGTTCCATTCAGACCTATATTCCCAATTTTTTTATATAATTTATAGCTTTAGAAGTGAATTTTACAGAGAAAACCAATATTGCTATCAGTGGAGGAATTGCATATGTACGTACAGATACAATTACATGACTCTGCTAGTAGAATCTTCTTTTAACTGAGAGAGAGAAGGAAAGAACTAGCCAAACTCCCATCTTTTCTCAACCAATTAAGATACAGAGCAACTAAAACTAGTTTTGCCCTGGTTAAACTGGTTTTCTGCTTACAGCTGATCATGAATTAATGGTTGAAGCCAATGATCAAATCCAAGCCAACCAACTGTATCAACAAAGATGGCAGAAAGCATGAAACAAATTTTACAAAACATTTTTCTTTCAACATTAATGCTTATCAAAACAACAACATCAAGCAAGGAATAGAGGAATTAATTTATGGGAAAGATACCTTTGTATCATTACTGGACACATGCACAAGGACGAGAGAATATGGAAACAAAATTGTCTCTAAACAACCATTGTGCAAATAAGAAAAGACAGAATTGTTTGCCAGAGTCTAGATTTAGCACTGGGTATATACAGTGTAGTCTGAATACTGGACAAAATCTCAAAACCTTTGAAACCGTGTTGGCCACTTCTGTTAATAGTCTGTAAAGCGAGGTTGAGGTTGTATGAGAGCGTATGTATGCCACTGTCACTCGGGTCACAGAAAAATGTCCATTGTCCTTATTAACCGATGTCTGTACATGTATTTATAAGTGGGCTATTAAATGCAAGAGAATCCTACAAGTTTTTGGTCAGGAAAAAAACAGAAGTGTCCACAAGCGGGAGTCTGTATTAAGCTGGTGTCCGTAGAGCAGGGTTCCACTAGTACTGTATATAATTTATATAGATATGTGTACATCAGAAGAGACGCTTAATAAAACAGAAAATTAGTTCTATACTGTCAGCAAAAATAGTAACAGGCCATATATATATATAGCCTAGCTGTTGGCAACAATTTTTTTAACTGACGAACCTGGCATTATATAATGTCTGAAACATCAGTAAATTTAGTGCTTTTTGACACAGTGTTAAAGTTTGCAGAATGGCATGCAGAATTAATTAGTTGGGCTTCCTGTTGAAGGCCCCACTCTAAAAATGCAGGCTGTTCGTCGTTGTTGACTTAAATCGCCAACTGGGTTCTACAGCTCATGCGCCCTGTGTCGGCCGCTAAGATAATCACCAAAGGCTCTAACAACATGGTTTACTTATTTTAAAACATGAGACATATGCATCGCACTCTTCACAAACCTTGTCGGAGGAAGGTTATGTTGTCTTGTTTTCAAAATAACCACAATAATTCATAGATATGGATTTATCAATCCAGTACTATAGTACTGCAAAGGGTTTATAAATCCTCAGAACTTAGAATGAAGTAAGTTGATACATGCAGTGAAGAGAAAAATGCAATTACATGTGTACGTCAGTTGTGAGGTTTTTAGACACCGAGCCGAGGTACCTATAAACCCTTAGTTTAAATTTGACACGGTTTTCTTTGTTTTTCATAGGGCTTTATCTCCGGTATTGACCGGTTGAACAATAGAATTGAATTGAATATTCTTCATGCTAATCATATAGTATTCATGAATGCTAAATAACACTCCAAAAAATACCAGAAAATGCCTCAGATTGTTTCGTGCGAAAACCTTGTCAAATTTAAATTAAATCAGATAAATACCTCGAACGTCGGCAATAAGCCTATAAATCCAATTTGACATCACAATCCCAACTCTCCCACCTCCAGATAGCAGTAAATTGTCAAAAACAACAGCAAATTGCTAATCTGTCTACGGCCCGGTCAGGGGTCACTTTTGTGTTCGACCGTTGGAATGTTTGAAATGTGGTCCTCCTGAATGATCCGAGCCTCTGCACGCCAGAATTTGGAGGTGAATGGCGCTTTACGAAGGCAAACTTTTTGGGTAAATAAGGGGATTGGAGCCGTAAGATTAGGCAGACAGAAAGAAAAATTATCGTAGAATTACGTTCTGGCGTCGGAATTTTCATAGATTAAAAATGTAAGGATTTATTTGCATCTGAATTGAGTCGACTAGGTAATTTGAATCGCCATAGTTGCCAACCTTCCCAATTATTATACGGGTCAGAGAAGGGCTAATTTTAAAATGGCTATATATATAACTCGCTCAATTCTCGTCCAAATCTTCACAGGCAATAAAGGAATAATTGAAGAAGATACAGAGGACTTTATAGAGGATTTCATTTTAACCTTATTATCTTATTGAATTTATTGACATTATCCAACATTCTTATGATAATGTACTGATACACAGCTTGGGCTACCTGTGTTGTTAATACAGAATACAAATAACTACTAGCTTGATATATTTCAGAAGTCATCAACAGGTCGCTTCAATGTCTGTACTGTAAACTAAACATGTATTGTACAATTAGCAGGATTATAGATGCAGAGCTATTTAAATTAAGATGTGACTGTGTATTTCAGAAATTTAGCACAATTTTCAAAATAGATCGTGCATTTTAACATGTACACATAAGACTTATTACATTATTGTTCCTGTTGAGGCAGTAAAACAGTGTCAATCAAGAAAACAAAGCCTGAATAAACTTCAAGTAAGTTTATGTGTATAATAGAGAACAAAATGGCCAATTTGCAAATGGCCGAAAGGCGAGCTTGACTCCTTGAGACTTATTTTTACCGCAAATTAACATAAGCTTTAATACTCCATTTATACAATGTATCTTGGAATGAGGAGATCTATTGTGAGCTTTGAATAAATAGTAATAATAATAATAGTAAAAGACAAAAAGGCCAGCCACAAAGGAGATAGCGTACTGCACTATACAATAGTACGTACATGAAGTCTAGAATCGAAGATTGAACTTGAAGTTTTTACCCCCAAAATGTAAACTCTAGGTTTTATTACAATTTGACTATTAAAAAGTCAAAGTTTTTAACTTTAAATTCAGAGCCATCAAGTATATTACCTTCTTCTTGTGTAAATGAGCTCCCAAGGTGAGATTAACTTTCTCAAGGATGCGTTCGAGAGCGTGTTGAGTGATTCCCTTGGACTGTCCGCCAGTGAAGTTGTGAACAAGCGTCTCGAACAGTTTGTCGGGAAGCGAAGGGATCCCGCACGATGAGACGTTCGATTGACCAGAAGTCTGTTCAGGCACCAAGGAATAAACAATCGCTGGCGATTTGGCAGCAAAGTCGGCAGCGTTCAGCACAGATGTGCTGTCCAGACCAAGACTCTTGGCAGATAAACACTATAAAAAGAGGTAAGGATTCAGAACACTGACGTGGAACTCATAGATTGAAGAAATGGCATGATTTTTCAGAATCTTTTAATTTTCTACACTATATACACATGCAGTTTTGTGAAGCAAAACATGACTCAATTTTTTTAATAAGCTCTATTTAGTATAAAGCTATATAAGTTACAAGTCAAATGTTCTGGGGGAACCAAAAACCCAATTCTCTTTCTATTTACCCGGTTACACTCTTTCTTTCTATCAGTAGTAGAGCAGTTTTCAAATCGAAGCTTCACCAGGACCTCTTGCATGTCATTGTAGTTCAACTTTTCAGACGATTGTGCCACGAAGACCAACAGATCGCTGAACTTATACGAAGGGTGGCCTCCACAAACAACAACAACACCATATTTCAGTACAAAAAACTGCAAGAATACCAGACGCCCTAGAACACTGAGTCTACAAGCCATTGTTCCGAACTTCGGTAGTGAGAATTTTCGCCGGTGGAGAAGAATACTGCGATCACAGCATCAACGCTAGCTTGTTTTAAATAGCGCACGAGGGTCAATAGGGCCTCCAAATATACAAGTTGTAAGGCTTTGATTGGCTGAATCAAAAGGCGGAACTCAATATTTTACAACAGAATAAATTAAACACTATATGTATTCACGCGATACAGATAACTCTAGATAAACAAAGATGTACTTTGAAGAGGTTTGGCGTTTCTTATCGATATAAAGGCTTCTTATCTAACGAATTTGTTTGTAAATAGCTGCATTGTTTTCATTTTTCTTTTGCTGGTGTGCTGGAGGCCAGGCCAAGAATGTTCACCCAGGAAGGTGAGCTCGAGCCGCAAGACAACTGAGCCGTCTCGCGCGGTAGTCTGTCAGACATCAGTTACACGCGATCTCTTGCCAATTTATGTCTACTTTCGAAGGAATTGAATGAATAAAATATTAAAAGAAAAACATTTAAAGAAATGGAAGAGGAAGAGAAAGAAGAAATGAAAAAATAAAGAAAAAAAGAAAAGGAGAGAAGGAGAAAAAAGAAGTGAGAGAAATATAGATACCATCTCAGCAAGACCAAGCCAATACACTATAATAATAATAATAATAATAATATTATTATTATTATTATGATGATGATGATGATGATAATAATAACTTTATTTCTCGAAAAACGTAGTTATTAAAATGAACGACCGGTTTGCCGTATTTTTTAACTCGCTCGCTCCGCGTCAATATTGCTTGGATTTTATTGTCCTTAACACAAATACTAATTCAACCATTCTGCTTTTGGACGGTTTATTCAAAATTATCATTGTAAGCCGCGTTTGTGAATGCCAGCTGATATTCAAACGACACTATTTTCACTAAAACTGCTGCCAAACGGTTTTCCCTCGTACGATTTTTTTTAAACTTCGTGAACGACCTTTTAAGGTCCATAGTGATGTTCTGACGAGGTAAGAAGAAAATTGTTCGAGCCGAAGTCACGTAACAACCGATAGGTCCAAATATTGACAACAAAAATATGAACTGGTGATTTCGGCTCGATTAATTTCCTTCTTACCTCGTCAGAACATTACTAGGGACCTTAAAAGGTCGTTCACGAAGTTAAAAAAAAATCGTACGAGGGAAAACCGTTTGGCAGCAGTTTTAGTGAAAATAGTGTTTGAATATCGGCTGGCATTCACAAACGCGGCTTACAATGATAATTTTGAATAAACCTTCCAAAAGCAGAATAGTTGAATTAGTATTTGTGTTAAGCATAATAAAATCCAAGCAAT